>JAQSUU010000703.1:18376396-18996536 GCA_038087645.1 Saccharum hybrid cultivar R570
TCGAACGTGCCATAGGCTCAGAAAAATCATTTTGGACACACCTGATGATACTCCTAGGTGACGAAGCTCTAGTGGAAGCTTGTTTGAGTCTGTTTGGAGATAGTGCTAATCTTGATGTAGTTGCGTGATTTGTGCCAAACGTACCATAAGCTCAAAAATCATCTTGGACGCACCCGATGGAACTTCTAGGTGAGTGGGTCATGTGGAACCTCGTTTTGGTCCGTTTGGAGACAGTGTTAGTGCCAAAGGTACCATAGGCTCATAAATCATTTTGATGCACGCAATGGTACTCCTAGGTGACGAAGTTCAAGTACAAGCTCGTTTCGGTCCGTTTGAAGAAAGTGCTAATCTTGACGCAAGATAATTACACAGTTTGCGCCGAACGTTCCATATCTCAGAAATCTTTTTGGACACACCCGGTGGTACTCCTAGCTAACGTCAGTCATGTGGAATCTTGTTTCGGTCCGTTTAGAGACAGTGATTTGTGTCGGTGCAATATAGGTGAACGGTTTGTGTCGAACATGCCATTGGCTCAAAAATCATTTTGGACGCACCCGACGATATTCCTAGGTGACGAGGCTCAAGTGGAAGCATGTTTGAGTCTGTTTAGAGATAGTGCTAATCTTGATGCAAGATAGGTGCGCGGTTTGTTCTGAACGTACCATAGGCTCGGAAATCATCTTGGACACACCCGATGGAAGTCATAGGTGAGTGGGTCATATGCAATCTCACTTCGGTCCATTTGAAGACAGTGTTATTGTCAGTGCAATATAGGTGCATGGTTTGCGCTAAACGTTCCATTGGCTCAGAAATCATTTTGGATGCACCCGATGGTACTCCTAGGTGACAAGGCTCAAGTGGAAGCTCATTTAAGTCCTTTTGCAAATAGTGCTAATCTTGACGCAATATAGGTGCATTGTTTGGACCAGGCTTGGAAAACGTTTTGAACGCACAAGATGGAAGTCCTAGGTGACGTGGGCCATGTGGAATCTCATTTTGGCCCGTTTGAAGACAGTGTTAGTGCCGGTGCAATATAGGTGCAAGGTAGGTGCACGGTTTGCACCCAACATACCATAGGCTCAGAAATCATTTTGGATGCACCCAACAATACTCCTAGGTGACTAGGCTCATGTGGAAGCTTGCTTGAGTTCATTTGGAGATAGTGCTAATCTTCACGCAAGATAGGTGTGTGGTTTGTGCCGAGTGTACCATAGGCTCGGAAATCATTTTGGACACACTCAATGAAACTCCTAGGTGATGTGGGTCATTTGGAATCTCGTTTCGGTCTGTTCGGAGACAGTGTTAGTGTTGGTGCCATATAGGTGCACGGTTTGCGCCAAACGTATAGGCTCAGAAATCGTTTTGGACGCACCCGATGATACTTCTAGGTGATAAGGCTCAAGTGGAACCTTGTTTGAGTCCGTTTGGAGATAGTGCTAATCTTGATGTAAGATAGGAGCGCGGTTTGTGCTGAACGTACCATAGGCTCGGAAATCATAATTGACGCACCCGATGGCACTCTTAGGTGAGTGGGTCATGTCGAATCTCATTTTGGTCTGTTTGGAAACAGAGTTAGTGTTAGTGCAATATAGGTGCACGGTTTGCGCCAAACATACCATAGGCTCAGAAATAATTGTCGATGCACGCAATAGTACTCCTAGGTGATGAGGCAAGTGGAAGCTCGTTTCGGTCCGTTTGGAGATAGTGCTAATCTTAATGCAAGATAGGTGCACGGTTTGCGCCAAACGTTCCATAGGCTCAAAAATTGTTTTGGACGCACCGATGGAACTCCTAGGTGACCTCGGTGATGTGGACTCTTATTGCGGTGCGTTTGGAGATAGTGTTAGTGTCAGTGAACGGTTTTGCACCAAATGTACCATAGGCTCAGAAATCATTTTGGACGCACCAGATGGTACTCCTAGGTGACGTGGCTCAAGTGGAAGCTCATTACGGTCCGATTGAGGATAGTGCTAATCTTGACGCTTGATAGTGGCACGGTTTGCGCCAAACATGCCATAGGCTCAAAAATCATTTTGGACACACCCGATGGTACACTTAGGTGACGAGGCTCAAGTGTAAGCTCATGTGAGTCCGTTTGGAGATAGTGCTAATCTTGGCACAAGATAGATGTGCAGTTTGTACCAAACGTACCATAGGCTCAGAAATCGTCATGGACGTACCCGACGGAAGTCCTAAGTGAGTGCGTCATGTGGAACCTCGTTTCGGTCCATTTGGAAACAGTGTTAGTGTCGGTGCAATATAGGTGCACAGTGTGCGCTGAACGTACCATAGGCTCAGAAATTATTATGGACGCACCTGATGGTACTCCTAGGTGACAAGGCTCTAGTTGAAGCTCGTTTCAGTCCGTTTGCAGACATTACTAATCTTGACACAATATAGGTGCACTATTTACCCCAAATGTACCCTAGGAACGGAAAACATTTTGAATCCACAAGATGGAACTCCTAGGTGATGTGGGTCATGTGGAGTCTCATTTCGGTCCGTTTAGAGACAATATTAGTGCCGGTGCAATATAGGTGCACGGTTTGCACCAAACGTACCATAGGCTCAGAAATCGTTTTGGACACACTCGATGCTACTTCTAGATGACAAGGCTCAAGTGGAGGCTTGTTTGAGTCCGTTTGGAGATAGTGCTAATCTTGGCGCAAGATACGTGCACGGTTTGTGCCGAACGTACCATAGACTCAGAAATCGTCTTGGACGCACCTGAAGGAACTCCTAGGTGAGTGGGTCATCTGGAATCTCGTTTCGGTCTGTTTGGAAATAGTGTTAGTGTCGGTGCAATATAGGTGCACGGTTTGCGCCGAACATACCATAGGCTCAAAAATCATTTTGGACGCACTCGATGATACTCCTAGGTGACGAGGCTCAAGTGGAAGCTTATTTGAGTCCGTTTGGAGATAGTGCTAATCTTGATGCAGATAGGTGCCTGGTTTGTGCCGAACGTACCATAGGCTCAGAAATCATCTTGGACGCACTCGATGGAACTCCTAGGTGAGTGGGTCATGTGGAATCTCATTTCTATCTATGTTTGGAGATAGTGTTAGTGTTGGTGCAATATAGGTGCACGGTTTGCACCGAACGTACCATATGCTCGGAAATCGTTTTGGACGCAGCCGATGGAACTGCTAGGTGACAAGGCTCAAGTGGAAGCTCATTTTGGTCCATTTGGAGATAGTGCTAATCTTGACGAGTCGCATGGTTTGCACCAAACATCCCATAGGCTCAGAAATCAATTTGGACGCACTCGATGGTACTCCTAGGTGATGAGGCTCAAGTGGAAGCTCGTTTTAGTCTGTTTGGAAATAGTGTCAATCTTGACGCAACATAGGTGCATGATTTTGTGCCGAATGTACCCTAGGCTCAGAAATCGTTTCCCAACGATACTCCTAGGTAACGAGGCTCAAGTGGAATTGCTTGAGTCCGTTTGGACACAGTGCTAATCTTGACTCACGATAGGTGCGTGGTTTGCGCCAAGCATACCACAGGCTCAGAAATTTGTTTAGACTCATCCAATGGTACTCCTAGGGGACGAGGCTCAAGTGAAAGCTCGTTTCGTTCTGTTTGGACATAGTGCTTATCTTGATGCAAGATAGGTGCGCGGTTTCTACCAATCATACCATAGGCTTGGAAATCATTTTGGATGTACCCAATGGAATTCCTAGGTGACGTGGATCATGTGGAAACTTGTTTCGGTCTATTTGGAGACAGTGTTAGTGTTGGTGCAATATAGGTGCACGGTTTCCACCGAATGCACCATAGGCTCAGAAACATTTTGGACGCACCCAACGATACTCCTAGGTGCCGAGGCTCAAGTGGAAGCTTGTTTGAGCTCGTTTAGAGATAGTACTAATCTTGATGCAAGATAGGTGCGCGGTTTGTGTCGAAGGTACCATAGGCTATGAAATCATCAAGGACCCACCCAATGGAACTCCTACGTGAGTGGGTCATGTGGAATATTGTTTTGGTCCATTTGGAGACAGTGTTAGTGTCGGTGCAATATAGGTGCACGGTTTTGTCCAAACGTACCATAAACTCAGAAATCGTCTTGGACGTACCCGATGGAACTCCTACGTGAGTGGGTCTTTTGGAATCTCGTTTCGGTCCGTTTGGAAGCAGTGTTAATGTCGGTGCAATATCTGTGCACAATGTGCACTGAACGTACCGTAGGCTCGGAAATCGTTATGGATGCACCCGATGGTACTCCTAGATGACGGGGCTCTAGTTGAAGCTCATTTTTGTCCATTTGTAGATAGTACTAATCTCGACACAAAATAGGTGCACTATTTGCGCCAAATGTACCCTAGGCATGGAAAATGTTTTGAATGCACAAGATGGAACTCCTAGGTGACGTGGGTCATGTGGAGTCTCGTTTCGGTCCATTTAGAGACAGTGTTAGTGCCGGTGCAATATAGTTGCACGGTTTGCACCAAACGTACCATAGGCTCAGAAATCGTTTTGGACACCCTCAATGGTACTCCTAGGTGACGAGGCTCAAGTGGAGGCTTGTTTGAGTCTGTTTGGGGATAGTGCTAATCTTGACGCAAGATAGGTGCGCGGTTTGTGCCGAACGTACCATAGCTCAGAAATCATCTTGGATGCACCCGATGGAACTCCTAGGTGAGGGTCATGTGGAATCTCGCTTCAGTCCATTTGGAGACAGTGTTAGGGTTGGTGCAATATAGGTGCACGATTTGCACCGAACATACCATACGCTCGGAAATCGTTTTGGATGCAACTGATGGAACTCCTTAGCAACAAGGCTCAAGTGGAAGCTTGTTTTGGTCCGTTTGGAGATAATGCTAAACTTGACGAGTTGCACGGTTTGCGCCGAATGTACCATAGGCTCGAAAATCGTTTCGGACACGCACGATAGAACACCTAGGTGACTTGGGTCATATGGAACCTCGTTTCGGTCCATTTGGAGACAGTGTTAGTATTGGTGCAAGATAGGTGCATGTTTGCACCAAACGTCCCATAGGCTTAGAAATTATTTTGGACGCACTCGATGGTACTCCTAGGTGACGAGGCTCAAGTGAAAGCTCGTTTTAGTCCGTTTGGAGATAGTGCCAATCCTAACGCAACATAGGTGCATGATTTGCGCAGAATGTACCATAGGCTCGGAAATCGTCTTGGACGCACCCGATGGAACTCCTAGGTGACGTGGGTCATGTGGAATCTCGTTTCAGTCCGTTTGGAGACAGTGTTAGTGTCGGTGCAATACATGTACACGATTTACGCCGAATGTACCATAGGCTCAAAAATCATTTTAGATGCACCGGACGATACTCTTAGGTAACGAGGCTCAAGTGGAATTGCTTGAGTCCATTTTGACACAACGCTAATCTTGACGCATGATAGGTGCGCGGTTTGTGCCGAAAGTACCATAGGCTCAGAAATCGTCTTGGATGCACCCGATGGAACTCCTGGTGAGTGGGTCGTGTGGAATATTGTTTTGGTCCGTTTGGAGACAGTGTTAGTGGCGGTGCAATATAGATGCATGGTTTGCACCGAATGTACCACAGGCTCGGAATTCATTTTGGACGCACCCAATGGAACTTCTAGGTGACAAGGCTCAAGTGCAAGCTCGTTTCGTTCTGTTTGGACATAGTGCTTATCTTGACGTAAGATAGGTGCGCGGTTTGTGCCGAATGTACCATAGGCTCAAAAAACATTTTAGACACACCCAATGGAACTCCTAGGTGACATGGGTCATGTGGAATCTCGTTTCAGTCTGTTTGGAGACAGTGTCAGTGTCGGTGCAATATAGGTGCACGGTTTCCTCCGAACGTACCATAGGCTCAGAACTCGTTTTGGACGCACCTGACGATACTCCTAGGTGCCGAGGCTCAAGTGAAAGCTTGTTTGAGCCTGTTTGGAGATAGTGCTAATCTTGACGCAAGATAGATGCGCGGTTTGTGCCGAATGTACCATAGGCTGGGAAATCATCATGGACCCACCTAATGGAACTCCTAGGAGAGTGGGTCATGTGGAATCTCGTTTTGGTCTGTTTGGAGATAGTGTTAGGGTCGGTGCAATATTGGTGCACAGTTTGCACCAAACGTACCATAGGCTCAGAAATCATTTTCGATGCACGCAATGGCACTCCTAGGTGACGAGGCTCAAGTGGGAGCTCGTTTTGGTCCATTTAGAGATAATGCTAATTTGACGCAAGATAGGTGCACGGCTTTCTTCAAACGTTCCATAGGCTGTGAATTCGTTTTGGGTGCATTCGATGGAACTCCTTGGTGACGCGGCTCAAGTGCAAGCTCGTTACGGTCCGATTAGAGATAGTGCTAATCTTGACACAAAATAAGTGCACGGTTTGTGCCAAGCATACCATAGGCACAAAATAAGTGCACAGTTTGCACCAAACGTACCATAGGCTTAGAAATCATTTTCGATGCACGCAATGGCACTCCTAGGTGACGAGGCTCAAGTGGGAGCTCGTTTCGGTCCGTTTGGAGATAGTACAAATCTTGACATAAGATAGGTGCACGGCTTGTGCCCAACGTACCATAGGCTGAGAAATCCTTTTGGACGCACCCGATGGTACTCCTAGGTGACGTGGTTCAAGTGGAAGCTCATTACGGTCCAGTTGGAGATAGTGCCAATCTTAACGCAAGATAGGTGCACGGTTGGCACTAAATGTATGATATGCTTGGAAATCGTTTTGGATGCGATGGGATGGAACTCCTAGGTGACGTGGGTCATGTGGCACCTCGTTTCGGTCTGTTCGGAGACAGTGTTAGTGTTGGTGCAACATAGGTGCACGGTTTGCACCGAATGTACCATAGGCTCAGAAATCGTTTTGGACGCACCCAAAGGAATTCCTAGGTGACAGGCTCAAGTGAAAGGTCATTTTGGTTCATTTGGAGATAGTGCTAATCCTGAAGAGGTGCATGTTTGCGCCGAACATACCATAGGCTCGAAAATCGTTTTGGATGCACCCAATGGAACTCCTAGGTGACGGGGGTCATGTGGAATTTCGTTTCGGTCCATTTGGAGACAGTGTTACTGTTGGTGCCATATAGGTGCATGGTTTGCGCCGAACGTATAGGCTCAGAAAACGTTTTGGACGCACCCGATGATACTCTAAGGTGACGAGGCTCAAGTGGAAGCTTGTTTGAGTCCGCTTGGAGATAGTGCTAATCTTGATGCAAGATAGGTGTGCGGTTTGTGCCGAACGTACCATGGGCTCAGAAATCATCATGGACCTAACCGATGGAACTCCTAGGTGAGTGGGTCATGTGGAATCTCGCTTCAGTCCATTTGGAGACAGTGTTAGGGTTGGTGCAATATAGGTGCACGGTTTGCACCGAACGTACCATACGCTCGGAAATCGTTTTGGACGCAACTAATGGAACTCCTTAGCAACAAGGCTCAAGTGGAAGCTTGTTTTGGTCCGTTTGGAGATAATGCTAATCTTAACGAGTTGCATGGTTTGCGCCGAATCTACCATAGGCTCGAAAATCGTTTCGGACGCGCACGATGGAACACCTAGGTGACTTGGGTCATATGGAACCTCGTTTTCGGTCCATTTGGAGACAGTGTTAGTATTGGTGCAAGATAGGTGCATGTTTGCACCAAACGTCCCATAGGCTTAGAAATCATTTTGGACGCACTCGATGGTACTCCTAGGTGACGAGGCTCAAGTGAAAGCTCGTTTTAGTCCGTTTGGAGATAGTGCCAATCTTAACGCAACATAGGTGCTTGATTTGCGCAGAATGTACCATAGGCTCAGAAATCATCTTGGACGCACCCGATGGAACTCCTAGGTGACGTGGGTCATGTGGAATCTCGTTTCAGTCCGTTTGGAGACAGTGTTAATGTCGGTGCAATACATGTACACGATTTTACGCCGAATGTACCATAGGCTCAAAAACCATTTTGGATGCACCGGACGATACTCTTAGGTAACGAGGCTCAAGTGGAATTGCTTGAGTCCATTTTGACACAACGCTAATCTTGATGCATGATAGGTGCGCGGTTTGTGCCGAAAGTACCATAGGCCCAGAAATCGTCTTGGACGCACCCGATGGAACTCCTGGTGAGTGGGTCATGTGGAATATCATTTTGGTTCGTTTGGAGACTGTTAGTGGTGGTGCAATATAGATGCATGGTTTGCACCGAATGTACCATAGGCTCATAATTCATTTTGGACGCACCCAATGGAACTTCTAGGTGACAAGGCTCAAGTGCAAGCTCGTTTCGTTCTGTTTGGACATAGTGCTTATCTTGACGTAAGATAGGTGCGCGGTTTGTGCCGAACGTACCATAGGCTCAAAAAACATTTTAGACGCACCCAATGGAACTCCTAGGTGACGTGGGTCATGTGGAATCTCGTTTCAGTCTGTTTGGAGACAGTGTCAGTGTCGGTGCAATATAGGTGCACGGTTTCCTCCGAACGTACCATAGGCTCAGGACTCATTTTGGACGCACCCGACGATACTCCTAGGTGTCAAGGCTCAAGTGGAAGCTTGTTTGAGCCTGTTTGGACATAGTGCTAATCTTGACGCAAGATAGATGCGCGGTTTGTGCTGAATGTACCATAGGCTGGGAAATCATCATGGACCCACCTGATGGAACTCCTAGGAGAGTGGGTCATGTGGAATCTCGTTTTGGTCCGTTTGGAGATAGTGTTAGGGTCGGTGCAATATTGGTGCATAGTTTGCACCAAACGTACCATAGGCTCGGAAATCATTTTCGATGCACGCAATGGCACTCCTAGGTGACGAGGCTCAAGTGGGAGCTCGTTTCGGTCCATTTGGAGATAATGCTAATTTGACGCAAGATAGGTGCACGGCTTGCTTCAAACGTTCCATAGGCTGTGAAATCGTTTTGGGTGCATCCGATGGTACTCCTTAGTGACGCGGCTCAAGTGCAAGCTCGTTACGGTCCAATTAGAGATAGTGCTAATTTTGACACAAAATAAGTGCACGGTTTGTGCCAAACATACCATAGGCATAAAAATTGTTTTGTGCCAAACATACCATAGGCACAAAAAAAGTGCACTGTTTGCACCAAACGTACCATAGGCTCAGAAATCATTTTTGATGCACGCAATGGCACTCCTAGGTGACGAGGCTCAAGTGGGAGCTCGTTTCGGTCCGTTTGGAGATAGTACAAATCTTGACATAAGATAGGTGCACGGCTTGTGCCAAACATACCATAGGCTGAGAAATCCTTTTGGACGCACCCGATGGTACTCCTAGGTGATGTGGTTCATGTGGAAGCTTGTTACGATCCAGTTGGAGATAGTGCCAATCTTGACGCAAGATAGGTGACGGTTGGCACTAAATGTATGATATGCTTGGAAATCGTTTTGGACGCGACGGGATGGAACTCCTAGGTGACGTGGGTCATGTGGCACCTTGTTTCGGTTCGTTCGGAGACAGTGTTAGTGTCGGTGCAACATAGGTGCACGGTTTGCACCGAATGTACCATAGGCTCAGAAATCGTTTTGGACACACCCAAAGGAATTCCTAGGTGACAGGCTCAAGTGAAAGGTCATTTTGGTTCATTTGGAGATAGTGCTAATCCTGACGAGGTGCATGGTTTGCGCCGAATATACCATAGGCTCGAAAATCGTTTTGGATGCACCCAATGGAACTCCTAGGTGACAGGGGTCATGTGGAATCTCGTTTTGGTCCATTTGGAGACAGTGTTACTGTTGGTGCCATATAGGTGCACGGTTTGCGCCGAACGTATAGGCTCAGAAATCGTTTTGGTCGCACCCGATGATACTCTAAGGTGACGAGGCTCAAGTGGAAGCTTGTTTGAGTCTGCTTGGAGATAGTGCTAATCTTGATGCAAGATAGGTGCGAGGTTTGTGCCGAACGTACCATGGGCTCAGAAATCATCATGGACCCACCCGATGGAACTCCTAGGTGAGTGGGTCATGTGGAATCTCGCTTCAGTCCATTTGGAGACAGTGTTAGGGTTGGTGCAATATAGGTGCATGGTTTGCACCGAACGTACCATACGCTCGGAAATCGTTTTGGACGCAACTGATGGAACTCCTTAGCAACAAGGCTCAAGTGGAAGCTTGTTTTGGTCCGTTTGGAGATAATGCTAATCTTGACGAGTTGCACGGTTTGCGCCGAACCTACCATAGGCTCGAAAATCGTTTCGGACGTGCACGATGGAACACCTAGGTGACTTGTGTCATGGAACCTCGTTTCGGTCCATTTGGAGACAGTGTTAGTATTGGTGCAAGATAGGTGCATGTTTGCACCAAACGTCCCATAGGCTTAGAAATCATTTTGGACGCACTCGATGGTACTCCTAGCTGACGAGGCTCAAGTGAAAGCTCGTTTTAGTCCGTTTGGAGATAGTGCCAATCTTAACGCAACATAGGTGCATGATTTGCGCAGAATGTACCATAGGCTCGGAAATCGTCTTGGACGCACCCGATGGAACTCCTAGGTGATGTGGGTCATTGAAAGTCCTATGTTTGGTGTTGGTAATTGGTGACAATGCCTAAGTACTAATCCTATGCCTAAGTTGTATGTAGCATATGAGGATTAGTACATTCCATGGTTGGTGGCAAGATGGACATGGTGATCATGATGGCCACACTTGGATTTGGACGCAACCCTATGTGATCAAGGCAAAGGTATATGCTTAAGGGTTGTGTTTTAGTAACCAAGACACCTAGTGGGTGTGGTTACATTATAGGATAGATAGCCGTACTATAAAGAGGGGAATGACGCGGCTATTGAACTCCTAAGTGCCTCTAGGTGTGCATTTCATAATCATATGCATTTGGATAGAACTAATATCGCCTCAAAAAAATGATTATGAAAATGCTAACACACTCACACATGACGAGATCACTTGGTGGTGTTAGCACGTTTGCGAAGGCGGTGGAGTTTGAGCGGTAGAGAGGGTTTGGGATCCTATCTCCCTCCCGTCGAGCTTGCGAGGCGGGATTCAGGTGTTTTTGAGAAGTTGAAACGACTATTTTCCACTATGCCAGTAGTCCGGAAAAGAAACGGAGGCGAACAGAGGTCACAGAGGTGACCGGACGCTGAACCGGACGCGGTCCTTGCATGACCGGACGCGTCCGGTCAGTGTTCAGTGTCTGCGCATTTTTCAGTTCGATGATCGGATGCGAGGCGCGTCCGATCACTGATGATCGGACGCGTCCGATCGTTCAGGGAGCTTACTGGACTGTAACCGGACGCTGGCACTGTCGCGTCCGGTCGTTGTTTCGTTGAGCGCTGCTCAGGCGACCAGCGCGTCCGGTCATTCTCGGGACCAGCGCATCCGGTCGTTTCCAGCGCGTCCGGTCTGCGCGATGAGCGCGTCCGGTCGTTGCTTCGCAGTTAGCCGTTGGGCGACCGGCGCGTCCGGTCAGTTGGACCAGCGCGTCCGGTCAGTACTTCACGAGTTAGCCGTTGTGCGACCGGCGCGTCTGGTCAGCACGATTTCGGCTATTTAAGTTTCTAACGGCTCTATTTGAAGGGGTACGTCTATAAATACTCGTTGGTCGGCTCAAGGCTCTCTCTCTTGATCATTTGACATACTTGTGAGCACTTTGAGCTAAGCAACTCCCCTCCCACTCATCTCTCTTGCTTCTTTGCATATTCGAAGTGAGATTGAGTGATCCAAGTGCATTTGCATTACAAGATTGCATCTAGTTCGCATTTGGTGGTTGATTTCTATGGGATTCTTGTTTCTCTAGGTGGTTGCCGCCACCTAGACGGCTTGGAGCAGCTTGGAGGCGTTGGCAAGAGTTGGTGTTTGTTCTTGGCCACCTCCGGTGATTGTGAGGGGTTTGTGCCTACCTCGGCAAAGCGCCAAAGGCAACATTAGTAAATTGCTTCGTGTCATTGCAACCTTTTGCCATTTGGTAGGTTCTTGTGGCGCCTTTTGAGAGGCTCGGTGTGTGACCGATTAGCCACCGAACCACGTGGTGAAGAGGGACACAACGGGGACTAGCGTGCCGGCAAGCACGTGAACCTCGGGATAAATCTTCGTGTCATCATTTTCATATTGTGATTGATTGATCCCATATTCGGTTATCTTGGTATTCATTGTTGATCATATTGGTTGGCTCAATACTTCGACCCTCGGTGAAACTCTCCTAACTCAACTCCGCATTACTTTCTTAGTTATCTTTGCTAGCTAGTTAGCTTTGCTAGAGTAGCTCCTTTGTGTAGCTTGCTAGTTGTAGTTGTAGTTACCTTCTCGGTTTGACTTGTGCGGTTGAGTGCAAATATACTAGAATTGTGAATTGGTTAGGTGGCTTGCAAACACCCCATAGGCTAAGCAAAATTCGCATCTCGCTACTTGTTATATTGATAAACTTGTTTAGCTTGTCTTTGTAGAATATTTTAAAAGGCTATTCACCCCCCTCTAGCCATCAAGACCTTTCAAGTGGTATCGGAGCCGTGGTCACCGTTTGTAAGGCTTAACAACCTCGGTGTAAGATGGCTCAAGTTATGTTCAATCATGTTAATGGCAAGCCTCCATTCTTTGATGGCGTCTCTTCCTTTGATCATTGGAAAAGGAAGATGAAGCAATATCTAGGCAATATACATGAGAAGGTTTGGGATGTGACCAAAGAAGGATACATCATTCTTGATAAGGAAAACCTCACTCCCAATGACCGCATCAACAAACAATGCAATACGGCGGCACTTGACACAATCTATCGTGCCATTGATGACAAAGTATTTGAGCAAATCAAAGATCTTGAAAAGGCAAATGAGCTTTGGATAAGGCTTGAAGAAACATATGAAGGCACTTCAACGGTAAAAAGTGCCAAACTATATATGCTCAAGGACAGGTTCTCCACATTCAAGATGAAGGATGATTAATCCATCCCGGAGATGTTCTATAGACTCCAAGTCATTGTCAATGATCTCAAGGGGCTTGGGGAGAAGGTTGAGGACAAGGACTTCTCACACAAGTTCTTGATGTGCTTACCCAAGAAGTTTGCCACCTTGAGAAGAATGATCTTTAGAGAGGGATTGGACAAGGTCAAACCAACCAATGTGCTTGGAGATATAATGACCGATGCCCAATACAATGATGATGAAGATGAGGTAGAAGAGAAGAAGGAGACTAAGGTCAAGCAAGAGAAGCCCATTGCATTCAAGGCTTCATCCTCTAAGGGCAAGAGCAAGGTGGAGAGTGATGATGATGATCCATTCGATGATGAGACCATGGCCCTCCTTGTGCACAAGATGGGAAGGTTCATGAAGAAGAAAGGATATGGGGCAAGGAAGAGGAGAGACACTATAAAGGCAAAGACCCTTTGCTACAATTGCAATAGCCCCAATCACATAGTGGCGGATTGCCCCTATGAAGATAAGAGATTTCATAATGGGGACTTGAAGCTCAAGAAGAACAAGAAGAATAAGAAAGAGAATGAGAAGAAAGCAAAAAAGAGCTTCACATTCAACAAGAAGAAGAAGGGTGGTGGTTATGTGGTCACTTGGGATAGTGACAACTCCGATAATGATGATGATGAAAGCTCTAGTGATGATGAAAGGACCACTCGGCGAGCCATTGCAAACATCGCCCTCTCCAACAAGCCATCCATCTTCGACACTACATCAACATGCCTTATGGCCAAGCCTACAAAGGTAAAATATGATGATAGTGATGATGATTCTTGTGCTAGTGATGATTGTAGGAGTGATGATGAGGAGGATGAGGACTACTCCAAGGATGATCTATTGGGCATAATAGATCAAATGAGCAAGGGCTACAAGAGGACAACCAAGAAATACAAAATCTTGGAACAAGAGCTCATTGCCAAGAGCAATGAAAATGATGCCTTGATGGAGGAGCTTGTTGCTCTCAAAAAGAGTAAGGAGTGCAAAGGAATTGAACAAGAGCTCAAAGCTCTTAGGAAATCCTTTGATGAGCTAGAGGCTTCTCGTGAGTGTCTAAAGGAAGACCACGAGGATCTTGAAATTGCTCACACTAGGCTTAAGGAAGCCCACTCCACTCTACTTGTGCTCATCAAGGAAAAGGACCTCAAGTTGGAGAAGCTCATGAAGGAAGCTAAGGAGGAGCAAGTGATTGTCACTTGTGACATTGGACTAACATGTGATATTATTGATGATTCTTTATTTGTTGATCCTACTAATGCTTCATGTAGCTCATCATCATCCACCACAACCAACTCTATCTCTACTACTAGTGATTCATCACTTGTGGTTGAGAATGAGACTCTCAAGAGAGAGGTGGATGATCTCACCCGCGCATTAGGCAATGCCTATGGTGGGGATGCCTGCTTGCTAAAATGCTTGGGTAGCCAAAGGTTCTCTCTTAACAAAGAGGGTTTGGGCTATACTCCCAAGAAGGGCAAAGCGGCCTTTGCTACTCTAAAGCCTCGCTTTGTGAAGGGCAATGGTCGTTATTGCAATAGATGCAAGCAAGTTGGGCATCTAGAGATTAATTATAATAAAATGAACAAGAACAAGAAAAATTCTAATGTACCTTACATTCCTTTTGATTCTTGTTATGTGCTTACCAAGGGTGAGAAAGGTGTGCATGCTAGGTTTGTTGGTACACCAATTGTGGGCCCAAAGAAGAAGGCCATTTGGGTACCAAAGAGCTTAGTGACTAACCTCCAAGGACCCAAGCAAGTATGTGTACCTAAGAAACATTAATTTGTTTTGTAGGTAAATTACAAGGCCGGAGGAAGGCATTGGGTGCTTGATAGTGGGTGCTCTCAACATTTGACCGGTGATTCAAGAATGTTCAACTCTCTCAAATCAAATGATAGTGGCATTGATAGTATCACATTTGGTGATAATAGCAAGGGTAATGTGAAGGCTCTTGGAAGGATTGCAATATCAAATGATCATAGCATCTCCAATGTGCTACTAGTTGAAAAGCTCAATTTCAACTTGTTGTCGGTTGCTCAATTGTGTGATCTAGGCTTCAAGTGCATATTTGGTGTTGATGATGTGGAGATAGTTAGTGTTGATGGCTCTAACTTGATCTTCAAAGGCTTTAGATTTGAGAATCTATACTTGGTTGATTTCAATGCTAGTGACACTCAACTTTCAACATGCTTGCTCGCCAAATCAAGTATGGGTTGGTTATGGCATAGAAGACTTGGTCATGTTGGCATGAAGCAATTGAACAAGTTAGTGAAGCATGACTTAGTTAGAGGCTTGAAGGATGTCACATTTGAGAAAGATAAGCTATGTAGTGCATGTCAAGCCAGAAAGCAAGTAGACAACACTCATCCATTGAAAAGCATCATGAGTACTTCCAAGGCATTTGAGTTGTTGCACATGGATCTATTTGGACCAACTACATACACAAGCATTGGTGGCAATAAGTATGGTTTTGTGATTGTGGATGATTTCACTAGATACACATGGGTATTCTTTCTTATGGACAAGAGTGATGTATTTGACATATTTAAGAAGTTCATCAAGAGAGTACAAAATGAGTTTGGGACCACAATCAAGAAAGTAAGAAGTGACAATAGAAGTGAGTTTAGAAACACAAGAGTTGATGAGCTATGTGATGAGCTTGGAATCAAACATCAATTCTCGGCCAAGTATACACCTCAATCAAATGTCCTAGTTGAGAGGAAGAATAGAACCTTAATTGATATGGCTAGATCAATGTTGAATGAGTATAATGTGAGTCATTCATTTTGGGCCGAAGCAATCAACACGGCTTGTTTTTATAGCAACCGTCTCTATTGTCACAAGTTTCTAGAGAAGACACCATATGAAATCTTAAATGGAAGAAAGCCCAATATTGCTTACTTTAGGGTATTTGGTTGTAAATGCTACATCTTGAAGAAGAGCACTAGATTGAGCAAGTTTGAGAAGAAATGTGATGAAGGCTTCCTACTTGGTTACTCCACTACTAGCAAAGCTTATAGAGTTTGGAATTTGGCTAGTGGTTTACTTGAAGAAGTACATGATGTTGAGTTTGATGAAACCAATGGTTCTTAAAATGAAGAAGATAACTTAGATGATGTGAGAGGAACTCAATTGACTAATGCTATGAAAGAAATGGATATTGGTGATATTAGGCCAAAGCAAGTGATTGATGTGGATGACAACAAAGATCAAGTGCTCCAAAGTCCAATTACACAAGCTAGTGGTTCTCTAATGCAAAATCAAGCTAGTACATCATCTCAAGTGCAACAAGATCAACAAGTGGCTAGTTCATCATCTCCAACTCATGATCAACATCCAAGCAATCAAGTCCAAGTGCTTCAACCAACTAACATTGCAAGAGACCATCCATTGGATTCCATCATTGGTGACATACAAAGAGGAGTTCAAACTAGATCAAGATTGACATCATTTTGTGGTCACTCTTCTTTTATGTCAATGGAAGAACCCAAGGACATTGATAGAGCATTGAGAGATCCGGATTGGGTAAATGCAATGCATGAAGAGCTCAACAACTTTAAGAGAAATGAAGTATGAGAACTAGTTGAAAGGCCTAAGGATCACAATGTCATTGGAACAAGATGGGTCTTTCGCAACAAGCAAGATCAAGATGGGATAGTAGTAAGGAACAAAGCAAGACTAGTGGCTCAAGGTTACACACAAATAGAGGGTCTTGACTTTGGTGAAACTTATGCCCCGGTTGCAAGATTGGAAGCAATTAGGATCTTACTTGCCTATGCTTGTGCTCACAATATCAAGCTATATCAAATGGATGTAAAGAGTGCATTTCTCAATGGGTACATACAAGAGGAGGTGTATGTGGAGCAACCTCCCGGTTTTGAAGATGACAAGAAACCCAATCATGTATACAAGTTGAGAAAAGCTTTGTATGGATTGAAGCAAGCACCTAGAGCATTGTATGAAAGATTGAGAGACTTCTTGCTATCCAAAGGATTTGTCATGGGCAAAGTTGATACAACACTATTCACTAAGAAGATTGGGAAAGACTTATTTGTATTGCAAATATATGTTGATGATATCATATTCGGTTCAACCAATCAAGATTATTATGATGAGTTTGGGAAAATGATGGCAAAGGAATTTGAAATGTCAATGATTGGTGAACTTAGTTTCTTCCTTGGACTTCAAATCAAGCAAATGAAAGAAGGAACATTTGTAAGCCAAACCAAATACATAAAGGATATGCTAAAGAAGTTTGGCATGGAAGATGCAAAGAGTATTACAACCCCAATGGGCACTAGTGGAAGTTTGGATAGTGACAAGAGTGGCAACATGGTGGATCAAAAGCTATATAGATCAATGATTGGTAGCCTACTCTATGTGACAGCATCAAGGCCCGATGTGACGTTTAGTATATGCATGTGTGCAAGATTTCAAGCCTCACCAAGAGAAAGTCATTTGAAGGCAACAAAGAGAATATTGAGGTACTTGAAGCATACACAAGATGTTGGATTGTGGTATCCCAAGGGTGCTAGTTTTGAGCTAGTTGGATATTCGGATTCCGACTATGCCGGTGACAAAGTGGAGAGAAAGAGCACCTCCGGGACTTGTCAATTGTTGGGAAGATCACTTGTCTCATGGTCATCCAAGAAGCAAAATAGTATTGTACTATCTACCGCCAAAGCCGAATACATCGCCGCGGGTAGTTGTTGTGCACAAATCTTATGGATGAAGGCAACATTGAAGGATTTTGGAATCAATTTCAAGAATGTGCCATTGCTATGTGACAATGAAAGTGCCATGAAGCTAACCAACAATCCGATTCAACATCAAAGAACAAAGCATATTGATGTTCGTCATCATTTCATTAGAGATCATCAACAAAAGGGTGACATTGCTATTGAGAGTGTGGGCACCGAAGATCAATTAGCCGATCTATTCACCAAGCCACTTGATGAGAAGAGATTTCACAAGCTAAAGAATGAGTTGAACATACTTGACTTCTCCAACATGAGTTGATGCACCCCATGATATGACATGCCTCTCCTTCGAGCCCCAAGGTACAATTGGTTGACATGTCATACATTCTATGCTAAGGACTTGTTTAGTGCATCTAGTCATAATTTACATGTTCTAGGCTCATTCATGAAAATCAAATGAATTTGAAGTTTATATGGTGCCACTATTATTTCCATGACTTATATGATCTAGTGGTAGCATATAACTTGTTTAAGTAGCTTGTGATCCTAAGTGTTTAATCTAGATCACTTGTCTAAATATTTGCTTCAACATGGTGCATGATAACCCTTCTAGTGAGGTGTGAAGAAGCTTGCCCTTGGATCAAACCGAAGCATTTTATTTATGCAAGCAATCTAGGTTGAATCACAAACTTGATCCTCACCCCATATTTCAACATGATAATCTATCTAAAGTTTGCTCCTTGTGGTCAATTGGTGCCAAAGGGGGAGAAAATGTTGTTCACAAAGATAGAACTCAAAGGGGGAGAAGCACAAAGGGGAGAATTGATAAAAGAAGGGGATCAACTAAAATTTTGAGCACACAAGTAGGGGGAGCAAGCTCTTAAGCATGAATGTTGCATTTACATGTGCACTTCATATGTATGATGCATAGTTATGCATTTCTTTTTCTCCGATACATTGCTTGTGTGGTGACTTGCTAGTATAATTTGAATGGTATATTGAGGTACTAGCATGAAGAGGAAGTAGTTAGATTTTTCTTGCTTCATGTTTTTCAAAGTGGTACTAGATCCTTGCTTATAATGTTGATCTCATGAGGTTTCTAGTTATGTTTGTGTTTTTCCAAGTGGAATCTAACTACACAAGGTGCTAAGATGGTGTTTATCGCTACTCTGATGGTATCATGCTTCAAAGGTCTATAATCTAAAACACTTAGCACCTATTGATAGTCAATTCTCCTATACTTTCCTATCTAACATGTATGCTTCCAAAATCCAAACATATAGCATACATATAGGGAGAGCCATTGCTATCAATTTGAATTCATGATCACATGTCCATAATTCTTACACATGGTAATATACTTGGACAATGTGACATGGGTTCAATCAAAATTTTATCATAATATCTTTGTGAAAGGTTTGTCACCAATTACCAACAAGGGGGAGATTGAAAGTCCTATGTTTGGTGTTGGTAATTAGTGACAATGCCTAAGTACTAATCCTATGCCTAAGTTGTATGTAGCATATGAGGATTAGTACATTCCAAGGTTGGTGGCAAGATGGACATGGTGATCATGATGGCCACACTTGGATTTAGACGCAACCCTATGTGATCAAGGCAAAGGTATATGCTTAAGGGTTGTGTTTTAGTAACCAAGACACCTAGTGGGTGTGGTTACATTATAGGATAGATAGCCGTACTATAAAGAGGGGAATGATGCGGCTATTGAATTCCTAAGTGTCTCTAGGTGTGCATTTCATAATCATATGCATTTGGATAGAACTAATATCGCCTCGAAAAAATGATTATGAAAATGCTAACACACTCACACATGACGAGATCACTTGGTGGTGTTAGCACGTTTACGAATGCGGTGGAGTTTGAGGGTTTGGGTTTGGATTCAGGTGTTTTTGAGAAGTTGAAACGACTATTTTCCACTATGCCAGTAGTCCGAAAAAGAAATGAAGGCGAACGGAGGTCACAGAGGTGACCGGACGCTGAACTGGACGCGGTCCTTGCATGACCGGACGCGTCCGGTCAGTGTTCAGTGTCTGCGCGTTTTTCAGTTCGATGATCGGACGCGAGGCGTGTCCGGTCACTGATGATTGGACGTGTCCGATCATTCAGGGAGCTTACTGGACTGTAACCGGACGCTGGCACTGTCGCATCCGGTCATGTTTCTTCAGCGCGTCCGGTCGTTGTTTCGTTGAGCGCTACTCAGGCGACAAGCGCATCCGGTCATTCTCGGGACCAGCGCATCCGGTCGTTTCCAGCGCGTCCAGTCTGCGCGATGAGCGCGTCCGGTCGTTGCTTCACAGTTAGCCGTTGGGCGACCGGCGCGTCCGGTCAGTTGGACCAGCGCGTCCGGTCAGTACTTCACGAGTTAGCCATTGTGCGACCGGCGCGTCCGGTCAGTTGGACCAGCGCGTCCGGTCAGCACGATTTCGGCTATTTAAGTTTCTAACGGCTCTATTTGAAGGGGTACGTCTATAAATACTCGTTGGTCGGCTCAAGGCTCTCTCTCTCTTGATCATTTGACATACTTGTGAGCACTTTGAGCTAAGCAACTCCCCTCCCACTCATCTCTCTTGCTTCTTTGCATATTCGAAGTGAGATTGAGTGATCCAAGTGTATTTGCATTGCGAGATTGCATCTAGTTCGCACTTGGTGGTTGATTTCTGCGGGATTCTTGTTTCTCTAGGTGGTTGCCGCCACCTAGATGGCTTGGAGCAGCTTGGAGGCGTTGGCATGAGTTGCCGTTTGTTCTTGGCCACCTCCGGTGATTGTGAGGGGTTTGTGCCTACCTCAGCAAAGCGCCAAAGGCAACATTAGTAAATTGCTTCGTGTCATTGTAACCTTTTGCCATTTGGTAGGTTCTTGTAGCGCCTTTTGAGAGGCTCGGTGTGTGACCGATTAGCCACCGAACCACGTGGTGAAGAGGGACACAACGGGGACTAGCGTGCCGGCAAGCACGTGAACCTCGGGATAAATCTTCGTGTCATCACTTTCATATTGTGATTGATTGATCCCGTGTTCGGTTATCTTGGTATTCATTATTGATCATATTGGTTGGCTCAATACTTCGCCCCTCGGTGAAACTCTGCTAACTCAACTCCGCATTACTTTCTTAGTTATCTTTGCTAGCTAGTTAGCTTTGCTAGAGTAGCTCCTTTGTGTAGCTTGCTAGTTGTAGTTGTAGTTACCTTCTCGGTTTGACTTGTGCGGTTGAATGCAAATATACTAGAATTGTGAATTGGTTAGGTGGCTTGCAAACACCCCATAGGCTAAGCAAAATTCGCATCTCGCTTCTTGTTATATTGATAAACTTGTTTAGCTTGTCTTTGTAGAATATTTTAAAAGGCTATTCACCCCCCCCTCTAGCCATCAAGACCTTTCAGTCATGTGCAATCTCGTTTTAGTCCGTTTGGAGACAGTGTTAGAGTCGGTGCAATACATGTACACGATTTACGCCGAATGTACCATAGGCTCAAAAATCATTTTGGATGCACCGGATGATACTCTTAGGTAACGAGACTCAAGTGGAATTGCTTGAGTCCATTTTGACACAACGCTAATCTTGACGCATGATAGGTGCGCGGTTTGTGCCGAAAGTACCATAGGCTCAGAAATCGTCTTGGACGCACCCGATGGAACTCCTGGTGAGTGGGTCCTGTGGAATATCATTTTGGTCCGTTTGGAGACAGTGTTAGTGGCGGTGCAATATAGATGCATGGTTTGCACCGAATGTACCATAGGCTCAGAATTCATTTTGGACGCAACCAATGGAACTTCTAGGTGACAAGGCTCAAGTGCAAGCTCGTTTCATTCTGTTTGGACATAGTGTTTATCTTGACGTAAGATAGGTGCGCGGTTTGTGCCGAACGTACCATAGGCTCAAAAAACATTTTAGATGCACCCAATGGAACTCCTAGGTGACGTGGGTCATGTGGAATCTCATTTCAGTCTGTTTGGAGACAGTGTCAGTGTCGGTGCAATATAGGTGCACGGTTTCCTCCGAACGTACCATAGGCTCAGAACTCGTTTTGGACGCACCCGACGATACTCCTAGGTGCCGAGGCTCAAGTGGAAGCTTGTTTGAGCCTGTTTGGAGATAGTGCTAATCTTGACGCAAGATAGATGCGCGGTTTGTGCTGAATGTACCATAGGCTGGGAAATCATCATGGACCCACCTGATGGAACTCCTAGGAGAGTGGGTCATGTGGAATCTCATTTTGGTCTGTTTGGAGATAGTGTTAGGGTCGGTGCAATATCGGTGCACAGTTTGCACCAAACGCACCATAGGCTCAGAAATCATTTTCGATGCACGCAATGGCACTCCTAGGTGACGAGGCTCAAGTGGGAGCTTGTTTCGGTCCATTTGGAGATAATGCTAATTTGACGCAAGATAGGTGCACGGCTTGCTTCAAACGTTCCATAGGCTATGAAATCGTTTTAGGTGCATCCGATGGTACTCCTTAAGTGGAATTGCTTGGGTCCGTTTGGACACAGTGCTAATCTTGACGCATGATAGGTCCGCGGTTTGTGCCGAAAGTACCATAGGCTTAGAAATCATTTTGGACGCACCCGATGGAAGTCCTAGATGACGAGACTCAAATGAAAGCTCATTTTGGTCCGTTCAGAGACAGTGTTAGTGTCGTTGCAAGATAGGTGCACGGTTTGCGCCAAGCGTATCATAGGCACAGAAATCGATTTGGACGCATCCGACGGTACTCCTTGGGGACAAGGCTTAAGTGCAAGCTTGTTTCATTCCGTTTGGGCATAGTGCTTATCTTGATGCAAGATAGGTGTGCGGTTTCTGCCGAACGTACCATAGGCTCAGAAATCATTTTGGATGCACCGATTGGAACTCCTAGGTGACGTGGGTCATGTGGAATCTCGTTTCGGTCTGTTTGGAGATAGTGTTAGTGTCGGTGCAATATAGGTGCACGGTTTCCTCTGAATGCACCTTAGGCTCAGAAATCGTTTTGGACACACCCGACGATACTCCTATGTGCTGAGGCTCAAGTGGAAGCTTGTTTGAGCTCGTTTGGAGATAGTGCTAATATTGATGCAAGATAGGTGTGCGGTTTGTGCCGAACGTACCATAGGCTGGGAGATCATCAATGACTCACCCGATGGAACTCCTAGGTGAGTGGGTCATGTGGAATCTCGTTTTGGTCCGTTTGGAGACTGTTAGTGTCGGTGCAATATAGATGCACGGTTTTGGCCAAACGTACCATAGGCTCGGAAATTGTCTTGGACGTACCTGATGGAACTCCAACGTGAGTGGGTCATGTGGAATTTCGTTTCGGTCTGTTTGGAAGCAGTGTTAGTGTCGGTGCAATATAGGTGCACAATGTGCACTAAACGTACCATAGGCTCAAAAATCGTTAAGGATGCACCCAATGGAACTCCTACGTGACAGGGTTCTAGTTGAAGCTCGTTTCAGTCCATTTGCAGATAGTACTAATCTTGACGCAATATAGGTGCACTATTTACGCCAAATGTACTCTGGGCTTGGAAAACATTTTGAATGCACAAGATGGAACTCCTAGGTGACGTGGGTCGTGTGGAGTTTTGTTTCAGTTCGTTTAGAGACAGTGTTAGTGCCGGTGCAATATAGGTGCACGGTTTGCACCAAACATACCAGAGGCTCATAATTGTTTTGGACGCACTCAATGGTACTCCTAGGTGACGAGCCTCAAGTGGAGGCTTGTTTGAGTCCGTTTGGAGATAGTGCTAATCTTGACGCAAGATAGGTGTGCGGTTTGTGCCAAACGTACCATAGGCTCAGAAATCGTCTTGGACGCACCTAATGGAACTCCTAGGTGACAAGGATCAAGTGGAAGCTTGTTTTGGTCCGTTTGGATGGAACTCCTAGGTGAGTGGGTCCTGTGGAATCTCGTTTTGGTCCGTTTGGAGACAGTGTCAGTGTTGGTGCAATATAGGTGCACGGTTTGCACTGAACGTACCATACACTCGAAAATCATTTTGGACGCACCTAATGGAACTCCTAGGTGATAAGGATCAAGTGGAAGCTTGTTTTGGTCCGTTTGGAGATAGTGCTAATCTTGACGAGTTGCACGGTTTGCGCCGAATGTACCATAGGCTCGAAAATCATTATGGCGCGCACGATGGAACCGATGGTACTCCTAGGTGACCATTATGGCGCCAAACGTACCATGGGCTAGGAAATCGTTTTGGGTGCACCCGATGGTCCTCCTAGGTGACGTGGCTCAAGTGCAATCTCGTTACGGTCCGATTAGAAATAGTGATAATCTTGATGCAAAATAAGTTCGCGGTTTGCGCCAAACATACCATAGGCATAAAAATCGTTTTGGACGCACCCGATGGTACTCCTAGGCGACGAGGCTCATGTGGAAGCTCGTTTGAGTCTGTTTGGAGATAGTGCTAATCTTGATGCAAGATAGGTGCACTATTTGTGCCAAATGTACCCTTGGCTCAAAAAACGTTCTAAATATACAAGATGGAACTCCTAGGTGATGTGGGTCATGTGGAATCTCGTTTATGTATGTTTGGAGACAGTGTTAGTGCCGGTGCAATATAGTTGCAAGATAGGTGTACGGTTTGCCCCAAGCGTACCATAGGCTCAAAAATTGTTTTGGACGCACTCGACGGTACTCCTAGGTGACGAGGCTCAAGTGGAGGCTTGTTTGAGTCCATTTGGAGATAGTGCTAATCTTGATGCAAGATAGGTGTGCGGTTTGTGCCGAACATACCATGGGCTTAGAAATCATCTTGGACGCACCGATGGAACTCCTAGGTTAGTGGGTCATGTGGAATCTCGTTTCGATCCGTTTAGAGATAGTGTTAGTGTCGGTGCAATATTGGTGCACGGTTTGCGTCGAATGTACGATAGGCTTGGAAATTATTTTGGACGAACCCGATGATACTCCTAGGTGAGAAAGCACAAGTGGAACCTTATTTGAGTCCATTTGGAGATAGTGCTAATCTTGACGCAAGATAGGTGCACGGTTTGCACCAAACATACCATAGACTCAGAAATCATTTTGGACGCACTCGATGGGACTCCTAGGTGACGAGGCTCAAGTGGAAGCTCATTTTAGTCCGTTTGGAGAGTGCCAATCTTGATGCAACATATATGCACGGTTTGCGCAGAACATACCATAGGCTCAGAAATCATTTTAGACGCACCCGATGGAACTCCTAGGTGACGTGGGTCATGTGGAATCTCGTTTTGGTTCATTTGGAGACAGTGTTAGTGTCAGTGCTAGATAGGTACATGGTTTGCGCCAAACATACCATAGGCTCGGAAATCGTTTTGGACGCACCAGATAGAACTCCTAGCAGACGTGGGTCATGTGGAATCTCGTTTCAGTCCATTTGGAGACAGTGTTAGTGTCGGTGCAATATATGTGCACGGTTTGCGCCGAATGTACCATACTCTCATAAATCATTTTGGACGCACTCGACGATACTCCTGGGTATGCGGCTCAAGTGGAAGCTTGTTTGAGTCTGTTTGGAGATAGTGCAAATCTTGATGCAAGATAGGTGCGCGGTTTGTGCCGAACATACCATAGGCTCGAAAATCATCATGGACGCACCGGATGGAACTTCTAGGTGAATGGGTCATGAGGAATCTTGTTTTGGTCCGTTTGGAGACAGTGTTAGTGTCGGTGCAATATAGGTGCACGATTTGCGCCAAACGTACCATAGGCTCAGAAATCATTTTCGATGCACACAATGGTACTCCTAGGTAACGAGGCTCAAGTGGAAGCTCGTTTTGGTCCGTTTGGAGATAGTGCTAATCTTGACGCAAGATAGGTCCACGGTTTGCGCCAAACGTACAATAGCCTCGGAAATCATTTTGGACGCACCCAATGGAACTCATAGGTGGCATGGGTGATATGGAATCTTGTTTCAGTCCATTTGGAGACAGTGTTAGTGCTGGTACAATATAGGTGAACGGTTTATGTCGAACATACCATAGGCTCAGAAATCATTCTGGACGTACCCAACGATACTCCTAGGTGATGAGGCTCAAGTGGAAGCTTGTTTGAGTCCGTTTGGGGATAGTGCTAATCTTGACGCAAGATAGGTGTGTGGTTTGTGCCAAATGTACCATAGGCTTGGAAATTATTTTGGACGCACCCAATGGTCCTCCTAGGTGATGAGGCTAAGTGGAGGCTTGTTTGAGTCCATTTGGAGATAGTGCTAATCTTGACGCAAGATAGTTGTGTGGTTTGTGTCGAACATACCAAAGGCTCAAAAATTGTCTTGGACGCACCGATGGAACCCCTAGGTGAGTGGGTCATGTGGAATCTTGTTTCTGTCCGTTTGGAGATAGTGTTAGTGTCGGTGCAATATTGGTGCATGGTTTGCGTCGTATGTACCATAGGCTCGAAAATAGTTTTGGACGAACCCGATGGTTACTCCTAGGTGACAAAGCACAAGTGGAATCTTGTTTGAGTCCGTTTGAGGATAGTGCTAATCTTGATGCAAGATAGGTGCGCGGTTTGTGGCGAATGTACCATAGTCTCGAAAATCATCTTAGACACACCCGGTGGAACTCATAGTTGAGTGGGTCATGTGGAATCTCATTTCGCTCTATTTGGAGACAGTGTTAGTGTTGGTGCAATATAGGTGCACGGTTTGCACCGAATGTACCATAGGCTCAAAAATCATTTTGGACGCACCCGATGAAACTCCTAAGTGACGTGGGTCATGTGGAATCTCATTTGTGTCCATTTGGGGACAGTTTTAGTGTCGGTGCAAGATAGGTACATGGTTTGCGCCAAATGTACCATAGGCTCGGAAATTGTTTTGGACGCACCCGATAGAACTCCTAGCTGACGTGGGTCATGTGGAATCTCATTTCGGTCAATTTGGAGCCAGTGTTAGTTTCGGTGCAATATATGTGCACGGTTTGCGCCGAATGTACCATACTCTCAAAAATTGTTTTGGACGCACCCGACAATACTCCTGGGTTTGAGGCTAAAGTGCAAGCTTGTTGGAGTCGTTACGGAGATAGTGCTAATCTTGACGCAAGATAGGTCCACGGTTTGTGCCAAACGTTTTCTGTCGAACTCGATGGAACCATAGGTGACGTGGGTGATATGGAATCTTGTTTCAGTCTATTTGGAGACAGTGTTAGTACTGGTGCAATACAGGTGAACGGTTTCTGTCGAACGTACCATAGGCTAAGAAATCATTTTGGATGCACTCGACGATACTCCTAGGTGACGAGGCTCAAGTGGAAGCTTGTTTGAGTCTGTTTGAAGATAGTGCTAATCTTGACGCAAGATAGGTGCGTGGTTTGTGCCAAACGTACCATAGGCTCAGAAATTATTTTGGACGCACCCAATGGTACTCCTAGGTGACGAGGCTTAAGTGGAGGCTTGTTTGAGTCCATTTAGAGATAGTGCTAATCTTGACGCAAGATAGGTACGCGGTTTGTGCCGAACGTACCATAGGCTCACAAATCGTCTTGGACGCACCCCATGGAACTCCTAGGTGAGTGGGTCATGTGGAATCTCATTTCCGTTCGTTGGAGAAAGTGTTAGTGTCGCTGCAATATTGGTGCACAGTTTGCGTCGAATGTACCATAGTCTCGAAAATCATTTTGGACGAATCCAATGATACTCCTAGGTGACAAAGCACAAGTGGAACCTTGTTTGAGTCCATTTGGTGATAGCGCTAATCTAGACGCAAGATAGGTGTGCGGTTTGTGGCGAACGTAGCATAGGCTCAAAAATCATCTTGGACGCACCTGATGGAACTCCTAGGTGAGTGGGTCATGTGGAATCTCGTTTCGCTCCGTTTGGAGACAGTGTTAGTGTTGGTACAATATAGCTGCACGGTTTGCACCGAATGTACCATCGGCTCAGAAATTATTTTGGACGCACCCGATAGAACTCCTAGGTGACGTGGGTCATGTGGAATCTCGTTTGGGTCCATTTGGAGATAGTGTTAGTGTCGGTGCAAGATAGGTACATGGTTCGCACCAAACGTACCATAGGCTCGGAAATTGTTTTGGACGCACCCGAAGAACACCTAGCTGATGTGGGTCATGTGGAATCTCGTTTTGGTCCGTTTGGAGACAGTGTTAGAGTCGGTGCAATATATGTGCATGGTTTGCCCCAAATGTACTATCTCTCAGAACTCGTTTTGGACACACCTGACGATACTCCTGGGTACGAGGCTCAAGTGGAAGCTTGTTTGAGTCCGTTTGGAGATAGTGCTAATCTTAATGCAAGATAGGTGCGTGGTTTGTGCCAAATATACCATAGGCTCAGAAATCATCTTGGAGCACCCGATGGAACTCCTAGGTGAGTGGGTCTTCTGCAATCTGATTTCGGCCTGTTTGGAAATAGTGTTAGTGTCGGTGCAATATAGGTGCACGGTTTGCGCTGAACGTACTATTGGCTCGGACATCGTTTTGGACGCACACAATGGTAAACCTGGGTCACAAGGCTCAAGTGGAAGCTCGTTTCACTCCTTTTGCAAAGAGTGCTAATCTTGACGCAATATATGTGCACTGTTTGCACCAAACGTACCATTGGCTCGGAAAACATTTTGAATGCACAAGATGGATGTCCTAGGGGACGTGGGCCATGTGGAATCTCGTTTTGGCCCATTTGGAGACAGGGTTAGTGCCGGTGCACTATAGGTGCACGGTTTGCACCGAACATACCATAGCCTCAGAAATCATTTTGAACGCACTCAATGATACTGGTAGGTGACGAGGCTCAAGTGGAAGCTTGCTTGAGTCCGTTTGGAGGTAGTGCTAATCTTGACACAAGATAGGTGTGCGGTTTGTGCCGAACGTACCATAGGCTCGGAAATCATTTTGGACGCACCCAATGGAACTCTAAGGTGATGTGGGTCATGTGGAATCTCATTTCGGTCTGTTTAGAGATAGTGTTAGTGTCCGTGCAATATAGGTCCACGGTTTGCGCCGAGCGTACCATAGGCTAAGAAATCGTTTTGGACGCACGCAATGATACTCCTAGGTGTCGAGGCTCAAGTGGAAGCTTGTTTGAGTCCGTTTGGAGATAATGCTATTCTTGATGCAAGATAGGTGTGTGGTTTGTGCCGAACGTACCATAGTCTCAGAAAATCATCATGGACCCACCCGATGGAACTCCTTGGTGAGTGGGTCATGTGGAACTCATTTTGGTCCGTTTGGAGACAGTGTTAGTGTCGGTGCAATATAGGTGCACGGTTTCACCAAACATACCATAGGCTCAGAAATCTTTTTTGATGCACGCAATGGCACTCCTAGGTGACGAGGCTCAAGTGGGAGCTCATTTTAGTCTATTTGGAGATAGTGCTAATCTTGACACAAGATAGGTTCACGGCTTGCGCCAAACGTACCATAGGCTAAGAAATCATTTTGGACGCATCCGATGGTACTCCTAGGTGATGTGGTTCAAGTGGAAGCTCGTTACGGTCCGGTCATGGTTGGCGCTAATGTATGATATGCTCGAAAATTGTTTTGGATGTGCCAGGATGGATCTCCTAGGTGACATGAGTTTTGTGGCATCTCGTTTTGTTCCGTTTGGAGACCATGTTAGTGTCAGTGCAAGATAGGTGCACGGTTTGCGCCGAATGTACCATACTCTCAGAAATTGTTTTGGACGCACCCAATGATACAACTAGGTTCGAGGTTCAAGTGGAACCATGTTTGATTTTGTTTGGAGATAGTGCTAGTCTTAGTGCAAGATAGGTGCGCGGTTTGTGCCGAAAGTACGGTAGGCACAGAAATTGTCTTGGTCGCACTTGATGGAACTCCTAGGTGAGTGGGTCATGTAGAATCTCGTTTCGGTTCGTTTGGAGATAGTGTTTGTGTTGATGCAATATAGGTGCATGGTTTGCGCCAAAAGTACCATAGGCTCATAAATCAATATGGACACACCCGATGGTACTCCTAGGTGACGACGCTCAAGGGAAAGCTCGTTTTGTTCAGTTTGGAGATAGTGCGAATCATGACGTAAGATAGGTGCACGGTTTGCGCTGAACGAACCATTGGCTCGAAAAATCATTTTGGACGCACCTGACGGTACCCCTAGGTGATGAGGTTTAAGTGGAAGCTCGTTTGAGTCCGTTTTGAGATAGTGCTAATCTTCATGGAAGATAGGTGCTTGGTTTGTGCCGAACGTACCATAGGCTCAGAAATCGTCTTGGACATACCCGATGGAACTCCTAGGTGAGTGGGTCATGTGGAATCTCGTTTTGGTCCGTTTGGAGGTAGTGTTAGTGTTGGTGCAATATAGGTGCACGGTTTGCACCGAATGTACCATAGGCTCGGAAATCATTTTGGACGCACCTGAAGGAATTCCAAGGTGACAAGGCTCAAGTAGAAGCTCATTTTTGTCCATTTGGAGATAGTGCTAATCTTGACGAGGTGCACGATTTGCGTCGAACATACCATAGGCTCGAAAATCATTTTGGATGCACTGAATGGAACTCCTAGGTGACATGGGTCATGTGGAATCTCGTTTCGGTCCATTTGGAGACGGTGTTAGTGTTGGTGCAATATAGGTGCATTGTTTGTGCCAAACGTACCATAGGCTCAGAAATCGTTTTGGACGCACCCGATGATACTACTAGGTGACGAGGCTCAAGTGGAAGCTTGTTTGAGTATGTTTGGAGATAGTGCTGATCTTGATGCAAGATAGGTGCGCGGTTTGTGCTACATTCCGTAGGCTCGAAAATCATTTTGGACACACCCGATGGAACTCCTAGGTGACGTAGGTCATGTGTAATCTCATTTCGGTCCGTTTAGAGATAGTGTTAGTGTCGGTGCAATATAGGTGCACGGTTTGTGCCAAATATACAACAGGCTCAAAAAAACATTTTGGATAGAACCGATGTAACACCTAGGTGCTGTGGGTCGTGTGGAACCTCTTTTTGGTCCATTTGGAGATAATGTTAGTGTCAGTGCAAGATAGGTGCATGGTTTGCACCAAACGTACGATAGGCTCAAAAATAATTTTGGACGCACTCGATGGTACTACGAGGTGATAAGGCACAAGTGGAAGAGCATTGTAGTCCGTTTGGAGATAGTGCAAATCTTGACGCAAGATAGGTGCGCAGTTTGCACCGAACGTACCATAGGCTCAGAAATCATTTTGGACGCACCCGATGGAACTCCTTGGTGACGAGGCTCAAGTGGAACCTCGTTTTGGTCCATTTGGAGATAGTGCAAATCTTGACGCAAGATAGGTGCACGGTTTGCACCAAACGTATCATTGGCTCAAAAATCGTTTTTGGATACACATGATGGAACTCCTTGGTGACGAGGCTCAAGTGGAACCTCGTTTTGGTCCATTTAGAGGAATTGCTAATCTTGACGAGGTGCACGGTTTGTGTCAAACGTACCACAGGCTCGAAAATCATCATGGACGCTCCCGATGGAACCCCTAGGTGAGTGGGTCATGTGGAATCTCATTTTGGTCTGTTTGGAGATAGTGTTAGTGTCGATGCAATGTAGGTGCACAGTTTGCGATAAATGTACCATAGGCTCAGAAATCTTTTTCGTTGCACGCAATGGTACTAATAGGTGATGAGGCTCAAGTGGAAGCTAGTTTCGATCCGTTTGGAGATAGTGCAAATCTTGACACAAGATAGGTGCACAGTTTACGTCAAACGTTCCATAGGCTCAGAAATCATTTTGGATGCACCCGATGGAACTCCTAGGTGATTTTGGTCATGTAGAATCTCGTTTCGGCCTGTTTGGAGACAGTGTTAGTGCTGGTGCAATATAGGTGCACAGTTTGCACCAAACGTACCATAGGCATAGAAATCTTTCGGACGCACTCAATGGTACTCCTAGGTGACGAGGCTCTAGTGGAAGCTCGTTTTAGTCTGTTTGGAGATAGTGCTAACACTTGATGCCAGATAGGTGTGCGGTTTGCGCAGAACGTACCATAGGCTCGACAATCGTTTTGGATGCAGCCGATGGAACTCCTAGGTGACGTGGGTCATGTGTAATCTCGTTTAGGTCCGTTTGGAGACAGTGTTAGTGCGGTGCAAGATAGATGCGCAGTTTGCGCCAAACGTACCATAGACTCAGAAATCGTTTTGGACGCACCCGATAAAACTCCTGGGTGACATCAGTCATGTAGAATCTCGTTTCAGTCTGTTTGGAGACAGTGTTAGTGCCGGGGCAATATAGGTGCAAGATAGGTGCACGGTTTGCACCAAACATACCATAGGCTCAGAAATCATTCTGGACGCACTCGCTGGTACTCCTTGGTGACTAGGCTCAAATGGAAGCTCGTTTTAGTCTATTTGGAGATAGGGCAAATCTTGACGCCAGATAGGTGCGCGGTTTGTGCAGAACGTTCCATAGGCTCGAAAATCATTTTAGATGCACTCGATGGTACTCTTGGTGACGTGGCTCAAGTGGAAGAGCGTTTTAGTACATTTGGAGATAGTGTTAATATTGATGCAATATAGGTGCGCGTTTTGTGCTGAACCTACCATAGGCTCAGAAATCGTCTTGGACGCACCCGATGGAACTCCTAGGTGAGTGGGTCATGTGAAATCTCGTTTCGGTCCGTTTGGAGAAAGTGTTAAGGTCAGTGCAATATGGGTGCACGGTTTGCACTGAATGTACCATAGGCTCAAAAGTCATTTTGGACGCACCCGATTGAACTCCTAGGTGACGTGGCTCAAGTGGATCCTCGTTTTGGTCCATTTAGAGATAGTGCTAATCTTGACGAGGTGCACGGTTTGAGCCGAACGTACCATAGGCTCAGAAATCATCATGGATGCACCCGATGAAACTCCTTGGTGAGTGGGTCATGTGAAATCTCGTTTTGGTCCGTTTGGAGACAATATTAGTGTCGGTGCAATATAGGTGCACGGTTCGTGCCAAACGTACCATTGGCTCAGAAATCATTTTTGATGCACACAATGGTACTCCTAGGTGACGAGGCTCAAGAGGAATCTCGTTTCAGTCTATTTGGAGAGAGTGCAAATCTTGACGCAAGATAGGTGCACGGTTTGCGCCAAACATTCTATAGTCTCGAAAATCATTTTGGACGCACCCAATGGAACTTCTAGTTGACGTTAGTCATGTAGAATCTCATTTCGGTCTGTTTGGAGATAGTGTTAGTGCCGGTGCAATATAGGTGCAAGATAGGTGCACGGTTTGGACCAAACGTACCATAAGCTCACAAAATCGTTTTGGACACACTTAATGGTACTCCTAGGTGACGAGGCTCAAGTGGACGCTCGTTTTAGCCTGTTAGGAGATAGTGCTAATCTTAATGCCAGATAGGTGCACGGTTTTCGAGAATGTTCCATAGGCTCAAAAATCGTTTTGGATGCACCCGATGGAACTCCTATGTGACGTGGGTCATGTGGAATCACGTTTCAGTTTGTTTGGAGATAGTGTTAGTGTCGATGCAAGATAGGTGCACAGTTTGCGCCAACCGTACCATATGCTCAGAAATCGTTTTTGACGCACCCGGTGGTACTCCTAGGTGACGTGGCTCATATGGAAGCTCGTTACGGTCCGATTGGAGATTGTGCTGATCTTGATGCAAGATAGGTGCTCGGTTTGCGCCAAACGTATTGTAGGCTCAGAAATCATTTTGGACGGACCCGATGGTACTCCAAGGTGACGAGGCTCAAGTGGATGCTCGTTTGAGTCCGTTTGGACATAGTGTTAATCTTGACGCATGATTGGAGCGCGGTTTGTGTCGAATATACCATAGTGTCAGAAATCGTCTTAGACATACCCGATGGAACTCCTAGGTTAGTGGGTCATATGGAATCTCATTTTGGTCCGTTTGGAAACAGTGGTAGAGTCGGTATAATATAGGTGCACGGTTTGACTAAACGTACCATAGGCTCGGAAATCATTTTGGACGCACCAGATGGTACTCCTAGGAGACAAGGCTCAAGTTGAAGCTCGTTTCAGTCTATTTGCATATAGTACTAATCTTGACGCAATATAGGTGCACTGTTTGTGCAATCGTACCATAGGCTTGGAAAACATTTTGAACGCACAAGATGGAACTCCAAGCTCACGTGGGTCATGTCCAATCTTGTTTCAGTCCGTTTGGAGACAGTGTTAGTGCCGGTGCAATATAGGTGCAAGATAGGTGCACGGTTTGCACCAAACGTACCATGGGCTCAGAAATCATTTTGGAGACACTCGATGGTACTCCTAGGTGAGGAGGCTCAAGTGGAAGAGCGTTTTAGTCTGTTTGGAGATAGTGCTAGTCTTGACGCAAGATAGGTGCGCGGTTTGTGCTGAACGTACGATAGGCTCAGAAATCGTCTTGGAAGGTGAGTGGGTCATGTGGAATCTCATTTCGGTCCGTTTAGAGAAGTGTTACTATCAGTGCAATATAGGTGCACGATTTGCACCAAACGTACCATAGGCTCAGAAATCGTTTTGGACGCACCCGATGTTACTCCTTGGTGACGAGGCTCAAGTGGAACCTCGTTTTGGTCCATTTGGAGATAGTGCAAATCTTTACGCAAGATAGGTGCACGGTTTGCACCAAACGTATCATTGGCTCGAAAATCATTTTGGATACACCTGATGGAACTCCTTGGTGACGAGGCTCAAGTGGAACCTCGTTTTGGTCCATTTAGAGGAATTGCTAATCTTGACGAGGTGCACGGTTTATGTCAAACGTACTATGGGCTCGGAAATCATCATGGACGCTCCCGATGGAACCCCTGGGTGAGTGGGTCATGTGGAATCTCATTTTGGTCTGTTTGGAGATAGTGTTAGTGTCGGTGCAATATAGGTGCACGGTTTGCGATAAATGTGCCATAGGCTCAGAAATCTTTTTCGTTGCACGCAATGGTACTAATAGGTAACGAGGCTCAAGTGGAAGCCAGTTTCGATCCGTTTGGAGATAGTGCAAATCTTAACACAAGATAGGTGCACAGTTTGCGCCAAACGTTCCATAGGCTAACAAATCATTTTGGACGCACCCGATGGAACTCCTAGGTGATGTTGGTCATGTAGAATCTCGGTTCGGTCCGTTTGGAGACAGTGTTAGTGCCGGTGCAATATAGGTGCACAGTTTGCACCAAACGTACCATAGGCACAGAAATCTTTTGGACGCACTCAATGGTACTCCTAGGTGACGAGGCTCTAGTAGAAGCTCGTTTTAGTCTGTTTGGAGATAGTGCTAATCTTGATGCTAGATAGGTGCGCGGTTTGCGCAGAACATACCATAGGCTCGACAATCGTTTTGGATGCAGCCGATGGAACTCCTAGGTGACGTGGGTCATGTGAAATCTCGTTTAGGTCCATTTGGAGACAGTGTTAGTGCGGTGCAAGATAGATGTGCGGTTTGCGATAAATGTGCCATAGGCTTAGAAATCTTTTTCGTTGCACGCAATGGTACTAATAGGCGACGAGGCTCAAGTGAAAGCTAGTTTCGGTCTATTTGGAGATAGTGCAAATCTTCACACAAGATAGGTGCACAGTTTGCGCCAAACGTTCCATTAGCTCGGAAATCATTTTGGACGCATCTAATGGAACTCCTAGGTGATGTTGGTCATGTAGAATCTCGTTTCGGTCCGTTTGGAGACAGTGTTAGTGCCGGTGCAATATAGGGGCATGGTTTGCACCAAACGTACCATAGGCTCAAAAATCGTTTTGGATGCTCTCAATGGTACTCCTAGGTGACGAGGCTCTAGTGGAAGCTTGTTTTAGTCCGTTTGGAGATAGTGCTAATCTTGATGCTAGATAGGTGCGCGGTTTGCGCAGAACGTACCATGGGCTCGACAATAGTTTTGGACGTAGCCGATGGAACTCCTAGGTGACGTGGGTCATGTGGAATCTCGTTTAGGTCCGTTTGGAGACAGTGTTAGTGCCGGTGCAAGATAGATGCGCGGTTTGCGCCAAACGTACCATAGACTCAGAAATCGTTTTTGACACACCCAATGCTACTCCCTGGTGACGTGGCTCAAGTGGCAGCTCATTACAGTCTGATTGGAGATACTGCTAATCTTGACGCAAGATAGGTGCACGGTTTGTGCCGAACGTTCCATAGGCTCAGAAATCATTTTGGACGCACCCGATAGAACTCCTGGGTGACATCAGTCATGTAGAATCTCATTTCGGTCTGTTTGGAGACAGTGTTAGTGCCGGGGCAATATAGGTGCAAGATAGGTGCACGGTTTGCACCAAACATACCATAGGCTCAGAAATCATTCTGGACTCACTCGGTGGTACTCCTTGGTGACTAGGCTCAAATAGAAGCTCGTTTTAGTCTATTGGAGATAGGGCAAATCATGACGCCAGATAGGTGCGCGGTTTGTGCGGAACGTTCCATAGGCTCGAAAATCATTTTAGATGCACTCGATGGTACTCTAGGTGACGTGGCTCAAGTGGAAGAGTGTTTTAGTACATTTGGAGATAGTGTTAATATTGACGCAATATAGGTGCGTGTTTTGTGCCGAACCTACCATAGGCTCGGAAATCGTCTTGGACGCACCCGATGGAACTCCTAGGTGAGTGGGTCATGTGAAATCTCGTTTCGGTCCGTTTGGAGAATGTGTTAGGGTCAGTGCAATATGGGTGCACGGTTTGCACTGAATGTACCATAGGCTCAAAAGTCATTTTGGACGCACCCGATTGAACTCCTAGGTGACGTGGCTCAAGTGGAACCTCGTTTTGGTCCATTTAGAGATAGTGCTAATCTTGACGAGGTGCACGGTTTGAGCCGAACGTACCATAGGCTCAGAAATCATCATGGATGCACCCGATGGAACTCCTTGGTGAGTGGGTCGTGTGAAATCTCGTTTTGGTCCGTTTGGAGACAATATTAGTGTCGGTGCAATATAGGTGCACGGTTTGTGCCAAACGTACCATTGGCTCAGAAATTGTTTTTGATGCACACAATGGTACTCCTAGGTGACGAGGCTCAAGAGGAACCTCGTTTCAGTCTATTTGGAGAGAGTGCAAATCTTGACGCAAGATAGGTGCACGGTTTGCGCCAAACATTCCATAGTCTCGAAAATCATTTTGGACGCACCCAATGGAACTTCTAGTTGACGTTAGTCATGTAAAATCTCATTTCGGTCCATTTGGAGATAGTGTTAGTGCCGGTGCAATATAGGTGCAAGATAGGTGCACGGTTTGGACCAAACGTACCATAAGCTCACAAATCGTTTTGGACACACTTGGTACTCCTAGGTGACGAGGCTCAAGTGGACGCTCGTTTTAGTCCGTTAGGAGATAGTGCTAATCTTGATGCCAGATAGGTGCATGGTTTTCGAGAATGTTCCATAGGCTCAAAAATCGTTTTGGATGCACCCGATGGAACTCCTATGTGACGTGGGTCATGTGGAATCAAGTTTCAGTTTGTTTGGAGATAGTGTTAGTGTCGATGCAAGATAGGTGCACAGTTTGCGCCAACCGTACCATATGCTCAGAAATCGTTTTTGACGCACCCGGTGGTACTCCTAGGTGACGTGGCTCATATGGAAGCTCGTTACGGTCCGATTGGAGATTGTGCTGATCTTGATGCAAGATAGGTGCTCGGTTTGCGCCAAACGTATTGTAGGCTCAGAAATCATTTTGGACGGACCCGATGGTACTCCAAGGTGACGAGGCTCAAGTGGATGCTCGTTTGAGTCCGTTTGGACATAGTGCTAATCTTGACGCATGATTGGAGCGCGGTTTGTGCCGAATATACCATAGTGTCAGAAATCATCTTAGACACACCCGATGAAACTCCTAGGTTAGTGGGTCATGAGGAATCTCATTTCGGTCCGTTTGGAAACAGTGGTAGAGTCGGAATAATATAGGTGCACGGTTTGACTAAACGTACCATAGGATCGGAAATCATTTTGGACGCACCAGATGGTACTCCTAGGAGACAAGGCTCAAGTTGAAGCTCGTTCCAGTCTATTTGCAGATAGTACTAATCTTGACGCAATATAGGTGCACTGTTTGTGCCAATCGTACCATAGGCTTGGAAAACGTTTTGAACGCACAAGATGGAACTCCAAGCTCACGTGGGTCATGTCCAATCTTGTTTCAGTCTGTTTGGAGACAGTGTTAGTGCCGGTGCAATATAGGTGCAAGATAGGTGCACGGTTTGCACCAAACGTACCATGGGCTCAGAAATCATTTCGGAGGCACACGATGGTACTCCTAGGTGACGAGGCTCAAGTGGAAGAGCGTTTTAGTCTGTTTGGAGATAGTGCTAATCTTGACGTAAGATAGGTGCGCGGTTTGTGCTGAACGTACGATAGGCTCAGAAATCGTCTTGGACGCACCCGATGGAACTCCTAGGTGAGTGGGTCATGTGGAATCTCATTTCGGTCCGTTTAGAGAAGTGTTACTATCAGTGCAATATAGGTGCACGATTTAAACCAAACGTACCATAGGCTCAGAAATCGTTTTGGACGCACCCGATGGAACTCCTTGGTGACGAGGCTCAAGTGGAACCTCGTTTTGGTCCATTTGGAGATAGTGCAAATCTTTACGTAAGATAGGTGCATGGTTTGCACCAAACGTATCATTGGCTCGAAAATCATTTGGATACACCTGATGGAACTCCTTGGTGACGAGGCTCAATTGGAACCTCATTTTGGTCCATTTAGAGGAATTGCTAATCTTGACGAGGTGCACGGTTTGTGTCAAACGTACCATAAGCTCGAAAATCATCATGGACGCTCCCGATGGAACCCCTGAGTGAGTGGGTCATGTGAAATCTCGTTTAGGTCTGTTTTGAGACAGTGTTAGTGCGGTGCAAGATAGATGCGCGGTTTGCGATAAATGTGCCATAGGCTTAGAAATCTTTTTCGTTGCACGCAATGGTAATAATAGGCGACGAGGCTCAAGTGAAAGCTAGTTTCGGTCTATTTGGAGATAGTGCAAATCTTCACACAAGATAGGTGCACAGTTTGCGCCAAACGTTCCATTAGCTCGGAAATCATTTTGGACGCATCTAATGGAACTCCTAGGTGATGTTGGTCATGTAGAATCTCGTTTCGGTCCGTTTGGAGACAGTGTTAGTGCCGGTGCAATATAGGGCATGGTTTGCACCAAACGTACCATAGGCTCAAAAATCGTTTTGGACGCTCTCAATGGTACTCCTAGGTGACGAGGCTCTAGTGGAAGCTTGTTTTAGTCCGTTTGGAGATAGTGCTAATCTTGATGCTAGATAGGTGCGCGGTTTGCGCAGAACGTACCATGGGCTCGACAATAGTTTTGGACGTAGCCGATGGAACTCCTAGGTGACGTGGGTCATGTGGAATCTCGTTTAGGTCCGTTTGGAGACAGTGTTAGTGCCGGTGCAAGATAGATGCGCGGTTTGCGCCAAACGTACCATAGACTCAGAAATCGTTTTTGACACACCCAATGCTACTCCCTGGTGACGTGGCTCAAGTGGCAGCTCATTACAGTCTGATTGGAGATACTGCTAATCTTGACGCAAGATAGGTGCACGGTTTGTGCCGAACGTTCCATAGGCTCAGAAATCATTTTGGACGCACCCGATAGAACTCCTGGGTGACATCAGTCATGTAGAATCTCATTTCGGTCTGTTTGGAGACAGTGTTAGTGCCGGGGCAATATAGGTGCAAGATAGGTGCACGGTTTGCACCAAACATACCATAGGCTCAGAAATCATTCTGGACTCACTCGGTGGTACTCCTTGGTGACTAGGCTCAAATAGAAGCTCGTTTTAGTCTATTTGGAGATAGGGCAAATCATGACACCAGATAGGTGCGCGGTTTGTGCGGAACGTTCCATAGGCTCGAAAATCATTTTAGATGCACTCGATGGTACTCTAGGTGACGTGGCTCAAGTGGAAGAGTGTTTTAGTACATTTGGAGATAGTGTTAATATTGACGCAATATAGGTGCGTGTTTTGTGCCGAACCTACCATCGGCTCGGAAATCGTCTTGGACGCACCCGATGGAACTCCTAGGTGAGTGGGTCATGTGAAATCTCGTTTCGGTCCGTTTGGAGAATGTGTTAGGGTCAGTGTAATATGGGTGCACGGTTTGCACTGAATGTACCATAGGCTCAAAAGTCATTTTGGACGCACCCGATTGAACTCCTAGGTGACGTGGCTCAAGTGGAACCTCGTTTTGGTCCATTTAGAGATAGTGCTAATCTTGACGAGGTGCACGGTTTGAGCCGAACGTACCATAGGCTCAGAAATCATCATGGATGCACCCGATGGAACTCCTTGGTGAGTGGGTCGTGTGAAATCTCGTTTTGGTCCGTTTGGAGACAATATTAGTGTCGGTGCAATATAGGTGCACGGTTTGTGCCAAACGTACCATTGGCTCAGAAATTGTTTTTGATGCACACAATGGTACTCCTAGGTGACGAGGCTCAAGAGGAACCTCGTTTCAGTCTATTTGGAGAGAGTGCAAATCTTGACGCAAGATAGGTGCACGGTTTGCGCCAAACATTCCATAGTCTCGAAAATCATTTTGGACGCACCCAATGGAACTTCTAGTTGACGTTAGTCATGTAAAATCTCATTTCGGTCCATTTGGAGATAGTGTTAGTGCCGGTGCAATATAGGTGCAAGATAGGTGCACGGTTTGGACCAAACGTACCATAAGCTCACAAATCGTTTTGGACACACTTGGTACTCCTAGGTGACGAGGCTCAAGTGGACGCTCGTTTTAGTCCGTTAGGAGATAGTGCTAATCTTGATGCCAGATAGGTGCATGGTTTTCGAGAATGTTCCATAGGCTCAAAAATCGTTTTGGATGCACCCGATGGAACTCCTATGTGACGTGGGTCATGTGGAATCAAGTTTCAGTTTGTTTGGAGATAGTGTTAGTGTCGATGCAAGATAGGTGCACAGTTTGCGCCAACCGTATCATATGCTCAGAAATCGTTTTTGACGCACCCGGTGGTACTCCTAGGTGACGTGGCTCATATGGAAGCTCGTTACGGTCCGATTGGAGATTGTGCTGATCTTGATGCAAGATAGGTGCTCGGTTTGCGCCAAACGTATTGTAGGCTCAGAAATCATTTTGGACGGACCCGATGGTACTCCAAGGTGACGAGGCTCAAGTGGATGCTCGTTTGAGTCCGTTTGGACATAGTGCTAATCTTGACGCATGATTGGAGCGCGGTTTGTGCCGAATATACCATAGTGTCAGAAATCATCTTAGACACACCCGATGAAACTCCTAGGTTAGTGGGTCATGAGGAATCTCATTTCGGTCCGTTTGGAAACAGTGGTAGAGTCGGAATAATATAGGTGCACGGTTTGACTAAACGTACCATAGGATCGGAAATCATTTTGGACGCACCAGATGGTACTCCTAGGAGACAAGGCTCAAGTTGAAGCTCGTTCCAGTCTATTTGCAGATAGTACTAATCTTGACGCAATATAGGTGCACTGTTTGTGCCAATCGTACCATAGGCTTGGAAAACGTTTTGAACGCACAAGATGGAACTCCAAGCTCACGTGGGTCATGTCCAATCTTGTTTCAGTCTGTTTGGAGACAGTGTTAGTGCCGGTGCAATATAGGTGCAAGATAGGTGCACGGTTTGCACCAAACGTACCATGGGCTCAGAAATCATTTCGGAGGCACTCGATGGTACTCCTAGGTGACGAGGCTCAAGTGGAAGAGCGTTTTAGTCTGTTTGGAGATAGTGCTAATCTTGACGTAAGATAGGTGCGCGGTTTGTGCTGAACGTACGATAGGCTCAGAAATCGTCTTGGACGCACCCGATGGAACTCCTAGGTGAGTGGGTCATGTGGAATCTCATTTCGGTCCGTTTAGAGAAGTGTTACTATCAGTGCAATATAGGTGCACGATTTAAACCAAACGTACCATAGGCTCAGAAATCGTTTTGGACGCACCCGATGGAACTCCTTGGTGACGAGGCTCAAGTGGAACCTCGTTTTGGTCCATTTGGAGATAGTGCAAATCTTTACGTAAGATAGGTGCATGGTTTGCACCAAACGTATCATTGGCTCGAAAATCATTTGGATACACCTGATGGAACTCCTTGGTGACGAGGCTCAATTGGAACCTCATTTTGGTCCATTTAGAGGAATTGCTAATCTTGACGAGGTGCACGGTTTGTGTCAAACGTACCATAAGCTCGAAAATCATCATGGACGCTCCCGATGGAACCCCTGAGTGAGTGGGTCATGTGAAATCTCGTTTAGGTCTGTTTTGAGACAGTGTTAGTGCGGTGCAAGATAGATGCGCGGTTTGCGATAAATGTGCCATAGGCTTAGAAATCTTTTTCGTTGCACGCAATGGTACTAATAGGCGACGAGGCTCAAGTGAAAGCTAGTTTCGGTCTATTTGGAGATAGTGCAAATCTTCACACAAGATAGGTGCACAGTTTGCGCCAAACGTTCCATTAGCTCGGAAATCATTTTGGACGCATCTAATGGAACTCCTAGGTGATGTTGGTCATGTAGAATCTCGTTTCGGTCCGTTTGGAGACAGTGTTAGTGCCGGTGCAATATAGGGGCATGGTTTGCACCAAACGTACCATAGGCTCAAAAATCGTTTTGGACGCTCTCAATGGTACTCCTAGGTGACGAGGCTCTAGTGGAAGCTTGTTTTAGTCCGTTTGGAGATAGTGCTAATCTTGATGCTAGATAGGTGCGCGGTTTGCGCAGAACGTACCATGGGCTCGACAATAGTTTTGGACGTAGCCGATGGAACTCCTAGGTGACGTGGGTCATGTGGAATCTCGTTTAGGTCCGTTTGGAGACAGTGTTAGTGCCGGTGCAAGATAGATGCACGGTTTGCGCCAAACGTACCATAGACTCAGAAATCGTTTTTGACACACCCAATGCTACTCCCTGGTGACGTGGCTCAAGTGGCAGCTCATTACAGTCTGATTGGAGATACTGCTAATCTTGACGCAAGATAGGTGCACGGTTTGTGCCGAACGTTCCATAGGCTCAGAAATCATTTTGGACGCACCCGATAGAACTCCTGGGTGACATCAGTCATGTAGAATCTCATTTCGGTCTGTTTGGAGACAGTGTTAGTGTCGGGGCAATATAGGTGCAAGATAGGTGCACGGTTTGCACCAAACATACCATAGGCTCAGAAATCATTCTGGACTCACTCGGTGGTACTCCTTGGTGACTAGGCTCAAATAGAAGCTCGTTTTAGTCTATTTGGAGATAGGGCAAATCATGACGCCAGATAGGTGCGCGGTTTGTGCGGAACGTTCCATAGGCTCGAAAATCATTTTAGATGCACTCGATGGTACTCTAGGCGACGTGGCTCAAGTGGAAGAGTGTTTTAGTACATTTGGAGATAGTGTTAATATTGACGCAATATAGGTGCGTGTTTTGTGCCGAACCTACCATCGGCTCGGAAATCGTCTTGGACGCACCCGATGGAACTCCTAGGTGAGTGGGTCATGTGAAATCTCGTTTCGGTCCGTTTGGAGAATGTGTTACGGTCAGTGCAATATGGGTGCACGGTTTGCACTGAATGTACCATAGGCTCAAAAGTCATTTTGGACGCACCCGATTGAACTCCTAGGTGACGTGGCTCAAGTGGAACCTCGTTTTGGTCCATTTAGAGATAGTGCTAATCTTGACGAGGTGCACGGTTTGAGCCGAACGTACCATAGGCTCAGAAATCATCATGGATGCACCCGATGGAACTCCTTGGTGAGTGGGTCGTGTGAAATCTCGTTTTGGTCCGTTTGGAGACAATATTAGTGTCGGTGCAATATAGGTGCACGGTTTGTGCCAAACGTACCATTGGCTCAGAAATTGTTTTTGATGCACACAATGGTACTCCTAGGTGACGAGGCTCAAGAGGAACCTCGTTTCAGTCTATTTGGAGAGAGTGCAAATCTTGACGCAAGATAGGTGCACGGTTTGCGCCAAACATTCCATAGTCTCGAAAATCATTTTGGACGCACCCAATGGAACTTCTAGTTGACGTTAGTCATGTAAAATCTCATTTCGGTCCATTTGGAGATAGTGTTAGTGCCGGTGCAATATAGGTGCAAGATAGGTGCACGGTTTGGACCAAACGTACCATAAGCTCACAAATCGTTTTGGACACACTTGGTACTCCTAGGTGACGAGGCTCAAGTGGACGCTCGTTTTAGTCCGTTAGGAGATAGTGCTAATCTTGATGCCAGATAGGTGCATGGTTTTCGAGAATGTTCCATAGGCTCAAAAATCGTTTTGGATGCACCCGATGGAACTCCTATGTGACGTGGGTCATGTGGAATCAAGTTTCAGTTTGTTTGGAGATAGTGTTAGTGTCGATGCAAGATAGGTGCACAGTTTGCGCCAACCGTACCATATGCTCAGAAATCGTTTTTGACGCACCCGGTGGTACTCCTAGGTGACGTGGCTCATATGGAAGCTCGTTACGGTCCGATTGGAGATTGTGCTGATCTTGATGCAAGATAGGTGCTCGGTTTGCGCCAAACGTATTGTAGGCTCAGAAATCATTTTGGACGGACCCGATGGTACTCCAAGGTGACGAGGCTCAAGTGGATGCTCGTTTGAGTCCGTTTGGACATAGTGCTAATCTTGACGCATGATTGGAGCGCGGTTTGTGCCGAATATACCATAGTGTCAGAAATCATCTTAGACACACCCGATGAAACTCCTAGGTTAGTGGGTCATGAGGAATCTCATTTCGGTCCGTTTGGAAACAGTGGTAGAGTCGGAATAATATAGGTGCACGGTTTGACTAAACGTACCATAGGATCGGAAATCATTTTGGACGCACCAGATGGTACTCCTAGGAGACAAGGCTCAAGTTGAAGCTCGTTCCAGTCTATTTGCAGATAGTACTAATCTTGACGCAATATAGGTGCACTGTTTGTGCCAATCGTACCATAGGCTTGGAAAACGTTTTGAACGCACAAGATGGAACTCCAAGCTCACGTGGGTCATGTCCAATCTTGTTTCAGTCTGTTTGGAGACAGTGTTAGTGCCGGTGCAATATAGGTGCAAGATAGGTGCACGGTTTGCACCAAACGTACCATGGGCTCAGAAATCATTTCGGAGGCACTCGATGGTACTCCTAGGTGACGAGGCTCAAGTGGAAGAGCGTTTTAGTCTGTTTGGAGATAGTGCTAATCTTGACGTAAGATAGGTGCGCGGTTTGTGCTGAACGTACGATAGGCTCAGAAATCGTCTTGGACGCACCCGATGGAACTCCTAGGTGAGTGGGTCATGTGGAATCTCATTTCGGTCCGTTTAGAGAAGTGTTACTATCAGTGCAATATAGGTGCACGATTTAAACCAAACGTACCATAGGCTCAGAAATCGTTTTGGACGCACCCGATGGAACTCCTTGGTGACGAGGCTCAAGTGGAACCTCGTTTTGGTCCATTTGGAGATAGTGCAAATCTTCACGCAAGATAGGTGCATGGTTTGCACCAAACGCATCATTGGCTCGAAAATCATTTAGATACACCTGATGGAACTCATTGGTGACGAGGCTCAAGTGGAACCTCGTTTTGGTCCATTTAGAGGAATTGCTAATCTTGACGAGGTGCACGGTTTGTGTCAAACGTACCATAAGCTCGAAAATCATCATGGACGCTCTCGATGGAACCCCTGAGTGAGTGGGTCATGTGAAATCTCGTTTAGGTCTGTTTTGAGACAGTGTTAGTGCGGTGCAAGATAGATGCGCGGTTTGCGATAAATGTACCATAGGCTTAGAAATCTTTTTCGTTGCACGCAATGGTACTAATAGGCGACGAGGCTCAAGTGAAAGCTAGTTTCGGTCTATTTGGAGATAGTGCAAATCTTCACACAAGATAGGTGCACAGTTTGCGCCAAACGTTCCATTAGCTCGGAAATCATTTTGGACGCATCTAATGGAACTCCTAGGTGATGTTGGTCATGTAGAATCTCGTTTCGGTCCATTTGGAGACAGTGTTAGTGCCGGTGCAATATAGGGGCACGGTTTGCACCAAACGTACCATAGGCTCAAAAATTGTTTTGGACGCTCTCAATGGTACTCCTAGGTGACGAGGCTCTAGTGGAAGCTTGTTTTAGTCCGTTTGGAGATAGTGCTAATCTTGATGCTAGATAGGTGCGCGGTTTGCGCAGAACGTACCATGGGCTCGACAATAGTTTTGGACGCAGCCGATGGAACTCCTAGGTGACGTGGGTCATGTGGAATCTCGTTTAGGTCCGTTTGGAGACAGTGTTAGTGCCGGTGCAAGATAGATGCACGGTTTGCGCCAGACGTACCATAGACTCAAAAATCATTTTTGACACACCCGATGGTATGCCTTGATGACGTGGCTCAAGTGGCAGCTCGTTATAGTCTAATTGGAGATAGTGCTAATCTTAACGCAAGATAGGTGCAGGGTTTGCACCAAATGTACCATAAGCTCATAAATCATTTTGGACACACCCGATGGTACTCCTAGGTGACGAGGCTCAAGTGGAAGCTCATTTGAGTCCGTTTGGATATAGTGCTAATCTTGACGCAACATAGGAGCCCGGTTTGCGCCAAATGTACCACAGCCTCAAAAATCATCTTGGACGTACCTGATGGAACTCCTAAGTTAGTGGGTCATGTGGAATCTCGTTTCGGTCCATTTGGAAACACTATTAGTGTCGGTGCAATATAGGTGCACGGTTTACGCTGAACGTACTATAGGCTCGGGAATCATTTTGGATGCACCCGATGGTACTCCTAGAAGACGAGGCTTAAGTTGAAGCTCGTTTCAGTCCGTTTGCAGATAGTACTAATCTTGATGTAATATAGGTGCACTGTTTGTGCCATCGTACTATAGGCTTGGAAAACGTTTTGAACGCACAGGATGGAACTCCAAGCTCACGTGGGTCATGTGCAATCTTGTTTTGGTCCATTTGGAGACAGTGTTAGTGCCGGTGCAACATAGTGCAAGATAGGTGCACGGTTTGCACCAAACGTACTATGGGCTCAGAAATCATTTTGGACGCACACAATGGTAGTCCTAGGTGATGAGGCTCAAGTAGAAGAGCGTTTTGGTCTGTTTAAAGATAGTGCTAATCTTGACGCAAGATAGGTGTGTGGTTTGTGTTGAACGTACGATAGGCTCAGAAATCGTCTCGGACGCTCCCGATGCAACTCCTTGGTGAGTGGGTCATGTGGAATCTTGTTTCAGTCCGTTTGGAGATAGTGTTAGTGTCGAGGCAATATAGGTGCACGTTTGCACCAAACGAACCATAGGCTTAGAGATCGTTTTGGACGCACCCGATGGATCTCCTAGGTGACGAGGCTCAAGTGGAACCTCGTTTTGGTCCATTTCGAGATAGTGCTAAACTTGACGAGGTGCTCGGTTCGCGTTGAATGAACCATAGGCTCGGAAATCATTTTGGACGCACCCGATGGAACTCCTAGGTGATGAGGCTCAAGCGAAACCTTGTTTTGGTCCATTTGGAGATAGTTCTAATCTTGAAGAGGTGCACGGTTTGCGCCAAAGGTAACATAGGCTCAAAAATCATTTTGGACGCACCCGATGGTACTCCAAGGTGATGAGACTCAAGTTGAAGCTCATTTCAGTTCATTTGCAGATAGTACTAATCTTGACGCAATATAGGTGCACTGTTTGCACCAAACGTACCATTGGCTTGGAAAACATTTTGAACACACGGTTGGAACTCCTAGGTGACGAGGCTCAAGTGGAAGAGCATTTTAGTCCGTTTGGGGATAGTGCTAATCTTGACGCAAGATAGGTGCACGGTTTGTGGCGAACATACCGTAGGCTCGGAAATCAGCTTGGACGCACCTGATGGAACTCCTAGGTGGGTGGGTCATGTGGAATCTCGTTTTGGTCCGTTTGTAGAAAGTGTAGAGTCGGTGCAATATGGGTGCTCGGTTTGCACCGAACATACCACAAGCTCGAAAATCATTTTTGACGCACCCGATGGAACTCCTATGTGACGAGGCTTAAGCGGAACCTCATTTTGGTTCATTTGGAGATAGTGCTAATCTTGACGAGGTGCACGGTTTGTATCGAATGTACCATAGGCTCGGAAATCATCATGGACACACCCGATGGAGTCCCTAGGTGAGTGGGTTATGTGGAATCTCGTTTTGGTCTATTTGGATATAGTGTTAGTGTCGTTGCAATATAGGTGCACGGTTTGCGACAAACGTAACATAGGCTCAGAAATCATTTTCGTTGCACGCATTGGTACTCCTAGGTGACGAGGCTCAAGTGGAAGCACATTTCGATCCATTTGGAGATAGTGCAAATTTTGACGCAAGATAGGTGCACGATTTGCACCAAACGTTCCATAGGCTTAGAAATCATTTTAGACGCACCTGATGAAACTCCTAGGTGATGTTGGTCATGTAGAATCTCATTTAGGTCCGTTTGGAGACAGTGTTAGTGCTGGTGCAAGACAGGTGTATGGTTTGCACCAAATGTACCATAGGCTCAGAAATCGTTTTGGATGCACTCAATGGTATCTCCTAGGTGACGAGCCTCTAGTGGAAGCTCGTTTTAGTCCGTTTGGAGATAGTGCTAATCTTGATGCCAGATAGGTGCACGTTTTGTGCTGAACGTACCATATGCTCAGAAATCATCTTGGATGCACCCGATGGAACTCCTAGGTGAGTGGGTCATGTGGAATATCGTTTCGGTCCGTTTGGAGAAAGTTTTAGGGTCAGTGCAATATGGGTGCACGGTTTGCACTGAATGTACCATAGGCTCAAAAATCGTTTTAGACACACCCGATGGAACTCCTAGGTGACGAGGCTTAAGTGAAACCTCGTTTTGGTGCATTTGGAGATAGTGCTAATCTTGACGAGGTGCACGGTTTGTGCCGAACGTACCATAGGCTCGAAAATCGTCTTGGACGCACCTGATGGAACTCCTAGGTGAGTGGGTCATATGCAATCTCGTTTTGGTCCATTTGTAGAAAGTGTTAGGGTCGGTGCAATATGGGTTCTCGGTTTGCACCGAACGTACCATAGGCTCGGAAATCATTTTGGACACACCCGATGGAACTCCTAGGTGACGAGTCAACCTAGGAATGGTCTGGGATCCAAACCAAATCCATCCCAAACCATGCACAACATTTAAAGCTTAAACAGCCCGGACTGGTCCATTCAATCGCCAGCAGAATCTGAACCCATCTGAACTATTGCATATTTTAGCCTGCACTAGACTACAAACTGTCGGTGAACCATTTCCAACTCCACAGTTTTAGGATATGACTGAACCTGCTATTGCCCTTCCATCTCCATGCCCCTGCTGCTCGTCTTCGTGGCACACGCAGGGCGCTGGTGATGCAGCCGTAGTGCCGCCACAGGTGCCTCATGATGCAGCCGTCGTGTGCCAGCCCAGCGAGGTCATGTCGTGCCTGCAACAGACAAGCACAGGACCAAGCTCTGCATCTCCTTTGGCAGCTAACGTGCACGGGACCAAGCAGGAGCGCACGAGGATGAAGCGGCGCGACGAAGCACCAGTGCCGCAGGGCCAGGCTGGCGCAACCAGGATGGCCGGACGTGGGCGGCCGCTGCTGCGTGGCCATGTCACGCCCTAGCAGCGTTGCTGCGGCACCACTACAGGAGCGTGCGGAGGCAGACCGGTGCTGCTGAGGCGCCGCGCACGGCCCGACGGCGTTGCCAGGGTACGGCATAGCGGCGCCTTGCGAGTCGCGCCACGTTGCCAGAGGAGGGCGTAGGTGCAGCGTTCCGGCTGTGGCGGCGTCGCAGCCGGTAGAGGCCGCAGGAGCGGTGGAGGCAGGGGTGTGTGGGTCACCGGCTGCGGCATGCGAGACTGGCGAATCGAGAGAGAGGCGTCGGGCATCTCGAGACTAATGGAAACCGATTCCAAACCCAACCAATCCACTACAGCTACTGCCCCAGACCGATCCAGACCACGAGACTCTACAGCCCATTTTCACCCAAACCATGCATGCCCAAATAATAAACCAAACCAAAAAATCCAGTTTTAGACCAGACCATTCCCAGGTTTAGTGACGAGGCTTAAGAGGAACCTCATTTTGGTCCATTTGGAGATATTGCTAATCTTGACGAGGTGCATGGTTTTTTTCGAACGAACCATAGGCTCAAAAATCATCATGGGCGCACCCGATGGAACTGCTAGGTGAGTGGTTCATGTGGAATCTCATTTAGATCTGTTTGGCGACAGTGTTAGTGTCAGTGTAGTATAGGTGCATGGTTTGCGCGAAACGTACCATAGGCTCATAAAGCATTTTCGATGCACGCAATGGTAGTCCAAGGTAACGAGGCTCAAGTGGAAGCTCGTTTTGGTCCGTTTGGAGATAGTGCAAATCTTGACACAAGATAGGTGCACGGTTTGCGCCAAATGTTCCATAGGCTCATAAATCATTTTGGATGCACCCGTTGGAACTCCTAGGTGACGTCAGTCATGTAGAATCTTGTTTCGGTCCGTTTGGAGACAGTGTTAGTGCCAGTGTAATATTGGTGCAAGATAGGTGCATGGTTTGCACCAAACATACCATAGGCTTGGACATCATTTTGGACGCACCCGATGGTACTCCTAGGTGATGAGGTCAAGTTGAAGCTCATTTCAACCCATTTGTAGATAGTACTAATCTTGACGCAATATAGGTGCACTGTTTGCGCCAACCATACCATAGGCTTGGAAAACGTTTTCAATGCACAACATGGAACACCTAGCTCACGTGGGTCATGTGCAACCTTGTTTTGGTCCATTTGGAGATAGTGTTAGCGTCGGTGCAATATAGGTGCAAGATAGGTGCACAGTTTGCTCCAAACGGACCATAGGCTCAGAAATCATTTTGGGCGCACTCGATGGTACTCCTAGATGATGAGGCTCAAGTGGAAGAGCGTTTTAGTCCGTTTGGAGATAGGGCTAATCATGACACAAGATAGGTGTGCGGTTTGTGCCGAACGTACCACAGGATTGGAAATTGTCATGGACGCACCCGATGGAACTCCTAGGTGAGTGGGTCATGTGGAATCTCGTTTCGGACCGTTTAGTGTCGTATTAGTGTCGGTGCAATATAGGTGCACAGTTTGCACCAAACGTACCATAGGCTCGGAAAATCATTTTGGACCCACTCGATCGAACTCCTTGGTGACGAGGCTCAAGTGGAACCTCGTTTTGGTCCACTTGGAGATAGTACTAATCTTGACGCAATATAGGTGAACTGTTTGCTCCAATCGTACCATAGGCTTAGAAAACGTTTTGAACGCACAAGATGGAACTCCTAGCTCACGTGGGTCATGTGCAATCTTGTTTCGGTCCATACAGTGTTAGTGCCGGTGCAACATAGTGCAAGATAGGTGCACGGTTTGCACCAAACGTACTATGGGCTCAGAAATCATTTTGGACGCACACAATGGTAGTCCTAGGTGATGAGGCTCAAGTAGAAGAGCGTTTTAGTCTGTTTGAAGATAGTGCTAATCTTGACGCAAGATAGGTGGGTGGTTTGTGCCGAACGTACCATAGGCTTGAAAATCGTCTTGGACGCACCCGATGGAACTCCTAGGTGAGTGGGTCATGTGCAATCTCGTTTCAGTCCGTTTGGAGACAGTGTTAGTGTCAGGGCAATATAGGTGCACTGTTTCCACCAAACGTACCATAGGCTCAGAAATCATTTTGGACGCACTCGATGGATCTCCTAGGTAACGAGGCTCAAGTGGAAGAGCATTTTGGTCCGTTTCTAGATAGTGCAAATCTTGATGGAGGATAGGTGCGCGGTTTGCGCCAAATGTACCATAGGCTCAGAAATTGTCTTGGACGCACCCGATGGAACTCCTAGGTCAGTGGGTCATGTGGAATCTTGTTTTGGTCCATTTGGAGAAAGTGTTAGTGTCGGTGCAATATGGATGCACGGTTTGCACCGAACGTACCATAGGCTCAGAAATCATTTTGGACACACCCGATGGAACTCCTAGGTGACGAGGCTCAAGTGGAACCTCGTTTTGGTCCATTTAAAGATCGTGCTAATCTTGACGAGGTGCACGGTTTGCACCGAACATACCATAGGCTCAGAAATCATCTTGGACGCACCTGATGGAACTCCTACATGAGTGGGTCGTGTGGAATCTTGTTTTGGGCCATTTCGAGACAGTGTTAGTCTCGGGCAATATAGGTGCATGGTTTGCGCCAAACGTACCATAACCTCAGAAATCATTTTCAATGCACGCAACGGTTCTCCTAGGTGACGAGGCTCAAGTGGAAGCTCGTTTTCTTCTGTTTGGAGATAGTGCAAATCTTGATGGAAGATAGGTGCCCGGTTTGTACCGAACGTACCATAGGCTCAGAAATCAATTTGGATGCACCCGATGGAACTCCTAGGTGACGTCGGTCATGTGGAATCTCGTTTCGGTTTGTGTTTGGAGACAGTGTTAGTGCCGGTGCAATATACGTGCAAGATAGGTGCACGTTTTGCACCAAATGTACCATATGGTCAGAAATCATTTTGGACACACTCGATGGTACTCCTAGGTAACGAGGCTCAAGTGGAAGCTCGTTTTAGTACATTTGGAGATAGTGCTAATCTTGACAAGATGCACGGTTTGTGTCGAACGTACCACTGGCTCGAAAATCATCATTGACGCACCCAATGGAACTCCTAGGTGAGTGGGTCATGTGGAATCTCGTTTTGGTCCGTTTGGCGACAGTGTTAGTGTCGGTGCAATATAGGTGCACGGTTTGCACCAAATGTACCATTGGCTTATAAATCATTTTGGACGCACCCGACGGATCTCGTAGGTGATGAGGCTCAAGTGGAACCACGTTTTGGTTCATTTAGAGATAGTGCTAATCTTGAAGAGGTGCACGGTTTGCTTTGAACGTACCATAGGCTCGGAAATCATCATGGACGCACCCGATGGAACTCCTAGGTGAGTGGGTCATCTGTAATCTCGTTTTGGTCCGTTTGGAGACAGTGTTAGTGTCGATGCAATATAGGTGCACGGTTTGCGCCAAACGTACCAAAGGCTTAGAAATCATTTTCAATGCATGCAATGGTACTCCTAGGTGACGAGGCTCAAGTGGAAGCTCGTTTCGGTCCGTTTGGAGATAGTGCAAATCTTGATGCAAGATAGGTGCGCGATTTGTACCAAACGTACCATAGGCTCGGAAATTATTTTGGACGCACCCAATGGAACTCCTAGGTGACGAGGCTCAAGTGGAAATGTGTTTTGGTCCATTTGGAGATGGTGCTAATCTTGATGAGGTGTACGGTTTGCGTCGAACATACCATAGGCTCGGAAATCATCATGGACACACCCGATGGAACTCCTAGGTGAGTGGGTCATGTGGAATGTCGTTTCGGTCCGTTTGGAGATAGTGTTAGTGTCGGTGCAATATAGGTGCATGGTTTGCTCCGAATGTACCATAGGCTCAGAAATCATTTTGGACGCAACCAATATTAGTCCTTATTGATGAGGCTCAAGTTGAAGCTCGTTTCTATCCGTTTGCAGATAGTACCAATTTAGACGCACTCGATGGTACTCCTAGGTAACGAGGCTCAAGTGGAAGAGTGTTTTGGTTCGTTTGGAGATAGTGCAAATCTTGACGGAAGATAGCAGCGCGGTTTGCGCCAAATGTACCGCCTTGAAAATCGTTTTGGACACACCCGATGAAACTTCTAGGTGACGTGGGCCATGTAAAATCTTGTTTCGGTCCGTTTTGAGAAAGTGTTAGTGTCAATGCAATATGGGAGCACGGTTTGCACCGAACGTACCATAGGCTCAGAAATCATTTTGGACGCACCCGATGGAACTTCTAGGTGACAAGGCTCAAGTTGAACCTCGTTTTGGTCTATTTGGAGATCGTGCTAATGTCGACGAGGTGCACGGTTTGGATCGAACATACCATAGGCTCGGAAATCATCATGGACGCACCCAATGGAACTCCTAGGTGAGTGGGTCATGTGGATCTTGTTTTGGTCTATTTCGAGACAGTATTAGTCTCGAGGAATATTGGTGCACGTTTTGCGCCTAACGTACTATGGGCTCAGAAATCATTTTTGATGCATGTAATGGTACTCCTAGGTGACGAGGCTCAAGTGGAAGCTCATTTTCGAGTGTTTGGAGATAGTGCTAATCTTGACGAAAGATTGGTGAACGGTTTGTGTTGAACGTTCCATGTGCTCAAAAATCATTTTGGACGCACCCGATGGAACTCCTAGGTGACGTCGGTCATGTGGAATCTCATTTTGGTCCGCGTTTGGAGACAGTGTTAGTGTCAGTGCAATATAGGTGCAAGATAGGTGCACATTTTGCACCAAATGTACCATATGCTCAGAAATCGTTTTAGACACACTCGATGGTACTCCTAGGTAGCTCAAGTGGAAGCTCGTTTTTAGTCCATTTGGAGATAGTGCTAATCTTGAGGAGGTGGACAGTTTGCGTTGAATGTACAATTGGCTCAAAAATCACCATGGACGCTCCCAATGGAACTCCTAGGTGAGTGGGTCATGTGGAATCTCGTTTTGGTCCATTTGGAGATAGTGTTAGTGTCGGTGCAATATATGTGCACGGTTTGCACCAAACGTAGCATAGGCTTATAAATCATTTTGGACGCACCCGATGGATCTCGTAGGTGACGAGGCTCAAGTGGAACCTTGTTTTGGTCCATTTGGAGATAGTGCTAATCTTGAGGAGGTGCACGGTTTGCTTTGAACATACCATAGGCTCGGAAATCATCATGGACGCACCCAATGGAACTCCTAGGTGAGTGGGTCATGTGTAATCTCATTTTGATCCGTTTCGAGACAATGTTAGTGTCAGTGCAATATAGGTGTATAGTTTGCACCAAATGTACCATTGGCTCAGAAATCATTTTTGATGCACGCAATGGTACTCCTAGGTGACGAGGGTCAAGTGGAAGCTCGTTTTGGTCCCAAATGGAGTGAAACAAGCGTGCACTTGAGCCTCGTCAACTAGGAGTACCATCAGGTGCGTCCAAATCGATTTATGAGCCTATAGTACATTCAGCGCAAACCATGCACCTCTATTGCACCGACAATAACATAGTTTCCAAATGGACCGAAACAAGATTCCACATGACCCACTCACCAAGGAGTTCCATCGGGTGCGTCCAAGACGATTTCTGAGCCTATGGTACGTTCGGCACAAACCGCGCACCTAACTCGCGTCAAGGTTAGCACTATCTCCAAACAGACTAAAACGAGGTTCTACTTGAGCCTCGTCACCTAGGTGTACCAATGAGTGCATCCAAAATGATTTTTGAGCCTATGGTACGTTTGGTGCAAACCGTGCACCTATCTCGCACCGACATTAACACTGTGTCCAAACGGGCCGCAACAAGATTCCACACAACCCGCGTCACGTAGGAGTTTCATCAGGTGCGTCCAAAATGATTTGTGAGCCTATGGTATGTTTGGCGCAAACCGTGCTATCATGTGTCAAGATTAGTACTATCTCCAATCGGACCATAATGAACTTCCACTTGAGCCACGTCACCTAGGAGTACCATCGGGTGCGTCCAAATTGATTTTTGAGCCTATGGTATGTTTGGCGCAAACTGTGCACCTATCTTGCACCGACACTAAAACTGTCTCCAAACGGACTAAAGAGAGATTCCACATGACCCTCGTCACCTAGGAGTTCCATCAGGTGCATCCAAAATGATTTCTAAGCCTATGGTACGTTTGGCGCAAACCGTGCTCCTGCCCCGCGTCAAGATTAGCACTATCTCCAAACGGACTAAAATGAGCTTCTACTTGAGCCTCGTCACCTAGGTGTACCAACGAGTGCGTCCAAAACGATTTTTGAGAGTATGGTACATTTGGTGCAAACCGTGCACCTATCTCGCACCGACATTAACACTGTCTCCAAATGGGCCGCAACAAGATTCCACACGACCCACGTCACGTGGGAGTTTCATCAGGTGTGTCCAAAATGATTTGTGAGCCTATGGTATGTTTGGCGCAAACCGTGCTCCTATCATGCGTCAAGATTAGCACTATCTCCAATCGGACCATAATGAACTTCGACTTGAGCCACGTCACCTAGGAGTACCATCGGGTGTGTCCAAATCGATTTTTTGAGCCTATGGTACGTTTGGCGCAAACCGTGCACCTATCTTGCACCGACACTAACACTGTCTCCAAACGGACTGAGAAGAGATTCCACACGACCCTCGTCACCTAGGAGTTCCATCAGGTGCGTCCAAAATGATTTCTAAGCCTATGGTACGTTTGGCGCAAACCGTGCTCCTGCCAAGCGTCAAGATTAGCACTATCTCCAATCGGACTGTAATGAGCTTCCACTTGAGCCACGTCACCTAGGAGTACCATTGGGTGCATCCAAAATGATTTCTGAGTCTATGGTACGTTTGGCGCAAAACGGGCGCCTATCTTGCACCGACACTAACACTGTCTCCAAACAGACCGAAACGAGATTCCACATGACCGACGTAACCTAGGAGTTCTATTGGTTGCGTCCAAAAAGATTTCCGAGCCTATGAAACATTCGGTGCAAACCGAGCACCTATCTTGCGTCAAGATTAGTAGTATCTCCAAACGGACCAAAACGAGTTTCCTCTTGAGCCTCGTCACCTAGGAGTACCATTGCGTGCATCGAAAATGATTTTCTAAGCCTACGGTACATTTAGCGCAAACAATGCACCTATCATACGTCAAGATTAGCACTAAATCCAAACGGACTAAAACAAGCTTCCACTTAAGCCTCATCACCTATGTGTACCACTGAGTGCGTCCAAAACGAATTTTGACCCTATGGTACGTTTTGTGCAAACCGTGCACCTATCTAACACCTAGATTGCACCAGCACTAACATTGTCTCCGAACAGGCAAAAAGGAGATTCCACAAGACCCACGTCACCTAGGAGTTCCATCTTGTGCGATCAAAATGTTTTCTGAGCCAATGGTACATTTGGCGCAAACCGTACACCAATATTGTGTTAAGATTAGCACTATCTTCAAACGGGCAGAAACGAGCTTCCACTTGAGCCTCATCACCTAGGAGTACCATCGGGTGCGTCCAAAATGATTTTCGAGCCTGTCGTACGTTTAGCGCAAATTGTGCACCTATTTTGCATTAACACTAACACCGTTTCCAAACGGACCGAAACGAGCTTGCACTTGAGCCTCGTCACCTAGGAGTACCATCGGGTATGTTTTGCGCAAACCGTGCACCTATCTTGCACCGACCCTAACACTGTCTCCAAACGGACTAAAACGAGATTCCACATGACCCGCGTCACCTAGGAGTTCCATCGGGTGCGTCCAAAACGATTTCAGAGACTATGGTATGTTTGGCGCAAACTGTGCTCCTGTCTTGCGTCAAGGTTAGCACTATCTCCAATCAGACCGTAACGAGTTTCCACCTGAGCCTCGTCACCAAGGTGTACCATCGAGTGTGTCAAAAATGATTTTTGAGCCTATGGTATGTTTGGTGCAAACCGTGCACCTATCTTGCACCGACATTAACACTGTCTCCAAATGGACTGAAACGAGAAACCAGATGACCGATGTCAGCAAGGAGTTCCATCGGGTGCGTCCAAAACAATTTCTGAGCCTATGGTACGTTCAGCGCAAACCATGCACCTATCATGCGTCAAGATTAGCACTATCTCCAAATGGAATGAAACGAGCTTGCACTTGAGCCTCGTCACCTACGAGTACCATCGGTTGCGTCCAATCAATTTCTGAGCCTATGGTACATTCAGCGCAAACCATGCACCTATATTGCACCGACACTAACACCGTTTCCAAATGGACCGAAACGAGATTCCACATGACCCACTCACCAAGGAGTTGCATTGGGTGCGTCCAAGACGATTTTCGAGCCTATGGTACATTTGCACAAACTGCGCACCTATCATACGTTAAGATTAGCATTATCTCCAAACGGACTAAAACAAGCTTCCACTTAAGCCTCGTCACCTATGTGTACCACTGAGGGCGTCCAAAACGAATTTTGAGCCTATGGTACGTTTTGTGCAAACCGTGCACCTATCTAGCACCAATATTGCACCGGCACTAACATTGTCTCTGAACAGGCAAAAACGAGATTCCACAAGACCCACGTCACCTAGGAGTTCCATCTTGTGTGATCAAAATGTTTTCTGAGCCAATGGTACGTTTGGCGCAAACCGTACACCAATATTGCGTTAAGATTAGCACTATCTGCAAATGGACTGAAATGAGCTTCCACTTGAGCCTCATAACCTAGGAGTACCATCGGGTGCGTCCAAAACGATTTCCGAGCCTGTGGTACATTCAGCGCAAATCGTGCACCTATATTGCACCGACACTAACACCGTTTCCAAATGGACCGAACCAAGCTTGCACTTGCCTCGTCACCTAGGAGTACCATCAAGTGCGTCCAAATCGATTTTAGAGCCTATGGTACGTTTTGCGCAAACCGTGCACCTATCTTGCACCGACCCTAACACTGTCTCCAAACAGACTGAAACGAGATTCCACACGACCCGCGTCACCTAGGAGTTCCATCAGGTGCATCCAAAACGATTTATGAGACTATGGTCGTTTGGCGCAAACCATGCTCCTGTCTTACGTCAAGGTTAGCACTATCTCCAATCAGACCGTAACGAGCTTCCACTTGAGCCTCGTCACTAAGGTGTACCATCAAGTGCGTCCAAAATGATTTTTGAGCCTATGGTACGTTTGGCGCAAACCATGCACCTATCATGCGTCAAGATTAGCACTATCTCCAAATGAAATGAAACGAGCTTTCACTTGAGCCTTGTCACCTAGGAATACCATCGGGTGCGTCCAAAACGATTTTCTGAGCCTATGGTACATTCAGCACAAACCATGCACCTATATTGCACCGACACTAACACTTTTTTTTTTTCCAAATGGACCGAAATGAGATTCCACATGACCCACTAACCAAGGAGTTCCATCGGGTGCGTCCAAGATGATTTCCGTGCCTATGGCACGTTTGGCACAAACTACGCACCTATCTTGCATCAAGGTTAGCACTATCTCCAAACGGACTAAAACGAGCTTCTACTTGAGCCTCGTCACCTTGGTGTACCAATGAGTGCGTCCAAAACGATTTTTGAGCCTATGGTACGTTTGGTGCAAACTGTGCACCTATCTCGCACCGACATTAACACTGTCTCCAAACGGACCGAAACGAGATTCCACACGAGCCGTGTCACCTAGGAGTTTCATCGGGTGCATCCAAAATGATTTGTGAGCCTATGGTATGTTTGGCGCAAACCGTGCTCCTATCAAGCATCAAGGTTAGCACTATCTCCAATCGGACCGTAACGAGCTTCCACTTGAGCCACGTCACCTAGGAGTACCATCAGGTGCATCCAAATCGATTTTTGAGCCTATGGTACGTTTGGCACAAACCGTGCACCTATTTTGCACCGACACTAAAACTGTCTCCAAATGCACTGAAAAGAGATTCCACACGACCGTCGTCACCTAGGAGTTCCATCGGGTGCGTACGAAACGATTTCTGAGCCTATGGTACATTTTGGCGCAAAACGTGCTCCTGCCAAGCGTCAAGATTAGCACTATCTCCAATCGGACTGTAATGAGCTTCCACTTGAGCCACGTCACCTAGGAGTACCATTGGGTGCATCCAAAATGATTTCTGAGTCTATGGTACGTTTGGCGCAAAACGGGCGCCTATCTTGCACCGACACTAACACTGTCTCCAAACAGACCGAAACGAGATTCCACATGACCGACGTAACCTAGGAGTTCTATTGGTTGCGTCCAAAAAGATTTCCGAGCCTATGAAACATTCGGTGCAAACCGAGCACCTATCTTGCGTCAAGATTAGTAGTATCTCCAAACGGACCAAAACGAGTTTCCTCTTGAGCCTCGTCACCTAGGAGTACCATTGCGTGCATCGAAAATGATTTTCTAAGCCTACGGTACATTTAGCGCAAACAATGCACCTATCATACGTCAAGATTAGCACTAAATCCAAACGGACTAAAACAAGCTTCCACTTAAGCCTCATCACCTATGTGTACCACTGAGTGCGTCCAAAACGAATTTTGACCCTATGGTACGTTTTGTGCAAACCGTGCACCTATCTAACACCTAGATTGCACCAGCACTAACATTGTCTCCGAACAGGCAAAAAGGAGATTCCACAAGACCCACGTCACCTAGGAGTTCCATCTTGTGCGATCAAAATGTTTTCTGAGCCAATGGTACATTTGGCGCAAACCGTACACCAATATTGTGTTAAGATTAGCACTATCTTCAAACGGGCAGAAACGAGCTTCCACTTGAGCCTCATCACCTAGGAGTACCATCGGGTGCGTCCAAAATGATTTTCGAGCCTGTCGTACGTTTAGCGCAAATTGTGCACCTATTTTGCATTAACACTAACACCGTTTCCAAACGGACCGAAACGAGCTTGCACTTGAGCCTCGTCACCTAGGAGTACCATCGGGTATGTTTTGCGCAAACCGTGCACCTATCTTGCACCGACCCTAACACTGTCTCCAAACGGACTAAAACGAGATTCCACATGACCCGCGTCACCTAGGAGTTCCATCGGGTGCGTCCAAAACGATTTCAGAGACTATGGTATGTTTGGCGCAAACTGTGCTCCTGTCTTGCGTCAAGGTTAGCACTATCTCCAATCAGACCGTAACGAGTTTCCACCTGAGCCTCGTCACCAAGGTGTACCATCGAGTGTGTCAAAAATGATTTTTGAGCCTATGGTATGTTTGGTGCAAACCGTGCACCTATCTTGCACCGACATTAACACTGTCTCCAAATGGACTGAAACGAGAAACCAGATGACCGATGTCAGCAAGGAGTTCCATCGGGTGCGTCCAAAACAATTTCTGAGCCTATGGTACGTTCAGCGCAAACCATGCACCTATCATGCGTCAAGATTAGCACTATCTCCAAATGGAATGAAACGAGCTTGCACTTGAGCCTCGTCACCTACGAGTACCATCGGTTGCGTCCAATCAATTTTCTGAGCCTATGGTACATTCAGCGCAAACCATGCACCTATATTGCACCGACACTAACACCGTTTCCAAATGGACCGAAACGAGATTCCACATGACCCACTCACCAAGGAGTTGCATTGGGTGCGTCCAAGACGATTTTCGAGCCTATGGTACATTTGCACAAACTGCGCACCTATCATACGTTAAGATTAGCATTATCTCCAAACGGACTAAAACAAGCTTCCACTTAAGCCTCGTCACCTATGTGTACCACTGAGGGCGTCCAAAACGAATTTTGAGCCTATGGTACGTTTTGTGCAAACCGTGCACCTATCTAGCACCAATATTGCACCGGCACTAACATTGTCTCTGAACAGGCAAAAACGAGATTCCACAAGACCCACGTCACCTAGGAGTTCCATCTTGTGTGATCAAAATGTTTTCTGAGCCAATGGTACGTTTGGCGCAAACCGTACACCAATATTGCGTTAAGATTAGCACTATCTGCAAATGGACTGAAATGAGCTTCCACTTGAGCCTCATAACCTAGGAGTACCATCGGGTGCGTCCAAAACGATTTCCGAGCCTGTGGTACATTCAGCGCAAATCGTGCACCTATATTGCACCGACACTAACACCGTTTCCAAATGGACCGAACCAAGCTTGCACTTGCCTCGTCACCTAGGAGTACCATCAAGTGCGTCCAAATCGATTTTAGAGCCTATGGTACGTTTTGCGCAAACCGTGCACCTATCTTGCACCGACCCTAACACTGTCTCCAAACAGACTGAAACGAGATTCCACACGACCCGCGTCACCTAGGAGTTCCATCAGGTGCATCCAAAACGATTTATGAGACTATGGTCGTTTGGCGCAAACCATGCTCCTGTCTTACGTCAAGGTTAGCACTATCTCCAATCAGACCGTAACGAGCTTCCACCTGAGCCTCGTCACTAAGGTGTACCATCAAGTGCGTCCAAAATGATTTTTGAGCCTATGGTACGTTTGGCGCAAACCATGCACCTATCATGCGTCAAGATTAGCACTATCTCCAAATGAAATGAAACGAGCTTTCACTTGAGCCTTGTCACCTAGGAATACCATCGGGTGCGTCCAAAACGATTTTCTGAGCCTATGGTACATTCAGCACAAACCATGCACCTATATTGCACCGACACTAACACTTTTTTTTTCCAAATGGACCGAAATGAGATTCCACATGACCCACTAACCAAGGAGTTCCATCGGGTGCGTCCAAGATGATTTCCGTGCCTATGGCACGTTTGGCACAAACTACGCACCTATCTTGCATCAAGGTTAGCACTATCTCCAAACGGACTAAAACGAGCTTCTACTTGAGCCTCGTCACCTTGGTGTACCAATGAGTGCGTCCAAAACGATTTTTGAGCCTATGGTACGTTTGGTGCAAACTGTGCACCTATCTCGCACCGACATTAACACTGTCTCCAAACGGACCGAAACGAGATTCCACATGAGCCGTGTCACCTAGGAGTTTCATCGGGTGCATCCAAAATGATTTGTGAGCCTATGGTATGTTTGGCGCAAACCGTGCTCCTATCAAGCATCAAGGTTAGCACTATCTCCAATCGGACCGTAACGAGCTTCCACTTGAGCCACGTCACCTAGGAGTACCATCAGGTGCATCCAAATCGATTTTTGAGCCTATGGTACGTTTGGCACAAACCGTGCACCTATTTTGCACCGACACTAAAACTGTCTCCAAATGCACTGAAAAGAGATTCCACACGACCGTCGTCACCTAGGAGTTCCATCGGGTGCGTACGAAACGATTTCTGAGCCTATGGTACATTTTGGCGCAAAACGTGCTCCTGCCTTGCGTCAAGGTTAGCACTATCTCCAATCGGATCATAACGAGCTTCCACTTGAGCCACGTCACCTTGGAGTACCATTGGGTGCGTCCAAAATGATTTCTGACCCTATGGTACGTTTGGCGCAAAACGGGCACCTATCTTGCACCGGCACTGACACTGTCTCTAAATGCACCGAAGCGAGATTCCACATGACCGACGTAACCCAGGAGTTCTATTGGGTGCTTCCAAAAAGATTTCTGGGCCTATGGAACATTTGGCGCAAACCGAGCACCTATCTTGCGTCAAGATTAACAGTATCTCCAAACAGAACGAAAAGAGCTTTCTCTTGAGCCTCGTCACCTAGGAGTACCATTGCGTGCATCGAAAATTATTTCTGAGCCTATGGTACATTTAGCGCAAATCGTGCACCTATCATGCGTCAAGATTAGCACTATCTCCAAACGGACTAAAACGAGCTTCCACTTAAGCTTCGTCACCTAGATGTACCACTGAGTGCGTCCAAAACGAATTTTGAGCCTATGGTATTTTTTGTGCAAACCATGCACCTATCTAGCACCTATATTGCACTAGCACTAACATTGTCTCCGAACAGGCAGAAACGAGATTCCACACGACCCACGTCACCTAGGAGTTCAATCTTGTGCGATCAAAATGTTTTCTGAGCCTATCGTACGTTCAGCATAAACAGTGCACCAATATTGCGTTAAGATTAGCACTATCTGGAAACAGACTGAAACGAGCTTCTACTTAAGCTCGTCACCTAGGAGTACCAATGGGTGCGTCCAAAATGATTTCCGAGCCTGTGGTACGTTCAGCGCAAACCATGCACCTATATTGCACTGACACTAACACTATTTCAAAACGGACCGAAACGAGATTCCACATGACCCACTCACCAGTGAGTTCCATCGGGAGCGTCCGAGATGATTTTCAAGCCTATGGTACGTTCGGCACAAATCATGCACCTATCTTGCAGCAAGAATAGCACTATCTCCAAACGGACTAAGATGAACTTCCATTTGAACCTCGTCACCTAGGTGTACCATCGAGTACGTCCAAAACGATTTTTGAGCCTATGGTACGTTTATTGCAAAACTGTGCATCTATCTAGCGTCCAAAATAATTTCCGAGCCTATGATACGTTTAGCGAAAACCGTGCACCTATCCTGCGTCAAGATTAGCACTGTCTCCAAACAGACCGAAACAAGCTTCCACTTGAACCTCGTCACCTAGGACTAACATTACGTGAATCGAAAATGATTTCAGAGCCTATGGTACTTTTGGCACAAACCGCGCACATATCTTTGGTCAAAATTAGCACTATCTCCAAACGGACTAAAACGAGCTTACACTTGAGCCTTGTCACCTACCTGTACCATCGAGTGCATCCAAAACGATTTTTGAGCCTATGGTACATTTGGTGCAAACCGAGCACCTATCTAGCACCTATACTCCACCGGCACTAACATTGTCTCCAAAGAGGCCGAAACGATATTCCACATGACCCATGTCATCTAGGGGATCCATTTTGTGCGATCAAAATGTTTTATGAGCCAATGGTATGTTTGGCGCAAACAGTGCACCAATATTGCGTTAAGATTAGCACTATCTGCAAACCGACTGAAACGAGCTTCTACTTGAGCTCGTCACCTAAGAGTACCATCGGGTGCATCCAAAACGATTTCCGAGCTTGTGGTACGTTCAGTGCCAACCACACATCTATACTGCACCGACACAAACACTGTTTCAAAACGGACCGAAACGAGATTTCACATGACCCACTCACCAGTGAGTTCCATCGGGTGCGTCCAAGACGATTTCCAAGCCTATGGTACGTTCGGCACAAACCGTGCACCTCTCTTGCATCAAGATTAGCACTATCTCCAAACGGACTAAAACGAGCTTCCACTTTAGCCTCGTCACCTAGGTTTACCATCGAGTGCGTCCAAAATGATTTTTGAGCCTGTGGTACGTTTGGTGCAAACCGTGCATCTATCTAGTACCTATATTGCACCGGCACTAACACTGTCTCCAAATAGTCCGAAACGAGATTCCACACGACCCACGTCACCGAGTTCCATCTTGTGTGATCAAAACATTTTCTGAGCCTATGGTACGTTTAATGCAAACAGTGCACCAATATTGCATTAAGATTAGCACTACATGCAAACGGACAGAAACGAGCTTGTACTTGATCCTCGTCACCTAGGAGTACCATCGGGTGCGTCCAAAACGATTTCTGAATCTGTGGTACGTTCAGCGCAGACCATGCACCTATATTGTACCGACACTAACACCGTTTCCAAACGGACCAAAACGAGATTCCACATGACCCACTCACCTAGGAGTTCCATCGGGTGCGTCCAAGACGATTTCCGAGCCTATGGAACATTCAGCACAAATCGCGCACCTATCTTGCGTCAAGATTAGCACTATCTCTAAATGGACTCAAACGAGCTTCCAATTGAGCCTCGTCACCTAAAAGTACCATCAGGTGCGTCCAAAATGATTTTCGAGCCTATGGTACATTCAGTGCAAACCGTGCACCTATCTTGCGTCAAGATTACCACTATCTCCAAACGGACCAAAACGAGCTTCCACTTGAGCCTCGTCACCTAGGAGTACCATTGCGTGCATCGAAAATGATTTCTGAGCCGATTGTACGTTTGGCGCAAGTTGCACACCTATATTGCGTCAAAATTAGCACTATCTCCAAACAGACAAAAACGAGCTTACACTTGAGCCTCATCACCGAGGTGTACCATCGAATGCGTCCAAAACGATTTTTGAGCCTATGGTACGTTTGGTGCAAACCATGCACCTATCTAGCACCTATATTGCACCTGCACTAACACTGTCTCCAAATAGGCTGAAACGAGATTCCACATGACCACGTCTCCTAGGATTTCCATCTTGTGTGATCAAAACATTTTCTAAGCCAATGGTACGTTTGGCGCAAACAGTGTACCAATATTGCGTTAAGATTAGCACTATCTGCAAACAGACTGAAAGAGCTTCCACTTGAGCCTCATCACCTAGGAGTACCATCAGGTGCATCCAAAACAATTTCTGAGCCTGTGGTACGTTTAGCGCAAACCGTGCACCTATATATTGCACTGACACTAACACTATTTCCAAACGGACCGAAATGAGATTCCACTTGACCCACTCACCAAGGAGCTCCATCAGGTGCGTCCAGGACGATTTCTGAGCCTATGGTACATTTGACGCAAACAGTGCACCAATATTGCGTTAAGATTAGCACTATCAGCAAATGGAATAAAACAAGCTTCTACTTGAGCCTAGTGACCTAGGAGTACCATCAGGTGCGTCCAAAACGATTTCTGAGCCTGTGGTTCGTTCAGCGCAAACCATGCACCTATGTTACACCAAAACTAACACCATTTCCAAATGGACCGAAACGACATTCCACATGACCGACTCACCGAGGAGTTCCATCGGAAGCATCCAAGACGATTTTCTGAGCCTATGGTACGTTCGGCACAAACCGTGCACCTATCTTACAGCAAGAATAGCACTATCTCCAAACAGACTAAGACGAGCTTCCACTTGAGCCTCATCACCTAGGTGTACCATCGAGTGCGTCCAAAACGATTTTTGAGCCTATGGTACGTTTGGTGCAAACCGTGCACCTATCTAGCACCTATATTGCACCGGCACTAAAATTGTCTTCAAACAGGCCAAAACGAGATTCCACATGACCCACGTCACCTAGGAGTTCCATCTTGTGCGATCAAAAAGTTTTTTGAGCCAATGGTACGTTTAGCGCAAATAGTGCACCAATATTGCGTTAAGATTAGCACTATCTCCAAACGGACTGAAATGAGCTTCTACTTGAGCCTCGTCACCTAGGAGTACCATCGGGTGCGTCCAATATGATTTTTGAGCCTATGGTACGTTCAGCGCAAACGATGCACCTATATTGCACTTACACTAACACCATTTCCAAAAGGACCGAAATGAGATTCCACCTGACCCACTCACCAAGGAGTTCCATCAGGTGACTCCAAAATGATTTCTGAGCCTGTGGTACATTCGGCACAAACCGCACACCTATCTTGCGTCAAGTTTAGCACTTTCTCTAAACAGACTCAAACGAGCTTCCACTTGAGCCCCGTCATCTAGGAGTAAAAATCGGCTGCGTCCGAAACAATTTCTGAGTCTATGGTACATTCAGCGAAAACCGTGCACCCATCTTGCGTTAAAATTAGCACTATCTCCAAACAGAACAAAACAAGCTTCCACTTGAACCTCGTCACCAACTTGCGTGCATCGAAAATGATTTTTGAGCCTATGGTACTTTTGGCGCAAATCGCGCACATATCTTGCGTCAAAATTAGCATTATCTCCAAACAGACTAAAACGAGCTTACACTTGAGCCTTGTCACCCACCTGTACCATCGAGTGCGTCCAAAATGATTTTTGAGCCTATGGTACATTTGGTGCAAACCAAGCACCTATCTATTACCTATACTGCACCAGCACTAACACTGTCTCCAAACAGGCCGAAACGATATTCCACATGACCCACATCACCTAGGGGTTCCATCTTATGCGATCAAAATGTTTTCTGAGCCAATGGTATGTTTGGCGCAAACAGTGCACCAATATTACATTAAGATTAGCACTATCTGCAAATAGACTTAAAACGAGCTTCTACTTGAGCTCGTCACCTAGGAGTACCATCGGGTGCGTCCAAAATAATTTTCGAGCCTGTGGTACGTTCAGCGCAAACCATGGATCTATACTACACCGGCACTAACACTGTTTTAAAATGGACTGAAATGAGATTCCACATGACCCACTCACCAGTGAGTTCCATCAGGTGCGTCCAAGACGATTTCTGAGCCTATGATACGTTCAGCACAAACCGTGCACCTATCTTGCATCAAGATTAGCACTATCTCCAAATGTACTAAAACGAGCATCCACTTGAGCCTCGTCACCTAGGTGTACCATCGAGTGCGTCCAAAACGATTTTTGAGCCTGTGGTAGGTTTGGTGCAAACCGTGCATCTATCTAGTACCTATATTGCACCGGCACTAACACTGTCTCCAAACAGCCCGAAACAAGATTCCACACGACCCACGTCACCGAGTTCCATCTTGTGCGATCAAAACATTTTCTGAGCCTATGGTACGTTTGACGCAAACAGTGCACCAATATTGCGTTAAGATTAGCACTATATGCAAACGGACAGAAACGAGCTTCTACTTGATCCTCGTCACCTAGGAGTACCCCCGGGTGCGTCCAAAATGTTTTCCAAGCCTGTGGTACGTTCAGTGCAGACCATGCACCTATATTGCACTGACACTAACACCGTTTCCAACCAGACCGAAACGAGATTTCACATGACCCACTCACCAAGGAGTTGCATCGGGTGCGTCCAAGATGATTTCTGAGCCTATGGAACATTCAGCACAAATCGTGCACCTATCTTGCGTCAAGATTAGCACTATCTCTAAATGACTCAAACAAGCTTCCAGTTGAGCCTCGTCACCTAAGAGTACCATCGAATGCGTCCAAAATGATTTTTGAGCCTATGGTACGTTCAGCGCAAACCGTGCACCTATCTTGCGTCAAGATTACCACTATCTCCAAACAGACCGAAACGAGCTTCCACTTGAGCCTCGTCACCTAGGAGTACCATTGCGTGCATCAAAAATGAGTTTTGAGCCGTGTCGATGAAACCTGGTCGGCAGTCTACTGAGGGGTATGCCCAAGGTAGTGATTTATCGGTAGACAGGTGCGTAAGCTACGAACTAGATGGTGACACAAGACACAACAAGGTTTTTATCCAGGTTTGGCCACCGTGAGGGCGTAATACCTATGTCCTGCGTTTGATCTGTATTGCTGTGTATAATGAGATGTGTTTTGAGGGGGTCCCCTGCCCACCTTATATAGTCCGGGGGCAGGTTTACAAATCTGGAAGCTAATCCTCCTCAGTTACAATTGTCATATCTGGCCAAATAAGGATTCATATTCTAACCGACCAGGATCTTGCTTGATCTCCAAGTTTGCTTTCCTTCCTTGCATGGGGCGCCGAGCAGATCGACTGGGCCACGCGTCATCTTCTGGTGGGCCGAGCCATCTGGTCTGGGCCAGCCCAAGTCTTGTCATATGGGTATAGGGGTTAATACCCCCACAGCTAGTCCCCGAGCACTATGTATTATGATGCGACACGCTGTCTTGACCTTCTCCGAGTAGTGAGGCTTGAGTTCTTGATGTCTCCGATCAGTCAAAACACCATCCGAGCAGTTGTTGCAGGCGTCCAACCAGCTTGTATACAATCGACCACCGTTGTTGCCGAAGAAGTAGGTTGTCCAAAGAATATATAGTGCTCAGAGAAAACAGAAAAATATTTCCTTCCAGGTGAAGTGTGCCCACTTGTATTTCTGAAAAGAAATGTAAGCAGGGTAAACAAAGCGTAGGGGTCAAAAAATAAACACATTCACCGCTAGGTTAAGTGTGCCCACTTAGTCCCCAAGCCTAGTAGTAGGTGACGTAGGCACGTGGTGCCAGGGTCTAAAATTTGATACTGAGATGCACCGACAGGTGCATCGTATCGATGTAGTCCCCGAGCTTACTGGAAGGAGAAGTATAAGCCCTGTAGCAAGGTCTAAGAAAATAATGATCTCTCAACTGTATGTGAGTCAAATATCACATGTAGCCGAGGAAATCAGGCCTCGAGTTGTGGTCAGAGAGTGGTCGAAGCAGTCCCCGAGCATAGTGTGAGGTATGATTGATGAGTCCCGAGCAGTATGAGACGTGGTCGATGAGTCCCCGAGCCTGGTCGAGGATAATAACATGATCTGTGTCCTATGACAATCTGTGTCCGGACTAGTCCCCGAGCATGTCTTATTGTCATCCCATCTGATACGGAATATATAATTCATATTTTTCTTCCTTCTTTGCTCTGTCATGATATCACAAAAGGTTGACTGATGTGACGTTACCTGTCACGCTCAACTGCCTTGTCAGTGTCGTAATGAAACGTCCATTAGACGTAGCATGTAACACCCCAGGTGTTTGCCTTGCATCTGTGCATCATATGAGCATGACATGAGCATGTGCACCATCATTTCATGTGCATTGTCATTGAAACATAACATTAAAACATCTGCAACATTCATGTTGAGTGTATGTACATGTGTATTTCTTGCTTGCAGTAATAGCTCATGTATACCTTAGACTTGTATTATTATGTTGGGTGACACAACATCTTGAAACAGGATCATGCAACATCTTGAAACAGGATCATGCAACACGTGTAACATGTTTAGTTAAACTAGGCAACACATACTTGCAACACAATGTTTCAATAGGGTTGTGTAGATGACACTTGTGATGCTCTAACATGATCTCTAGTAGCTTAATTTTTCTTAGGACACCTAATGGATCAATGTTCATGTTGACCATTTCATCCAATTAAGCCTCTAACTCATAGTTGACCTAGTTTGACCCACAAACCTCTTTTGCTTCCTAGTTTCAAAAGTGTTACCAAATGTTGTTTAAAGGTTGGGCAACCTTTAACAAAGTTGTAGCCAATTTCTCAAGGAACAAAAGTCTCAATATTACCATCTCATGAAAATGCCTAGAACATGCTCAAGTAGGGTCCACAAGTCAGTTGCAGTGCTGTCCAACACTTAGAAATTATTCTAAGTCTAAACTGCAAATTCAGTTTCATGGTGGCCTACTTTGGGAGTTTGTAGTTCAAAAACCAGACCAAACTAGCTCTAACCCATATTGGGACTTTTGTAGAACTCACTTAGCTCTACAAGTTTGTCAATAAAACCATCACCTAGTTCTCAATGGTTTATGAGTTAGAGTGCTTTGAAAATTGGGTTTCAGTCGGGGGGTTAACTGAAACTCTGTTTCAGTTTTCATGTGCCTCAATTTAGGGCACTGTATCTCACTAACTAAGCCGAACTAGTCCATGATCTTTTTGACGAATTTGTAGTACTCACATAGGTCTACAACTTTGCTAATTAGAGATTTCACTAACTCGAGCTCATTTGTGAGTTAATCGACACCAAAATCACGCTGTCAGTCAATCCTCTCGGGTTCCATTTCAGAAGTTCTGACAGCGATGCTATCGTGGCCGACTGCACGCAGAGAACGGCCACCGCGTGGCGTGCAAGCCTGGCTTGTGACTCCACGTCGCACGCGCGTTCGCTGTGAAGGCCAGGCCGACCTCGCTCACCCTCCATCGCCCTCGCCATTTCGATTTTTCCTCGGTGTCTGCACTGCATCGCGCCACCGCGAGCTCCCACGAGCTCGTGCGCATGAACCATCATGCCACCGCACCCCTGAGCTTGCCCAGAGCACCACCGCGATCCCACACATGTCCTCGACCGCACCGAGCCACCATCCTTCCCCCAGGTAGCGCTCACTGTGAAGGCGGCTCCACTGGCTTGCCATGTCCGCCGCCGTCGAGCCTGCACGTGGTCGGGCCGCTCGGACGCCTTACTACCCCCTCTTTCCCATGCTCTAGATGTGATTAGGGTTTGTGATGCTCACTGAGCAGGCCGTTAGGGCCGGAGCACCGTGAGCTCGCCAGAGCCGGCCGAACCGCGGTCGTGAGCCGCCATGGCCGCCGCCATCCTCCATAGCCGCCGTAATTGCTTCAATTCGTGGCACCCCTAGGTGCACAAGGGTGAGGTGAACACGCCTGTACCCTTGGCCTCGCTGAAGCTGTCACCGGTGGCAAGCTACCGCCGTCGCCTTTCTTCCCTCCCCTGTTCCTCTCGCTGACCAGCGGGACACGCTTGTCAGTCGCGCGCACGGGCAGGAGGCCGAGCGTGGGCCGCGCACGTGAGTGGGCCGCGCTGCATTGCTGGGCCGCACTGTCGTGGGCGGGCGCACTCGTAGCAGGCCCAGTCGCGGATGGGAGTCCATTTAGGGTTTTCAAATTTTGTTTCTTTTATTCTTTTTTCACAAAGTTGAGTGTAGATTCAAAAATGTGTATCTCTTGATTGGTAGATCCAAATGCTGTGGTTCCAATTTTGTTGAGTTCTTGGTAGTGTCTAGTTTATTTAAAAAATATAATATGTGGTATGTTGGTTAATAATTTCTGAGGGTTGTAATTAATCTTGTGATGCACTTTATTAAACATGTGTTTTTAGTAATTTTGTATCTCTCTGTGTATTAATCCAATTGCCATAAAATTTTTATGGGATACTAAGCATGCTTTGATGATGCTTCAGTTAAATTTTCATGAATTTTTGATGTCATATGCTTCAATTATTAATTCTCCTTTGTATATGTTTAATATTGATTATCCCTTTGTTTATTATGATATCTCCTAATATACTTGCCAATTTGAGGTGAAATTTTTATGGTAGCCTCCTGGTAGCATGTATTTACCTCTGTAATTTTATTAGAATTTTACTGAGTACATTTTATATGTGATGCCATTTATGCTTATGCACTCAAAGTAAATAGAAAAATGTGATTAGATAACTGTTAGTGAAGTTGTTTTGGTGTTACTTATACATAATCTAACTGTTAGTGAAGTTGGGTAGGTCATTTGTGATGTTCTCAACATCACTTAATAATTAATTGTACAAATCTATCTTTTCTGGACAGATTTGGTAGTTAAGCAAATGGGGCTATGTTAATGATGTTTTCATGCTTAGTGATCTATAGCAAAGTTGTTGAGAACTTCATGAACTAGTTGCTGGTAAATTTTTGTAGCATTTGGACTTATAGTTTAGAAATGGCAGATGTTCCAAGCTGGGTTCAGTTTTGAAAGTGCTCTCTGTCTTCTAGAACAGATTCTGTACATGTGCTATTTCGACCTGGTAAATGATGAAATCATGCTTAGATCTTTATAAATGAAATATACACAATTTCATAAGCTTTCCAGAATGTCATCTTGCTAGTCATTTGGATTTGTAGAACTCTAGTTATGAATGTGTTCTTAGCTACTGCTGTTAACATGTGAAAATACTAAATTCCTGGAATCTTGTTATGTGTGTGTTTAGTCTTAATTTTGTGGTACTAAGTGATTGCTTAAGGATGTTCAAACATGTTAATACCAGAGAGGAAATTTACACCTAATCTTGAAGTGATTTGAATAGAGCACCACATGACTTGGGTTTGTGCTTATGATGTTGCAATATCATTACATTCATCTTCACATTATTCATACATGTTCACAAATCATCATGTCATCCTTGGTGCATACATTAAATTCATTGGGTGAATATACATGCAATAGGTGTGCCAAGAATCATGACGACCTTGAAGCTCCGCAAGGCGTGAACCCCGAAGTTGGAGTCCGTTCGGGAGCCGGGGGTCCAGTCCGACGAAGCCAGAGAAGACGTGGAAACCGTTCTTGAAGCCGAACCATGATCTATCTTCTTTCGGTTAAGGCAAGCCCCGGAGCATTATAAGCCTCCTACTTTCAAAGCAATTATCTATATATATGTGTTATATATGTATTGTTGCATTACATTATAGGAGTTGGTTGGAAACCCTTGCTGCATTGATAACACTCCTTGTCCAGCAATTTGAATCTTGAATCCTATGTAGACAGGATCGTATCTATGCTTAGCCCTGCTTAATTAGACCGGTAGAAGTCGGGTGATTTCCTGTCACCTGTGAGATATAGGGCTTTGTCAGGTCACGGTTGGCTATATTTGCTATCGTGGAAAAGAACCATGTGTTAATATGAATAAAAGACCGGGCGGGGTCTTACGGTTGTAGTGATGCCGCCTGTGTCGATTAAGGACCGAGACCTAGAGCCTTCTATGTCATTTTGAACACATGCCTGACATTTAGCTGGCCGGCCTGAGGTTGCCAACCGCAAAGCCTAGTAGCTCAACTCAGGCTACGAAGTCAAAAAGTGGAAGTCGCCTTGGAAGGGAGCTAAAGGGTCCAAGGGCAGGTGAGTTAAAAGTCCTGAGCATCCTGGCCACTGTATCCCCAAGAACGCAACGCTGTTCGGGCCCACCTTGAGTTATACCAAAGTTTATCTATGGCTACCTTTAGCGGGGTTTGCCGGGTGAGTGTCAGGAATACCCCCTCAGCTGAGTTGAAATCGATTCGAGTCACCGTCTCTCCCAGATAGTGAGAAACTTGACTTGTTATCTCCAGCGTAGATACACTAATTATATTGATGGTTTGGAATTGATGATAAGGATGATAATGACAGCCATGATTAAACCGGATATGGTTATTATTGCTTGCTTAGCTTAATCAAGTGATTGCTATAGTACAAGTGTTAATCTAGTTAGCAGGTTAATGATGATTAACTTGATGCTTAAGCAAATAATGGTTACTTATCTGTATTAAGCTTTTCGGCAAATGAGTCAAGCTAGCCCACTTTACAAAGCCTTGCATACTCCTTGGTGTCACTTTATTTCTAGTTTTTGGTGGGTAAGTCTAGATGAGTACCTTCTCGTACTCAGGGTTTATTGCCACCTATTGCAGGTAGCAGATTCGTACTTGTTGCTGCAAGTATTGTCTTTGCCTTGTGGGCGTGAAGACTAGACCATATGGGCATGGTCTCTGTAGTATCTCTTCTGGTATGCTTTTGCAGGATGTGACTATGTACTGGTAGTATTTGACTTCAAATGGTTTCAGAAATTATGTTGCTTCCGCTAATCTTTACTTTGGTTTTATAATAAATTATTCGTACTCTGATGTATGAGATTACTTATGAACTATTGTAACAAGTGTTGTGTTGTGTTGAATCACTACGATCTTGGTTGATCTCGGTTTGGTTTGAAATCCCTCATCATTTCGTGGACTACCGGAGTTATATGGGCTCAAGTTTAAGAATTTGATCGCTTCGACGATTGTTTTTGGACTTGTGCTCTTATAATTTGGATGGTTCCGTGACATAGCATGCCAGTGTGGGCCCTCGCGCAGAGAAAATAAGGGGCACATTTACTAGCACAGTAACCGGGAAAAAAGTGGAAACCGAAGAGATCGTGCCACGTTTCACATGCACGTCTCCCGAGAATCTCACAGAGATGGAACGACACAGTCAATGAGATAAATAGCCGCAGTACAGCCATTCCCCATCTACACCCAACAGTCGCATTTGCAAACCGAATATCATCTTCCTCCATCCTGCGTGCCCTAGACCAACTGCGCCGCCACCATTAGCACACCTCGCCGCTCGTTAGGAGCGACGTGCTCTCTGTGCGCCAACAAAGCCAAGGCAAAGAGGCGAGAGAGGTTTTGAATGGCCAAGATGGCGGCAGCAAAAAGGGTGGAAATGATGAGGAAGGAGTGGTGGAAATCGAAGTCCACCGAATTGACCATCAACGACCTCATCGGCTTGGGCGTACTGCACAACCGGGAGCTTGCTGGATGGAGGCTAGCGGGCAGCGACAGCTACCCCAATCCCCAGCCTGGTGAGATAGTTGTCTTTGAAGATTTCTTCAAGCGGGTTTTGGGGTTCCTGTCCATCCGTTCCTCCAAGGGCTCTGCTTATTTTACGAGATTGGGATTTTCAATCTACATCCCAACTCGATCCTCCTTGTGTCAGTCTTTATACATCTGTGCGAGGCATATGTGGGAATCCAACCCCATTTCAACCTCTTTCGTTACCTGTTTTGCTTGAGGAAGAAAGGGTCCCCAAGGCGGCTCCAAAATTGCCGGTGGAGTATACCTGACGCTCCGAGATGGGACGAAGAAAAAGTTTTTGAGCTGTCCTTGGAACACCTCTATCAGAGATTGGTATAAGAAGTGGTTTTACATCCACGAAGAACCTAACAGTGCGATGTTGTGCGACGTCGGGTACATTCCAGACAGGAGAGTAACCTGAAATGAGCGACCAGAGTTGGCCGAGAAAGTGGAGGAGTTGATGGCACTACTCCCGTTGAATTGTCTGGACGGGCCGACGGTACCGGGAACTTCATCAGCCGATGGGTGCAGCCATGCCAGAGGAGGGTGCACGCCAGGTATGAATACCAAGGCTCGGCCGATCAGACGAAGATGCGATCGGAGGATCTGGACCACGACGAAGTCGTACGCTGGATTGGGGAGTTGTTCAATCTAGCAGACCAGAGCTACTCCCGCCTGAGCAAGATCCAGCATGCATATAAGCTCATCCGACCAGCTCCAAAGGTAAACAAAACAACTCCTTGGCTCAAAAAAGTGTTACCGACCACCGTAGAGTAATAAGTCCTGATGTTTCTTGTCTGTCATGTATACAGATTAACGGCGTGGAGAGACACAACCTATTTGTGTCATTGGCCCCTGGAGTCGAGCACCCGCAAAGCGTGGAACCGCCTCCACGAAATGTGCAGCGGTGCTACGAGGACGTCGAGAGCGACCACATAGACAGGGCTCGAGCAGGTGCTGGGAAGAGTCCAAGTGCCCCCAAACAATCAAAGAAGAGGGCCAGAAGTTCCCGGGCTCAAGAGAGCCCAGAAGACTCTACCAGGAAACACCGCCGCATGGTGGGTGACTGGTCAGAAGATGAAGCGGAGGAGGATGCGAGTGCCTACATGCTCAACCCACGGAAGAGGAGGAGCGAGCAGACAACGCAGGGGGGATCGACCCCACCGGCAAAGGGGCCGTAGGAGGGCCAGACGCCACCAACGGGGCCAACGCTCACCCTGAAGACAATGGAGAAGGTAACTAGGCCGTCACCGGAGGATGGAGGCCAAGGTTCCTCCGCCCGCCAGACAAGCCAAGGGTAACCGCGGCATCGCGCCTTCACCACTATTCATAGGAGCTTGGATCTGTAAGTTCTTGAAAACTCAGTAATTATCGTGTCAATAGGTCTAGCAAGCATACAAGTAGTAAAAGGAACTATCATGTTGTGATATGCTAGCTCGGCGTCAGTGGAGAGACCTGCGCAACTGGCCGCTGCTAGGGCGACCAAATCAACCACCACCACGACATCCTCCAAGCAACCAGAGGGTTAGACCATCGGGGCGGTAGAGCCGACAACAAGCAAGGATGCGGTGAACGTGGCGAGCACAGAAGTACCCAAGCAAGTGCCTAAGCTGGTGTCCGAGCAGGAGCCGCCAGAGTAGGTGGAGCCCGAGCAAAGTCTGCCGAGCACAATGAGTGAAGGGCAAGTCCCCGAGACCAATCAAGGTGTGTCCGAGCAGACCACGGCCACCACGAGCTCAACACAAGGTGGTCTACCTGACGCTGCAGCAAGAGGGAAAATGGTGGTGGGACCGTCAACCATCGGGCTGAACGAAGAGCCTAGGCAGACCAGTACGGATTAGGCAGCTAAGTCTGATGATGATGTCCTTGAAGAAATCCAAGGGCACCCATAAGACGCATGGCAACATGTATACATCTACCGTGAACGTGGAGACCACTACGTCTGCCACGAGGAGATCTCCATCAATGAGCAAACGGAGAGTGGAGCGAGAAGCTAGACGGCTCATTGGGGAAGTACAGGTAAGCATACTGCTTGATCACTGTTGGAGACCAGTTTGAATTTGTAGTCATGCATATATGGTGCTGTATTGACTTGCAGTGCCTCGTGAAGACGGCAAAGTATCGTAAACGGTGCTTTGACCAAATTCAAGGCATCTCCGAAGACAATAAAGAGCTGACAGCTAAAGTGGATCGGCTGCGCAAGCGGCTCGAGACCGCTGAAAAAAGACCAGGCAGAGATCGAGTCACAAAGGCTCAATGCTGTCCTCCAGCTTGGTCAGAAAGAGCGAGAAAGAGCAGGTAACTTATTTTAGCTGCACATCCCTGGAGCACTGTTAAATATTGTTCATGTGTATTGAGATGTCTCCTGGAGCTTGTTGTAGATCTAGCAGAGGAAATCGCCAAGATACGAACAGAAAACACGTGCATGGCCGAGGAGTGTGCCCGACTAGTGATGGAGAACACCCGGCTGGCAGAGGACCACACACGGTTCCGAGACCACTCGGTGAAGATGACCAAGGAGGTAAAGAATAAAAACCAAGAGATAACCAATAAGTGGCCGTTTTCCTGATCATGGCATAATGATTGTATAGATGTCCTTTATCTATTTTCTAACCAGAATGCCCTTTTGCAGCATTAAAGACCAATGCCAAGAAGCACATTACAGAGCTGCAAAAAAGACCGTGACCTCTGGAAGGATCGCTGCACACAGATGGTGCGGGGGATCGGGCCAGTGATTGACTTGATCAATCCGGGAATGCTGCCAACCGAACAGCGAGTCCCGCAGCTGGGAGTAATAGACAAATGTTAGCTTGCGTGGAGTTGGCTTCAGCAGTTTATGAAGGAGGCCGGAGAGTTTATGGGTGCCCATGTGCTAAACATGGTGCGCGCGCATTATCCCCTGATCGACTTCACGTGCCTTGCCAAGGGCTACCCCAAAGAAGTTGCCGTGCAGGAAGCAGGAGAGCTGCGGGGTCAGTTGACCAAGCTGGCGACGACAATCATTGGCGACATAAACCTGTGCGGAACGCCAACACCCCCGTCACAAAGAACGCCAACGACGTCTGCTCCGGGGTCTTCGAGCTGACCACCTGGGACTGCGGTCTCGACCAGCCAATCCCAAGTCGGGCAATCTTCAAGTAAGGAGCAGTCGGAGCCTGCGGTCACGACCAGCCAGACTCCGAAGGCTTAGGCTCAATCAGCAAAGGCATCGCCACAGCCAGAGATGGGGGGTAAAACATGAGCCAAGCCCAGCTCGAGCACCTACCATTGAATAGCTATTTACTTGTAGCTGTAGAGCGAACAATAGTTTAGTTTGTCATAAACTTGTACCTCATCAGGCAAGCTTGCAATAAAGTACTATTGCAACAATGTAAGCTTGTGTTGTTTTTTTGTTAAAAAACGTGTTAAGCTTCTATATTGTGTTTGATCAATAACTAAGTTGAACGTACAATTGTTCTAGTTTAGTTGTAACAATTGGTAGACAATGCATCTTGTGAATCCGCACGGCCCTGGTTGGACATGTGGTCTGAGAGTGAAGCGCGTAGCTTATACACTCGTAAGAGCACACAGATCCGATCAGAGAGCACCTGCTGACCACCCGGAGCGTAGAGAGCAGGTCCCGTGCACGCGTAGGGAGAGCCCAGAGACAGGGCTGGCTCCGAGAACTCGAGAAAAAAAATGGTGGTCTGTCAACTATCTTACATGGAAATATTAGTTGGAGAGTAGTCCCAAACAAACATATTAAAGTAATCTAGAAAAAAACATAGCTGCTTTATTGAAATAATCAAAGTACAAGAAGGGTACATATCTTTATTTATGTGTTCTACAGGTAGAAACGCCTAAGCTTGTTAATATGATAGGAGTTGGGTACTTCAATACCGTCGAGGTGAGCTAGCCTGTATGAAGTAGGTCGGGTGACTTCGGTGACCTCAAATGGTCCTTCCCAAGGAGATGAAGCACGCCTTCTTGGTTCGTTTTCCACTTCAAGACCAGGTCCCCGACCACAAAAAGACGTCCTTTGACATTCTTGTTGTAGTATCTGCGTAGTACGGCTAGGTACTTGGCTATATGTACATAGGAATCAAGAAGTCGTTCTTCAGAACAATTAACCTCGAGTTCCCGTGCATCGTCAGATCTGTCTTCATCAAAATTCTCAACGCGCAGAGATCTGAAAGCGATATCTGCAGGGAGTACTGCTTCAGCGCCGTAGACCATGAAGTACGGGGAGGCGCCAGTGCTGCGACTGGGCTAGGTCCTCAGTCCCTAGACCACAGCCGGCAATTCTTTAAGCCATCTTCCAGGGGCTTTGTCATTTTCCCTATACAACCTTTTTTCAACACGTCGAGGATCATGCCATTGGCCCTTTCGACCTACCCATTAGCTCTAGGATGCGCTACTGACACGTATTTCACAACTATGCTCCTTTCATCGCAGAAGTCTCAGAATGCACTGCTAGTGACCTGAGTACCCAGGTCTGTAATTATGCTGTTGGGGAGGCCAAATCGGTGTATAATCTGATCGAGGAATTCAACCGCCTTCTCTGATGATACCTTAGTTAAAGGCATGTACTCGATCCATTTGGAAAACTTATCAATCAACATGAAGACATATTTGAAGTTACCAGGGGCCAGCTTGAAGGGACCAATCATATTCAGTCCCTAGCATGCAAAAGGGCCAGGAGGCTGGTATGGTTTGGATCTCATGTGTTGGTACGTGTATACGTTTGGCAAAAAACTAGCATCCGTCATAGTGATGGACCAGCTTCTCTGCATCGGCCATGGTAGATGGCGAGTAGAAACCTGCTCGGAAAGCTTTGCCGACCAGGGTCCGAGAGGCGGCGTGATTGCCGCAAGTACCACTATGATTTCATGGAGCAGTTGAATACCTACTTCACGAGTGATGCACTTCATGAGAACTTCCTCCTTCTCATTCTTACACATCAGGACACAGTTGACCAGTAGGTACTGCTTACTGCGGTGCATGAGCGGCTCGTTCTCTGCTCGATCAGCGTAACCGGTCCCATCCTGCAAAAACTTAATAAAGGGTACTCTCCAATCATCAGTGTTAGTGGTCGGAGGTACTACAAGCGTTGTCAGAGAGGAGTCCGTAGTGTTCGGAGGGGGAACCGTAGCCACCAGATGCTGGTCTGGAGGTTTCTCGACCACCTGATCTGCTTCGTCCTTAATGGACGGTTTAACAAGGTCTTGGACGAACACGCCATGTGGAACTTGAGCTCGGGATGACCCTAACTTAGACAACTCATCGGCTGCTTGATTTTTGTCCCGGACCACATGTGTGTACTCGATGCCGTAAAATTTGCCTTCTAACTTTCTGATTTCCTTGCAATAAGCATCCATCTTCTCGCTAGTCATGTCCTAGTCTTTGTTAAGCTGGTTAATGACCAGGGCCAAATCGCCATAGACGTGGAGACTTTTTACACCAAGCTCAACCACAATCCGCATGCCATGGAGGCAGGCCTCGTATTCTACAGCGTTGTTAGATGCAGGGAAATAAATCCTAAGGACGTAGCGGAGCTATTCTTTTGTTGGTGAGATAAAGAGCAGCCTGTGCCTACGCCATCGATGTTCAGAGAGCCATCGAAATATAGCTTCTAGTATACGACGGGCCCCTGATCGGGAGGTGCGCTAAGGTCTGTCCATTCAACGATAAAGTCCACCAGGGCCTGAGACTTGATGGACGTGTGACCTTGGAACTCGATTGAATAAGGGCATAACTCCATTGCCCACTTGACGATGCGTCCGTTAGCGTCCTTATTTCGAATGATGTCCCCCAATGGGAAATTAGTCTTAACCACCACCCGATATCCGTCGAAGTAATGTTTCAACTTTTGGGATGTAATCAGTATGACATAGATCAGCTTTTGAACCTGCGGGTACCTGGCTTTGGACTCATTGAGCACCTCGCTGATGAAGTAAACAGGGCACTGGACTTTGAAGACATGGCTAGGTTCCTCACGCTAGACCATGATGACTGTGGAGACCACGTGATCAGTGGCCGCAATGTAGAGAAGAAGAACGTCATCTTTCTGAGGGGCTGTAAGGACGGGAGGAGAGGTTAAAAATTCTTTGAGCTGCGTGAAGGCAGCGTCAGCCTCTTTCGACCAGACAAACTTCTCTTATGCCTTGAGCAATTTGAAGAAAGGCAAGCCCTTCTCGCCGAGTCGTGAGATGAAGCGACTGAGGGTGGCCATACATCCAGTGAGCTTCTAGACATCCTTGATGTTTTTTGGTGGCTACATATCCAAAACGACCTTTACCTTTGTCGGGTTGGGGCGTATGCCATCGTGGCTGACGACGTTGCCCAGTAATATACCAGATGGGACTCCGAAGATACACTTCTTTGGATTAAGCTTCCATTAGTACTTGTTGAGCGCCGTGAAGGTACGCTGGAGATTGTCGATCAGGGTGTGAGCCTCCCTGGTTTTTACGACCACATCATCCACGTATGCTTCGACTAGGTCATCCTTGATCTCATTAGCTAGACATTGCTGGATGACACGCTGGTATGTGGCCCCAGCGTTCTTAAGCCCGAATGACATAGTCGTGTAGCAATAGGCGCCGAATGGTGTAATGAAGGACGTTTTGATCTGATCATCCTTGTTGAGAGCGATCTGGTGATAACCAGAGTAGCAATCGAGAAAAGACAGCAGCTCGTAGCCGGCTGTGGAATCAACGAATTCGTCTATGCGAGGTAACCCGAAGGGGTCTTTAGGGCAGTGTTTGTTGAGATCAGTATAATCAACTCACATTCTCCATTTATTATTCTTTTTGCGTACAAGGACCGGGTTGGCTAACCAATCCGGATGATACACTTCTTTTATAAATCTAGCTGCTAACAGCTGGGTAACTTCTGCCCTAATAGTCTCCTTTTTATTGCGAGCGAACCACCGTAGCTTTTGCTTGATAGGTTTTGCGGTCTTCGAGATGTTCAAGGAGTGCTTGATCAGGTGTCGAGGAACACCGGGCATGTCAGTGGGTTTCCACGCGAACACGCTTACGTTATCACTCAGGAACCTGACGAGCACGTCTTCCTATTTAGGATCCAGCTTGGCCCCGATAAGGGCTGTCTTACTAGGGTCATCGTCGACCAGCTGAATCTCCTTATGCTCATTGGACTTGATGTGCTTCCGCGGTCCTTGGCGCTCTGGGATCTCCAGTTGGCCGGCGGTTGTCATGGAGGCGTCGACCATGGCTCATGGTTTGCGCCATGCGAACCGAAAGGTCAGTGGCCTCTGCCACCCTAAAGCTTTCCTCTTCACAGGTATAGGCAGTGAAAACATTGCCTCTAAGAGTAAGGACACCCTGCTCAATAGGCATTTTGAGCACCATGTAAGAGTAGTGTGGCACAACCATGAATTTGGTGAGCACTGGTTGACCAAGGATGGCATAGTAAGTACCCTCAAAGTTCATGACCACGAAGTTGACGTAGTCGGTGCGGAAGTGGTTCGGATTGCCGAACTGCATAGGGAGCGTGATTTGCCCAAGAGGTATGGAGCTCTGTCCAGGAAGGACGCCCCAGAACTGTGCAACGTAGGGCTTGAGATCAGCCTTAGTTATTTTAAGGGCAGGCAAGCTGCTGCGAAACAAGATGTCGATGGAACTGCCACCGTCCACAAGTACCCTCTCGAATCGGACGCTGTTGATGCAGGGGTCGAGGATGAGGGGAAACTGACCAGGTTCTAGGATTGCCGCCCAGCGGTCTGCTCGGCTAAAGGTGATTTCACGGTGGGACCGCTCAAACAAGCCTGCTTCAGCAGCTTGCGCTCGCGCTTGGACTCTAAAGACACCTTTCCGCCAAAGATGGAGTGGACGGTTTTGGTGGGATTGACATATTGGTGATGAGGATTTCTATCCTGTTCGTCATCACCGTCGTCATCACCGTCACGCCGCGGTCCATCATCAATGGCCTTTGTAGCATCATCATTAGCGAGTTGCTTGGCGTAGATGTTCTTGAGGAAGCGGCAGCTTTCCATGGTGTGATTGGACTTGGGATGGATCTAGCAGGGACCCTTCAAAGCTTTGTTGTAATCTTCTTGATAGTCACGGTGACCAGTAGGTTTCTTAACCGCGTGGACCTCATGGTCATCTTCACGAGGGCGCTTGCCTTTGTAATCATCGCGATTATCGGGCCACCTATCACGATTATCTCGACGGTCACGATTGTTGTTGTTGCGGCGATCGTGATGGTCGCGGTTGTTGTTCTGACCATGGTCATCGGGTTTCACGTCCTGGCGCGGTGGGTGTTCATGGCGTGATGACCCACCCATGTGTTCCTTAATAATCTTCTTGGCGTCATCGGCATCCGCGTAGTTCTTGGCCGTAGCAAGGAGCTCGGAGACCATAGACCGCCGTTTCTGGAGCAGCTTGCTTCGAAGAGCGTCGTGGTGGCAAAGGCCTTTGATGAAGGCCGAGACTGCTTCGTCATTAGTGATTCTTAGGATCTTGAGACACATATCTGAGAAGCGTCAGATATAGTCATGCAGCGACTCACCTGCTCGGTCACGTATACGCTCGAGGTCGTATTTGTTGCCCGGCTAGTCACATGTGGCGATGAAATTGTCGATGAAGGCATATCGAAGGTCCGACCAGCTGTCGAACTGGTTCTCCGGGAGGCTAAGAAGCCATTGATAGCCTGCCTAATCAAGAACAACTAGAAGATAGTTAGCCATTACGTGCTCATCACCTGCGGTGGACCGGATGGTGATCTCGTAGAGCGTGACCTAGCTTTTGGGGTTCTCCTTGCCATCATATTTCCTAAGCTTCTCAAGCTTAAAATTCCTTGGCCAGACGACTTGTTGGAGATGAGGAGTAAACTGTTTGAGACCCGAGGGGCCATGTTTGGTGTCATACTTGGATACGGCGCACGTTCTCGTGGGCTTGGCGGTCATTAGCATGACTATTGATGTGACTGTGGGTGTCGCGGGGAGGAAGACGGTGACGGAGATCACGAGGAGGGTTCTGGTCGACCTCCTGATTTTGATTGCCGTGACGATTGCGGTTGTTGTCATGACGACCTCGACCACCTTCTTGTCCGCCCTCGTCACCGCCGCCACCACCGCCATCTCCGCCGCTGCCATCACCACCTCCGCTGTCGCCATCGCCACCACCACATGGGGGATTGGGTGGTCTCTGATCGTCGTGATGTTGGCGACTTGGATGCTCTGAAGCGCGGGAGCGATGGCTCCGACTAGATGCGATGGACGTGCTTGTAGCAGCTCAAGCTCGCTGGGCGAGCTCAACGGTTTATCCTATGGCAGCGGTCACATATGCTTTGATTTCTTCATGAACCGCATGGTAGTCAGGTGTGTCTAGCAATCAGTCCAGGTTGGCCATGGCGACGACCACATTGGCACTTGGGGTCCTGAAAACTTGCATATCGCCTACTTTGTCGAAGGCGTTAGCCAGATCATGAGGTCATGGTCCCCTACGACGTGCTTCTTCTTCTACCTCCAGGCGACGGCGTTTGGCACGGTCGGCGTTACGCTGTTCACGAAGTTGCCGTTGGTCATCAGTTTCTCCCACGACTACGGTCTCATCATTGCTGACGTTAAGCACCATGGCGCCGCGTCTTGGTGGGAACCTTGGGATCAGGGAGAAACCCGGAGGATATGGTAGTGGATCCATATCATATTCGTCGTCGAGGTGTTTGACCTCAGAATGTGTAGATCTGGTGCTGGAGCCGCCATCCTCGGTAAGTGTAAGGAACGAGCCATCACAATGTTCTCGGACACTGACCATGTTGACAGTATTGCCTGGTAATGGTCGAGGCATGTCTGGAAAGCTCAAATCTGAAACACGGTCATGCTCCATGGAACCTGTGAACAGATGAGGCGTACGATACGCGTACTTGGAAGCAGCATTTTTTAGATCGTATGGAAGGGCCTGGCAATCCTCCGTCGGGGCTTGGTACTCATAGAGCCTGAGGCCAGGTGTAGGAACTGGTCGAAGGCGTACCGTACGTCCTTCAGGAGTAGCAGTGACCACTAGATCTATATCAAGTCGTGTTGGATGGCGAGCCCGAACTGGTTGGGTAGATCTGTTGTGGTGGAGAGGTACCTTCTTGGTAGATTGATTTTGAATTCAATCTACTAAAGTCAGGGTTTGAGAAAGCTTGTGGCCGACCTGGTCGATAGCTTCGATTAGGTCGGTGTTGTCGATCGTCCTTCCTTTTGTAGCGGGGAAGTGGTCGATGAGTTGTCGGCGTGGTCGGAGCCGTTGCTAGGGTGGTCGGAGCCGTTGCCAGCGTGGTCAGAGCCATTGCTGGAGTGGTTGGTTCTGTAGCCAGCGTGATCGGAGCTGTTGCTGATGAAGATGTGGTTGATGCAGATCGGATCTGCGCCTCCTCCGTGGCAGCGGCGGTGAAGCTATTGATGCTGGTGGTCCAGGTGATCTGGCCGACGGTGAACATGAGACCGTCCGCCACGGCCGCAGAGTCGGGGATGATGAGCATCTTGCTCGCCTGGGAAGCTGTACGCACACCCCCTACCTAGCGCGCCACTGTCGACAAAACCTGGTCGGCACTCTGCTGAGGGGTGTGCCCAAGGTAGTGATTTGTCGGTAGACAAGTGCGCAAGCTACGAACGAGATGGTGATGCAAGACACAACAAGGTTTTTATCCAGGTTCGGCCACCGTGAGGGCGTAATACATACGTCCTGCGTCTGATCTGTATTGCTATGTATAATGAGATGTGTTTTGAGGGGGTCCCCTGCCCGCCTTATATAGTCCGAGGGACAGGGTTACAAATCAGGAAACTAATCCTGCTCGGTTACAATTGTTATAACTAACCAAATAAGGATTCCTATTCTAACCGACCAGGATCTTGCTTGATCTCCAAGTTTGCTTTCCTTCCTTGCGTGGGGCGCCGAGCAGATCGACTAGGTGACGCGTCATCTTCTGGTGGGCCAGGCTATCTGGTCTGGGCTAGCCCAAGTCTTGTCATAAGAGTATAGGGGTTAATACCCCCATAAGCCGATTGTACGTTTGGTGCAAGCCACACACCTATCTTGCATCAAAATTAGAACTATCTCCAAATAGACAAAAACGAGCTTACACTTGAGCCTCGTCACCTAGGAGTTTCATCTTGTGCGATCAAAATATTTTCTGAGCCTATGGTATGTTTAACGCAAATAGTGCACCAATATTGCGTTAAGATTAGCACTATCTTCAAATGGACTGAAACAAGCTTCTACTTGAGCCTTGTCACCTAGGAGTACCATCGGGTGCGTCAAAAATAATTTTTGAGCTTGTGGTACGCTCAGCACAAATAATGCACCTATATTCCACCGACACTAACATCGTTTTTAAACGGACCGAAATGAGATTCCACGTGACCCACTTACCAAGGACTTCCATCGGGTGCGTCCAATACGATTTCCGAGCCTATGGTACGTTTGGCACAAACCGTGCACCTATCTTGCGTCAAGATTAGAACTATCTCCAAACGGACTAAAACGAGATTCCACTTGAGCCTCATCACCAAGGTGTACCATCGAATGCGTCCAAAATGATTTTTGAGTCTATGGTACGTTTGTTGCAAAACCGTGCACCTATCTGGCACCTATATTGCAGCTGCACTAACACTGTCTCCAAATAGGCAAAAATGAGATTTCACATGACCACGTCACCTAGGATTTCCATCTTGTGTGATCAAAACGTTCTCTAAGCCAATGGTACGTTTGGCGCAAATAGTGTACCAATATTGCGTTAAGATTAGCACTATCTGCAAACGGACTGAAATGAGCTTCCACTTGAGCCTCGTCACCTAGAACTACCATGGGGTGCGTCCAAAACAATTTCTGAGCCTAGGGTATGTTGAGCGCAAAGCATGCACCTATATATTGCACCGACACTAACACCGTTTCCAAACGGACCGAAATGAGATTCCACATGACCCACTCACCAAGGAGCTCCATCAGTTGCGTCCAGGACGATTTATGAGCCTATGGTACATTCGGCACAAACGGCACACCTATCTTGCATCAAGATTAGCACTATCTACGAACGGACACAAACGAGCTTCCACTTGAGCCTCGTCACCAAGGAGTACCATCGGGTGTGTACAAATTAATTTCTAAGCCTCTGGTACGTTTGGCGCAAACCATACACCTATCTAGCACCTATATTGCACCGGCACTAACATTGTTTCCAAACAGGCCAAAAAGAGATTCCACATGACCCATGTCACCTAGGAGTTCCACCTTGTGCGATCAAAACATTTTCTGAGCCAATGGTACGTTTGGTGCAAACAGTGCACCAATATTGCGTTAAGATTAGCACTATTTCCAAACGGACTGAAACGAGCTTCTACTTGAGCCTCGTCACCTAGGAGTACCATTGGGTGCGTCCAATATGATTTTTGAGCCTATGGTACGTTCAGCGCAAACCATGCACCTATATTGCACTTACACTAACACCATTTCTAAAAGGACCAAAATAAGAGTCCACCTGACCCACTCACCAAGGAGTTCCATCGGGTGCGTCCAAGACGATTTTGGAACCTGTGGTACATTCGGCACAAACCTATCTTGCGTCAAGTTTAGTAGTTTCTCCAAACAGACTCAAACGAGCTTCCACTTGAGCCTCATCATCTAGGAGTAAAAATCAGCTGCGTCCAAAACAATTTCCGAGCCTATGGTACGTTCAGCGAAAACCGTGCACCTATCTTGCGTCAAGATTAGCACTGTCTCCAAACAGACCGAAACAAGCGTCCACTTGAACCTCGTCACCTAGAAGTGACATTGCGTGCCTCGAAAATGATTTATGAGCCTATGTACTTTTGGCGCAAACCGTGCACATATCTTGCGTCAAAATTAGCACTATCTCCAAACAGACTAAAACGAGCTTACAGTTGAGCCTTGTCACCAAGATGTACCATCGAGTGCGTCCAAAACAATTTTTGAGCCTATGGTACATTTGGTGCAAACCGAGCACCTATCTAGCACCTATACTGCACCGGCACTAACATTATCTCCAAACAGGCCGAAACGATATTCCACATGACCCACATCACCTAGGGGTTCCATCTTGTGCGATCAAAATGTTTTCTGAGCATATGGTATGTTTGACGGAAACAATGCACCAATATTGCGTTAAGATCAGCACTATCTGCAAACGGACTGAAACAAGCTTCGACTTGAGCCTCGTCACCTAGGAGTACCATTGGGTGCGTCCAAAATGATTCCAAACCTACGGTACGTTTAGCGCAAACCATGCACCTATATTGCACCGACACTAACACCATTTCCAAATGGACCAAAACAAGATTCCACATGACCGACTCACTAAGGAGTTCTGTCAGGTGCGTCCAAGATGATTTCTGAGCCTATGGTACGTTCAGCACAAACCGTGCACCTATCTTGCGTCAAGATTACCACTATCTCCAAATGGACTGAAACAACCTTCCACTTGAGCCTCGTCACCTAGGTGTGCCATCCAGTGCATCCAAAACGATTTTGGAGCCTATTGTACGTTTATTGCAAAATGTGCACCTATCTAGCCCCTATATTGCACTATCACTAACATTGTCTCCAAATAGACTAAAATGAGATTTCACATGACCCACGTTACCTAGGCGTTCCATCTTGTGCGATCAAAATGTTTTCTGAGCCAATGGTATGTTTGGCGCAAAGAGTGCACCAATACTGCGTTTAGATTATCACTATCTTCAAACAGACTGAAACAAGCTTCTACTTGAGCTCGTCACCTAGGAGTACCATCGGGTGCGTCCAAAACGATTTCTGAGCCTGTGGTACGTTCAGCGCAAACCATGCACCTATATTGCACTGACACTAACACTGTTTCAAAACAGACCGAAACGAGATTCCACATGACCCACTCACTAGTGAGTTCCATCGGGTGCGTCCAAGACGATTTCCAAGCCTATGGTATGTTTGGCACAAACCGTGCACCTATCTTGCGTCAAGATTAGCACTATCTCTAAACAGACTAAAACGAGCTTCCATTTGTGCCTCGTCACCTAGGTATACCATCGAGTGCGTCCAAAACCATTTTTGAGCCTATGGTATGTTTGGTGCAAACCGTGCATCTATCTAGTACCTATATTGCACCGGCACTAACACTGTCTCCAAACAGCCCGAAATGAGATTCCACATGACCCACGTCACCGAGTTCCATCTTGTGCGATCAAAACGTTTTCTGAGCCTATGGTACATTTGACGCAAATAGTGCACCAATATTGCGTTAAGATTAGCACTATCTGCAAAAGGTCAAAAACGAGCTTCTACTTGATCCTCGTCACCTAGGAGTACCATCGGGTGCGTCCAAAACGATTTCTAAACCTATGGTACGTTCAGCGCAAACCATGCACCCATATTGCACCAAGACTAACACCGTTTCTAAATGGACCGAAACGAGATTCCACATGACCCACTCACTAAGGAGTTCCATCGGGTGCGTCCAAGATGATTTTGAAGCTTATGGTACGTTCGGCACAAACCGTTCACCTATCATGCGTCAAGATTAGCACTATCTCCAAACGTACCGAAACGAGCTTCCACTCGAGCCTCGTCACCTAGGAGTACCATTGTGTGCGTCCAAAATGATTTCTGAGCATGTGGTATACGTTCGACACAAATCGTGCACCTATCTTTCGTCAAGATTAGCACTACCTCCAAATGGACTCAAACGAGCTTCTAGTTTAGCCTCGTTACCTAAGGGTACCATCGGGTGCATCTAAAATGATTTTTGAGCCTATAGTACGTTCAGCGCAAACCGTGCACCTATCTTGCGTCAAGATTAGCACTATCTCCAAACGGACCGAAATGAGCTTCCACTAGAGCCTCGTCACCTAGGAGTACCATTGTGCGCATCGAAAATGATTTCTGAGCCGATTGTACGTTTGGCGCAAGTCGCACACCTATCTTGCATCAAAATTAGCACTATCTCCAAATGGAGAAAAACGAGCTTACACTTGAGCCTCATCACCTAGGAGTTTCATCTTGTGTGATCAAAACATTTTCGGAGCCTATGGTACGTTTACGCAAACAGTGCACCAATATTGCGTTAAGATTAGCACTATCTTCAAACGGACTGAAACAAGCTTCAACTTGAGCCTCGTCACCTAGGAGTACCATCGGGTGTGTCCAAAACGATTTCTGAGCCTGTGGTACGTTCAATGCAAACCATGCACCTATATTCCACTGACACTAACACTGTTTCAAAATGGACCAAAACGAGATTCCACATGACCCACTCACTAGTGAGTTCCATCAGGTTCGACCATGCCGATTTCTGAGCCTATGGTACGTTCGGCACAAACCGTGCACCTATCTTGTGTCAAGATTAGCACTATCTGCAAACGGACTAAAACGAGCTTCCACTTGAGCCTTGTCACCTAAGTGTACCATCGAGTGCGTCCAAAATAATTTTTCAGCCTATGGTACGTTTGGTTCAAACCGTGCATCTATCTAGTACCTATATTGCACCGGTACTAACACTGTCTCCAAACAGCAGGAAACATTTTCTGAGCCTATGGTACGTTTGACGCCAACAGTGCACCAATATTGCGTTAAGATTAGCACTATCTACAAACGGACATAAACGAACTTCTAGTTGATCCTCGTCACCTAGGAGTACCATTGGGTGCGTCCAAAACGATTTCTGAGCATGTGGTACGTTCAGTGCAGACCATGCACCTATATTGCACTGACACTAACATCGTTTCCAGACAGACCGAAACGAGATTCCACATGACCCACTCACCAAGGTGTTCCATCGGGTGCGTCCAAGACGATTTCCGGGCCTATGGTACGTTCGACACAAACCGTGCACCTATCTTATGTCAAGATTAGCACTATCTCCAAATGGACTCAAACGAGCTTCTAGTTTAGCCTCGTTACCGAAGGGTACCATCGGGTGCGTCCAAAACAATTTTTGAGCCTATAGTACATTCAGCACAAACCGTGCACCTATCTTGCGTCAAGATTAGCACTATCTCCAAATGGACCGAAATGAGCTTCCACTAGAGCCTCGTCACCTAGGAGTACCATTGTGTGCACCGAAAATGATTTCCGAGCCGATTGTACGTCTAGCGCAAGCCGCACACCTATCTTGCGTCAAAATTAGCACTATCTCCAAATGGACAAAAACGAGCTTACACTTAAGCCTCGTCACCTAGGAGTTCCATCTTGTGCGATCAAAATGTTTTCTGAGCCTATGGTACGTTTAACGCAAATAGTGCACCAATATTGCGTTAAGATTAGCACTATCTTCAAACGGACTGAAACAAGCTTCTAGTTAAGCCTCGTCACCCAGGGGTACCATCGGGTGCGTTCAAAACGATTTTTGAGCCTGTGGTACGTTCAGCACAAATATTGCACCTATATTCCACCGACACTAACACCGTTTTCAAACGGACCGAAATGAGATTCCACATGACCCACTTACCAAGGAGTTCTATGGGGTGCGTCCAATACGATTTCCGAGCCTATGGTACGTTCGACACAAACTGTGCACCTATCTTGCGTCAAGATTAGCACTATCTCTAAATGGACTAAAACGAGATTCCACTTGAGCCTCATCACCGAGGTATACCATCAAATGCGTCCAAAATGATTTTTCAGCCTATGGTACGTTTGGTGCAAACCGTGCACCTATCTAGCACCTATATTGCACCTACACTAACACTGTCTCCAAATAGGCCAAAATTAGATTCCACTTGACCACGTCACCTAGGAGTTCTATCTTGTGTGATCAAAATGTTTTATGAGCCAATGGTACGTTTGGCGCAAATAGTGTAGCAATATTGCGTTAAGATTAGCACTATCTGCAAACGGACTGAAATGAGCTTCCACTTGAGCCTCATCATCTAGGAGAACCATCGGGTGCGTCCAAAACAATTTCTGAGCCTGTGGTACGTTCAGCGCAAACTGTTCACCTATATATTGCACCGACACTAACACCGTTTCCAAACGGACCGAAATGAGATTCCACATGACCCACTCACCAAGGAGCTCCATCAGGTGCGGCCAGGATTATTTCCGAGCGTATGGTACGTTCGACACAAACAGCGCACCTATCTTGTGTCAAGATTAGCACTATCTCCGAACGGACACAAACGAGCTTCCACTTGAGCCTCTTCACCAAGGAGTACCATCGGGTGCGTCCAAATTAATTTCTGAGCCTATGGTACGTTTAGCGCAAACCATGCACCTATCCTGCACCGACGCTAACACTGTCTCCAAACGGACCAAAATGAGATTCCACACGACCCGCGTCACCTAGGAGTTCCATCGGGTGTGTCCAAAATGATTTCTGAGCCTATGGTACGTTTGGCGCAAAACGTGCTCTTACCTTGCATCAAGTTTAGCACTATCTCCAATCGGACCGTAACGAGCTTCCACTTGAACCACGTCACCTAGGAGTACCATCGGGTGCGTCCAAAACGATTTCAGAGTCTATGGAACATTTGGCACAAAATGTGCACCTATCTTGCATTGACACTAACACTATCTCCAAACGAACCGAAATGAGATTCCACATGCCTGATGTCACCTAGGAGCTCCATCGGGTGCGTTCAAAATGATTTATGAGCCTTTGGACCGTTCGGCGCAAACCGTGCACCAATTTTGCGACAAGGATGGCATTACTGAGCCTATGATACGTTTGGCGCAAATCGCGCACCTATCTTGCGTCAATATTAGCACTATCTCCAAATGAACTAAAACGAGCTTCCACTTGAGCCTCATCACCTAGGTGTACTATCGACTGCGTCCAAAATGATTTTTGAGCCTATGGTACGTTTGGTGAAAACCGTGCACCTATCTACCACCTATATTGCACCGGCACTAACACTGTCTCTAAATAGGCTGAAACGAGATTCCACATGACCCATGTCACCTAGGAGTTTCATCTTGTGCGATCAAAATGTTTTATGAGCCTATGGTACGTTTGACGCAAACCGTGCACCTATCTTGCGTGAAGATGAGCACTATCTCCAAACAGACTAAAACAGGCTTCCACTTGAGCCTCGTCACCTAGGTGTACCATCGAGTGTGTCCAAAACAATTTTTGAGCCTATGGTACGTTTATTGCAAACTGTGCAACTATCTAGCACTTATATAACCATTATTAACATTGTCTCCAAACAAGCCAAAACGAGATTCCACATGACCCACGTCACCTAGGAGTTCCATCTTGTGCGATCAAAATGTTTTCTGAGCCAATGGTACTTTTGGCGCAACAGTGCACCAATATTGCGTTAAGATTAGCACTATCTGCAAACAGACGGAAACATGCTTCTACTTGAGCTCGTCACCTAGGAGTACCATCAGGTGCGTCCAAAACAATTTTCTGAGCCTATGGTACGTTCAGCGCAAACCATGCACCTATATTGCACCGACAACAACACTGTTTCAAAACAGACCGAAACAAGATTCCACATGACCCACTCACCAATGAGTTCCATCGGATGCGTCCAAGACGATTTCCAAGCCTATGGTACGTTCGGCACAAACCGTGCACCTATCTTGCGTCAAGATTAGGACTATCTCCAACTGGACTAAAATGAGCTTCCACTTGTGCCTCGTCACCTAGGTGTACCATCGAGTGCGTATAAAACGATTTTGAGCCTATGGTACGTTTCGTGCAAACCATGCATCTATCTAGTACCTATATTGCACCGGCACTAACACTGTCTCCAAATAGCCCGAAACGAGATTCCGCACGACCCACATCACCGAGTTCCATCTTGTGCGATCAAAACATTTTCTGAGTCTATGGTACGTTTAACGCAAACAGCACACCAATATTGCGTTAAGATTAGCACTATCTGCAAACGGACATAAACGAGCTTCTAGTTGATCCTCGTCACCTACGAGTACCTTCGGGTGCGTCCAAAATGATTTCTGAGCCTGTGGTACGTTTAGCACAGACCATGCACCTATATTGCACCAACACTAACACCGTTTCCAAACGGACCGAAACGAGATTCCACATGACCCACGTCACCGAGTTCCATCTTGTGCGAGCAAAACGATTTTTGAGTCTATGGTATGTTTATTGCAAACTATACACCTATCTAGCATTTATATAGCACCTGTATTAACATTGTCTCCAAACAAGACAAAACGAGATTCCACATGACCCACGTCACCTAGGATTTTCAACTTGTGCGATCAAAATGATTTCTGAGCCTATGGTACGTTTGGTGCAAACAGTGCACCAATATTGCGTTAAGATTAGCAGTATCAGCAAACGGACTGAAACAAGCTTACACTTGAGCCTTGTCACCTAGATGTATGATCGAGTGCGTCCAAAACGATTTTTGATTTTGAGCCTATGGTACATTTGGTGCAAACTGAGCACCTATACTGCACCGGCACTATGTCTCCAAACAAGCCGAAATGATATTCCACATGACCCACATCACCTAGGGGTTCCATCTTGTGCGATCAAAATGTTTTCTGAGCCTATGGTACGTTTGACGCAAACAGTGCACCAATATTGCGTTAAGATTAGCACTATCTGCAAACGGACTGAAACAAGCTTCTACTTGAGCCTCGTCACCTAGGAGTACCATTGGGTGCGTCCAAAACAATTTCCAAACATGTGGTACGTTCAGCGCAAACCATGCACCTATATTGCACCAACACTAACACCGTTTCCAAACGGACCGAAACGAGATTTCACATGACCGACTCAAAAAGGAGTTCTGTCTGGTGCGTCCAAGACGATTTCTGAGCCTATGATACGTTCGGCACAAACCGCACCTATCTTGCGTGAAGGCGAGCACTATCTCCAAATGGACTAAAACGATCTTCCACTTGAGCCTCGTCACCTAGGTGTACCATCGAGTGCGTCCAAAATGATTTTTGAGCCTATAGTACGTTTGGTGCAAACTGTGCATCTATCTAGTACCTATATTACACCGGCACTAACACTGTCTCCAAACAGCCAGAAATGAGATTCCACACAACCCACGTCACCGAGTTCCATCTTGTGCGATCAAAACATTTTCTGAGCCCGTGGTACGTTTGACGCAAACAGTGCACCAATATTGCGTTAAGATTAGCACTATATGCAAACGGATAGAAACGAGCTTCTACTTGATCCTCGTCACCTAGAGTACCATCGGGTGCGTCCAAAATGATTTTCGAGGCTGTGGTATGTTCAGCACAGACCATGCACCTATATTGCACGGACACTAACACCGTTTTCAAACGGACCGAAACGAGATTACACATGACCCACTCACCTAGGAGTTTCATCGAGTGCGTCCAAGACGATTTCCCAACCTATGGTTCGTTCAGCACAAACAGCGCACCTATCTTGCTTCAAGATTAGCACTATCTCCAAAGGGACTCAAATGAGCTTCTAGTTGAGCCTCGTTAGCTAAGAGTACCATCGGGTGCGTCCAAAATGATTTTCGAGCCTATAGTACGTTCAGCGCAAACTGTGCACCTATCTTGCGTCAAGATAAGCACTATCTACAAACGGACCGAAACGAGCTTCCACTTGAGCCTCGTTACCTAGGAGTACCATTGCGTGCATCGAAAATGATTTATGAGTCGATTGTATGTTTGGCGCAAGCCACACACCTATCTTGCGTCAAAATTAGCACTATCTCCAAACGAACTAAAACGAGCTTACACTTGAGCCTCGTCACCTAGAAGTTTCATCTTGTGCGATCAAAATGTTTTCGGAGCCTATGGTACGTTTTACGCAAACAGTGCACCAATATTGTGTTAAGATTAGCACTATCTGCAAACGGTTTGAAATAAGCTTCTACTTGAGCCTCGTCACCTAGAAATACCATCGGGTGCGTCCAAAAGTGATTTTCCGAGCCTGTGGTACGTTCAGCGCAAACCATGCACCTATATTGCACCGACACTAACACTGTTTCCAAATAGACCGAAACGAGATTCCACATGATCGACTCACCAAGGAGTTCCATCGGGTGCGTCCAAGACGATTTCCGAGCATATGGTACGTTCTTCATAAATCGTGCACCTATCTTTCGTCAAGATTAGCACTATCTCTAAACAGACTAAAACGAGCTTCCACTTGAGCCTCGTCACCTAGGTGTACCATCGAGTGCGTCCAAAATGATTTTGAGTCTATGGTACGTTTGGTGCAAACCGTGCACCTATCTAGCACCTATATTGCACCGGCACTAACACTGTCTCCAAATAGGCCGAAACGAGATTCCACATGACCCACATCACCTAGGAGTTAGATTTTGTGCGATCAAAACATTTTTCTGAGCCAATGGTACGTTTGACGCAAAGAGTGCACCAATATTGTGTTAAGATTAAAACTATCTGCAAACAGACTAAAACGAGCTTCTACTTGATCCTTGTCACCTAGGAGTACCATTGGGTGCGTCCAAAACGATTTCTGAGCCTGTGGTACGTTCAGCGCAGACCATGCACCTATATTGCACCGACACTAACACCGTTTCCAAATGGACCGAATCGAGATTCCACATGACCCGCTCACTAAGGAGTTCCATCGGGTGCGTCCAAGATGATTTCCGAGCCTATGGTACGTTCGACACAAACCACGCAACTATCTTGCGTGAAGATGAGCACTATCTCCAAACAGACTAAAACGAGCTTCCACTTCAGCATCGTCATCTAGGTGTACAATCGAGTGCGTCCAAAACGATTTTTGAGCCTATCGTACGTTTCTTGCAAACTGTGCACCTATCTAGCACCTATATTGCACCGGTACTAACATTGTCTCGAAACAGGCCAAAATGAGATTCCACATGACCCACGTCACCTAGCAGTTCCATCTCGTGCGATCAAAATGTTTTTTGAGCCAATGGTACGTTTGGCGCAAACAGTGTACCAATATTACGTTAAGATTAGCACTATCTACAAACAGACTGGAACGAGCTTCTACTTGAGCTCGCCACCATGGAATACTATAGGGTGCGTCCAAAATAATTTCTAAGCCTGTGGTACGTTCAGCGCAAACCAAGCAACTATATTGCACTGACACTAACAATGTTTTAATACAGACCGAAACAAGATTCCACATGACCCACTCACCAGTGAGTTCCATCTGGTGCGTCCAAGATGATTTCCGATCCTATGGTACGTTCAGCACAAGCCGTGCACCTATCTTGCGTCAAGATTACCACTATCTCCAAACGGACTAATATGAGCTTCCACTTGAGCCTCGTCACCGTGTACCATCGAATGCGTCCAAAATGACTTTTGAGCCTATGGTACGTTCGGTACAAACCGTGCATCTATCTAGTACCTATATTGCACCGTGACTAACACTGTCTCCAAACAACCTGAAACAAGATTCCACACAACCCACGTCATCGAGTTCCATCTTGTGCGATCAAAACGTTTTCTGAGCCTATGGTACGTTGGATGCAACCAGTGCACCAATATTGCGTTAAGATTAGCACTATCTGCAAACAAACAGAAATGAGCTTCTAATTGATCCTCGTCACCTAGGAGTACTATCAGGTGTGTCCAAAATGATTTCCGAGTCTATGGTAAGTTCGGCACAATCTGTGCACCTATCTTGCGCCAAGATTAGCACTATCTCCAAACAGACTCAAACGAGCTTCCACTTGAGCCTCGTCACCTAGGAGTACCACCGGCTGCGTCCAAAATAATTTCTAAGCCTCTGGTACGTTCAGCGAAAATCATGCACCTATCTTGCGTTAAGATTAGCACTATCTCCAAACAGACCGAAATGACCTTGCACTTGAACCTCGTCACCTAGGAGTACCATTCCGTGCATCAAAAATGATTTTCTGAGCCTATGATACATTTGGCGCAAATCGCGCACCAATCTTGTGTCAAAATCTGCTCTATCTCCAAATGGACTAAAACGACCTTACGCTTGAGCCTTGTCTCCTAGATGTACCTTCGAGTGTGTCCAAAATTATTTTTGAGCCTATGGTATGTTTGGTGCAAACCGTGCACCTATCTAGCACCTATATGGTATCGGCACTAACACTGTCTCTAAATAGGCCGAAATGAGATTCCACATGACTCACATTACCTAGGAGTTCCATCTTGTGTGATCAAAACATTTTCTAAGCCTACGATACGTTTGACGCAAATAGTGCACCAATATTGCGTTAAGATTAGCACTATCAGCAAACGGACTGAAACAAGCTTATACTTGAGCCTCATCACCTAGGAGTACCATCAGGTGCACCAAAAGTGATTTTTCCGAGCCTGTGGTACGTTCAGCGCAAACCATGCACCTATATTGCACCGACACTAACACCATTTCCAAACGGACCAAAACGACATTCCACATGACCGACTCAACGAGGAGTTCCATCGGCAGCGTCCAAGATAATTTCTGAGCCTATGGTACGTTCGGCACAAACCATGCACCTATCTTGCGTTGAGATTAGCACTATCTCCAAACGGACTAAGACGAGCTTCCACTTGAGCCTCATCACCTAGGTGTACCATCGAGTACGTCCAAAACGATTTTTGATCCTACGGTAAGTTTGGTACAAACCGTGCATCAATCTAGTACCTATATTGCACCGGCACAAACACTGTCTCGAAACAGCCCGAAACGAGATTCCACATGATCGACGTCACCGAGTTCCATCTTGTGCGATCAAAACGTTTTCTGAGCCTATGGTACGTTTGACGCAAACAGTGCACCAATATTGCGTTAAGATTAGCACTATCTGCAAACGGACAGAAATGAGCTTCTACTTGATCCTCGTCACCGAGGAGGACCATCGAGTGCGTCCAAAACGATTTCTGAGCCTATAGTACGTTCAGCGCAGACCGTGCACCTATATTGCACCGACACTAACACTGTTTCCAAACGGACCGAAATGATATTCCACTTGACCCACTCACCAAGGAGTTCCATCAGGTGTGTCCAAGACAATTTCCGAGCCTATGGTACGTTCGGCATAAACCGCGCACCTATCTTGCATCAAGATTAGTACTATCTCCAAATGGAATCAAACGAGCTTCCAGTTGAGCCTCATCACCTAAGAGTACCATCGGGTGCATCTAAAATGAATTTTGAGCCTACGGTACGTTAAGTGCAAACTGTGCACCTATCTTCCGTCAAGATTAGCATTATCTCCAAACGGACCAAAATGAGCTTCCACTTGAGCCTCGTCACCTAGCAGTACCATTGCGTGCATCGAAAACTATTTCTGAGCCGATTGTACGTTTGGCGCAAGTTGCACACCTATCTTGCGTCAAAATTAGCACTATCTCCAAACGGACAAAAATGAGCTTACACTTGAGCCACATCACCTAGGAGTTCCATCTTGAGCGATCAAAATGTTTTCTGAGCCTATGGTACGTTTAACGCAAACACTGCACCAATATTGCGTTAAGATTAGCACTATCTTCAAACGGACTGAAACAAGCTTCTACTTGAGTCTCGTCACCTAGGAGTACATCGGGTGCATCCAAAATGATTTCTGAGCCGGTGGTACGTTCAGTGCAAACCATGCACCTATATTGCACTGACACTAACACTATTTCAAAACAGACCGAAATGAGATTCTACATGACCAGCTCACCAGTGAGTTCCATCGGGTGCGTCCAAGACGATTTCCGAGCCTATGGTACGTTCGGCACAAATCGTGCACCTATCTTGCGTGAAGGTGAGCACTATCTCCAAACGGACACAAACGGGCTTCCACTTGAGCTTTGTCACCTTGGTGTACCATCGAGTGCGTCCAAAACGATTTTTGAGCCTATGTTACGTTTGGAGAAAACTGTGCACCTATCTAGCACCTATATTGCACCGACACTAACACTGTCTCCAAACAGGCCGAAACGAGATTCCACAAGACCCACATCAGTTAGGAGTTCCATATTATAAGATCAAAACATTTTCTGAGCCAATGGTACGTTTGGCGCAAACAGTGCACCAATATTGAGTTAAGATTAGCACTATGTGCAAACGGACTGAAATAAGCATCCACTTGAGCCTCATCACCTAGGAGTACCATCGGGTGCGTCCAAAATGATTTTTGAGCCTATGATACGTTCAGCGCAAACCATGCACCTATATTGCACCGACACTAACATTGTTTCCAAAGGGACCGAAATGAGATTCCACATGACCCACTCAGCATGACGATTTCCGAGCCTATGGTATGTTCGGGACAAACCGCACACCTATCTTGCATCAAGATTAGCCACTATTCGCCTAAGCAGTCGTTTAGTCCGTTCAAACACCGTTTAAACAGTAAATAGAAGCCAGCCATGTTGTTTATGCCCTAAACGGTGAATTAAACGGTTGGGCCGTTTAAACCCGTTTAAACCGTTCAATCCCGTCTAAACGGTCTAAACAAAATCAGATTAAACTTGATTAAATGAGCTCAACAACTATTTAATCCATAATTAAGTGAATTAAAGGACTACGTCTATCACAATCAACATGAAACTAATTAACATTGTAATTATATGAAGTGTTGTGGGATTTAGATTTCTTCCAACAAGATTATTTGGTAGAATATTTAATTTTTACATGTGTAAATATGTATGGGTTCTAGCAAATTTTATTTTTACCTACATAAATATGTATATTTTATTGTTATTGTACAAAACCGTTTAGGCCGTTTAACTCCATTTAAATAGTCTAAACGCTAAACGAAGGGTGACCGACTGTTTACCGTTTAGCGTTTAGGAAAACATTGAGATTAGCACTATCTCCAAATGGACTAAAATGAGCTTTCCAGTTGGGCCGCGTCACTAATGAGTATCATCGGGTGCATCCAAAACGATTTCGGAGCCTATGGTACGTTCAGCGCAAACCATGCACCTATATTGCACCGACACTAACATTGTTTCCAAAGGGACCGAAATGAGATTCCACATGACCCACTCAGCATGACGATTTCCGAGCCTATGGTATGTTCGGGACAAACCGCACACCTATCTTGCATCAAGATTAGCCACTATTCGCCTAAGCAGTCGTTTAGTCCGTTCAAACACCGTTTAAACAGTAAATAGAAGCCAGCCATGTTGTTTATGCCCTAAACGGTGAATTAAACGGTTGGGCCGTTTAAACCCGTTTAAACCGTTCAATCCCGTCTAAACGGTCTAAACAAAATCAGATTAAACTTGATTAAATGAGCTCAACAACTATTTAATCCATAATTAAGTGAATTAAAGGACTACGTCTATCACAATCAACATGAAACTAATTAACATTGTAATTATATGAAGTGTTGTGGGATTTAGATTTCTTCCAACAAGATTATTTGGTAGAATATTTAATTTTTACATGTGTAAATATGTATGGGTTCTAGCAAATTTTATTTTTACCTACATAAATATGTATATTTTATTGTTATTGTACAAAACCGTTTAGGCCGTTTAACTCCATTTAAATAGTCTAAACGCTAAACGAAGGGTGACCGACTGTTTACCGTTTAGCGTTTAGGAAAACATTGAGATTAGCACTATCTCCAAATGGACTAAAATGAGCTTTCCAGTTGGGCCGCGTCACTAATGAGTATCATCGGGTGCATCCAAAACGATTTCGGAGCCTATGGTACGTTCAGCGCAAACCATGCACCTATATTGCACCGACACTAACATTGTTTCCAAAGGGACCGAAATGAGATTCCACATGACCCACTCAGCATGACGATTTCCGAGCCTATGGTATGTTCGGGACAAACCGCACACCTATCTTGCATCAAGATTAGCCACTATTCGCCTAAGCAGTCGTTTAGTCCGTTCAAACACCGTTTAAACAGTAAATAGAAGCCAGCCATGTTGTTTATGCCCTAAACGGTGAATTAAACGGTTGGGCCGTTTAAACCCGTTTAAACCGTTCAATCCCGTCTAAACGGTCTAAACAAAATCAGATTAAACTTGATTAAATGAGCTCAACAACTATTTAATCCATAATTAAGTGAATTAAAGGACTACGTCTATCACAATCAACATGAAACTAATTAACATTGTAATTATATGAAGTGTTGTGGGATTTAGATTTCTTCCAACAAGATTATTTGGTAGAATATTTAATTTTTACATGTGTAAATATGTATGGGTTCTAGCAAATTTTATTTTTACCTACATAAATATGTATATTTTATTGTTATTGTACAAAACCGTTTAGGCCGTTTAACTCCATTTAAATAGTCTAAACGCTAAACGAAGGGTGACCGACTGTTTACCGTTTAGCGTTTAGGAAAACATTGAGATTAGCACTATCTCCAAATGGACTAAAATAAGCTTTCCAGTTGGGCCGCGTCACTAATGAGTATCATCGGGTGCATCCAAAACGATTTCGGAGCCTATGGTACGTTCAGCGCAAACCGTGCACCTATCTTACGTCAAGATTAGCACTATCTCCAAACGGACCGAAACGAGCTTCCACTCGAGCCTTGTCACCTAGGAGTACCATTGTGTGCATCAAAAATGATTTATGAGCCTATGGTATGTTTGGCGTAAACTGCGCACCTATCTTGCGTCAAAATTAGCACTATCTCCAACTGACTAAAACAAGCTTACACTTGAGCCTCGTCACCTAGGTGTACCATCGAGTGCGTCCAAAACGATTTTTGAGCCTATGACACGTTTGGTGCAAACCATGCACCTATCTAGTACCTATATTGCATCGACACTGACACTGTCTCCAAACAGGCCGAAACGAGATTCCACATGACGCACGTCACCAAGGAGTTCCATCCTGAGCGATCAAAACGTTTTCTGAGCCTATGGTACGTTCGGCACAAACCGTGCATCTATCTTGCATCAGGATTAGCCCTATCTCCAAACGGACCGAAATGAGCTTTCACTTGAGCCTCGTCACCTAGGAGTACCATTGAGTGCATCAAAAATGATTTCTGAGCCAATTGTACGTTTGGCGCAAGCCGCACACCTATCTTGCGTCAAAATTAGCACTATCTCCAAACGAACAAAAATGAGCTTACACTTGAGCCTTGTCACCTAGGAGTTCCATCTTGGGCGATCAAAATGTTTTCTGAGCCTATGGTACATTTAACGTAAACCATGCACCAATATTGTGTTAAGATTAGCACTATCTTCAAATGGACGGAAACAAGCTTCTACTTGAGCCTCGTCACCTAGAAGTACCATCGGTTGCGTCCAAAACGATTTCCGAGCCTATGGTACATTCAGCGCAAACCATGCACCTATATTGCACCGACACTAACACTGTTTCAAAACAGACCGAAACGAGATTTCACATGACCAGCTCACCAGTGAGTTCCATCGGGTGTGTCCATGACGATTTCCGAGCCTATGGTACGTTCGGCACAAACCGTGCACCTATCTTGCGTCAAGATTAGCACTACCTCCAAACGGACTAAAAGGAGCTTCCAATTGAGCCTCGTCACCTAGGTGTACCATCGAGTGCGTCCAAAATGATTTTTGATCCTATTGTACGTTTGGTGCAAACCATGCTTCAATCTAGTACCTAAATTGCACTGGCACTAACACTATCTCCAAACAGCCCAAAAATAAGATTCCACACGACCCACATCACCGAGTTCCATCTTGTGCGATCAAAATGTTTTCTGAGCCTATGGTAGGTTTGACGCAAACTGTGCACCAATATTGCGTTAAGATTAGCACTATCTGCAAACGGACAGAAACGAGCTTCTACTTGATCCTCGTCAACTAGGAGTACCATCGAGTGCGTCCAAAACGATTTCCGAGCCTGTGGTACGTCCAGCACAGACCACGCACCTATATTGCACCGACACTAACACCGTTTCCAAACGGACCGAAACGAGATTCCACATGACCCACTCACCAAGGAGTTCCATCGGGTGCGTCCAAGACGATTTCCGAACCTATGGAACATTCAGCATAAACCGCGCACCTATCTTGTGTCAAGACTAGCACTATCTCGAAATGGACTCAAACGAGCTTCTAGTTGAGGCTTGTCACCTAAGAGTGCCATCGGGTGCGTCCAAAATGATTTTCAAGTCTATAGTACGTTCAGCGCAAACCGTGCACCTATCTTGCGTCAAGATTAGCATTATCTCCAAACGGACCGAAATGAGCTTACACTTGAGCCTCGTCACCTAGGAGTACCATTGAGTGCATCGAAAATGATTTCTAAGCCGATTGTACGTTTGGTGCAAGCCATGCACCTATCTTGCATCAAAATTAGCACTATCTCCAAACGGACAGAAACGAGCTTACACTTGAGCCTCATCACCTAGGAGTTCAGTCTTGTGTGATCAAAATGTTTTCTGAGCCTATGGTACGTTTAACGCAAATAATGCACCAATATTGCGTTAAGATTAGCACTATCTTCAAACGGACTGAAACAAGCTTCTACTTAAGCCTCATAACCTAGGAGTACCATCGGGTGCGTCCAAAATGATTTTTGAGACAATGGTACGTTCTGCACAAATAATGCACCTATATTGCACCGACACTAACACCGTTTCCAAACGGACCGAAATGAGATTCCACATGACCCATTTACCAAGGAGTTCCATCGGGTGCGTCTAATACGATTTCAGAGCCTATGGTACGTTCGACACAAACCGTGCACCTATCTTGCATCAAGATTATCACTATCTCCAAATGGACTATAACGAGATTCCACTTGATCCTCATCACCGAGGTGTACCATCGAATGCATCCAAAACGATTTTTGAGCCTATGGTTTGTTTGGTGCAAACTGTGCACCTATCTAGCACCTATATTGCACCTACATTCCACATGACCGCGTCAATTAGGAGATTCCACATGAACACTGTCTCCAAATAGGCCGAAACAAGATTCCACATGACCGCGTCAATTAGGAGAAATCTTGTGTGATCAAAACATTTTCTGAGCCAATGGTCCGTTTAGCGCAAACAGTGTACAATATTGCATTAAGATTAGCACTATATGCAAACGGACTAAAATGAGCTTCCACTTGAGCCTCGTCATCTAGGAGTACCATCGGGTGCGTCCAAAATAATTTCTGAGCCTGTGGTACGTTCAGCGCAAACCGTGCACCTATATATTGCACCGACACTAACACCGTTTCCAAACGGACCAAAATGAGATTCCACATGACCCACTCACCAAGGAGCTCCATCAGGTGCGTCCAGGATGATTTTCGAGCCTATGGTATGTTCGGCACAAACGGTGCACCTATCTTGCGTCAAGATTCTATCTCCGAACGGACACAAACGAGCTTCAACTTGAGCCTCGTCACCAAGGAGTACCATCGGGTGCGTCCAAATTAATTTCTTAGCCTATGGTACGTTTGGCGCAAACCAAGCACCTATCAGGCACCGACGCTAACACTGTCTCTAAACAGACCAAAATGAGATTCCACACGACCCACATCACCTAGGAGTTCCATCGGGTATGTCCAAAACAATTTCTGAGCCCATGGTACGTTTGGCGCAAACCGTGCTCTTACATTGCATCAGTTTAGCACTATCTCCAATCGGACCGTAACGAGCTTCCACTTGAGCCATGTCACCTAGGAGTACCATCGGGTGCGTCCAAAATGATTTCTGAGTCTATGGTACGTTTGACGCAAAATGTGCACCCATCTTGCATCGACACTAACACTATCTCCAAACGGACCGAAATGAGATTGCACATGACCCGCGTCACCTAGAAGTTCCATCAGGTGCATCCAAAATGACTTCTGAGCCTATGGTACACAAACCGTGCTCCTACCTTGCATCAAGTTTAGCACTATCTCCAATCCGTAATGAGCTTCCACTTGAGCCACATCACCTAAGAGTACCATCAGGTGCGTCCAAAATGATTTCTGAGTCTATGGTATGTGTTGGCGCAAAACGTGCACCCATCCTGCATCGATAATAACACTATCTCCAAATGGACCGAAACGAGCTCCATCGGGTGCGTCCAAAAAGATTTCTGCGCCTTTGGATCGTTCGGCGCAAACCGTGCACCTATCTTGCATCAAGATTGGCATTACTCCAAACGGACCGAAACGAGCTTCCACATGAGCCTCGTCACCTAGGAGTACCATTGCGTGCATCAAAAATGATTTCTGAGCCTATGGTACGTTTAGCGCAAACTGCACACCTATCTTGCGTCAATATTAGCACTATCTCTAAACGAAGTGAAATGAGCTTCTACTTGAGCCTCGTCACCTCGGTGTACCATCGAGTCTGTCCAAAACAATTTTTGAGCCTATGGTATGTTTGGTGCAAACCGTGCACCTATCTAGCACCTATATTGCACCGACACTAACACTGTCTCCAAATAGGCTAAAACGAGATTCCACATGAACCACGTCACCTAAGAGTTTCGTCTTGTGCGATCAAAACAGTTTCTGAGCCTATGGTACATTTGACGCAAACAGTGCACAAATATTAGGTTAAGATTAGCACTATCTGCGAACCGACTGAAACAAGCTTCTACCTAATCCTCCTCACCTAGGAGTATGATTGGGTGCGTCCAAAATGATTTTCGAGCATGTGGAACGTTCAGCGCAAACCATGCACCTATATTGCACTGACACTCACTCCGTTTCCAAACAGACCGAAACGAGATTCCACATGACCCACTCACCAAGGAGTTCCATCAGGTGCATCCAAGAAGATTTCTGAGCCTATGCTACGTTCGGCACAAAGCACGCACCTATCTTGCGTCAAGATTAGCACTATCTCCAAACAGACTAAAACAAGCTTACACTTGAGCCTTGTCACCTTGGTGTACCATCGAGTGTGTCCAAAATGATTTTTAAGCCTATGATACGTTTGGTGCAAACCGTGCACCTATCTAGCACCTATATTGTACCGACAGCAACACCATTTCCAAACAGACCGGAACGAGAATCCACATGATCGATTCACCAATGAGTTCCATCGGGTGCATCCAAGGTGATTTCTGAGCCTATGGTACGTTCTTCACAAACCATGCACCTATCTTTCGTCAAGATTAGTACTATCTCCAAACAGACTAAAATGAGCTTTCACTTGAGCCTCGTCACCTAGGTGTACCATCGAGTGCGTCCAAAATGATTTTTAAGCTTATAGTACGTTTGGTGCAAACCGTGCACCTATGTAGCACCTATATTGCACCGGTACTAACATTGTCTCTAAACAGGCCGAAACGAGATTCAACATGACACACATCACCTAGGAGTTCCATCTTGTGCGATCAAAACATTCTTTCTGAGCCTATGGTACGTTTGACACAAACAGGGCCCCAATATTGCGTTAAGATTAGCACTATCCGCAAACGGGCTGAAACAAGCTTCTACTTGATCCTCGTCACCTAGGAGTACCATTGGGTGTGTCCAAAACAATTTTTAAGCATGTGGTACGTTCAGCGCAGACCATGCAACTATATTGCACCGATACTAACACCATTTCCAAATGGACTGAATCAAGATTCCACATGACCCACTGACCATGCAGTTCCATTGGGTGCGTCCAAGATGATTTTCGAGCCTATAGTACGTTCAGCACAAACCGCGCACCTATCTTGCGTCATGATTAGCACTATCTCCAAACAGCCTAAAACGAGCTTACACTTGAGCCTTGTAACCTAGGTGTACCATCGAGTGCGTCTAAAATGATTTTTGAGTCTATGGTACATTTGGTGCAAACTGTGCACCTACCTAGCACCTATATTATACCTGCACTAACACTATCTCCAAACAGGCCGAAACGAGATTCCACATGACCCACGTCACCTACGGGTTCCATCTTGTGCGACCAAAACATTTTCTAAGCCTATGGTAAGTTTGACGCAAATAGTGCACCAATATTGCATTAAGATTAGCACTATCTGCAAATGGACTGAAACGAGCTTCTATTTGATCCTTGTCACCAAGGAGTACTATTAGGTGCATCCAAAACGATTTCTGAGCCTATGGTACATTCAGTGTAGACCATGCACCTATATTGCACTAACACTAACATCGTTTCCAAACGGACCGAAATGAGATTCCACATGACCCACTCACTAAGGAGTTCCATCGGGTGCGTCCAAGACGATTTCCGAGCCTACAGTATGTTCGGCACAACCACACACCTATCTTGCGTCAAGATTAGCACCATCTCCAAACAGATTAAAACGAGGTTACACTTGAGCCTTGTCACCTAGGTGTACCATCGAGTGCGTCCAAAACGATTTTAGAGCCTATGGTACGTTTGGTGCAAACCGTGCACCTATCTAGCACCTATATTGCACGGGCACTAACACTGTCTCCAAACAGGCTGAAACGAGATTCCACGTGACCCACATCACCTACGAGTTCCATCTTGTGCGATCAACATGTTTTCTGAGCCTATGGTACATTTCGTACAAACAGTGCACCAATATTGCGATAAGATTAGCACAATCTACAAACAGACTCAAACGAGTTTCTACTTGATCCTGGTCACCTAGGTGTACCATTGGGTGTGTTCAGAATGATTTCTGAGCCTGTGGTACGTTCAGCGTAGACCATGCACCTATATTGCACCGACACTAACACCGTTTCGAAACAGACCGAATCGAGATTCCACAAGACCCACTCACCAAGGAGTTCAATTGGGTGTGTCCAAGATGATTTTTGAGCCTATGGTACGTTTGGCACAAACCACGCACCTATCTTGCGTCAAGATTAGCACTATCTCCAAACGGACTAAAATGAGCTTACAATTGAGCCTTGTCACCTAGATGTACCATCGAGTGTGTCCAAAATGATTTTTGAGCCTATGGTACGTTTGGTGCAAACCGTGCACCTATCTAGCACCTATATTGCACCGGCACTAACACTGACTCGGAACAGGCCGAAACAAGATTCCACATGACCCACGTCACCAAGGAGTTCCATCTTCTACGATCAAAATGTTTTCTGAGCCTATGGTACGTTTGACGCAAACAGTACACCAATATTGCGTTAAGATTTGCACTATCTACGAACGTATTGAAATAAGCTTCTACTTGAGCCTCGTCACCAAGGAGTACTATCGGGTGCGTCCAAAATGATTTTCGAGCCTATGGTACATTTAGCGCAAACCATGCACCTATATTGCACCGACACTAACAACGTTTCCAAACGGACCAAAATGAGATTCCACATGATCGACTCATCAAGGAGTTCCATCGGGTGCGTCCAAGATGATTTCTGAGCCTATGATACGTTCTTCACAAACCGTGCACCTATCTTTCGTCAAGATTAGCACTATCTCCAAACAAAATAAAACGAGCTTCCACTTGAGCCTCATCATCTAGGTATACCATCGAGTGCGTCCAAAATAATTTTTCAGCCTATGGTACGTTTGGTGCAAACCGTGCACCTATCTAGCACCTATATTGCACCGGCACTAACACTGTGTCCAAACAGGCTGAAACGAGATTCCACATGACCCAGGTAACCTAGGAGTTCCAACTTGTGCGATCAAAATGTTTTCTGAGCTTATGGTACGTTTGACGCAAACAGTGCACCAATATTGTGTTAAGATTAGCACTATCTGCAAACAGACTGAAACGAGCTTCTACTTGATCCTCGTCACCAAGGAGTACCATTGGGTGCGTCCAAAATAATTTCTAAGCCTGTGGTACGTTCAGTGCAGACCATGCACCTATATTGCACCGACACTAACACCGTTTCCAAATGGACTGAATCAAGATTCCACTTGACCCACTCACCAAGAAGTTCCATTGGGTGCGTCCAAGATGATTTTCGAGCCTATGATACGTTCGGTACAAACCACGCACCTATCTTATCTCAAGATTAGCGCACCAAATAGACTAAAACGAGCTTACACTTGAGCCTTGTCACCTAGGTGTACCATCGAGTGCGTCCAAAACGATTTTTGAGCCTTTGGTATGTTTGGTGCAAACCGTGCACCTATCTAGCACCTATATTGCGCCGACACTAACACTGACTCCAAACAGGCCGAAACAAGATTCCACATGACCCACGTCACCTAGGAGTTCCATCTTATGTGATCAAAATGTTTTTTGAGCCTATGGTACGCTTTTCGCAAACAGTGCACCAATATTGCGTTAAGATTAGCACTATCTGCGAACGGATTGAAACAAGATTCTACTTGAGCCTCGACACCTAGGAGTACCATCGGGTGCGTCCAAAATGATTTTCGAGCCTGTGGTACGTTCAGTGCAAACCATGCACCTATATTGCACCGACACTAACATCGTTTCCAAACAGACTGAAATGAGATCCCACTTGATCGACTTACCAAGGAGTTCCATCGTGTGCATCCAAGACGATTTTCGAGCCTATGGTACGTTCTTCATAAACTGTGCACCTATCTTGCGTGAAGATTAGCACTATCTCCAAACGAACAAAAACGAGCTTCCACTTGAGCCTGGTTAGCTAGGTGTACCATCGAGTGCGTCCGCAATGATTTTTGAGCCTATGATACGTTTGGTGCAAATCGTGCACCTCTCTAGCACCTATATTGCACTGGCACTAACATGTCTCCAAATAGGTCGAAACGAGATTCCACATGAGCCACGTCACCTAGGAGTTCCATCTTCTGCGATCAAAATGTTTTCTGAGCCTATGGTACGTTTGACACAAACAGTGCACCAATATTGCGTTAAGATTAGCATAATCTACGAACGGATTGAAACAAGCTTATACTTTGGCCTCATCACCTAGGAGTACCATCAGTTGCATCCAAAATTATTTCTGAGTCTGTGGTACGTTCAGCGCAAATAATGCACCTATATTCCACCAACACAAACACCATTTCCAAACAGACTAAAACAAGATTCCACATGACCCACTCACCAAGGAGTTCGATCGGGTGCGTCCAAGACGGTTTCTGAGGCTATGGTATGTTCGGCACAAACTGTGCACCTATCTTGGGTCAAGGTTAGCACTATCTCCAAATAGATTAAAACGAGCTTACACTTGAGCCTTGTCACCTAGGTGCACCAACAAGAGTGTCCAAAACGATTTTTTAGCCAATGTTACGTTTGGTGCAAACCGTGCACCTATCTGGTACCTATATTGCACCGGCACAAACACTGTCTCGTAGGAGTTCCATCTTGTGCGATCAAAATGTTTTCAGAGCCTATGGCACATTTTGGCGCAAACCGTGCTCCTATCTTGCATCATGATTAGCACTATCTCCAATTAGACCGTAACGAGCTTCTAATTGAGCCACGTCACCTAGGAGTACCATCGAGTGCGTCCACAACGATTATGAGCCTATGGTACATCTGGCTCAAAACATGCACCTATCTTGCACCGTCACTAACACTGCCTCCAAATAGACCAAAACGAGATTACACATGACCGACGTCACCTAGGAGTTCCATCGGGTGCGTCCAAAAAGATTTCTGAGCCAATAGAATGTTCGACGCAAACCGTGCACCTATCTTGCGTCAAGATTGGCATTACTCCAAACGGACCGAAACGAGCTTCCACATGAGCCTCGTCACCTAGGAGTACCATTGCGTCCATCAAAAATGATTTCTGAGCCTATGGTACATTTAGCGTAAATCGCACACCTATCTTGCGTCAATATTAGCACTATCTCTAAACAAAGTAAAATGAGCTTCTACTTGAACCACGTCACCTTGGTGTACCATCGAGTCCGTCCAAAATAATTTTTGAGCCTATGGTACGTTTGGTGCAAACCATGCACCTATCTAGCACCTATATTGCACCGGCACTAACACTGTCTCCAAACAGGCTAAAACGAGATTCCACATGACCCACGTCACCTAAGAGTTTTATCTTGTGCGATCAAAACGTTTTCTAAGCCTTTGGTACGTTTGCCGCAAACAGTGCACAAATATTGGGTTAAGATTAGCACTATGGGCAAACCGACTGAAACGAGCTTCTACCTGATCCTCCTCACCTAGGAGTACGATTGGGTGCGTCCAAAATGATTTCCAAGCATGTGGAACGTTCAGCGCAAACCATGCACCTATATTGCACCGACACTGACACCATTTCCAAACAGACCGAAATGAGATTCCACATGACCCACTCACCAAGGAGTTCCATCAGGTGCGTCCAAGATGATTTTCTGAGCCTATGGTACGTTCGGCACAAAGCACGCACCTATCTTGTGTCAAGATTAGCACTATCTCAAAACGGACTAAAACGAGCTTACACTTGAGTCTTGTCACCTTGGTGTACCATCGAGTGCGTCTAAAATGATTTTAGAGCCTATGGTACGTTTGGTGCAAACCGTGCACCTATCTAGCACCTATATTGCACCGGCACTAACACTGTCTCCAAACAACCCGAAACGAGATTCCACATGACCCATGTCATGTAGGAGTTCCATCTTGTGCGATCAAAACATTCTGTGAGCCTATGGTACGTTTGACGCAAACAGTGCACCAATATTGGGTTAAGATTAGCTCTATCTGCAAACGGACGGAAACATGCTTCTATTTTAGCCTCGTCACCTAGGAGAACCACCGGTGCGTCCAAAACAATTTTTGAGCCTGTGGTACTTACAGCGCAGACCATGCACCTATATTGCACCGATAGTAACACCATTTCCAAACGGACCGGCACGAGAATCCACATGATCGATTCACCAATGAGTTCCATCGGGTGCGTCCAAGGTGATTTTCGAGCGTATGGTACGTTCTTCACGAACCGTGCACCTATCTTTCGTCAAGATTAGTACTATCTCCAAACGGACTAAAACGAGCTTCCACTTGAGCCTCGTCACCTAGGTGTACCATCGAGTGCGTCCAAAATGATTTTTAAGCCTATGCTACGTTTGGTGCAAACCGTGCACCTATCTAGCACCTATATTGCACCGGCACTAACACTGTTTCCAAACAGGCTAAAATGAGATTCCACATGACCCAGGTCACCTAGGAGTTCGATCTTGTGCGATCAAAATGTTTTCTGAGCCTATGGTACGTCTGATGCAAACAGTGCACCAATATTGCGTTAAGATTAGCACCATCGGCAAACAGACTGAAACAAGCTTCGACTTGGGCCTCGTCACCTAGGAGTACCATCAATTGCATCCAAAATGATTTCTGAGCCTATGGTACGTTCAGCGCAAATAATGCACCTATATTCCACCAACATAAACACCGTTTCCAAACGGACTGAAACAAGATTCCACACGACCCACTCACCAAGGAGTTGCATCATGTGCGTCCAAGACGATTTCTGAACCTATGGTACGTTCGGCACAAACTGTGCACCTATCTTGCGTCAAGATTAGCACGATCTCCAAACAGACTAAAAGGAGCTTACACTTGAGCCTCGTCACCTAGGTGTACCAACAAGTGCGTCCAAAATGATTTTTGAGCACATGGTACATTTTGTGCAAACCGTGCACCTACCTTGCACCTATATTGCACTGGCACTAACATTGTCTCTAAATAGGCCGAAATGAGATTCAACATGATGCACGTCACCTTGGAGTTCCATCTTGTGCAATCAAAACGTTTTCTGAGCCTATGGTACGTTTGACGCAAATAGTATACCAATATTACATTAAGATTAGCACTCTCCACAAACGGACAGAAACGTGCTTCTACTTGATCCTCGTCACCTAGGAGTACCATTGGGTGCATCCAAAATGATTTTCTGAGCCTGTGGTACGTTCAGCGTAGACCAAGCAACTATATTGCACCAACACTAACACCGTTTCCAAACAGATCGAAACGAGATTCCACATGACTCACCAAGGAGTTCCATCGGGTGCGTCTAAGACGATTTCTGAGGCTATGGTACTTTTAGTGTAAACTGCGCACCTAACTTGTGTCAATATTAGCACTATCTCTAAACAAAATAAAATGAGCTTCCACTTGAGCCTCGTCACCTTGGTGTACCATCGAGTCCATCTAAAACGATTTTTGAGCCTTTGGTACGTTTGGTGCAAACCGTGCACCTATCTAGCACCTATATTGCACTGGCACTAACACTGTCACCAAACAGGCTAAAACGAGATTCCACATGACCCACGTCACCTAAGAGTTCATCTTGTGCGATCCAAACATTTTTCTAAGCCTATGGTACCTTTGATGCAAACAGTGCACAAATGTTGCGTTAAGATTAGCACTATCTGCAAACCGACTGAAACGAGCTTCTACTTGATCCTCCTCACCTAGCAGTACCATTAGGTGCCCGTTTTGTGCCAAATGTACCATAGGCTCGGAAATCGTCTTGGATGCACCTGATGGAACTCCTTGGTGAGTGGGTCATGTTTGCAGATAGTGTTAATCTTAACACAATATTGGTGCACTGTTTGCGTCAAACGTACCATCGGGTGCGTCCAAAACGATTTCTGAGCCTATGGTACGTTCAGCGCAAACCATGCATCTATATTGCACCGACACTAACACCGTTTCCAAATGGACCGAAATGAGATTCCACATGATCGACTCAGCAAGGAGTTCCATCGGGTTTGTCCAAGACGATTTTCGAGCCTATGGTACGTTCTTCACAAACCGTGCACCTATCTTGCATCAAGATTAGCACTATCTCCAAACGGACCGAAACGAGCTTTCACTTGAGCCTCATCACCTAGTTGTACCATCGATTGCGTCCAAAATGATTGTCGAGCCTGTGGTACGTTCAGCGCAAACCATGCACCTATATTGCACCGACACTAACACCATTTCCAAACGTACCAAAACGACATTCGACATGGTTGACTCACCAAGGAGTTCCATCGGGTGCGTCCAAGTTCATTTCCGAGCCTATGGTACATTCTTCACAAACTGTACACCTATCTTTCGTCAAGATTAGCACTATCTCCAAACGGACTAAAACGAGCTTCCACTTGAGCCTCGTCACCTAGGTGTACCAACGAGTGCGTCCAAAATGATTTTTGAGCACATGGTACGTTTTGTGCAAACCGTGCACCAACCTTGCACCTATATTGCACCGGCACTAACACCGTCTCCAAACAGGTCGAAACAAGATTCCACAAGTCTCACGTCACCAAGGAGTACTATCTTGTAAGATCAAAACATTTTCTGAGCTTATGGTTCGTTTGACGTAAACAGTGCACCAATATTATGTTAAGATTAGCACCATCTGCAAACGGATTGAAACGAGCTTCTACCTGATCCTCGTCACCATGGAGTACCATTGGGTGCATCCAAAATGATTTCTGAGCCTGTGGTATGTTCAACGCAGACCATGCACCCATATTGCACCGACACTAACACCATTTCCAAATGGACTGAATCAAGATTCCTCATGACCACTCACCAAGGAGTTACATTGGGTGCGTCCAAGATGGTTTTCGAGCATAAGGTACGTTCGGCACAAACCGCGCACCTACCTTGCATCAAGATTAGCACTATCTCCAAACAGACTAAAACAAGCTTACACTTGAGCCATGTCACCTAGGTGTACCATCGAGTGCATCCAAAATGATTTTTGAGCCTATGGTACGTTTGGTGCAAACCATGCACCTATCTAGCACCTATATTATACCAGCACTAACACTATCTCCAAACAGGCCGAAACGAGATTCCATATGACCCACGTCACCTAGGAGTTCCATCTTATGCGATCAAAATGTTTTCTCAGCCTATGGTACGTTTGACGCAAACAGTGCATCAATATTTCGTTAAGATTAGCACTATCTGCGAATGGATTGAAATAAGCTTCTACTTGAGCCTCGTCACCTAGGGGTACCATCGGGTGCGTCCAAAACGATTTTCGAGCCTATGGTACGTTCAGTGCAAACCATGCACTTATATTGCACCGACACTAACATCGTTTCCAAACAGACCGAAACGAGATTCCACATGATCGACTTACCAAGGAGTTCCATCGTGTGCGTCCAAGACGATTTTTGAGCCTATGGTACGTTCTTCACAAACCGTGCACCTAACTAGTGTCAAGACTAGCACTATCTCCAAACGAAAAAAACGAGCTTCCACTTGAGCCTAGTTAACTAGGTGTACCATCGAGTGTGCCCGAAACGATTTTTGAGCCTATGGTACGTTTGGTGCAAACCGTGCACCTATCTAGCACCTATATTGCACTAGCACTAACACTGTCTCCAAACAGGCCAAGACGAGATTCTGCATGACCCACGTCACCTAGGAGTTCCATCTTGTGCGATCAAAACGTTTTCTGAGCCTATGGTACGTTTGACACAAACAGTGCACCAATATTGCGTTAAGATTAGCACAATATGCGAATGGACTGAATCAAGCTTCTAGTTTGGCCTCGTCACCTAGGAGTACCATCGGTTGCATCCAAAACGATTTCTAAGCCTGTGGTACGTTCAGCGCAAATAATGCACCTATATTCCACCGACACAAACACCAATTCCAAACGGACTGAAACAAGATTCCACATGACCCACTAACCAAGGAGTTCCACCAGGTGCGTCCAAGACGATTTCTGAGCCTGTGGTACGTTCGGCACAAACTGTGCACCTATCTTGCGTCAAGTTTAGCACTATCTCCAAACAGACTAAAATGAGCTTACACTTGAGCCTTGTCACCTAGGTGCACCATCAAGAGCGTCCAAAACGAATTTTTAGCCAATGTTACGTTTGGTGCAAACCGTGCACCTATCTAGCACCTATATTACACTGGCACAAACACTGTCTCTAAACAGGCCGAAACGAGATTCAACATGACGCATGTGACCTAGGAGTTCCATCTTGTGCAATCAAAACGTTTTCTGAGCCTATGGTACGTTTGACGCAAACAGTGCCCCAATATTGCGTTAAGATTAGCACTATCTGCAAACGGACTAAAACGAGCTTCTACTTGGGCCTTGTCACCTAGGAGTACCATTGGGTGCGTGCAAAACAATTTCTAAGCATGTGGTACTTTCAGCGCAGACCATGCAACTATATTGCACCGATACTAACACTGTTTCCAAACGGATGGAATCAAGATTCCACATGACCCACTCACGAAGGAGTTCCATTGGGTGCGTCCAAGATGATTTTGGAGCCTATGGTACATTCGGCACAAACCGCGCACCTATCTTGCGTTAAGATTAGCACTATCTCCAAATAGACTAAAATGAGCTTACACTTGAGCCTTGTCACCTAGGTGTACCATCGAGTGCGTCCAAAATGATTTTTGAGCCTATGGTACGTTTGGTGCAAACCGTGCACCTATCTAGCACTTATATTATACCGGCACTAACACTGTCTCCAAACAGGCCGAAACGAGATTCCACATGTCCCACGTCACCTAGGAGTTCCATCTTATGCGATAAAAATGTTTTCTCAGCCTATGGTATGTTTGATGCATACAGTGCACCAATATTTCGTTAAGATTAGCACTATCTGCAAATGGACTGAAACGAGCTTCTACTTGATCCTCGTCACCAAGGAGTACCATTGGGTGCGTCCAAAACGATTTCCGAGCCTATAGCACGTTCAGTGTAGACCATGCACCTATATTTCACTAACACTAACACCGTTTCTAAACGGACCGAAATGAGATTCCACATGACCCACTCACCAAGGAGTTCCATCGGGTGCGTCCAAGACGATTTCCGAGCCTACGGTACGTTCGGCACGAACCACACACCTATCTTGCGTCAAGATTAGCACCATCTCCAAACGGACTAAAATGAGCTTACACTTGAGCCTTGTCACCTAGGAGTACCATCGAGTGCGTCCAAAACGATTTTGAGCCTATGGTACGTTTGGTGCAAACCGTGCACCTATCTAGCACTTATATTATACCGGCACTAACACTGTCTCTAAACAGGCCGAAACGAGATTCCACATGACCCACGTCACCTAAGAGTTCCATCTTATGCGATCAAATTGTTTTCTCAGCCTATGGTACGTTTGACGCATACAGTGCACCAATATTTCGTTAAGATTAGCACTATCTGCAAATGGACTGAAACGAGCTTCTACTTGGGCCTCATCACCTAGGAGTACCATCGGTTGCATCCAAAACGATTTCTAAGCCTGTGGTACGTTCAGCGCAAATAATGCACCTATATTCCACCGACACAAACACCATTTCCAAACGGACTGAAACAAGATTCCACATGACCCACTCACCAAGGAGTTCCATCGGGTGCATCCAAGACGATTTCCGAGCCTACGGTACGTTCGGCACGAACCACACACCTATCTTGCGTCAAGATTAGCACCATCTCCATACAGACTAAAATGAGCTTACACTTGAGCCTTGTCACCTTGGTGTACCATCGAGTGCATCCAAAACGATTTTAGAGCCTGTGGTACGTTTGGTGCAAATCGTGCACCTATCTAGCACCTATAATGTACCGGCACTAACGCTCTCTCCAAACACACCGAAACGAGATTCCACATGACCCACATCACCTACGAGTTCCATCATGTGCGATCAATATTTTTTCTGAGCCTATGATACAGTTCGCACAAACAATGCACCAATATTGCGTTAAGATTAGCACTATCTGCAAACAGACTGAAACGAGCTTCTACTTGATGTGGGTCCATCAGGTGCGTCCATCAGGTGCGTCCAAAAGTTCTATCAGGTGCGTCCAAGACGATTTTTGAGCCTATGGTACGATCTTCACAAACCGTGCACCTATCTTGCGTCAAGATTAGCACTATCTCCAAACAGACAAAAACGAGCTTCCACTTGAGCCTAGTATACTAGGTGTACCATCGAGTGCGTCCAAAATGATTTTTGAGCCTATGGTACGTTTGGTGCAAACCCTGCACATATTAAGCACCTATATTGCACCGACACTAACACTATCTCCAAACAGGCCGAAACTTGATTCCACATGACTCACGTCATCTAGGAGTTCCATCTTGTGCGATCAAAATGTTTTCTGAGCCTACGGTACGAATATTGCGATAAGATTAGCACAATCTGCAAACGGACTTAAACAAGCTTCTACTTGAGCCTCGTCACCTAGGAGTAGCATCGGTTGCATACAATACGATTTTCTGAGCCTGTGGTACACTCAGCGCAAACATTGCACCTATATTCCACCGACACTAACACCGTTTCCAAACGGACTGAAACAAGATTCCACATGACCCACACACCAAGCAGTTCCATCGGGTGCGTCCAAGATGATTTTTGAGCCTATGGTATGTTCGGCATAAACCGCACACATATCTTGCGTCAAGATTAGCACTATCTCCAAACGGACTAAAACGAGCTTACACTTGAGCCTTGTCACCTAGGTGCACCATCAGGAGCGTCTAAAAAGATTTTTGTGCCTATGGTACGTTTGGTGCAAACCGTGCACCTATCTAGCACTTATATTGCACCGGCACTAACACTGCCTCCAAATAGGCTAAAACGAGTTTCAACATGACGCACGTCACCTAGTAGTTCCATCTTGTGCAATCAAAACGTTTTCTGAGGCTATAGTACGTTTGACGCAAACAGTGCACCAATATTGCGTTAAGATTACCACTATCCGCAAACGGACCGAAACAAGCACTTGATCCTCGTCACCTAGGAGTACCAATGGGTGCGTCCAAAATGATTTATGAGCCTGTGCTTTGTTCAGCATAGACCATGCACCTATATTGTACCGACACTAACACCGTTTGCAAACAGATCGAAACGAGATTCTACATGACCCACTCACCAAGGAGATCCATCGGGTGCGTCCAAGACGATTTCTGAGCCTATGGTACATTCGGCACAAACCACGCACCTATCTTGCGTCAAGATTAGCACTATCTTCAAACACACTAAAACAAGCTTCCACTTGAGCCTCGTCAGCTAGGTGTACCATCGAGTGCGTCCAAAATGATTTTTGAGCCTATGGTACGTTTGGTGCCAACCGTGCACCTATCTAGCGCCTATATTCCACCGGCACTAACACTCTCTCCAAACAGGCCAAAACGAGATTCCACATGACCCACATCACCTAGGAGTTCAATCTTGTGCGATCAAAACGTTTTCTGAGCCTACTGTACGTTTGACGTAAACAGTGCACCAATATTGCGTTAAGATCAACACTATCTGCAAACGGACTGAAACAAGCTTCTACTTGAGCCTTGTCACCTAGGAGTACCAACGGTTGCTTCCAAAATGATTTCTGAGCCTATGGTACGTTCATCACAAACCATGCACCTATATTGCACCGACACAAACACCGTTTCCAAACGGACTGAAACAAGATTCCACAAGACCCACTCACCAAGGAGTTCCATCGGGTGCGTCCACGATGATTTTCGAGCCTATGGCACGTTCGGCGCAAACCGCGCTCCTATCTTGCGTCAAGATTAACACTATCTCCAAATAGACTAAAACGAGCTTTCATTTGAGCCTCGTCACCTAGGTGTACCATCGAGTGCGTCCAAAATGATTTTTGAGCCTATGGTACGTTTGGGGCAAACCGTGCACCTATCTAGCACCTATATTGCACCGACACTAACACTGTGTCCAAACAGGCCGAAACAAAATTCCACATGACCCACATCACCTAGGAGTTCCTCTGGTGCGATCAAAAAGTTTTCTGAGCCTATTGTACGTTTGACGCAAACAATGCACCAATATTGCGTTAAGAATAGCACTATCTGTAAACAGACTGAAACAAGCTTGTACTTGAGCCTCGTCACCAAGGAGTACCATCGGGTGTGTCCAAATTGATTTATGAGCCTCTGGGATGTTCATCTCAAACAATGCACCTATATTGCAACGACACTAACATCGTTTCTAAACGGACCGAAACGAGATTCCACATGACCCACTCAGCAAGGAGTTCCATTGGGTGCGTCCAAGACGATTTTTGAGCCTATGGTACATTCGGCACAAACCGTGCACCTATCTTACGTCAAGATTAGCACTATCTCCTAATAGACTAAAACGAGCATCCACTTGAGCCTCATCACCTAGCTGTACGTTCAAGTGCGTCCAAAATGATTTTTGAGGCCACGGTATGTTTGGTACAAACTGTGCACCTATCTAGCACCTATATTGCATTAGCACTAACACTGTCTCCAAACAGGCCAAAACGAGATTCCACATGACCCACGTCACCTAGGAGTTCTATCTAGTGTGATCAAAATGTTTTCTGAGCCTATTGTACGTTTGACGCAAATAGTGCACCAATATTGCGTTAAGAATAGCACTGTCTCCAAACAGACTGAAACAAGCTTCTACTTGAGCCTCGTCCCCAAGGAGTACCATCGGGTTCGTCCAAATTGATTTCTGAGCCTGTGGTACGTTCATCTCAACAATGCACCTATATTGCACCGACACTAACATTGTTTCTAAACGGACCGGAACGAGATTCCACATGACCCACTCAGCAAGGAGTTCCATTAGGTGCGTCCAAGATGATTTTTGAGCCTATGGTACGTTCGGCATAAACCGTGCACCTATCTTGCGTCAAGATTAGCAATATCTCCTAACTGACTAAAACGAGCATCCACTTGAGCCTCGTCACCTAGCTGTACGTTCGAGTGTGTCCAAAATGATTTTTGAAGCTACGGTATGTTTGGTGCAAACCGTGCACCTATCTAGCACCTATATTGCATCGGCACTAACACTGTCTCCAACATAGGCCGAAACGAGATTCCACATGACCCACGTCTCCTAGGAGTTCCATCTGGTGCGATCAAAATGTTTTCTGAGCCTATTGTACGTTTGGTGCAAACAGTGCATCAATATTGCGTTAAGATTACCACTATTTGCAAACAGACTAAAACAAGCTTCTACTTGAGCCTCGTCACCTAGGAGTACTATCGGTTGCGTCTAAAATGATTTCTGAGCCCATGGTACGTTCAGCACAAACAATGCACCTATATTGCACCAACACTAACACCGTTTCCAAACGGACCAAAACGAGATTCCACATGACCCACTCACTAAGGAGTTCCATCGGGTGCGTCCAAGACGATTTCTGAGCCTACGGTACGTTCGCAAACAATGCACCTATATTGCACCAACACTAACATCGTTTCTAAATGGACCAAAACGAGATTCCACATGACCCACTTACTAAGGAGTTCCATCGGGTGCGTCCAAGACGATTTCTGAGCCTACGGTATGTTCGACACAACCCATGCAACTATCTTGCATGAAGATGAGCACTATCCCCAAATGGACTAAAACGAGCTTCCACTTGCGCCACGTCACCAAGGTGTACCATCGAGTGCGTCGAAAATGATTTTTGAGCCTATGGTACGTTTGGTGCAAACTGTGCACCAACACCTATATTGCACCGGCACTAGCACTGTCTCCAAATAGGCCAAAACGAGATTCCACATGACCCACGTTAACTAGGAGTTCCATCTTGTCTGATCAAAACCTTTTCTGAGCCAATGGTATGTTTGGCACAAATAGTGTACCAATATTGCATTAAAATTAGCACTATCTGCAAACGGACTAAAATAATAGCTCAGAAATCGTTGTTGATGCACACAATGGTACTCCTAGGTGACGAGGCTCAAGAGGAGCCTCATTTCAGTCTATTTGGAGAGAGTGCAAATCTTGACGCAAGATAGGTGCACGGTTTGCGCCAAACGTTCCTTAGTCTCAAAAATCATTTTGGACGCACCCAATGGAACTTCTAGTTGACGTTAGTCATGTAGAATCTCATTTCGGTCCGTTTGGAGATAGTGTTAGTGCCGGTGCAATATAGGTGCAAGATATGTGCACGGTTTGGACCAAACGTACCATAAGCTCACAAATCGTTTTGGACACACTTAATGGTACTCCTAGGTGACGAGGCTCAAGTGGACGCTCGTTTTAGTCCGTTAGGAGATAGTGCTAATCTTGATGCCAGATAGGTGCATGGTTTTCGAGAATGTTCCATAGGCTCAAAAATCATTTTGGATGCACCAGATGGAACTCCTATGTGACGTGGGTCATGTGGAATCACGTTTTAGTTTGTTTGGAGATAGTGTTAGTGTCGATGCAAGATAGGTGCACAGTTTGCGCCAACCGTACCATATGCTCAGAAATCGTTTTTGACGCACCCGGTGGTACTCCTAGGTGACGTGGCTCATATGGAAGCTCGTTACGGTCCGATTGGAGATTGTGCTGATCTTGATGCAAGATAGGTGCTCGGTTTGCGCCAAACGTATTGTAGGCTCAGAAATTATTTTGGACGGACCCGATGGTACTCCAAGGTGACGAGGCTCAAGTGGATGCTCGTTTGAGTCCGTTTGGACATAGTGCTAATCTTGACGCATGATTGGAGCGCGGTTTGTGTCGAATATACCATAGTGTCAGAAATCGTCTTAGACATACCCGATGGAACTCCTAGGTTAGTGGGTCATATGGAATCTCATTTCGGTCCGTTTGGAAACAGTGGTAGAGTCGGTAAAATATAGGTGCACGATTTGACTAAATGTACCATAGGCTCAGAAATCATTTTGGACGCACCAGATGGTACTCCTAGGAGACAAGGCTCAAGTTGAAGCTCGTTTCAGTCTATTTGCATATAGTACTAATCTTGACGCAATATAGGTGCACTGTTTGTGCCAATCGTACCATAGGCTTGGAAAACATTTTGAACGCACAAGATGAAACTCCAAGCTCACGTGGGTCATGTCCAATCTTGTTTCAGTCCGTTTGGAGACAGTGTTAGTGCCGGTGCAATATAGGTGCAAGATAGGTGCACGGTTTGCACCAAACGTACCATGGGCTCAGAAATCATTTTGGAGACACTCGATGGTACTCCTAGGTGAGGAGGCTCAAGTGGAAGAGCGTTTTAGTCTGTTTGGAGATAGTGCTAATCTTGACGCAAGATAGGTGCGCGGTTTGTGCTGAACGTACGATAGGCTCAGAAATCGTCTTGGACGCACCCGATGGAACTCCTAGGTGAGTGGGTCATGTGGAATCTCATTTCGGTCCGTTTAGAGAAGTGTTACTATCAGTGCAATATAGGTGCACGATTTGCACCAAACGTACCATAGGCTCAGAAATTGTTTTAGACGCACCCGATGTTACTCCTTGGTGACGAGGCTCAAGTGGAACCTCGTTTTGGTCCATTTGGAGATAGTGCAAATCTTTACGCAAGATAGGTGCACGGTTTGCACCAAACGTATCATTGGCTCGAAAATCATTTTGGATACACCTGATGGAACTCCTTGGTGACGAGGCTCAAGTGGAACCTCATTTTGGTCCATTTAGAGGAATTGCTAATCTTGACGAGGTGCACGGTTTGTGTCAAACGTACTATGGGCTCGGAAATCATCATGGACGCTCCCGATGGAACCCCTGGGTGAGTGGGTCATGTGGAATCTCATTTTGGTCTGTTTGGAGATAGTGTTAGTGTCGGTGCAATATAGGTGCACGGTTTGCGATAAATGTGCCATAGGCTCAGAAATCTTTTTCGTTGCACGCAATGGTACTAATAGGTAACGAGGCTCAAGTGGAAGCTAGTTTCGATCCGTTTGGAGATAGTGCAAATCTTAACACAAGATAGGTGCACAGTTTACGCCAAACGTTCCATAGGCTAACAAAATCATTTTGGACGCACCCGATGGAACTCCTAGGTGATGTTGGTCATGTAGAATCTCGGTTCGGTCCGTTTGGAGACAGTGTTAGTGCCGGTGCAATATAGGTGCACAGTTTGCACCAAACGTACCATAGGCACAGAAATCTTTTGGACGCACTCAATGGTACTCCTAGGTGACGAGGCTCTAGTAGAAGCTCGTTTTAGTCTGTTTGGAGATAGTGCTAATCTTGATGCCAGATAGGTGCGCGGTTTGCGCAGAACATACCATAGGCTCGACAATCGTTTTGGATGCAGCCGATGGAACTCCTAGGTGACGTGGGTCATGTGAAATCTCGTTTGGGTCCATTTGTAGACAGTGTTAGTGTGGTGCAAGATAGATGCGTGGTTTGCGCCAAACGTACCATAGACTCAGAAACCGTTTTTGACACACCCAATGCTACTCCCTGGTGACGTGGCTCAAGTGGCAGCTCATTACAGTCTGATTGGAGATACTGCTAATCTTGACGCAGGATAGGTGCACGGTTTGTGCCGAACGTTCCATAGGCTCAGAAATCATTTTGGACGCACCCAATAGAACTCTAGGGTGACATCAGTCATGTAGAATCTCATTTCGGTCTGTTTGGAGACAGTGTTAGTGCCGGGGCAATATAGGTGCAAGATAGGTGCACGGTTTGCACCAAACATACCATAGGCTCAGAAATCATTCTGGACGCACTCGGTGGTACTCCTTGGTGACTAGGCTCAAATGGAAGCTCGTTTTAGTCTATTTGGAGATAGGGCAAATCTTGACGCCAGATAGGTGCGCGGTTTGTGCAGAACGTTCCATAGGATCGAAAATCATTTTAGATGCACTCGATGGTACTCTAGGTGACGTGGCTCAAGTGGAAGAGCGTTTTAGTACATTTGGAGATAGTGTTAATATTGACGCAATATAGGTGCGTGTTTTGTGCCGAACCTACCACAGGCTCGGAAATCGTCTTGGACGCACCCAATGGAACTCCTAGGTGAGTGGGTCATGTGAAATCTCGTTTCGGTCCGTTTGGAGAAAGTGTTAGGGTCAGTGCAATATGGGTGCACGGTTTGCACTGAATGTACCATAGGCTCAAAAGTCATTTTGGACGCACCCGATTGAACTCCAAGGTGACGTGGCTCAAGTGGAACCTCGTTTTGGTCCATTTAGAGATGGTGCTAATCTTGACGAGGTGCACGGTTTGAGCAGAACGTACCATAGGCTCAGAAATCATCATGGATGCACCTGATGGAACTCCTTGGGAGTGGGTCGTGTGAAATCTCGTTTTGGTCCGTTTGGAGACAATATTAGTGTCGGTGCAATATAGGTGCATGGTTTGTGCCAAAAGTACCATTGGCTCAGAAATCGTTTTTGATGCACACAATGGTACTCCTAGGTGACGAGGCTCAAGAGGAACCTCGTTTCAGTCTATTTGGAGAGAGTGAAAATCTTGATGCAAGATAGGTGCATGGTTTGCGCCAAACATTCCATAGTCTCGAAAATCATTTTGGACGCACCCAATGGAACTTCTAGTTGACGTTAGTCATGTAGAATCTCATTTCGGTCCGTTTAGAGATAGTGTTAGTGCCGGTGCAATATAGGTGTAAGATAGGTGCACGGTTTGGACCAAACGTACCATAAGCTCACAAATCGTTTTGGACACACTTGATGGTACTCCTAGGTGACGAGGCTCAAGTGGATGCTCGTTTTAGTCTGTTAGGAGATAGTGCTAATCTTAATGCCAGATATGTGCACGGTTTTCGAGAATGTTCCATAGGCTCAAAAAATCGTTTTGGATGCACCCGATGGAACTCCTTTGTGACGTGGGTCATGTGGAATCACGTTTCAGTTTGTTTGGAGATAGTGTTAGTGTCGATGCAAGATAGGTGCACAGTTTGCGCCAACCGTACCATATGCTCAGAAATCATTTTTGACGCACCCGGTGGAACTCCTAGGTGATGTGGCTCATATGGAAGCTCGTTACGGTCCGATTGGAGATTGTGCTGATCTTGATGCAAGATAGGTGCTCGGTTTGTGCCAAACGTATTGTAGGCTCAGAAATCATTTTGGACGGACCCGATGGTACTCCAAGGTGCCGAGGCTCAAGTGGATGCTCGTTTGAGTCCGTTTGGACATAGTGCTAATCTTGCCGCATGATTGGAGCGCGGTTTGTGCCGAATATACCATAGTGTCAGAAATCGTCTTAGACACACCCGATGGAACTACTAGGTTAGTGGGTCATGTGGAATCTCATTTCGGTCCGTTTGGAAACAGTGGTAGAGTCGGAATAATATAGGTGCACGGTTTGACTAAACGTACCATAGGATCGGAAATCATTTTGGACGCACCAGATGGTACTCCTAGGAGACAAGGCTCAAGTTGAAGCTCGTTCCAGTCTATTTGCAGATAGTGCTAATCTTGACGCAATATAGGTGCACTGTTTGTGCCAATCGTACCATAGGCTTGGAAAACGTTTTGAACGCACAAGATGGAACTCCAAGCTCACGTGGGTCATGTCCAATCTTGTTTCAGTCTGTTTGGAGACAGTGTTAGTGCCGGTGCAATATAGGTGCAAGATAGGTGCACGGTTTGCACCAAACGTACCATGGGCTCAGAAATCATTTCGGAGGCACTCGATGGTACTCCTAGGTGACGAGGCTCAAGTGGAAGAGCGTTTTAGTCTGTTTGGAGATAGTGCTAATCTTGACGTAAGATAGGTGCGCGATTTGTGCTGAACGTACGATAGGCTCAGAAATCATCTTGGACGCACCCGATGGAACTCCTAGGTGAGTGGGTCATGTGGAATCTCATTTCGGTCCGTTTAGAGAAGTGTTACTATCAGTGCAATATAGGTGCACGATTTGCACCAAACGTACCATAGGCTCAGAAATCGTTTTGGACACACCCGATGGAACTCCTTGGTGACGAGGCTCAAGTGGAACCTCGTTTTGGTCCATTTGGAGATAGTACAAATCTTTACGCAAGATAGGTGCATGGTTTGCACCAAACGTATCATTGGCTCGAAAATCATTTGGATACACCTGATGGAACTCCTTGGTGACGAGGCTCAAGTGGAACCTCATTTTGGTCCATTTAGAGGAATTGCTAATCTTGACGAGGTGCACGGTTTGTGTCAAACGTACCATAAGCTCGAAAATCATCATGGACGCTCCCGATGGAACCCCTGAGTGAGTGGGTCATGTGGAATCTCATTTCGGTCTGTTTTGAGATAGTGTTAGTGTCGGTGCAATATAGGTGCACGGTTTGCGATAAATGTACCATAGGCTCAGAAATCTTTTTCGTTGCACGCAATGGTACTAATAGGCGACGAGGCTCAAGTGAAAGCTAGTTTCGGTCTATTTGGAGATAGTGCAAATCTTCACACAAGATAGGTGCACAGTTTGCGCCAAACGTTCCATTAGCTCGGAAATCATTTTGGACGCATCTAATGGAACTCCTAGGTGATGTTGGTCATGTAGAATCTCGTTTCGGTCCGTTTGGAGACAGTGTTAGTGCCGGTGCAATATAGGGGCACGGTTTGCACCAAACGTACCATAGGCTCAAAAATCGTTTTGGACGCTCTCAATGGTACTCCTAGGTGACGAGGCTCTAGTGGAAGCTTGTTTTAGTCCGTTTGGAGATAGTGCTAATCTTGATGCTAGATAGGTGCGCGGTTTGCGCAGAACGTACCATGGGCTCGACAATAGTTTTGGACGCAGCCGATGGAACTCCTAGGTGACGTGGGTCATGTGGAATCTCGTTTAGGTCCGTTTGGAGACAGTGTTAGTGCCGGTGCAAGATAGATGCGCGGTTTGCACCAAACGTACCATAGACTCAGAAATCGTTTTTGACACACCCAATGCTACTCCCTGGTGACGTGGCTCAAGTGGCAGCTCATTACAGTCTGATTGGAGATACTGCTAATCTTGACGCAAGATAGGTGCACGGTTTGTGCCGAACGTTCCATAGGCTCAGAAATCATTTTGGACGCACCCGATAGAACTCCTGGGTGACATCAGTCATGTTGAATCTCATTTCAGTCTGTTTGGAGACAGTGTTAGTGCCGGGGCAATATAGGTGCAAGATAGGTGCACGGTTTGCACCAAACATACCATAGGCTCAGAAATCATTCTGGACGCACTCGGTGGTACTCCTTGGTGACTAGGCTCAAATGGAAGCTCGTTTTAGTCTATTTGGAGATAGGACAAATCTTGACGCCAGATAGGTGCGCGGTTTGTGCGGAACGTTCCATAGGCTCGAAAATCATTTTAGATGCACTCGATGGTACTCTAGGTGACGTGGCTCAAGTGGAAGAGTGTTTTAGTACATTTGGAGATAGTGTTAATATTGACGCAATATAGGTGCGTGTTTTGTGCCGAACCTACCATAGGCTCGGAAATCGTCTTGGACGCACCCGATGGAACTCCTAGGTGAGTGGGTCATGTGAAATCTCATTTCGGTCCGTTTGGAGAATGTGTTAGGGTCAGTGCAATATGGGTGCACGGTTTGCACTGAATGTACCATAGGCTCAAAAGTTATTTTGGACGCACCCGATTGAACTCCTAGGTGACGTGGCTCAAGTGGAACCTCGTTTTGGTCCATTTAGAGATAGTGCTAATCTTGACGAGGTGCACGGTTTGAGCCAAACGTACCATAGGCTCAGAAATCATCATGGATGCACCCGATGGAACTCCTTGGTGAGTGGGTCGTGTGAAATCTCGTTTTGGTCCGTTTGGAGACAATATTAGTGTCGGTGCAATATAGGTGCACGGTTTATGCCAAACGTACCATTGGCTCAGAAATCATTTTTGATGCACACAATGGTACTCCTAGGTGACGAGGCTCAAGAGGAACCTCGTTTCAGTCTATTTGGAGAGAGTGCAAATCTTGACGCAAGATAGGTGCATGGTTTGCGCCAAACATTCCATAGTCTCGAAAATCATTTTGGACGCACCCAATGGAACTTCTAGTTGACGTTAGTCATGTAGAATCTCATTTCGGTCCATTTGGAAATAGTGTAAGTGCCAGCGCAATATAGGTGCAAGATAGGTGCACGGTTTGGACCAAACGTACTATAAGCTAACAAATCGTTTTGGACACACTTGATGGTACTCCTAGGTGACGAGGCTCAAGTGGACGCTCGTTTTAGTCCGTTAGGAGATAGTGCTAATCTTGATGCCAGATAGGTGCACGATTTTCGAGAATGTTCCATAGGCTCAAAAATCGTTTTGGATGCACCCGATGGAACTCCTATGTGACGTGGGTCATGTGGAATCAAGTTTCAGTTTGTTTGGAGATAGTGTTAGTGTCGATGCAAGATAGGTGCACAGTTTGCGCCAACCGTACCATATGCTCAGAAATCGTTTTTGACGCACCCGGTGGTACTCCTAGGTGACGTGGCTCATATGGAAGCTCGTTACGGTCCGATTGGAGATTGTGCTGATCTTGATGCAAGATAGGTGCTCGGTTTGCGCCAAACGTATTGTAGGCTCAGAAATCATTTTGGACGGACCCGATGGTACTCCAAGGTGACGAGGCTCAAGTGGATGCTCGTTTGAGTCCGTTTGGACATAGTGCTAATCTTGACGCATGATTGGAGCGCGGTTTGTGCCGAATATACCATAGTGTCAGAAATCGTCTTAGACATACCCGATGGAACTCCTAGATTAGTGGGTCATGTGGAATCTCATTTCGGTCCATTTGGAAATAGTGGTAGAGTCAGAATAATATAGGTGCACGGTTTGACTAAACGTACCATAGGCTCGGAAAATCATTTTGGACGCACCAGATGGTACTCCTAGGAGACAAGGCTCAAGTTGAAGCGCGTTTCAGTCTATTTGCAGATAGTACTAATCTTGACGCAATATAGGTGCACTGTTTGTGCCAATCGTACCATAGGCTTGGAAAACGTTTTGAACGCACAAGATGGAACTCTAAGCTCACGTGGGTCATGTCCAATCTTGTTTCAGTCCGTTTGGAGACAGTGTTAGTGCCGGTGCAATATAGGTGCAAGATAGGTGCACGGTTTGCACCAAATGTACCATGGGCTCAGAAATCATTTTGGAGGCACTCGATGGTACTCCTAGGTGACGAGGCTCAAGTGGAAGAGCGTTTTAGTCTGTTTGGAGATAGTGCTAATCTTGACGTAAGATAGGTGCGCGGTTTGTGCTGAACGTACGATAGGCTCAGAAATAGTCTTGGACGCACCCGATGGAACTCCTAGGTGAGTGGGTCATGTGGAATCTCATTTCGGTCCGTTTAGAGAAGTGTTACTATCAGTGCAATATAGGTGCACGATTTGCACCAAACGTACCATAGGCTCAGAAATCGTTTTGGACGCACCCGATGGAACTCCTTGGTGACGAGGCTCAAGTGGAACCTCGTTTTGGTCCATTTGGAGATAGTGCAAATCTTCACGCAAGATAGGTGCACGGTTTGCACCAAACGCATCATTGGCTCGAAAATCATTTGGATACACCTGATGGAACTGCTTGGTGACGAGGCTCAAGTGGAACCTCGTTTTGGTCCATTTAGAGGAATTGCTAATCTTGACGAGGTGCACGGTTTGTGTCAAACGTACCATAAGGTCGGAAATCATCATGGACGCTCCCGATGGAACCCCTGAGTGAGTGGGTCATGTGGAATCTCATTTCGGTCTGTTTTGAGATAGTGTTAGTGTCCGTGCAATATAGGTGCACGGTTTGCGATAAATGTACCATAGGCTCAGAAATCTTTTTCGTTGCACGCAATGGTACTAATAGGCGACGAGGCTCAAGTGAAAGCTAGTTTCGGTCTATTTGGAGATAGTGCAAATCTTCACACAAGATAGGTGCACAGTTTGCGCCAAACGTTCCATTAGCTCGGAAATCATTTTGGACGCATCTAATGGAACTCCTAGGTGATGTTGGTCATGTAGAATCTCGTTTCGGTCCGTTTGGAGACAGTGTTAGTGCCGGTGCAATATAGGGGCACGGTTTGCACCAAACGTACCATAGGCTCAAAAATCGTTTTGGACGCTCTCAATGGTACTCCTAGGTGACGAGGCTCTAGTGGAAGCTTGTTTTAGTCCGTTTGGAGATAGTGCTAATCTTGATGCTAGATAGGTGCGCGGTTTGCGCAGAACGTACCATGGGCTCGACAATAGTTTTGGACGCAGCCGATGGAACTCCTAGGTGACGTGGGTCATGTGGAATCTCGTTTAGGTCCGTTTGGAGACAGTGTTAGTGCCGGTGCAAGATAGATGCGCGGTTTGCACCAAACGTACCATAGACTCAGAAATCGTTTTTGACACACCCGATGGTATGCCCAGATGACGTGGCTCAAGTGGCAGCTCGTTATAGTCTAATTGGAGATAGTGCTAATCTTAACGCAAGATAGGTGCAGGGTTTGCACCAAATGTACCATAGGCTCAGAAATCGTTTTGGACACACCCGATGGTACTCCTAGGTGACGAGGCTCAAGTGGAAGCTCATTTGAGTCCGTTTGGATATAGTGCTAATCTTGACGCAACATAGGAGCACGGTTTGCTCCAAATGTACCACAACCTCAAAAATCATCTTGGACGTACCTGATGGAACTCCTAAGTTAGTGGGTCATGTGGAATCTCGTTTCGGTCCGTTTGGAAACACTATTAGTGTCGGTGCAATATAGGTGCACGGTTTACGCTGAACGTACTATAGGCTCGGGAATCATTTTGGATGCACCCGATGGTACTCCTAGAAGACGAGGCTTAAGTTGAAGCTCGTTTCAGTCCGTTTGCAGATAGTACTAATCTTGATGTAATATAGGTGCACTGTTTGTGCCATCGTACTATAGGCTTGGAAAACGTTTTGAACGCACAGGATGGAACTCCAAGCTCACGTGGGTCATGTGCAATCTTGTTTCGGTCCATTTAGAGACAGTGTTAGTGCCGGTGCAACATAGTGCAAGATAGGTGCACGGTTTGCACCAAACGTACTATGGGCTCAGAAATCATTTTGGACGCACACAATGGTAGTCCTAGGTGATGAGGCTCAAGTAGAAGAGCGTTTTAGTCTGTTTGAAGATAGTGCTAATCTTGACGCAAGATAGGTGTGTGGTTTGTGCTGAACGTACGATAGGCTCAGAAATCGTCTCGGACGCTCCCGATGCAACTCCTAGGTGAGTGGGTCATGTGGAATCTTGTTGCAGTCCGTTTGGAGATAGTGTTAGTGTCGAGGCAATATAGGTGCACGTTTGCACCAAACGAACCATAGGCTTAGAGATCGTTTTGGACGCACCCGATGGATCTCCTAGGTGACGAGGCTCAAGTGGAACCTCGTTTTGGTCCATTTCGAGATAGTGCTAAACTTGACGAGGTGCTCGGTTCGCGTTGAATGAACCATAGGCTCGGAAATCATTTTGGACGCACCCGATGGAACTCCTAGGTGATGAGGCTCAAGCGAAACCTTGTTTTGGTCCATTTGGAGATAGTTCTAATCTTGAAGAGGTGCACGGTTTGCGCCAAACGTAACATAGGCTCAAAAATCATTTTGGACGCACCCGATGGTACTCCAAGGTGATGAGACTCAAGTTGAAGCTCATTTCAGTTCATTTGCAGATAGTACTAATCTTAACGCAATATAGGTGCACTGTTTGCACCAAACGTACCATTGGCTTGGAAAACATTTTGAACACACGGTTGGAACTCCTAGGTGATGAGGCTCAAGTGGAAGAGCATTTTAGTCTGTTTGGGGATAGTGCTAATCTTGACGCAAGATAGGTGCACGGTTTGTGGCGAACGTACCGTAGGCTCGGAAATCAGCTTGGACGCACCTGATGGAACTCCTAGGTGGGTGGGTCATGTGGAATCTCGTTTTGGTCCGTTTGTAGAAAGTGTAGAGTCGGTGCAATATGGGTGCTCGGTTTGCACCGAACATACCACAGGCTCGAAAATCGTTTTTGACGCACCCGATGGAACTCCTAGGTGACGAGGCTTAAGCGGAACCTCATTTTGGTTCATTTGGAGATAGTGCTAATCTTGACGAGGTGCACGGTTTTGTATCGAATGTACCAAAGGCTCGGAAATCATCATGGACGCACCCGATGGAGTCCCTAGGTGAGTGGGTTATGTGGAATCTCGTTTTGGTCTATTTGGATATAGTGTTAGTGTCGTTGCAATATAGGTGCACGGTTTGCGACAAACGTAACATAGGCTCAGAAATCATTTTCGTTGCACGTATTGGTACTCCTAGGTGACGAGGCTCAAGTGGAAGCACATTTCGATCCATTTGGAGATAGTGCAAATTTTGACGCAAGATAGGTGCACGATTTGCACCAAACGTTCCATAGGCTTAGAAATCATTTTAGACGCACCTGATGAAACTCCTAGGTGATGTTGGTCATGTAGAATCTCATTTAGGTCCGTTTGGAGACAGTGTTAGTGCTGGTGCAAGACAGGTGTACGGTTTGCACCAAATGTACCATAGGCTCAGAAATCGTTTTGGATGCACTCAATGGTATCTCCTAGGTGACGAGCCTCTAGTGGAAGCTCGTTTTAGTCCGTTTGGAGATAGTGCTAATCTTGATGCCAGATAGGTGCACGTTTTGTGCTGAACGTACCATATGCTCAGAAATCATCTTGGATGCACCCGATGGAACTCCTAGGTGAGTGGGTCATGTGGAATATCGTTTCGGTCCGTTTGGAGAAAGTTTTAGGGTCAGTGCAATATGGGTGCACGGTTTGCACCGAATATACCATAGGCTCAAAAATCATTTTAGACACACCCGATGGAACTCCTAGGTGACGAGGCTTAAGTGAAACCTCGTTTTGGTGCATTTGGAGATAGTGCTAATCTTGACGAGGTGCACGGTTTTTGCCGAACGTACCATAGGCTCGAAAATCGTCTTGGACGCACCTGATGGAACTCCTAGGTGAGTGGGTCATATGCAATCTTGTTTTGGTCCATTTGTAGAAAGTGTTAGGGTCGGTGCAATATGGGTTCTCGGTTTGCACCGAACGTACCATAGGCTCGGAAATCATTTTGGACACACCCGATGGAACTCCTAGGTGATGAGTCAACCTAGGAATGGTCTGGGATCCAAACCAAATCCATCCCAAACCATGCACAACATTTAAAGCTTAAACAACCCGGACCGGTCCATTCAATCGCCAGCAGAATCTGAACCCATCTGAACTATTGCATATTTTAGCCCGCACTAGACTACAAACTGTCGGTGAACCATTTCCAACTCCACAGTTTTAGGATATGACTGAACCTGCTATTGCCCTTCCATCTCCATGCCCCTGCTGCTCGTCTTCGTGGCACACGCAGGGCGCTGGTGATGCAGCCGTAGTGCCGCCACAGGTGCCTCATGATGCAGCCATCGTGTGCCAGCCCAGCGAGGTCATGTCGTGCCTGCAACAGACAAGCACAGGACCAAGCTCTGCATCTCCTTTGGCAGCTAACGTGCACGGGACCAAGCAGGAGCGCACGAGGATGAAGCGGCGCGACGAAGCACCAGTGCCGCGGGGCCAGGCTGGCGCAACCAGGATGGCCGGACGTGGGCGGCCGCTGCTGCGTGGCCATGTCACGCCCTAGCAGCGTTGCTGCGGCACCACTACAGGAGCGTGCGGAGGCAGACCGGTGCTGCTGAGGGGCCGCGCACGGCCCGACGACGTTGCCGGGGTACGGCATAGCGGCGCCTTGCGAGCCGCGCCGCGTTGCCAGCGGAGGGCGTAGGTGCAGCGTTCCGGCTGTGGCGGCGTCGTAGCCGGTAGAGGCCGCAGGAGCGGTAGAGGCAGGGGTGTGTGGGTCACCGGCTGCGGCATGCGAGACTAGCGAATCGAGAGAGAGGCGTCGGGCATCTCGAGACTAATGGAAACCGATTCCAAACCCAACCAATCCACTACAGCTACTGCCCCAGACCGATCCAGACCACGAGACTCTACAGCCCATTTTCACCCAAACCATGCATGCCCAAATAATAAACCAAACCAAAAAATCCGGTTTTAGACCAGACCATTCCCAGGTTTAGTGACGAGGCTTAAGAGGAACCTCATTTTGGTCCATTTGAAGATATTGCTAATCTTGACGAGGTGCATGGTTTTTTTCGAACGAACCATAGGCTCAAAAATCATCATGGGCGCACCCGATGGAACTGCTAGGTGAGTGGTTCATGTGGAATCTCATTTAGATCTGTTTGGAGACAGTGTTAGTGTCAGTGTAGTATAGGTGCATGGTTTGCGCGAAACGTACCATAGGCTCATAAAGCATTTTCGATGCACGCAATGGTAGTCCAAGGTAACAAGGCTCAAGTGGAAGCTCGTTTCGGTCCGTTTGGAGATAGTGCAAATCTTGACACAAGATAGGTGCACGGTTTGCGCCAAATGTTCCATAGGCTCAGAAATCATTTTGGACGCACCCGTTGGAACTCCTAGGTGACGTCAGTCATGTAGAATCTTGTTTCGGTCCGTTTGGAGACAGTGTTAGTGCCAGTGTAATATTGGTGCAAGATAGGTGCATGGTTTGCACCAAACATACCACAGGCTTGGACATCATTTTGGACGCACCCGATGGTACTCCTAGGTGACGAGGTCAAGTTGAAGCTCATTTCAACCCATTTGTAGATAGTACTAATCTTGACGCAATATAGGTGCACTGTTTGCGCCAACCATACCATAGGCTTGGAAAACGTTTTCAATGCACAACATGGAACACCTAGCTCACGTGGGTCATGTGCAACCTTGTTTTGGTCCATTTGGAGATAGTGTTAGCGTCGGTGCAATATAGGTGCAAGATAGGTGCACAGTTTGCTCCAAACGGACCATAGGCTCAGAAATCATTTTGGGCGCACTCGATGGTACTCCTAGATGATGAGGCTCAAGTGGAAGAGCGTTTTAGTCCGTTTGGAGATAGGGCTAATCATGACACAAGATAGGTGTGCGGTTTGTGCCGAACGTACCACAGGAATGGAAATTGTCATGGACGCACCCGATGGAACTCCTAGGTGAGTGGGTCATGTGGAATCTCGTTTCGGACCGTTTAGAGACAGTATTAGTGTCGGTGCAATATAGGTGCACAGTTTGCACCAAACGTACCATAGGCTCAGAAAATCATTTTGGACCCACTCGATCGAACTCCTTGGTGACGAGGCTCAAGTGGAACCTCGTTTTGGTCCACTTGGAGATAGTACTAATCTTGACGCAATATAGGTGAACTATTTGCTCCAATCGTACCATAGGCTTAGAAAATGTTTTGAACGCACAAGATGGAACTCCTAGCTCACGTGGGTCATGTGCAATCTTGTTTCGGTCCATTTGGAGACAGTGTTAGTGCCGGTGCAACATAGTGCAAGATAGGTGCACGGTTTGCACCAAACGTACTATGGGCTCAGAAATCATTTTGGACGCACACAATGGTAGTCCTAGGTGATGAGGCTCAAGTAGAAGAGCGTTTTAGTCTGTTTGAAGATAGTGCTAATCTTGACGCAAGATAGGTGGGTGGTTTGTGCCGAACGTACCATAGGCTTGAAAATCGTCTTGGACGCACCCGATGGAACTCCTAGGTGAGTGGGTCATGTGCAATCTCGTTTCAGTCCGTTTGGAGACAGTGTTAGTGTCAGGGCAATATAGGTGCTCTGTTTCCACCAAACGTACCATAGGCTCAGAAATCATTTTGGACGCACTCGATGGATCTCCTAGGTAACGAGGCTCAAGTGGAAGAGCATTTTGGTCCGTTTCTAGATAGTGCAAATCTTGACGGAGGATAGGTGCGCGGTTTGCGCCAAATGTACCATAGGCTCAGAAATTGTCTTGGACGCACCCGATGGAACTCCTAGGTCAATGGGTCATGTGGAATCTTGTTTTGGTCCGTTTGGAGAAAGTGTTAGTGTCGGTGCAATATGGATGCACGGTTTGCACCGAATGTACCATAGGCTCAGAAATCATTTTAGACACACCCGATGGAACTCCTAGGTGACGAGGCTCAAGTGGAACCTTGTTTTGGTCCATTTAAAGATCGTGCTAATCTTGACGAGGTGCACGGTTTGCACCGAACATACCATAGACTCAGAAATCATCTTGGACGCACCTGATGGAACTCCTACATGAGTGGGTCATGTGGAATCTTGTTTTGGGCCATTTCGAGACAGTGTTAGTCTCGGGCAATATAGGTGCATGGTTTGCGCCAAACGTACCATAACCTCAGAAATCATTTTCAATGCACGCAACGGTACTCCTAGGTGACGAGGCTCAAGTGGAAGCTCGTTTTCTTCTATTTGGAGATAGTGCAAATCTTGATGGAAGATAGGTGCCCGGTTTGTACCGAACGTACCATAGGCTCAGAAATCAATTTGGATGCACCCGATGGAACTCCTAGGTGACGTCGATCATGTGGAATCTCGTTTCGGTCTGTGTTTGGAGACAGTGTTAGTGCTGGTGCAATATACGTGCAAGATAGGTGCACGTTTTGCACCAAACGTACCATATGGTCAGAAATCATTTTGGACACACTCGATGGTACTCCTAGGTAACGAGGCTCAAGTGGAAGCTCGTTTTAGTACATTTAGAGATAGTGCTAATCTTGACAAGATGCACGGTTTGTGTCGAACGTACCACAGGCTCGAAAATCATCATTGACGCACCCAATGGAACTCCTAGGTGAGTGGGTCATGTGGAATCTCGTTTTGGTCCGTTTGGCGACAGTGTTAGTGTCGGTGCAATATAGGTGCACGGTTTGCACCAAATGTACCATTGGCTTATAAATCATTTTGGACGCACCCGACGGATCTCGTAGGTGATGAGGCTCAAGTGGAACCACGTTTTGGTTCATTTGGAGATAGTGCTAATCTTGAAGAGGTGCACGGTTTGCTTTGAACGTACCATAGGCTCGGAAATCATCATGGACGCACCCGATGGAACTCCTAGGTGAGTGGGTCATCTATAATCTCGTTTTGGTCCGTTTAGAGACAGTGTTAGTGTCGATGCAATATAGGTGCACGGTTTGCGCCAAACGTACCAAAGGCTTAGAAATCATTTTCGATGCATGCAATGGTACTCCTAGGTGACGAGGCTCAAGTGGAAGCTCGTTTCGGTCCGTTTGGAGATAGTGCAAATCTTGATGCAAGATAGGTGCGCGATTTGTACCAAACGTACCATAGGCTCGGAAATTATTTTGGACGCACCCAATGGAACTCCTAGGTGACGAGGCTCAAGTGGAAATGTGTTTTGGTCCATTTGGAGATGGTGCTAATCTTGATGAGGTGCACGGTTTGCGTCGAACATACCATAGGCTCGGAAATCATCATTGACACACCCGATGGAACTCCTAGGTGAGTGGGTCATGTGGAATGTCGTTTCGGTCCGTTTGGAGATAGTGTTAGTGTCGGTGCAATATAGGTGCATGGTTTGCTCCGAACGTACCATAGGCTCAGAAATCATTTTAGACGCAACCAATATTAGTCCTTATTGACGAGGCTCAAGTTGAAGCTCGTTTCTATCCGTTTGCAGATAGTACCAATTTAGACGCACTCGATGGTACTCCTAGGTAACGAGGCTCAAGTGGAAGAGCGTTTTGGTTCGTTTGGAGATAGTGCAAATCTTGACGGAAGATAACAGCGCGGTTTGCGCCAAATGTACCGCCTTGAAAATCGTTTTGGACACACCCGATGGAACTTCTAGGTGACGTGGGCCATGTAAAATCTTGTTTCAGTCCGTTTTGAGAAAGTGTTAGTGTCAGTGCAATATGGGAGCACGGTTTGCACCGAACGTACCATAGGCTCAGAAATCATTTTGGACGTACCCGATGGAACTTCTAGGTGACAAGGCTCAAGTTGAACCTCGTTTTGGTCCATTTGGAGATTGTGCTAATGTCGACGAGGTGCACGGTTTGGATCGAACATACCATAGGCTCGGAAATCATCATGGACGCACCCAATGGAACTCCTAGGTGAGTGGGTCATGTGGATCTTGTTTTGGTCTATTTCGAGACAGTATTAGTCTCGAGGAATATTGGTGCACGTTTTGCGCCTAACGTACTATGGGCTCAGAAATCATTTTTGATGCATGTAATGGTACTCCTAGGTGACGAGGCTCAAGTGGAAGCCCATTTTCGAGTGTTTGGAGATAGTGCTAATCTTGACGAAAGATTGGTGAACGGTTTGTGTTGAACGTTCCATGTGCTCAGAAATCATTTTGGACCCATCCGATGGAACTCCTAGGTGACGTCGGTCATGTGGAATCTCATTTTGGTCTGCGTTTGGAGACAGTGTTAGTGTCAGTGCAATATAGGTGCAAGATAGGTGCACATTTTGCACCAAATGTACCATATGCTCAGAAATCGTTTTAGACACACTCGATGGTACTCCTAGGTATTGAGGCTCAAGTGGAAGCTCGTTTTAGTCCATTTGGAGATAGTGCTAATCTTGAGGAGGTGCACAGTTTGTGTTGAATGTACAATAGGCTCAAAAATCACCATGGACGCTCCCAATGGAACTCCTAGGTGAGTGGGTCATGTGGAATCTTGTTTTGGTCCATTTGGAGATAGTGATAGTGTCGGTGCAATATATGTGCACGGTTTGCACCAAACGTAGCATAGGCTTATAAATCATTTTGGACGCACCCGATGGATCTCGTAGGTGACGAGGCTCAAGTGGAACCTTGTTTTGGTCCATTTGGAGATAGTGCTAATCTTGAGGAGGTGCACGGTTTGCTTTGAACATACCATAGGCTCGGAAATCATCATGGACGTACCCAATGGAACTCCTAGGTGAGTGGGTCATGTGTAATCTCATTTTGATCCGTTTCGAGACAATGTTAGTGTCCGTGCAATATAGGTGCATAGTTTGCACCAAATGTACCATTGGCTCAGAAATCATTTTTGATGCACGCAATGGTACTCCTAGGTGACGAGGGTCAAGTGGAAGCTCGTTTTGGTCCCAAACGGAGTGAAACAAGCGTGCACTTGAGCCTCGTCAACTAGGAGTACCATCAGGTGCGTCCAAATCGATTTATGAGCCTATAGTACATTCAGCGCAAACCATGCACCTCTATTGCACCGACAATAACATAGTTTCCAAATGGACCGAAACGAGATTCCACATGACCCACTGACCAAGGAGTTCCATCGGGTGCGTCCAAGACGATTTCTGAGCCTATGGTACGTTCGGCACAAACCGCGCACCTAACTCACATCAAGGTTAGCACTATCTCCAAACAGACTAAAACGAGGTTCTACTTGAGCCTCGTCACCTAGGTGTACCAATGAGTGCGTCCAAAATGATTTTTGAGCCTATGGTACGTTTGGTGCAAACCGTGCACCTATCTCGCACGGACATTAACATTGTGTCCAAACGGGCCGCAACAAGATTCCACACAACCCGCGTCACGTAGGAGTTTCATCAGGTGCGTCCAAAATGATTTGTGAGCCTATGGTATGTTTGGCGCAAACCGTGCTATCATGTGTCAAGATTAGTACTATCTCCAATCGGACCATAATGAACTTCCACTTGAGCCACGTCACCTAGGAGTACCATCGGGTGCGTCCAAATTGATTTTTGAGCCTATGGTATGTTTGGCGCAAACCGTGCACCTATCTTCCACCGACACTAAAAATGTCTCCAAACGGACTAAAGAGAGATTCCACATGACCCTCGTCACCTAGGAGTTCCATCAGGTGCGTCCAAAATGATTTCTAAGCCTATGGTACGTTTGGCGCAAACCGTGCTCCTGCCCCGCGTCAAGATTAGCACTATCTCCAAACGGACTAAAACGAGCTTCTACTTGAGCCTCGTCACCTAGGTGTACCAACGAGTGCGTCCAAAACGATTTTTGAGCCTATGGTACATTTGGTGCAAACCGTGCACCTATCTCGCACCGACATTAACACTGTCTCCAAATGGGCCGCAACAAGATTCCACACGACCCACGTCACGTGGGAGTTTCATCAGGTGTGTCCAAAATGATTTGTGAGCCTATGGTATGTTTGGCGCAAACCGTGCTCCTATCATGCGTCAAGATTAGCACTATCTCCAATCGGACCGTAATGAACTTCGACTTGAGCCACGTCACCTAGGAGTACCATCGGGTGTGTCCAAATCGATTTTTTGAGCCTATGGTACGTTTGGCGCAAACCGTGCACCTATCTTGCACCGACACTAACACTGTCTCCAAACGGACTGAGAAGAGATTCCACACGACCCTCGTCACCTAGGAGTTCCATCAGGTGCGTCCAAAATGATTTCTAAGCCTATGGTACGTTTGGCGCAAACCATGCTCCTGCCAAGCGTCAAGATTAGCACTATCTCCAATCGGACTGTAATGAGCTTCCACTTGAGCCACGTCACCTAGGAGTACCATTGGGTGCATCCAAAATGATTTCTGAGTCTATGGTACGTTTGGCGCAAAACGGGCGCCTATCTTGCACCGACACTAACACTGTCTCCAAACAGACCGAAACGAGATTCCACATGACCGACGTAACCTAGGAGTTCTATTGGTTGCGTCCAAAAAGATTTCCGAGCCTATGAAACATTCGGTGCAAACCGAGCACCTATCTTGCGTCAAGATTAGTAGTATCTCCAAACGGACCAAAACGAGTTTCCTCTTGAACCTCGTCACCTAGGAGTACCATTGCGTGCATCGAAAATAATTTTCTAAGCCTATGGTACATTTAGCGCAAACAATGCACCTATCATGCGTCAAGATTAGCACTAAATCCAAACGGACTAAAACAAGCTTCCACTTAAGCCTCATCACCTATGTGTACCACTGAGTGCGTCCAAAACGAATTTTGACCCTATGGTACGTTTTGTGCAAACCGTACACCTATCTAACACCTATATTGCACCAGCACTAACATTGTCTCCGAACAGGCAAAAAGGAGATTCCACAAGACCCACGTCACCTAGGAGTTCCATCTTGTGCGATCAAAATGTTTTCTGAGCCAATGGTACATTTGGCGCAAACCGTACACCAATATTGCGTTAAGATTAGCACTATCTTCAAACGGGCAGAAACGAGCTTCCACTTGAGCCTCATCACCTAGGAGTACCATCGGGTGCGTCCAAAATGATTTTCGAGCCTGTCGTACGTTTAGCGCAAATTGTGCACCTACTTTGCATTAACACTAACACCGTTTCCAAACCGACCGAAACGAGCTTGCACTTGAGCCTCGTCACCTAGGAGTACCATCGGGTACGTTTTGCGCAAACCGTGCACCTATCTTGCACCGACCCTAACACTGTCTCCAAACGGACTAAAATGAGATTCCACATGACCCGCGTCACCTAGGAGTTCCATCGGGTGCGTCCAAAACGATTTCAGAGACTATGGTATGTTTGGCGCAAACTGTGCTCCTGTCTTGCGTCAAGGTTAGCAATATCTCCAATCAGTCCGTAACGAGTTTCCACCTGAGCCTCGTCACCAAGGTGTACCATCGAGTGCGTCAAAAATGATTTTTGAGCCTATGGTATGTTTGGTGCAAACCGTGCACCTAGCTTGCACCGACATTAACACTGTCTCCAAATGGACCGAAACGAGAAACCAGATGACCGATGTCAGCAAGGAGTTCCATCGGGTGCGTCCAAAACAATTTCCGAGCCTATGGTACGTTCAGCGCAAACCATGCACCTATCATGCGTCAAGATTAGCACTATCTCCAAACGGAATGAAACGAGCTTGCACTTGAGCCTCGTCACCTACGAGTACCATCGGTTGCGTCCAATCAATTTCTGAGCCTATGGTACATTCAGCGCAAACCATGCACCTATATTGCACCGACACTAACACCGTTTCCAAATGGACCGAAACGAGATTCCACATGACCCACTCACCAAGGAGTTGCATCGGGTGCGTCCAAGACGATTTTCGAGCCTATGGTACATTTGCACAAACTGCGCACCTATCATACGTCAAGATTAGCATTATCTCCAAACGGACTAAAACAAGCTTCCACTTAAGCCTCGTCACCTATGTGTACCACTGAGGGCGTCCAAAATGAATTTTGAGCCTATGGTACGTTTTGTGCAAACCGTGCACCTATCTAGCACCAATATTGCACCGGCACTAACATTGTCTCTGAACAGGCAAAAACGAGATTCCACAAGACCCACGTCACCTAGGAGTTCCATCTTATGCGATCAAAATGTTTTCTGAGCCAATGGTATGTTTGGCGCAAACCGTACACCAATATTGCGTTAAGATTAGCACTATCTGCAAATGGACTGAAATGAGCTTCCACTTGAGCCTCATAACCTAGGAGTACCATCGGGTGCGTCCAAAATGATTTCCGAGCCTGTGGTACATTCAGCGCAAATCGTGCACCTATATTGCACCGACACTAACACCGTTTCCAAATGGACCGAACCAAGCTTGCACTTGCCTCGTCACCTAGGAGTACCATCAGGTGCGTCCAAATCGATTTTAGAGCCTATGGTACGTTTTGCGCAAACCGTGCACCTATCTTGCACCGACCTAACACTGTCTCCAAACGGACTGAAATGAGATTCCACACGACCCGCGTCACCTAGGAGTTCCATCAGGTGCATCCAAAACGATTTATGAGACTGGTCGTTTGGCGCAAACCATGCTCCTGTCTTACATCAAGGCTAGCACTATCTCCAATCAGACTGTAACGAGCTTCCACCTGAGCCTCGTCACTAAGGTGTACCATCAAGTGCATCCAAAATGATTTTTGAGCCTATGGTACGTTTGACGCAAACCATGCACCTATCATTCGTCAAGATTAGCACTATATCCAAATAAAATGAAACGAGCTTTCACTTGAGCCTTGTCACCTAGGAATACCATCGGGTGCGTCCAAAACGATTTTCTGAGCCTATGGTACATTCAGCACAAACCATGCACCTATATTGCACTGACACTAACACTTTTTTTTTTCCAAATGGACCGAAATGAGATTCCACATGACCCACTAACCAAGGAGTTTCATCGGGTGCGTCCAAGATGATTTCTGTGCCTATGGCACGTTTGGCACAAACTATGCACCTATCTTGCATCAAGATTAGCACTATCTCCAAACGGACTAAAATGAGCTTCTACTTGAGTCTCGTCACCTTGGTGTACCAATGAGTGCGTCCAAAACGATTTTTGAGCCTATGGTACATTTGGTGCAAACTGTGCACCTATCTCGCACCGACATTAACACTGTCTCCAAACGGACCGAAACGAGATTCCACACGAGCCGTGTCACCTAGGAGTTTCATCGGGTGCATCCAAAATGATTTGTGAGCCTATGGTATGTTTGGCGCAAACCGTGCTCCTATCAAGCATCAAGGTTAGCACTATCTCCAATCGGACCGTAACGAGCTTCCACTTGAGCCACGTCACCTAGGAGTACCATCAGGTGCATCCAAATCGATTTTTGAGCCTATGGTACGTTTGGCACAAACCGTGCACCTATTTTGCCCCGACACTAAAACTGTCTCCAAATGCACTGAAAAGAGATTCCACACGACCGTCGTCACCTAGGAGTTCTATCGGGTGCGTACGAAACGATTTCTGAGCCTATGGTACATTTTGGCGCAAAACGTGCTCCTGCCTTGCGTCAAGGTTAGCACTATCTCCAATCGGATCGTAACGAGCTTCCACTTGAGCCACGTCACCTTGGAGTACCATTGGGTGCGTCCAAAATGATTTCTGACCCTATGGTACGTTTGGCGCAAAACGGGCACCTATCTTGCACCGGCACAGACACTGTCTCTAAACGCACCGAAACGAGATTCCACATGACCGACGTAACCTAGGAGTTCTATTGGGTGCGTCCAAAAAGATTTCTGGGCCTATGGAACATTTGGCGCAAACCGAGCACCTATCTTGCGTCAAGATTAACAGTATCTCCAAACAGAACGAAAAGAGCTTTCTCTTGAGCCTCGTCACCTAGGAGTACCATTGCGTGCATCGAAAATTATTTCTGAGCCTATGGTACATTTAGCGCAAATCGTGCACCTATCATGCGTCAAGATTAGCACTATCTCCAAACAGACTAAAACGAGCTTCCACTTAAGCTTCGTCACCTAGATGTACCCCTGAGTGCGTCCAAAACGAATTTTGAGCCTATGGTATTTTTTGTGCAAACCATGCACCTATCTAGCACCTATATTGCACCAGCACTAACATTGTCTCCGAACAGGCAGAAACGAGATTCCACACGACCCACGTCACCTAGGAGTTCAATCTTGTGCGATCAAAATGTTTTCTGAGCCTATCGTACGTTCAGCATAAACAGTGCACCAATATTGCGTTAAGATTAGCACTATCTGGAAACAGACTGAAACGAGCTTCTACTTGAGCTCGTCACCTAGGAGTACCAACGGGTGCGTCCAAAATGATTTCCGAGCCTGTGGTACGTTCAGCGCAAACCATGCACCTATATTGCACTGACACTAACACTATTTTAAAACGGACCGAAACGAGATTCCACATGACCCACTCACCAGTGAGTTCCATCGGGAGCGTCCGAGATGATTTTCAAGCCTATGGTACGTTCGGCACAAATCATGCACCTATCTTGCAGCAAGAATAGCACTATCTCCAAACGGACTAAGATGAACTTCCATTTGAACCTCGTCACCTAGGTGTACCATCGAGTGCGTCCAAAACGATTTTTGAGCCTATGGTACGTTTATTGCAAAACTGTGCATCTATCTAGCGTCCAAAACAATTTCCGAGCCTATGATACGTTTAGCGAAAACCGTGCACCTATCCTGCGTCAAGATTAGCACTGTCTCCAAACAGACCGAAACAAGCTTCCACTTGAACCTCGTCACCTAGGACTAACATTACGTGAATCGAAAATGATTTCAGAGCCTATGGTACTTTTGGCACAAACCGCGCACATATCTTTGGTCAAAATTAGCACTATCTCCAAACGGACTAAAACGAGCTTACACTTGAGCCTTGTCACCTACCTGTACCATCGAGTGCATCCAAAACGATTTTTGAGCCTATGGTACATTTGGTGCAAACCGAGCACCTATCTAGCACCTATACTCCACCGGCACTAACATTGTCTCCAAAGAGGCCGAAACGATATTCCACATGACCCATGTCATCTAGGGGATCCATTGTGCGATCAAAATGTTTTATGAGCCAATGGTATGTTTGGCGCAAACAGTGCACCAATATTGCGTTAAGATTAGCACTATCTGCAAACAGACTGAAACGAGCTTCTACTTGAGCTCGTCACCTAAGAGTACCATCGGGTGCATCCAAAACGATTTCCGAGCTTGTGGTACGTTCAGCGCCAACCACACATCTATACTGCACCGACACAAACACTGTTTCAAAACGGACCGAAACGAGATTTCACATGACCCACTCACCAGTGAGTTCCATCGGGTGCGTCCAAGACGATTTCCAAGCCTATGGTACGTTCGGCACAAACCGTGCACCTCTCTTGCATCAAGATTAGCACTATCTCCAAACGGACTAAAACGAGCTTCCACTTCAGCCTCGTCACCTAGGTTTACCATCGAGTGCGTCCAAAATGATTTTTGAGCCTGTGGTACGTTTGGTGCAAACCGTGCATCTATCTAGTACCTATATTGCACCGGCACTAACACTGTCTCCAAATAGTCCGAAACGAGATTCCACACGACCCACGTCACCGAGTTCCATCTTGTGTGATCAAAACATTTTCTGAGCCTATGGTACGTTTAATGCAAATAGTGCACCAATATTGCATTAAGATTAGCACTACATGCAAACGGACAGAAACGAGCTTGTACTTGATCCTCGTCACCTAGGAGTACCATCGGGTGCGTCCAAAACGATTTCTGAATCTGTGGTACGTTCAGCGCAGACCATGCACCGATATTGTACCGACACTAACACCGTTTCCAAATGGACCGAAACGAGATTCCACATGACCCACTCACCTAGGAGTTCCATCGGGTGCGTCCAAGACGATTTCCGAGCCTATGGAACATTCAGCACAAATCGCGCACCTATCTTGCGTCAAGATTAGCACTATCTCTAAATGGACTCAAACGAGCTTCCAATTGAGCCTCGTCACCTAAGAGTACCATCAGGTGCGTCCAAAATGATTTTCGAGCCTATGGTACATTCAGTGCAAACCGTGCACCTATCTTGCGTCAAGATTACCACTATCTCCAAACGGACCAAAACGAGCTTCCACTTGAGCCTCGTCACCTAGGAGTACCATTGCGTGCATCGAAAATGATTTCTGAGCCGATTGTACGTTTGGCGCAAGTTGCACACCTATATTGCGTCAAAATTAGCACTATCTCCAAACAGACAAAAACGAGCTTACACTTGAGCCTCATCACCGAGGTGTACTATCGAATGCGTCCAAAACGATTTTTGAGCCTATGGTATGTTTGGTGCAAACCATGCACCTATCTAGCACCTATATTGCACCTGCACTAACAGTGTCTCCAAATAGGCTGAAACAAGATTCCACATGACCACGTCACCTAGGATTTCCATCTTGTGTGATCAAAACATTTTCTAAGCCAATGGTACGTTTGGCGCAAACAGTGTACCAATATTGCGTTAAGATTAGCACTTTCTGCAAACAGACTGAAAGAGCTTCCACTTGAGCCTCATCACCTAGGAGTACCATCAGGTGCGTCCAAAACAATTTCTGAGCCTGTGGTACGTTTAGCGCAAACCGTGCACCTATATATTGCACTGACACTAACACTATTTCCAAACGGACCGAAATGAGATTCCACTTGACCCACTCACCAAGGAGCTCCATCAGGTGTGTCCAGGACGATTTCTGAGCCTATGGTACATTTGACGCAAATAGTGCACCAATATTGCGTTAAGATTAGCACTATCAGCAAATGGAATGAAACAAGCTTCTACTTGAGCCTAGTGACCTAGGAGTACCATCAGGTGCGTCCAAAACGATTTCTGAGCCTGTGGTTCGTTCAGCGCAAACCATGCACCTATGTTACACCAAAACTAACACCATTTCCAAATGGACCGAAACGACATTCCACATGACCGACTCACCGAGGAGTTCCATCGGGAGCATCCAAGACGATTTTCTGAGCCTATGGTACGTTCGGCACAAACCGTGCACCTATCTTGCAGCAAGAATAGCACTATCTCCAAACAGACTAAGACGAGCTTCCACTTGAGCCTCATCACCTAGGTGTACCATCGAGTGCGTCCAAAACGATTTTTGAGCCTATGGTATGTTTGGTGCAAACCGTGCACCTATCTAGCACCTATATTGCACCGGCACTAAAATTGTCTCCAAACAGGCCAAAATGAGATTCCACATGACCCACGTCACCTAGGAGTTCCATCTTGTGCGATCAAAAAGTTTTCTGAGCCAATGGTACGTTTGGCGCAAATAGTGCACCAATATTGCGTTAAGATTAGCACTATCTCCAAACGGACTGAAATGAGCTTCTACTTGAGCCTCGTCACCTAGGAGTACCATCGGGTGCGTCCAATATGATTTTTGAGCCTATGGTACGTTCAGCGCAAACCATGCACCTATATTGCACTTACACTAACACTATTTCCAAAAGGACCGAAATGAGATTCCACCTGACCCACTCACCAAGGAGTTCCATCAGGTGACTCCAAAATGATTTCTGAGCCTGTGGTACATTCGGCACAAACCGCACACCTATCTTGCGTCAAGTTTAGCACTTTCTCTAAACAGACTCAAACGAGCTTCCACTTGAGCCCCGTCATCTAGGAGTAAAAATCGGCTGCGTCCAAAACAATTTCTGAGTCTATGGTACATTCAGCGAAAACCGTGCACCCATCTTGCATTAAAATTAGCACTATCTCCAAACAGAACAAAACAAGCTTCCACTTGAACCTCGTCACCAACTTGCGTGCATCGAAAATGATTTTTGAGCCTATGGTACTTTTGGCGCAAACCGCGCACATATCTTGCGTCAAAATTAGCATTATCTCCAAACGGACTAAAACGAGCTTACACTTGAGCCTTGTCACCTACCTGTACCATCGAGTGCGTCCAAAATGATTTTTGAGCCTATGGTACATTTGGTGCAAACCAAGCACCTATCTATTACCTATACTGCACCAGCACTAACACTGTCTCCAAACAGGCCGAAACGATATTCCACATGACCCACATCACCTAGGGGTTCCATCTTGTGCGATCAAAATGTTTTCTGAGCCAATGGTATGTTTGGCGCAAACAGTGCACCAATATTACATTAAGATTAGCACTATCTGCAAACAGACTAAAAACGAGCTTCTACTTGAGCTCGTCACCTAGGAGTACCATCGGGTGCGTCCAAAATAATTTTCGAGCCTGTGGTACGTTCAGCGCAAACCATGGATCTATACTACACCGGCACTAACACTGTTTTAAAACGGACCGAAACGAGATTCCACATGACCCACTCACCAGTGAGTTCCATCAGGTGCGTCCAAGACGATTTCTGAGCCTGTGATACGTTCAGCACAAACCGTGCACCTATCTTGCATCAAGATTAGCACTATCTCCAAATGTACTAAAACGAGCATCCACTTGAGCCTCGTCACCTAGGTGTACCATCGAGTGCGTCCAAAACGATTTTTGAGCCTGTGGTACGTTTGGTGCAAACCGTGCATCTATCTAGTACCTATATTGCACCGGCACTAACACTGTCTCCAAACAGCCCGAAACAAGATTCCACACAACCCACGTCACCGAGTTCCATCTTGTGCGATCAAAACATTTTCTGAGCCTATGGTACGTTTGACGCAAACAGTGCACCAATATTGCGTTAAGATTAGCACTATATGCAAACGGACAGAAACGAGCTTCTACTTGATCCTCGTCACCTAGGAGTACCCCCGGGTGCGTCCAAAATGATTTCCGAGCCTGTGGTACGTTCAGTGCAGACCATGCACCTATGTTGCACTGACACTAACACCGTTTCCAACCAGACCGAAATGAGATTTCACATGACCCACTCACCAAGGAGTTGCATCGGGTGCGTCCAAGATGATTTCTGAGCCTATGGAACATTCAGCACAAATCGCGCACCTATCTTGCGTCAAGATTAGCACTATCTCTAAATGACTCAAACGAGCTTCTAGTTGAGCCTCGTCACCTAAGAGTACCATCGGATGCGTGCAAAATGATTTTCGAGCCTATGGTACGTTCAGCGCAAACCGTGCACCTATCTTGCGTCAAGATTACCACTATCTCCAAACGGACCGAAACGAGCTTCCACTTGAGCCTCGTCACCTAGGAGTACCATTGCGTGCATCAAAAATGATTTTTGAGCCGTGTTGATGAAACCTGGTCGGCAGTCTACTGAGGGGTATGCCCAAGGTAGTGATTTGTCGGTAGACATGTGCGTAAGCTACGAACTAGATGGTGACACAAGACACAACAAGGTTTTTATCCAGGTTCGGCCACCGTGAGGGCGTAATACCTATATCCTGCGTTTGATCTGTATTGCTGTGTATAATGAGATGTGTTTTGAGGGGGTCCCATGCCCACCTTATATAGTCCGGGGGCAGGTTTACAAATCTGGAAGCTAATCCTCCTCGGTTACAATTGCCATATCTGGCCAAATAAGGATTCATATTCTAACCGACCAGGATCTTGCTTGATCTCAAGTTTGCTTTCCTTCCTTACATGGGGCGCCGAGCAGATCGACTGGGCCACGCGTCATCTTCTGGTGGGCCGAGCCATCTGGTCTGGGCCAGCCCAAGTCTTGTCATATGGGTATAGGGGTTAATACCCCCACAGCTAGTCCCCGAGCACTATGTATTATGATGCGACACGCTGTCTTGACCTTCTCCGAGTAGTGAGGCTTGAGTTCTTGATGTCTCCGATCAGTCAAAACACCATCCGAGCAGTTGTTGCAGGCGTCCAACCAGCTTGTATACAACCGACCACCGTTGTTGCCGAAGAAGTAGGTTGTCCAAAGAATATATAGTGCTCAGAGAAAAAAGAAAAATATTTCCTTCCAGGTGAAGTGTGCCCACTTGTATTTCTGAAAAGAAATGTAAGCAGGGTAAACAAAGCGTAGGGGTCAAAAAATAAACACATTCACCGGTAGGTTAAGTGTGCCCACTTAGTCCCCAAGCCTAGTAGTAGGTGACGTAGGCACGTGGTGCCAGGGTCTAAAATTTGATACTGAGATGCACCGACAGGTGCATCGTATCGATGTAGTCCCCGAGCTTACTAGAAGGAGAAGTATAAGCCCTGTAGCAAGGTCTAAGAAAATAATGATCTCTCAACTATATGTGAGTCAAATATCACATGTAGCCGAGGAAATCAGGCCTCGAGCTGTGGTCAGAGAGTGGTCGAAGCAGTCCCCGAGCACAGTGTGAGGTATGATTGATGAGTCCCGAAAAGTATGAGACGTGGTCGATGAGTCCCCGAGCCTGGTCGAGGATAATAACATGATCTGTGTCCTATGACAATCTGTGTCCGGACTAGTCCCCGAGCATGTATTATTGTCATCCCATCTGATACGGAATATATAATTCATATTTTTCTTCCTTCTTTGCTCTGTCATGATATCACAAAAGGTTGACTGATGTGACGTTACCTATCACGCTCAACTGCCTTGTCAGTGTCGTAATGAAACGTCCATTAGACGTAGCATGTAACACCCCAGGTGTTTGCCTTGCATCTGTGCATCATATGAGCATGACATGAGCATGTGCACCATCATTTCATGTGCATTGTCATTGAAACATAACATTAAAACATCTGCAACATTCATGTTGAGTGTATGTACTATGTGTATTTCTTGCTTGCAGTAATAGCTCATGTATACCTTAGACTTGTATTATTATGTTGGGTGACACAACATCTTGAAACATGATCATGCAACATCTTGAAACAGGATCATGCAACACGTGTAACATGTTTAGTTAAACTAGGCAACACATACTTGCAACACAATGTTTCAATAGGGTTGTGTAGATGACACTTGTGATGCTCTAACATGATCTCTAGTAGCTTAATTTTTCTTAGGACACCTAATGGATCAATGTTCATGTTGACCATTTCATCCAATTAAGCCTCTAACTCATAGTTGACCTAGTTTGACCCACAAACCTCTTTTGCTTCCTAGTTTCAAAAGTGTTACCAAATGTTGTTTAAAGGTTGGGCAACCTTTAACAAAGTTGTAGCCAATTTCTCAAGGAACAAAAGTCTCAATATTACCATCTCATGAAAATGCCTAGAACATGCTCAAGTAGGGTCCACAAGTCAGTTGCAGTGCTGTCCAACACTTAGAAATTATTCTAAGTCTAAACTGCAAATTCAGTTTCATGGTGGCCTACTTTGGGAGTTTGTAGTTCGAAAACCAGACCAAACTAGCTCTAACCCATATTGGGACTTTTGTAGAACTCACTTAGCTCTACAAGTTTGTCAATAAAACCATCACCTAGTTCTCAATGGTTTATGAGTTAGAGTGCTTTGAAAATTGGGTTTCAGTCGGGGGGTTAACTGAAACTCTGTTTCAGTTTTCATGTGCCTCAATTTAGGGCACTGTATCTCACTAACTAAGCCGAACTAGTCCATGATCTTTTTGACGAATTTGTAGTACTCACATAGGTCTACAACTTTGCTAATTAGAGATTTCACTAACTCGAGCTCATTTGTGAGTTAATCGACACCAAAATCACGCTGTCAGTCAATCCTCTCGGGTTCCATTTCAGAAGTTCTGACAGCGACGCTGTCGTGGCCGACTGCACGCAGAGAACGGCCACCGCGTGGCGTGCATGCCCGGCTTGTGACTCCACGTCGCACGCGCGTTCACTGTGAAGGCCAGGCCGACCTCGCTCACCCTCCATTGCCCTCGCCATTTCGATTTTTCCTCGGTGTCTCCACTGCATCGCGCCACCGCGAGCTCCCACGAGCTCGTGCGCAGAACCATCATGCCACCGCACCCCTGAGCTTGCCCAAAGCACCACCGTGATCCCACACATGTCCTCGACCGCACCGAGCCGCCATCCTTCCCCCAGGTAGCGCTCACTGTGAAGGCGGCTCCACTGGCTTGCCATGTCCGCCGCCGTCGAGCCTGCACGTGGTCGGGCCGCTCGGACGCCTTACTACCCCCTCTTTCCCATGCTCTAGATGTGATTAGGGTTTGTGATGCTCACTGAGCAGGCCGTTAGGGCCGGAGCACCGTGAGCTCGCCAGAGCCGGCCGAACCGCGGTCGTGAGCCGCCATGGCCGCCGCTATCCTCCATAGCCGCCGCAATTGCTTCAATTCGTGGCACCCCTAGGTGCACAAGGGTGAGGTGAACACGCCTGTACCCTTGGCCTCACTGAAGCTGTCACCGGTGGCAAGCTACCACCGTCGCCTTTCTTCCCTCCCCTGTTCCTCTCGCTGACCAGCGGGACACGCTTGTCAGTCGCGCGCACGGGCAGGAGGCCGAGCGTGGGCCACACACGTGAGTGGGCTGCGCTGCATTACTGGGCCGCACTGTCGTGGGCGGGCGCACTCGTAGCAGGCCCAGTCGCGGATGGGAGTCCATTTAGGGTTTTCAAATTTTGTTTCTTTTATTCTTTTTTCACAGAGTTGAGTGTAGATTCAAAAATGTGTATCTCTTGATTGGCAGATCCAAATGCTGTGGTTCCAATTTTGTTGAGTTCTTGGTAGTGTCTAGTTTATTTAAAAAATATAATATGTGGTATGTTGGTTAATAATTTCTGAGGGTTGTAATTAATCTTGTGATGCACTTTATTAAACATGTGTTTTTAGTAATTTTGTATCTCTCTGTGTATTAATCCAATTGCCATGAAATTTTTATGGGATACTAAGCATGCTTTGATGATGCTTCAGTTAAATTTTCATGAATTTTTGATGTCATATGCTTCAATTATTAATTCTCCTTTGTATATGTTTAATATTGATTATCCCTTTGTTTATTATGATATCTCCTAATATACTTGCCAATTTGAGGTGAAATTTTTATGGTAGCCTCCTGGTAGCATGTATTTACCTCTGTAATTTTATTAGAATTTTACTGAGTACATTTTATATGTGATGCCATTTATGCTTATGCACTCAAAGTAAATAGAAAAATGTGATTAGATAACTGTTAGTGAAGTTGTTTTGGTGTTACTTATACATAATCTAACTGTTAGTGAAGTTGGGTAGGTCATTTGTGATGTTCTCAACATCACTTAATAATTAATTGTACAAATCTATCTTTTCTGGACAGATTTGGTAGTTAAGCAAATGGGGCTATGTTAATGATGTTTTCATGCTTAGTGATCTATAGAAAAGTTGTTGAGAACTTCATGAACTAGTTGCTGGTAAATTTTTGTAGCATTTGGACTTATAGTTTAGAAATGGCAGATGTTCCAAGCTGGGTTCAGTTTTGAAAGTGCTCTCTGTCTTCTAGAATAGATTCTGTACATGTGCTATTTCGACCTGGTAAATGATGAAATCATGCTTAGATCTTTATAAATGAAATATACACAATTTCATAAGCTTTCCAGAATGTCATCTTGCTAGTCATTTGGATTTGTAGAACTCTAGTTATGAATGTGTTCTTAGCTACTGCTGTTAACATGTGAAAATACTAAATTCCTGGAATCTTGTTATGTGTGTGTTTAGTCTTAATTTTGTGGTACTAAGTGATTGCTTAAGGATGTTCAAACATGTTAATACCAGAGAGGAAATTTACACCTAATCTTGAAGTGATTTGAATAGAGCACCACATGACTTGGGTTTGTGCTTATGATGTTGCAATATCATTACATTCATCTTCACATTATTCATACATGTTCACAAATCATCATGTCATCCTTGGTGCATACATTAAATTCATTGGGTGCATATACATGCAATAGGTGTGCCAAGAATCATGACGACCTTGAAGCTCCGCAAGGCGTGAACCCCGAAGTTGGAGTCCGTTCGGGAGCCGGGGGTCCAGTCCGACGAAGCCAGAGAAGACGTGGAAACCGTTCTTGAAGCCGAACCATGATCTATCTTCTTTCGGTTAAGGCAAGCCCCGGAGCATTATAAGCCTCCTACTTTCAAAGCAATTATCTATATATATGTGTTATATATGTATTGTTGCATTACATTATAGGAGTTGGTTGGAAACCCTTGCTGCATTGATAACACTCCTTGTCCAGCAATTTGAATCTTGAATCCTATGTAGACAGGATCGTATCTATGCTTAGCCCTGCTTAATTAGACCGGTAGAAGTCGGGTGATTTCCTGTCACCTGTGAGATATAGGGCTTTGTCAGGTCACGGTTGACTATATTTGCTATCGTGGAAAAGAACCATGTGTTAATATGAATAAAAGACCGGGCGGGGTCTTACGGTTGTAGTGATGCCGCCTGTGTCGATTAAGGACCGAGACCTAGAGCCTTCTATGTCATTTTGAACACATGCCTGACATTTAGCTGGCCGGCCTGAGGTTGCCAATCGCAAAGCCTAGTAGCTCAATTCAGGCTACGAAGTCAAAAAGTGGAAGTCGCCTTGGAAGGGAGCTAGAGGGTCCAAGGGCAGGTGAGTTAAAAGTCCTGAGCATCCTGGCCACTGTATCCCCGAGAACGCAACGCTGTTCGGGCCCACCCTGAGTTATACCAAAGTTTATCTACGGCTACCTTTAGCGGGGTTTGCTGGGTGAGTGTCAGGAATACCCCCTCAGCTGAGTTGAAATCGATTCGAGTCACCGTCTCTCCCAGATAGTGAGAAACTTGACTTGTTATCTCCAGCGTAGATATACTAATTATATTGATGGTTTGGAATTGATGATAAGGATGATAATGATAGCCATGATTAAACCGGATATGGTTATTATTGCTTGCTTAGCTTAATCAAGTGATTGCTATAGTACAGGTGTTAATCTAGTTAGCAGGTTAATGATGATTAACTTGATGCTTAAGCAAATAATGGTTACTTATCTGTATTAAGCTTTTTGGCAAATGAGTCAAGCTAGCCCACTTTACAAAGCCTTGCATACTCCTTGGTGTCACTTTATTTCTAGTTTTTGGTGGGTAAGTCTAGATGAGTACCTTCTCATACTTAGGGTTTATTGCCACCTATTGCAGGTAGCAGATTCGTACTTGTTGCTGCAAGTATTGTCTTTGCCTTGTGGGCGTGAAGACTAGACCATATGGGCATGGTCTCTGTAGTATCTCTTCTGGTATGCTTTTGCAGGATGTGACTATGTACTGGTAGTATTTGACTTCAAATGGTTTCAGAAATTATGTTGCTTCCGCTAATCTTTACTTTGGTTTTATAATAAATTATTCGTACTCCGATGTATGAGATTACTTATGAACTGTTGTAACAAGTGTTGTGTTGTGTTGAATCACTATGATCTTGGTTGATCTCGGTTTGGTTTGAAATCCCTCATCATTTCGTGGACTACCGGAGTTATATGGGCTCAAGTTTAAGAATTTGATCGCTTCGACGATTGTTTTTGGACTTGTGCTCTTATAATTTGGATGGTTCCGTGACATAGCATGCTAGTGTGGGCCCTCGCGCAGAGAAAATAAGGGGCACATTTACTAGCGCAGTAACCGGGAAAAAAGTGGAAACCGAAGAGATCGTGCCACGTTTCACATGCACGTCTCCCGAGAATCTCACAGAGATGGAACGACACAGTCAATGAGATAAATAGCCGCAGTACAGCCATTCCCCATCTACACCCAACAGTCGCATTTGCAAACCGAATATCATCTTCCTCCATCCTGCGTGCCCTAGACCAACTGCGCCGCCACCATTAGCACACCTCGCCGCTCGTTAGGAGCGACATGCTCTCTGTGCGCCAACAAAGCCAAGGCAAAGAGGCGAGAGAGGTTTTGAATGGCCAAGATGGCGGCAGCAAAAAGGGTGGAAATGATGAGGAAGGAGTGGTGGAAATCGAAGTCCACCGAATTGACCATCAACGACCTCATCGGCTTGGGCGTACTGCACAACCGGGAGCTTGCTGGATGGAGGCTAGCGGGCAGCGACAGCTACCCCAATCCCCAGCCTGGTGAGATAGTTGTCTTTGAAGATTTCTTCAAGCGGGTTTTGGGGTTCCTGTCCATCCGTTCCTCCAAGGGCTCTGCTTATTTTACGAGATTGGGATTTTCAATCTACATCCCAACTCGATCCTCCTTGTGTCAGTCTTTATACATCTGTGCGAGGCATATGTGGGAATCCAACCCCATTTCAACCTCTTTCGTTACCTGTTTTGCTTGAGGAAGAAAGGGTCCCCAAGGCGGCTCCAAAATTGCCGATGGAGTATACCTGACGCTCCGAGATGGGATGAAGCAAAAGTTTTTGAGCTGTCCTTGGAACACCTCTATCAGAGATTGGTATAAGAAGTGGTTTTACATCCACGAAGAACCTGACAGTGCGATGTTGTGCGACGTCGGGTACATTCCAGACAGGAGAGTAACCTGAAATGAGCGACCAGAGTTGGCCGAGAAAGTGGAGGAGTTGATGGCACTACTCCTGTTGAATTATCTAGATGGGCCGGCGGTACCGAGAACTTCATCAGCTGACGGGTGCAGCCATGCCAGAGGAGGGTGCACGCCGGGTATGAATACCAAGGCTCGGCCGATCAGACGAAGATGCGATCGGAGGATCTGGACCACGACGAAGTCGTACGCTGGATTGGGGAGTTGTTCAATCTAGCAGACCAGAGCTACTCCCACCTGAGCAAGATCCAGCATGCATATAAGCTCATCCGACCAGCTCCAAAGGTAAACAAAACAACTCCTTGGCTCAAAAAAGTGTTACCGACCACCGTAGAGTAATAAGTCCTGATGTTTCTTGTCTGTCATGTATACAGATTAACGGCGTGGAGAGACACAACCTGTTTGTGTCATTGGCCCCTGGAGTCGAGCACCCGCAAAGCTTGGAACCGCCTCCACGAAATGTGCAGCGGTGCTACGAGGACGTCGAGAGCGACCACATAGACAGGGCTCGAGCAGGTGCTGGGAAGAGTCCAAGTGCCCCCGAACAATCAAAGAAGAGGGCCAGAAGTTCCCGGGCTCAAGAGAGCCCAGAAGACTCTACCAGGAAACACCACAGCATGGTGGGTGACTGGTCAGAAGATGAAGCGGAGGAGGATGCGAGTGCCTACATGCTCAACCCACGGAAGAGGAGGAGCGAGCAGACAACGCAGGCGGGATCGACCCCACCGGCAAAGGGGCCGTAGGAGGGCCAGACGCCACCAACGGGGCCAATGCTCACCCTGAAGACAATGGAGAAGGTAACTAGGCCGTCACCGGAGGATGGAGGCCAAGGTTCCTCCGCCCGCCAGACAAGCCAAGGGTAACCGCGGCATCGCGCCTTCACCACTATTCATAGGAGCTCGGATCTGTAAGTTCTTGAAAACTCAGTAATTATTGTGTCAATAGGTCTAGCAAGCATACAAGTAGTAAAAGGAACTATCATGTTGTGATATGCTAGCTCGGCGTCAGTGGAGAGACCTGCGCAACTGGCCGCTGCTAGGGCGACCAAATCAACCACCACCACGACATCCTCCAAGCAACCAGAGGGTTAGACCATCGGGGCAGTAGAGCCGACAACAAGCAAGGATGCGTTGAACGTGGTGAGCACAGAAGTACCCAAGCAAGTGCCTGAGCTGGTGTCCGAGCAGGAGCCGCCAGAGTAGGTGGAGCCCGAGCAAAGTCTGCCGAGCACACTGAGTGAAGGGCAAGTCCCCGAGACCAATCAAGGTGTGTCCGAGCAGACCACGGCCACCACGAGCTCAACACAAGGTGGTCTACCTGACGCTGCAGCAAGAGGGAAAATGGTGGTGGGACCGTCAACCATCGGGCTGAACGAAGAGACTAGGCAGACCAGTATGGATTAGGCAGCTAAGTCTGATGATGATGTCCTTGAAGAAATCCAAGGGCACCCACAAGACGGATGGCAACCTGTATACATCTACCGTGAACGTGGAGACCACTACGTCTGCCACGAGGAGATCTCCATCAATGAGCAAACGGAGAGTGGAGCGAGAAGCTAGACGGCTCATTGGGGAAGTACAGGTAAGCATACTGCTTGATCACTGTTGGAGACCAGTTTGAATTTGTAGTCATGCATATATGGTGCTGTATTGACTTGCAGGGCCTCGTGAAGACGTCAAAGTATCATAAACGGTGCTTTGACCAAATTCAAGGCATCTCCGAAGACAATAAAGAGCTGACAGCTAAAGTGGATCGGCTGCGCAAGCGGCTCGAGACCGCTGAAAAAAGACCAGGCAGAGATCGAGTCACAAAGGCTCAATGCTGTCCTCCAGCTTGGTCAGAAAGAGCGAGAAAGAGCAGGTAACTTATTTTAGCTGCACATCCCTGGAGCACTGTTAAATATTGTTCATGTGTATTGAGATGTCTCCTGGAGCTTGTTGTAGATCTAGCAGAGGAAATCGCCAAGATACGAACAGAAAACACGTGCATGGCCGAGGAGTGTGCCCGACTAGTGATGGAGAACACCCGGCTGGCAGAGGACCACACACGGTTCCGAGACCACTCGGTGAAGATGACCAAGGAGGTAAAGAATAAAAACCAGGAGATAACCAATAAGTGGCCGTTTTCCTGATCATGGCATAATGATTGTATAGATGTCCTTTATCTATTTTCTAACCAGAATGCCCTTTTGCAGCATTAAAGACCAATGCCAAGAAGCACATTACAGAGCTGCAAAAAAGACCGTGACCTCTGGAAGGATCGCTGCACACAGATGGTGCGAGGGATCGGGCCAGTGATTGACTTGATCAATCCGGGAATGCTGCCAACCGAACAGCGAGTCCCGCAGCTGGGAGTAATAGACAAATGTTAGCTTGCGTGGAGTTGGCTTCAGCAGTTTATGAAGGAGGCCGGAGAGTTTGTGGGTGCCCATGTGCTAAACATGGTGCGCGCGCATTATCCCCTGATCGACTTCACGTGCCTTGCCAAGGGCTACCCCAAAGAAGTTGCCGTGCAGGAAGCAGGAGAGCTGCGGGGTCAGTTGACCAAGCTGGCGACGACAATCATTGGCGACATAAACCTGTGCGGAACGCCAACACCCCCGTCACAAAGAACGCCAACGACGTCTGCTCCAGGGTCTTCGAGCTGACCACATGGGACTGCGGTCTCGACCAGCCAATCCCAAGTCGGGCAATCTTCAAGTAAGGAGCAGTCGGAGCCTGCGGTCACGACCAGCCAGACTCCGAAGGCTTAGGCTCAATCAGCAAAGGCATCGCCACAGCCAGAGATGGGGGGTAAAACATGAGCCAAGCCCAGCTCGAGCACCTACCATTGAATAGCTATTTACTTGTAGCTGTAGAGCGAACAATAGTTTAGTTTGTCGTAAACTTGTACCTCATCAGGCAAGCTTGCAATAAAGTACTATTGCAACAATGTAAGCTTGTGTTGTTTTTTTGTTAAAAAAACGTGTTAAGCTTCTATATTGTGTTTGATCAATAACTAAGTTGAACGTACAATTGTTCTAGTTTAGTTGTAACAATTGGTAGACAATGCATCTTGTGAATCCGCACGGCCCTGGTTGGACATGTGGTCTGAGAGTGAAGCGCGTAGCTTATACACTCGTAAGAGCACACAGATCCGATCAGAGAGCACCTGCTGACCACCCGGAGCGTAGAGAGCAGGTCCCGTGCACGCGTAGGGAGAGCCCAGAGACAGGGCTGGCTCCGAGAACTCGAGAAAAAAAATGGTGGTCTGTCAACTATCTTACATGGAAATATTAGTTGGAGAGTAGTCCCAAACAAACATATTAAAGTATTCTAGAAAAAAACATAGCTGCTTTATTGAAATAATCAAAGTACAAGAAGGGTACATATCTTTATTTATGTGTTCTACAGGTAGAAACGCCTAAGCTTGTCAATATGATAGGAGTTGGGTACTTCAGTACCGTCGAGGTGAGCTAGCCTGTATGAAGTAGGTTGGGTGACTTCGGTGACCTCAAATGGTCCTTCCCAAGGAGATGAAGCACGCCTTCTTGGTTCATTTTCCACTTCAAGACCAGGTCCCCGACCATAAAAAGACGTCCTTTGACATTCTTGTTGTAGTATCTGCGTAGTACGGCTATGTACTTGGCTATATGTACACAGGAATCAAGAAGTCGTTCTTCAGAACAATTAACCTCGAGTTCCCGTGCATCGTCAGATCTGTCTTCATCAAAATTCTCAACGCGCAGAGATCTGAAAGCGATATCTGCAGGGAGTACTGCTTCAGCGCCGTAGACCATGAAGTACGGGGAGGCGCCAGTGCTGCGACTGGGCTAGGTCCTCAGTCCCTAGACCACAGCCGGCAATTCTTTAAGCCATCTTCCAGGGGCTTTGTCATTTTCCCTATACAACCTTTTTTTCAACACGTCGAGGATCATGCCATTGGCCCTTTCGACCTACCCATTAGCTCTAGGATGCGCTACTGACACGTATTTCACAACTATGCTCCTTTCATCGCAGAAGTCTCAGAATGCACTGCTAGTGACCTGAGTACCCAGGTCTGTAATTATGCTGTTGGGGAGGCCAAATCGGTGTATAATCTGATCGAGGAATTCAACCGCCTTCTCTGATGATACCTTAGTTAAAGGCATGTACTCGATCCATTTGGAAAACTTATCAATCAACATGAAGACATATTTGAAGTTACCAGGGGCTAGCTTGAAGGGACCAATCATATTCAGTCCCTAGCATGCAAAAGGGCTAGGAGGCTGGTATGGTTTGGATCTCATGTGTTGGTACGTGTATACGTTTGGCAAAAAACTAGCATCCGTCGTAGCGATGGACCAGCTTCTCTGCATCGGCCATGGTAGATGGCGAGTAGAAACCTGCTCGGAAAGCTTTGCCGACCAGGGTCCGAGAGGCGGCGTGATTGCCGCAAGTACCACTATGATTTCATGGAGCAGTTGAATACCTGCTTCACGAGTGATGCACTTCATGAGAACTTCCTCCTTCTCATTCTTACGCATGAGCCGCTCGTTCTCTGCTCGATCAGCGTAACCGGTCCCATCCTGCAAAAACTTAATAAAGGGTACTCTCCAATCATCAGTGTTAGTGGTTGGAGGTATACAAGCGTTGTCAGAGAGGAGTCCGTAGTGTTCGGAGGGGGAACCGTAGCCACCAGATGCTGGTCTGGAGGTTTCTCGACCACCTGATCTGCTTCGTCCTTAATGGACGGTTTAACAAGGTCTTGGACGAACACGCCATGTGGAACTTGAGCTCGGGATGACCCTAACTTAGACAACTCATCGGCTGCTTGATTTTTGTCTCGGACCACATGTGTGTACTCGATGCCGTAAAATTTGCCTTCTAACTTTCTGATTTCCTTGCAATAAGCATCCATCTTCTCGCTAGTCATGTCCTAGTCTTTGTTAAGCTGGTTAATGACCAGGGCCAAATCGCCATAGACGTGGATACTTTTTACACCAAGCTCGACCGCAATCCGCATGCCATGGAGGCAGGCCTCGTATTCTGCAGCGTTGTTAGATGCAGGGAAATAAATCCTAAGGACGTAGCGGAGCTATTCTTTTGTTGGTGAGATAAAGAGCAGCCTGCGCCTACGCCATCGATGTTCAGAGAGCCATCGAAATATAGCTTCTAGTATACGACGGGCCCCTGATCGGGAGGTGCGCTAAGGTCTGTCCATTCAACGATAAAGTCCACCAGGGCCTGAGACTTGATGGACGTGTGACCCTGGAACTCGATTGAATAAGGGCATAACTCCATTGCCCACTTGACGATGCGTCCGTTAGCGTCCTTATTTCGAATGATGTCCCCCAATGGGAAATTAGTCTTAACCACCACCCGATATCCGTCGAAGTAATGTTTCAACTTTTGGGATGTAATCAGTATGACATAGATCAGCTTTTGAACCTGCGGGTACCTGGCTTTGGACTCATTGAGCACCTCGCTGATGAAGTAAACAGGGCACTGGACTTTGAAGACATGGCTAGGTTCCTCACGCTCGACCATGATGACTGTGGAGACCACGTGATCAGTGGCCGCAATGTAGAGAAGAAGAACGTCATCTTTCTGAGGGGCTGTAAGGACGGGAGGAGAGGTTAAAAATTCTTTGAGCTGCGTGAAGGCAGCGTCAGCCTCTTTCGACCAGACAAACTTCTCTTATGCCTTGAGCAATTTGAAGAAAGGCAAGCCCTTCTCGTCGAGTCGTGAGATGAAGCGACTGAGGGTGGCCATACATCCAGTGAGCTTCTAGACATCCTTGATGTTTTTTGGTGGCTACATATCCAAAACGACCTTTACCTTTGTCGGGTTGGGGCGTATGCCATCGTGGCTGACGACGTTGCCCAGTAATATACCAGATGGGACTCCGAAGATACACTTCTTTGGATTAAGCTTCCATTAGTACTTGTTGAGCGCCGTGAAGGTACGCTGGAGATTGTCGATCAGGGTGTGAGCCTCCCTGGTTTTTACGACCACATCATCCACGTATGCTTCGACTAGGTCATCCTTGATCTCATTAGCTAGACATTGCTGGATGACACGCTGGTATGTGGCCCCAACGTTCTTAAGCCCGAATGACATAGTCGTGTAGCAATAGGCGCCGAATGGTGTAATGAAGGACGTTTTGATCTGATCATCCTTGTTGAGAGTGATCTGGTGATAACCAGAGTAGCAATCGAGAAAAGACAGCAGCTCGTAGCCGGCTGTGGAATCAACGAATTCGTCTATGCGAGGTAACCCGAAGGGGTCTTTAGGGCAGTGTTTGTTGAGATCAGTATAATCAACTCACATTCTCCATTTATTATTCTTTTTGCGTACAAGGACCGGGTTGGCTAACCAATCCGGATGATACACTTCTTTTATAAATCTAGCTGCTAACAGCTGGGTAACTTCTGCCCTAATAGTCTCCTTTTTATTGCGAGCGAACCACCGTAGCTTTTGCTTGATAGGTCTTGCGGTCTTCGAGATGTTCAAGGAGTGCTTGATCAGGTGTCGAGGAACACTGGGCATGTCAGTGGGTTTCCACGCGAACATGCTTACGTTATCACTCAGGAACCTGACGAGCGCGTCTTCCTATTTAGGATCCAGCTTGGCCCCGATAAGGGCTGTCTTATTAGGGTCATCGTCGACCAGCTGAATCTCCTTATGCTCGTTGGACTTGATGTGCTTCCGCGGTCCTTGGCGCTCTAGGATCTCCAGTTGGCCGGCGGTTGTCATGGAGGTGTCGACCATGGTTTGCGCCATGCGAACCGAGAGGTCAGTGGCCTCTGCCACCCTAAAGCTTTCCTCTTCATAGGTATAGGTAGTGAAAACATTGCCTCTGAGAGTAAGGACACCCTGCTCAATAGGCATTTTGAGCACCATGTAAGAGTAGTGTGGCACAGCCATGAATTTGGTGAGCACTGGTTGACCAAGGATGGCGTAGTAAGTACCCTCAAAGTTCGTGACCACGAAGTTGACGTAGTCGGTGCGGAAGTGGCTCGGATTGCCAAACTGCATAGGGAGCGTGATTTGCCCAAGAGGTATGGAGCTCTGTCCAGGAAGGACGCCCCAGAACTGTGCAACGTAGGGCTTGAGATCAGCCTTAGTTATTTTAAGGGCAGGCAAGCTGCTGCGAAACAAGATGTCGATGGAACTGCCATCGTCCACAAGTACCCTCTCGAATCGGACGCTGTTGATGCAGGGGTCGAGGATGAGGGGAAACTGACCAGGTTCTAGGATTGCCGCCTAGCGGTCTGCTCGGCTAAAGGTGATTTCACGGTGGGACCGCTCAAACAAGCCTGCTTCAGCAGCTTGCGCTCGCGCTTGGACTCTAAAGACACCTTTCCGCCAAAGATGGAGTGGACGGTTTTGGTGGGATTGACATATTGGTGATGAGGATTTCTATCCTGTTCGTCATCACCGTCGTCATCACCGTCACGCCGTGGTCCATCATCAATGGCCTTTGTAGCATCATCATTAGCGAGTTGCTTGGCGTAGATGTTCTTGAGGAAGCGGCAGCTTTCCATGGTGTGATTGGACTTGGGATGGATCTAGCAGGGACCCTTCAAAGCTTTGTTGTAATCTTCTTGATAGTCACGGTGACCAGTAGGTTTCTTAACCGCGTGGACCTCATGGTCATCTTCACGAGGGCGCTTGCCTTTGTAATCATCGCGATTATCGGGCCACCTATCACGATTATCTCGACGGTCACGATTGTTGTTGTTGCGGCGATCGTGATGGTCGCGGTTGTTGTTCTGACCATGGTCATCGGGTTTCACGTCCTGGCGCGGTGGGTGTTCATGGCGTGATGACCCACCCATGTGTTCCTTAATAATCTTCTTGGCGTCATCGGCATCCGCGTAGTTCTTGGCCGTAGCAAGGAGCTCGGAGACCATAGACCGCCATTTCTGGAGCAGCTTGCTTCGAAGAGCGTCGTGGTGGCAAAGGCCTTTGATGAAGGCCGAGACTGCTTCATCATTAGTGATTCTTAGGATCTTGAGACACATATCCGAGAAGCGTCGGATATAGTCATGCAGCGACTCACCTGCTCGGTCACGTATACGCTTGAGGTCGTATTTGTTGCCCGGCTGGTCACATGTGGCGATGAAATTGTCGATGAAGGCATATCGAAGGTCCGACCAGCTGTCGAACTGTTTCTCCGGGAGGCTAAGAAGCCATTGATAGCCTGCCTAATCAAGAACAACTAGAAGATAGTTAGCCATTACGTGCTCATCACCTGCGGTGGACCGGATGGTGATCTCGTAGAGCGTGACCCAGCTTTTGGGGTTCTCCTTGCCATCATATTTCCTAAGCTTCTCAAGCTTAAAATTCCTTGGCCAGACGACTTGTTGGAGATGAGGAGTAAACTGTTTGAGACCCGAGGGGCCATGTTTGGTGTCATACTTGGATACGGCGCACGTTCTTGTGGGCCTGGCGGTCATTAGCATGACAATTGATGTGACTGTGGGTGTCGCGGGGAGGAAGACGGTGACGGAGATCGCGAGGAGGGTTCTGGTCGACCTCCTGATTTTGATTGCCGTGACGATTGCGGTTGTTGTCATGACAACCTCGACCACCTTCTTGTCCGCCCTCGTCACCGCCGCCACCACCGCCATCTCCGCCGCCGCCATAGCCACCTCCGCTGTCGCCATCGCCACCACCACGTGGGGGATTGGGTGGTCTCTGATCGTTGTGATGTTGGCGACTTGGATGCTCTGAAGCGCGGGAGCGATGGCTCCAACTAGATGCGATGGACGTGCTTGTAGCAGCTCGAGCTCGCTGGGCGAGCTCGACGGTTTATCCTATGGCAGCGGTCACATATGCTTTGATTTCTTCATGAACCGCATGGTAGTCAGGTGTGTCTAGCAATCAGTCCAGGTTGGCCATGGCGACGACCACATTGGCACTTGGGGTCCTGAAAACTTGCATATCGCCTACTTTGTCGAAGGCGTTAGCCAGATCATGAGGTCATGGTCCCCTGCGACGTGCTTCTTCTTCTGCCTCCAAGCGACGGCGTTTGGCACGGTCGGCGTTACGCTGTTCACGAAGTTGCCGTTGGCCGTCAGTTTCTCCCACGACTACGGTCTCATCATTGCTGACGTTAAGCACCATGGCGCCGCGTCTTGGTGGGAACCTTGGGATCAGGGAGAAACCCGGAGGATATGGTAGTGGATCCATATCATATTCGTCGTTGAGGTGTTTGACCTCAGAATGTGTAGATCTGGTGCTGGAGCCGCCATCCTCGGTAAGTGTATGGAACGAGCCATCACAATGTTCTCGGACACTGACCATGTTGACAGTATTGCCTGGTAATGGTCAAGGCATGTCTGGAAAGCTCAAATCTGAAACACGGTCACGCTCCATGGAACCTGTGAACAGATGAGGCGTACGATACGCGTACTTGGAAGCAGCGTTTTTTAGATCGTATGGAAGGGCCTGGCAATCCTCCGTCGGGGCTTGGTACTCATAGAGCCTGAGGCCAGGTGTAGGAACTGGTTGAAGGCGTACCGTACGTCCTTCAGGAGTAGCAGTGACCACTAGATCTATATCAAGTCGTGTTGGATGGCGAGCCTGAACTGGTTGGGTAGATCTATTGTGGTGGAGAGGTACCTGCTTGGTAGATTGATTTTGAATTCAATCTACTAAAGTCAGGGTTTGAGAAAGCTTGTGGCCGACCTGGTCGATAGCTTCGATTAGGTCGGTGTTGTCGATCGTCCTTCCTTTTGTAGCGGGGAAGTGGTCGATGAGTTGTCGGCGTGGTCGGAGCCGTTGCTGGGGTGGTCGGAGCCGTTGCCAGCGTGGTCGGAGCCATTACTAGAGTGGTTGGTTCTGTAGCCAGCGTGATCGGAGCTGTTGCTGATGAAGATGTGGTTGATGCAGATCGGATCTGCGCCTCCTCTGTGGCAGCGGCGGTGAAGCTATTAATGCTGGTGGTCCAGGTGATCTGGCCGACGGTGAACATGAGACCGTCCGCCACGGCCGCAGAGTCGGGGATGATGAGCATCTTGCTCGCCTGGGAAGCTGTACGCACACCCCCTACCTAGCGCGCCACTGTCGACAAAACCTGGTCGGCACTCTGCTGAGGGGTGTGCCCAAGGTAGTGATTTGTCGGTAGACAAGTGCGCAAGCTACGAACGAGATGGTGATGCAAGACACAACAAGGTTTTTATCCAGGTTCGGCCACCGTGAGGGCGTAATACATACGTCCCGCGTCTGATCTGTATTGCTATGTATAATGAGATGTGTTTTGAGGGGGTCCCCTGCCCGCCTTATATAGTCCGAGGGACAGGGTTACAAATCAGGAAACTAATCCTGCTCGGTTACAATTGTTATAACTAACCAAATAAGGATTCCTATTCTAACCGACCAGGATCTTGCTTGATCTCCAAGTTTGCTTTCCTTCCTTGCGTGGGGCGCCGAGCCGATCGACTAGGTGACGCGTCATCTTCTGGTGGGCCAGGCTATCTGGTCTGGGCTAGCCCAAGTCTTGTCATAAGAGTATAGGGGTTAATACCCCCATAAGCCGATTGTACGTTTGGTGCAAGCCACACACCTATCTTGCATCAAAATTAGAACTATCTCCAAATAGACAAAAACGAGCTTACACTTGAGCCTCGTCACCTAGGAGTTTCATCTTGTGCGAGCAAAATATTTTCTGAGCCTATGGTATGTTTAACGCAAATAGTGCACCAATATTGCGTTAAGATTAGCACTATCTTCAAATGGACTGAAACAAGCTTCTACTTGAGCCTTGTCACCTAGGAGTACCATCGGGTGCGTCAAAAATGAATTTTGAGCCTGTGGTACGCTCAGCACAAATAATGCACCTATATTCCACCGACACTAACATCGTTTTTAAACGGACCAAAATGAGATTCCACATGACCCACTTACCAAGGACTTCCATCGGGTGCGTCCAATACGATTTCCGAGCCTATGGTACGTTTGGCACAAACCGTGCACCTATCTTGCGTCAAGATTAGAACTATCTCCAAACGGACTAAAACGAGATTCCACTTGAGCCTCATCACCAAGGTGTACCATCGAATGCGTCCAAAATGATTTTTGAGTCTATGGTACGTTTGTTGCAAAACTGTGCACCTATCTAGCACCTATATTGCAGCTGCACTAACACTGTCTCCAAATAGGCAAAAATGAGATTCCACATGACCACGTCACCTAGGATTTCCATCTTGTGTGATCAAAACGTTCTCTAAGCCAATGGTACGTTTGGCGCAAATAGTGTACCAATATTGCGTTAAGATTAACACTATCTGCAAACGGACTGAAATGAGCTTCCACTTGAGCCTCGTCACCTAGAACTACCATGAGGTGCGTCCAAAACAATTTCTGAGCCTAGGGTATGTTGAGCGCAAAGCATGCACCTCTATATTGCACCGACACTAACACCGTTTCCAAACGGACCGAAATGAGATTCCACATGACCCACTCACCAAGGAGCTCCATCAGTTGCGTCCAGGACGATTTCCGAGCCTATGGTACATTCAGCACAAATGGCACACCTATCTTGCATCAAGATTAGCACTATCTACGAACGGACACAAACGAGCTTCCACTTGAGCCTCGTCACCAAGGAGTAGCATCGGGTGTGTCCAAATTAATTTCTATGCCTCTGGTACGTTTGGCGCAAACCATACACCTATCTAGCACCTATATTGCACCGGCACTAACATTGTCTCCAAACAAGCCAAAAAGAGATTCCACATGACCCATGTCACCTAGGAGTTCCACCTTGTGCGATCAAAACGTTTTCTGAGCCAATGGTACGTTTGGTGCAAACAGTGCACCAATATTGCGTTAAGATTAGCACTATCTCCAAACGGACTGAAACGAGCTTCTACTTGAGCCTCGTCACCTAGGAGTACCATCGGGTGCGTCCAATATGATTTTTGAGCCTATGGTACGTTCAGCGCAAACCATGCACCTATATTGCACTTACACTAACACCATTTCTAAAAGGACCAAAATAAGAGTCCACCTAACCCACTCACCAAGGAGTTCCATCGGGTGCGTCCAAGACGATTTCGGAACCTGTGGTACATTCGGCACAAACCTATCTTGCGTCAAGTTTAGTAGTTTCTCCAAACAGACTCAAATGAGCTTCCACTTGAGCGCCATCATCTAGGAGTAAAAATCAGCTGTGTCCAAAACAATTTCCGAGCCTATGGTACGTTCAGCAAAAACCGTGCACCTATCTTGCGTCAAGATTAGCACTGTCTCCAAACAGACCGAAACAAGCTTCCACTTGAACCTCGTCACCTAGAAGTGACATTGCGTGCCTCGAAAATGATTTATGAGCCTATGTACTTTTGGCGCAAACCGTGCACATATCTTGCGTCAAAATTAGCACTATCTCCAAACAGACTAAAACGAGCTTGCAGTTGAGCCTTGTCACCTAGATGTACCATCGAGTGCGTCCAAAACAATTTTTGAGCCTATGGTACATTTGGTGCAAAACGAGCACCTATCTAGCACCTATACTGCACCGGCACTAACACTATCTCCAAACAGGCCGAAACGATATTCCACATGACCCACGTCACCTAGGGGTTCCATCTTGTGCGATCAAAATGTTTTCTGAGCCTATGGTATGTTTGACGGAAACAATGCACCAATATTGCGTTAAGATCAGCACTATCTGCAAACGGACTGAAACAAGCTTCGACTTGAGCCTCGTCACCTAGGAGTACCATTAGGTGCGTCCAAAATGATTCCAAACCTACAGTACGTTTAGCGCAAACCATGCACCTATATTGCACCGACACTAACACCATTTCCAAATGGACCAAAACAAGATTCCACATGACCGACTCACTAAGGAGTTCTGTCAGGTGCGTCCAAGACGATTTCTGAGCCTATGGTACGTTCAGCACAAACCGTGCACCTATCTTGCGTCAAGATTACCACTATCTCCAAACGGACTGAAACAACCTTCCACTTGAGCCTCGTCACCTAGGTGTGCCATCCAGTGCATCCAAAACGATTTTGGAGCCTATTGTACGTTTATTGCAAAATGTGCACCTATCTAGCCCCTATATTGCACAATCACTAACATTGTCTCCAAATAGGCTAAAATTAGATTTCACATGACCCACGTCACCTAGGCGTTCCATCTTGTGCGATCAAAATGTTTTCTGAGCCAATGGTATGTTTGGCGCAAAGAGTGCACCAATATTGCGTTTAGATTAGCACTATCTTCAAACAGACTGAAATGAGCTTCTACTTGAGCTCGTCACCTAGGAGTACCATCGGGTGCGTCCAAAACGATTTCTGAGCCTGTGGTACGTTCAGCGCAAACCATGCACCTATATTGCACTGACACTAACACTGTTTCAAAATAGACCGAAACGAGATTCCACATGACCCACTCACTAGTGAGTTCCATCGGGTGCGTCCAAGACGATTTCCAAGCCTACGGTATGTTTGGCACAAACCGTGCACCTATCTTGCGAAAAGATTAGCACTATCTCCAAACAGACTAAAACGAGCTTCCATTTGAGCCTCGTCACCTAGGTATACCATCGAGTGCGTCCAAAACCATTTTTGAGCCTATGGTATGTTTGGTGCAAACCGTGCATCTATCTAGTACCTATATTGCACCGGCACTAACACTGTCTCCAAACAGCCCGAAATGAGATTCCACACGACCCACGTCACCGAGTTCCATCTTGTGCGATCAAAACGTTTTCTGAGCCTATGGTGCATTTGACGCAAACAGTGCACCAATATTGCGTTAAGATTAGCACTATCTGCAAAAGGTCAAAAACGAGCTTCTACTTGATCCTCGTCACCTAGGAGTACCATCGGGTGCGTCCAAAACGATTTCCGAACCTATGGTACGTTCAGCGAGACCATGCACCCATATTGCACCAAGACTAACACCGTTTCTAAATGGACCGAAACAAGATTCCACATGACCCACTGACTAAGGAGTTCCATCGGGTGCGTCCAAGATGATTTCGAAGCCTATGGTACGTTCGGCACAAACCGTTCACCTATCATGCGTCAAGATTAGCACTATCTCCAAACGTACCGAAACGAGCTTCCACTCGAGCCTCGTCACCTAGGAGTACCATTGTGTGCGTCCAAAATGATTTCTGAGCATGTGGTATACGTTCGACACAAATCGTGCACCTATCTTTCGTCAAGATTAGCACTATCTCCAAATGGACTCAAACGAGCTTCTAGTTTAGCCTCGTTACCTAAGGGTACCATCGGGTGCATCTAAAACGATTTTTGAGCCTATAGTACGTTCAGCGCAAACCATGCACCTATCTTGCGTTAAGATTAGCACTATCTTCAAACGGACCGAAATGAGCTTCCACTAGAGCCTCGTCACCTAGGAGTACCATTGTGCGCATCGAAAATGATTTCTGAGCCGATTGTACGTTTGGCGCAAGTCGCACACCTATCTTGCATCAAAATTAGCACTATCTCCAAATGGAGAAAAACGAGCTTACACTTGAGCCTCATCACCTAGGAGTTTCATCTTGTGCGATCAAAACATTTTCGGAGCCTATGGTACGTTTAACGCAAACAGTGCACCAATATTGCGTTAAGATTAGCACTATCTTCAAACGGACTGAAACAAGCTTCAACTTGAGCCTCATCACCTAGGAGTACCATCGGGTGTGTCCAAAACGATTTCTGAGCCTGTGGTACGTTCAACGCAAACCATGCACCTATATTCCACTGACACTAACACTGTTTCAAAACGGACCAAAACGAGATTCCACATGACCCACTCACTAGTGAGTTCCATCAGGTTCGACCATGCCGATTTCTGAGCCTATGGTACGTTCGGCACAAACCGTGCACCTATCTTGTGTCAAGATTAGCACTATCTGCAAACGGACTAAAACGAGCTTCCACTTGAGCCTTGTCACCTAAGTGTACCATCGAGTGCGTCCAAAATGATTTTTCAGCCTATGGTACGTTTGGTTCAAACCGTGCATCTATCTAGTACCTATATTGCACCGGCACTAACACTGTCTCCAAATAGCAGGAAACATTTTCTGAGCCTATGGTACGTTTGACGCCAACAGTGCACCAATATTGCGTTAAGATTAGCACTATCTACAAACGGACATAAACGAACTTCTAGTTGATCCTCGTCACCTAGGAGTACCATTGGGTGCGTCCAAAACGATTTCTGAGCATGTGGTACGTTCAGTGCAGACCAGGCACCTATATTGCACTGACACTAACACCGTTTCCAGACAGACCGAAACGAGATTCCACATGACCCACTCACCAAGGTGTTCCATCGGGTGCGTCCAAGACGATTTCCGGGCCTATGGTACGTTCGACACAAACCGTGCACCTATCTTGTGTCAAGATTAGCACTATCTCCAAATGGACTCAAACGAGCTTCTAGTTTAGCCTCGTTACCGAAGGGTACCATCGGGTGCGTCCAAAACAATTTTTGAGCCTATAGTACGTTCAGCACAAACCGTGCACCTATCTTGCGTCAAGATTAGCACTATCTCCAAACGTACCGAAACGAGCTTCCACTCGAGCCTCGTCACCTAGGAGTACCATTGTGTGCGTCCAAAATGATTTCTGAGCATGTGGTATACGTTCGACACAAATCGTGCACCTATCTTTCATCAAGATTAGCACTATCTCCAAATGGACTCAAACGAGCTTCTAGTTTAGCCTCGTTACCTAAGGGTACCATCGGGTGCATCTAAAACAATTTTTGAGCCTATAGTACGTTCAGCGCAAACCGTGCACCTATCTTGCGTTAAGATTAGCACTATCTCCAAACGGACCGAAATGAGCTTCCACTAGAGCCTCGTCACCTAGGAGTACCATTGTGCGCATCGAAAATGATTTCTGAGCCGATTGTACGTTTGGCGCAAGTCGCACACCTATCTTGCATCAAAATTAGCACTATCTCCAAATGGAGAAAAACGAGCTTACACTTGAGCCTCATCACCTAGGAGTTTCATCTTGTGCGATCAAAACATTTTCGGAGCCTATGGTACGTTTAACGCAAACAGTGCACCAATATTGCGTTAAGATTAGCACTATCTTCAAACGGACTGAAACAAGCTTCAACTTGAGCCTCGTCACCTAGGAGTACCATCGGGTGTGTCCAAAACGATTTCTGAGCCTGTGGTACGTTCAACGCAAACCATGCACCTATATTCCACTGACACTAACATTGTTTCAAAACGGACCAAAACGAGATTCCACATGACCCACTCACTAGTGAGTTCCATCAGGTTCGACCATGCCGATTTCTGAGCCTATGGTACGTTCGGCACAAACCGTGCACCTATCTTGTGTCAAGATTAGCACTATCTGCAAACGGACTAAAACGAGCTTCCACTTGAGCCTTGTCACCTAAGTGTACCATCGAGTGCGTCTAAAATGATTTTTTAGCCTATGGTACGTTTGGTTCAAACCGTGCATCTATCTAGTACCTATATTGCACCGGCACTAACACTGTCTCCAAATAGCAGGAAACATTTTCTGAGCCTATGGTACGTTTGACGCCAACAGTGCACCAATATTGCGTTAAGATTAGCACTATCTACAAACGGACATAAACGAACTTCTAGTTGATCCTCGTCACGTAGGAGTACCATTGGGTGCGTCCAAAACGATTTCTGAGCATGTGGTACGTTCAGTGCAGACCATGCACCTATATTGCACTGACACTAACACCGTTTCCAGACAGACCGAAACGAGATTCCACATGACCCACTCACCAAGGTGTTCCATCGGGTGCGTCCAAGACGATTTCCGGGCCTATGGTACGTTCGACAAAACCGTGCACCTATCTTGTGTCAAGATTAGCACTATCTCCAAATGGACTCAAACGAGCTTCTAGTTTAGCCTCGTTACCGAAGGGTACCATCGGGTGCGTCCAAAACAATTTTTGAGCCTATAGTACGTTCAGCACAAACCGTGCACCTATCTTGCGTCAAGATTAGCACTATCTCCAAACGGACCGAAATGAGCTTCCACTAGAGCCTCGTCACCTAGGAGTACCATTATGTGCACCGAAAATGATTTCCGAGCCGATTGTACGTCTAGCGCAAGCCGCACACCTATCTTGCGTCAAAATTAGCACTATCTCCAAATGGACAAAAACGAGCTTACACTTGAGCCTCGTCACCTAGGAGTTCCATCTTGTGCGATCTAAATGTTTTCTGAGCCTATGGTACGTTTAACGCAAATAGTGCACCAATATTGCGTTAAGATTAGCACTATCTTCAAACGGACTGAAACAAGCTTCTACTTAAGCCTCGTCACCCAGGGGTACCATCGGGTGCGTTCAAAACGATTTTTGAGCCTGTGGTACGTTCAGCACAAATATTGCACCTATATTCCACCGACACTAACACCGTTTCCAAACGGACCGAAATGAGATTCCACATGACCCACTTACCAAGGAGTTCTATGGGGTGCGTCCAATACGATTTCCGAGCCTATGGTACGTTCGGCACAAACTGTGCACCTATCTTGCGTCAAGATTAGCACTATCTCTAAATGGACTAAAACGATATTCCACTTGAGCCTCATCACCGAGGTGTACCATCAAATGCGTCCAAAATGATTTTTCAGCCTATGGTACGTTTGGTGCAAACCGTGCACCTATCTAGCACCTATATTGCACCTGCACTAACACTGTCTCCAAATAGGCCAAAATTAGATTCCACTTGACCACGTCACCTAGGAGTTCTATCTTGTGTGATCAAAATGTTTTCTGAGCCAATGGTACATTTGGCGCAAATAGTGTAGCAATATTGCGTTAAGATTAGCACTATCTGCAAACGGACTGAAATGAGCTTCCACTTGAGCCTCATCATCTAGGAGAACCATCGGGTGCGTCCAAAACAATTTCTGAGCCTGTGGTACGTTCAGCGCAAACTGTTCACCTATATATTGCACCGACACTAACACCGTTTCCAAACGGACCAAAATGAGATTCCACATGACCCACTCACCAAGGAGCTCCATCAGGTGCGGCCAGGATTATTTCCGAGCGTATGGTACGTTCGGCACAAACAGCGCACCTATCTTGCGTCAAGATTAGCACTATCTCCGAACGGACACAAACGAGCTTCCACTTGAGCCTCGTCACCAAGGAGTACCATCGGGTGCGTCCAAATTAATTTCTGAGCCTATGGTACGTTTAGCGCAAACCATGCACCAATCCTGCACCGACGCTAACACGGTCTCCAAACGGACCAAAATGAGATTCCACACGACCCGCGTCACCTAGGAGTTCCATCGGGTGTGTCCAAAATGATTTCTGAGCCTATGGTACGTTTGGCGCAAAACGTGCTCTTACCTTGCATCAAGTTTAGCACTATCTCCAATCGGACCGTAACAAGCTTCCACTTGAACCACGTCACCTAGGAGTACCATCGGGTGCGTCCAAAACGATTTCAGAGTCTATGGTACATTTGGCACAAAATGTGCACCTATCTTGCATTGACACTAACACTATCTCCAAACGAACCGAAATGAGATTCCACATGCCTGATGTCACCTAGGAGCTCCATCGGGTGCGTTCAAAATGATTTATGAGCCTTTGGACCGTTCGGCGCAAACCGTGCACCAATTTTGCGACAAGGATGGCATTACTGAGCCTATGATACGTTTGGCGCAAATCGCGCACCTATCTTGCGTCAATATTAGCACTATCTCCAAACGAACTAAAACGAGCTTCCACTTGAGCCTCGTCACCTAGGTGTACTATCGACTGCGTCCAAAATGATTTTTGAGCCTATGGTACGTTTGGTGAAAACCGTGCACCTATCTACCACCTATATTGCACCGGCACTAACACTGTCTCCAAATAGGCCGAAACGAGATTCCACATGACCCATGTCACCTAGGAGTTTCATCTTGTGCGATCAAAATGTTTTCTGAGCCTATGGTACGTTTGACGCAAACCGTGCACCTATCTTACGTGAAGATGAGCACTATCTCCAAACAGACTAAAACAGGCTTCCACTTGAGCCTCGTCATCTAGGTGTACCATCGAGTGTGTCCAAAACAATTTTTGAGCCTATGGTACGTTTATTGCAAACTGTGCACCTATCTAGCACTTATATAACCAGTATTAACATTGTCTCCAAACAAGCCAAAACGAGATTCCACATGACCCACGTCACCTAGGAGTTCCATCTTGTGCGATCAAAATGTTTTCTGAGCCAATGGTACGTTTGGCGCAACAGTGCACCAATATTGCGTTAAGATTAGCACTATCTGCAAACAGACTGAAACATGCTTCTACTTGAGCTCGTCACCTAGGAGTACCATCGGGTGCGTCCAAAATAATTTTCTGAGCCTATGGTACGTTCAGCGCAAACCATGCACCTATATTGCACCGACAACAACACTGTTTCAAAACAGACCGAAACAAGATTCCACATGACCCACTCACCAATGAGTTCCATCGGATGCGTCCAAGACGATTTCCAAGCCTATGGTATGTTCGGCACAAACCGTGCACCTATCTTGCGTCAAGATTAGGACTATCTCCAACTGGACTAAAATGAGCTTCCACTTGTGCCTCGTCACCTAGGTGTACCATCGAGTGCGTATAAAACGATTTTGAGCCTATGGTACGTTTCGTGCAAACCATGCATCTATCTAGTACCTATATTGCACCGGCACTAACACTGTCTCCAAATAGCCCGAAACGAGATTCCGCACGACCCACGTCACCGAGTTCCATCTTGTGCGATCAAAACATTTTCTGAGTCTATGGTACGTTTAACGCAAATAGCGCACCAATATTGCGTTAAGATTAGCACTATCTGCAAACGGACATAAACGAGCTTCTAGTTGATCCTCGTCACCTACGAGTACCTTCGGGTGCGTCCAAAATGATTTCTGAGCCTATGGTACGTTTAGCACAGACCATGCACCTATATTGCACCAACACTAACACCGTTTCCAAACGGACCGAAACGAGATTCCACATGACCCACGTCACCGAGTTCCATCTTGTGCGAGCAAAATGATTTTTGAGTCTATGGTATGTTTATTGCAAACTGTGCACCTATCTAGCATTTATATAGCACCTGTATTAACATTGTCTCCAAACAAGACAAAACGAGATTCCACATGACCCACGTCACCTAGGATTTTCAAATTGTGCGATCAAAATGATTTCTGAGCCTATGGTACGTTTGGTGCAAACAGTGCACCAATATTGCGTTAAGATTAGCACTATCAGCAAACGGACTGAAACAAGCTTACACTTGAGCCTTGTCACCTAGATGTATGATCGAGTGCGTCCAAAACGATTTTTGATTTTGAGCCTATGGTACATTTGGTGCAAACTGAGCACCTATACTGCACCGGCACTAACACTGTCTCCAAACAAGCCGAAACGATATTCCACATGACCCACATCACCTAGGGGTTCCATCTTGTGCGATCAAAATGTTTTCTGAGCCTATGGTACGTTTGACGCAAACAGTGCACCAATATTGCGTTAAGATTAGCACTATCTGCAAACGGACTGAAACAAGCTTCTACTTGAGCCTCGTCACCTAGGAGTACCATTGGGTGCGTCCAAAACAATTTGCAAACATGTGGTACGTTCAGCGCAAACCATGCACCTATATTGCACCAACACTAACACCGTTTCCAAACGGACCGAAACGAGATTTCACATGACCGACTCAACAAGGAGTTCCGTTTGGTGCGTCCAAGACGATTTCTGAGCCTATGATACGTTCGGCACAAACCGCACTATCTCCAAATGGACTAAAACGATCTTCCACTTGAGCCTCGTCACCTAGGTGTACCATCGAGTGCGTCCAAAATGATTTTTGAGCCTATAGTACGTTTGGTGCAAACTGTGCATCTATCTAGTACCTATATTACACCGGCACTAACACTGTCTCCAAACAGCCAGAAATGAGATTCCACACAACCCACGTCACCGAGTTCCATCTTGTGCGATCAAAACATTTTCTGAGCCCGTGGTACGTTTGACGCAAATAGTGCACCAATATTGCGTTAAGATTAGCACTATATGCAAATGGATAGAAACGAGCTTCTACTTGATCCTCGTCACCAACAGTACCATCGGGTGCGTCCAAAATGATTTTCGAGGCTGTGGTATGTTCAGCACAGACCATGCACCTATATTGCACCGACACTAACACCGTTTCCAAACGGACCGAAACGAGATTACACATGACCCACTCACCTAGGAGTTTCATCGAGTGCGTCCAAGACGATTTCCCAACCTATGGTTCGTTCAGCACAAACAGCGCACCTATCTTGCTTCAAGATTAGCAGTATCTCCAAAGGGACTCAAATGAGCTTCTAGTTGAGCCTCGTTAGCTAAGAGTACCATCGGGTGCGTCCAAAATGATTTTCGAGCCTATAGTACGTTCAGCGCAAACTGTGCACCTATCTTGCGTTAAGATAAACACTATCTACAAACGGACCGAAACGAGCTTCCACTTGAGCCTCGTTACCTAGGAGTACCATTGCGTGCATCGAAAATGATTTATGAGTCGATTGTACATTTGGCGCAAGAAACGGACTAAAACGAGCTTACACTTGAGCCTCGTCACCTAGAAGTTCCATCTTGTGCGATCAAAATGTTTTCAGAGCCTATGGTACGTTTTACGCAAACAGTGCACCAATATTGTGTTAAGATTAGCACTATCTGCAAACGGTTTGAAATAAGCTTCTACTTGAGCCTCGTCACCTAGGAATACCATCGGGTGCGTCCAAAATGATTTTCCAAGCCTGTGGTACGTTCAGCGCAAACCATGCACCTATATTGCACCGACACTAACACTGTTTTCAAATAGACCGAAACGAGATTCCACATGATCGACTCACCAAGGAGTTCCATCGGGTGCGTCCAAGACGATTTTTCTGAGCATATGGTACGTTCTTCATAAACTGTGCACCTATCTTTCGTCAAGATTAGCACTATCTCTAAACAGACTAAAACGAGCTTCCACTTGAGCCTCGTCACCTAGGTGTACCATCGAGTGCGTCCAAAATAATTTTGAGTCTATGGTACGTTTGGTGCAAACCGTGCACCTATCTAGCACCTATATTGCACCGGCACTAACACTGTCTCCAAATAGGCCGAAACGAGATTCCACATGACCCACGTCACCTAGGAGTTAGATCTTGTGTGATCAAAACATTTTTCTGAGCCTATGGTACGTTTGACGCAAAGAGTGCACCAATATTGTGTTAAGATTAAAACTATCTGCAAACAGACTAAAACGAGCTTCTACTTGATCCTTGTCACCTAGGAGTACCATTGGGTGCGTCCAAAACGATTTCTGAGCCTGTGGTACGTTCAGCGCAGACCATGCACCTATATTGCACCGACACTAACACCGTTTCCAAATGGACCGAATCGAGATTCCACATGACCCGCTCACCAAGAAGTTCCATCGGGTGCGTCTAAGATGATTTCCGAGCCTATGGTACGTTCGGCACAAACCACGCAACTATCTTGCGTGAAGATGAGCACTATCTCCAAACAGACTAAAACGAGCTTCCACTTCAGCATCGTCACCTAGGTGTACAATCGAGTGCGTCCAAAACGATTTTTGAGCCTATGGTACGTTTCTTGCAAACTGTGCACCTATCTAGCACCTATATTGCACCAATACTAACATTGTCTCGAAACAGGCCAAAATGAGATTCCACATGACCCACGTCACCTAGCAGTTCCATCTCGTGCGATCAAAATGTTTTTTGAGCCAATGGTACGTTTGGCGCAAACAGTGTACCAATATTACGTTAAGATTAGCACTATCTACAAACAGACTGGAACGAGCTTCTACTTGAGCTCGCCACCTTGGAATACTATAGGGTGCGTCCAAAACAATTTCTAAGCCTGTGGTACGTTCAGCGCAAACCAAGCAACTATATTGCACCGACACTAACACTGTTTTAATACAGACCGAAACAAGATTCCACATGACCCACTCACCAGTGCGTTCCATCTGGTGCGTCCAAGATGATTTCCGATCCTATGGTACGTTCAGCACAAGCCATGCACCTATCTTGCGTCAAGATTACCACTATCTCCAAATGGACTAATATGAGCTTCCACTTGAGCCTCGTCACCGTGTACCATCGAGTGCGTCCAAAATGACTTTTGAGCCTATGGTACGTTCGGTGCAAACCGTGCATCTATCTAGTACCTATATTGCGCCGTGACTAACACTGTCTCCAAACAACCCGAAATAAGATTCCACACAACCCACGTCATCGAGTTCCATCTTGTGCGATCAAAACGTTTTCTGAGCCTATGGTACGTTGGATGCAACCAGTGCACCAATATTGCGTTAAGATTAGCACTATCTGCAAACAGACAGAAACGAGCTTCTAATTGATCCTCGTCACCTAGAAGTACTATCAGGTGTGTCCAAAATGATTTCCGAGCCTATGGTAAGTTCGGCACAATCTGCGCACCTATCTTGCGCCAAGATTAGCACTATCTCCAAACAGACTCAAACGAGCTTCCACTTGAGCCTCGTCACCTAGGAGTACCACCGGCTGCGTCCAAAATAATTTCTGAGCCTCTGGTACGTTCAGCGAAAATCGTGCACCTATCTTGCGTTAAGATTAGCACTATCTCCAAACAGACCGAAATGACCTTGCACTTGAACCTCGTCACCTAGGAGTACCATTCCGTGCATCAAAAATGATTTTCTGAGCCTATGATACATTTGGCGCAAATCGCGCACCAATCTTGTGTCAAAATCAGCTCTATCTCCAAATGGACTAAAACGACCTTACGCTTGAGCCTTGTCTCCTAGATGTACCTTCGAGTGTGTCCAAAATTATTTTTGAGCCTATGGTATGTTTGGTGCAAACCGTGCACCTATCTAGCACCTATATGGCATCGGCACTAACACTGTCTCTAAATAGGCCGAAATGAGATTCCACATGACCCACATTACCTAGGAGTTCCATCTTGTGTGATCAAAACATTTTCTAAGCCTACGATACGTTTGACGCAAACAGTGCACCAATATTGCGTTAAGATTAGCACTATCAGCAAACGGACTGAAACAAGCTTATACTTGAGCCTCATCAACTAGGAGTACCATCAGGTGCACCAAAAGTGATTTTTCGAGCCTGTGGTACGTTCAGCGCAAACCATGCACCTATATTGCACCGACACTAACACTGTTTCCAAATAGACCGAAACGAGATTCCACATGATCGACTCACCAAGGAGTTCCACCGGGTGCGTCTAAGACGATTTCTGAGCATATGGTACGTTCTTCATAAATCGTGCACCTATCTTTCGTCAAGATTAGCACTATCTCTAAACAGACTAAAACGAGCTTCCACTTGAGCCTCGTCACCTAGGTGTACTATCGAGTGCGTCCAAAATGATTTTGAGTCTATGGTACGTTTGGTGCAAACCGTGCACCTATCTAGCACCTATATTGCACCGGCACTAACACTGTCTCCAAATAGGCCGAAACAAGATTCCACATGACCCACGTCACCTAGGAGTTAGATCTTGTGCGATCAAAACATTTTTCTGAGCCTATGGTACGTTTGACGCAAAGAGTGCACCAATATTGTGTTAAGATTAAAACTATCTGCAAACAGACTAAAACGAGCTTCTACTTGATCCTTGCCACCTAGGAGTACCATTGGGTGCGTCCAAAACGATTTCTGAGCCTGTGGTACGTTCAGCGCAGACCATACTCCTATATTGCACCGACACTAACACCGTTTCCAAATGGACCGAATCGAGATTCCACATGACCCGCACACCAAGGAGTTCCATCGGGTGCGTCCAAGATGATTTCTGAGCCTATGGTACGTTCGGCACAAACCACGCAACTATCTTGCGTGAAGATGAGCACTATCTCCAAACAGACTAAAACGAGCTTCCACTTCAGCATCGTCATCTAGGTGTACAATCGAGTGCGTCCAAAATGATTTTTGAGCATATGGTACGTTTCTTGCAAACTGTGCACCTATCTAGCACCTATATTGCACCGGTACTAACATAGTCTCGAAACAGGCCAAAATGAGATTCCACATGACCCACGTCACCTAGCAGTTCCATCTCGTGCGATCAAAATGTTTTTTGAGCCAATGGTACGTTTGGCGCAAACAGTGTACCAATATTACGTTAAGATTAGCACTATCTACAAACAGACTGGAACGAGCTTCTACTTGAGCTCGCCACCTTGGAATACTATAGGGTGAGTCCAAAACAATTTCTAAGCCTGTGGTACGTTCAGCGCAAACCAAGCAACTATATTGCACCGACACTAACAATGTTTTAATACAGACCGAAACAAGATTCCACATGACCCACTCACCAGTGAGTTCCATCTGGTACGTCCAAGATGATTTCTGATCCTATGGTACGTTCAGCACAAGCCGTGCACCTATCTTGCGTCAAGATTACCACTATCTCCAAACGGACTAATATGAGCTTCCACTTGAGCCTCGTCACCGTGTACCATCGAGTGCGTCCAAAATGACTTTTGAGCCTATGGTACGTTCGGTGCAAACCGTGCATCTATCTAGTACCTATATTGCACCGTGACTAACACTGTCTCCAAACAACCCGAAACAAGATTCCACACAACCCACGTCATCGAGTTCCATCTTGTGCGATCAAAACGTTTTCTGAGCCTATGGTACGTTGGATGCAACCAGTGCACCAATATTGCGTTAAGATTAGCACTATCTGCAAACAGACAGAAATGAGCTTCTAATTGATCCTCGTCACCTAGGAGTACTATCAGGTGTGTCCAAAATGATTTCCGAGCCTATGGTAAGTTCGGCACAATCTGTGCACCTATCTTGCGCCAAGATTAGCACTATCTCCAAACAGACTCAAACGAGCTTCCACTTGAGCCTCGTCACCTAGGAGTACCACCGGCTGCGTCCAAAATAATTTCTAAGCCTCTGGTACGTTCAGCGAAAATCATGCACCTATCTTGCGTTAAGATTAGCACTATCTCCAAACAGACCGAAATGACCTTGCACTTGAACCTCGTCACCTAGGAGTACCATTCCGTGCATCAAAAATGATTTTCTGAGCCTATGATACATTTGGCGCAAATCGCGCACCAATCTTGTGTCAAAATCAGCTCTATCTCCAAATGGACTAAAACGACCTTACGCTTGAGCCTTGTCTCCTAATGTACCTTCGAGTGTGTCCAAAATTATTTTTGAGCCTATGGTATGTTTGGTGCAAACCGTGCACCTATCTAGCACCTATATGGCATCGGCACTAACACTGTCTCTAAATAGGCCGAAATGAGATTCCACATGACTCACATTACCTAGGAGTTCCATCTTCTGTGATCAAAACATTTTCTAAGCCTACGATACGTTTGACGCAAACAGTGCACCAATATTGCGTTAAGATTAGCACTATCAGCAAACGGACTGAAACAAGCTTATACTTGAGCCTCATCACCTAGGAGTACCATCAGGTGCACCAAAAGTGATTTTCCGAGCCTGTGGTACGTTCAACGCAAACCATGCACCTATATTGCACCGACACTAACACCATTTCCAAACGGACTGAAACGACATTCCACATGACCGACTCAACGAGGAGTTCCATCGGCAGCGTCCAAGATGATTTCTGAGCCTATGGTACGTTCGGCACAAACCGTGCACCTATCTTGCGTCGAGATTAGCACTATCTCCAAACGGACTAAGACGAGCTTCACTTGAGCCTCATCACCTAGGTGTACCATCGAGTACGTCCAAAACGATTTTTGATCCTACGGTAAGTTTGGTACAAACCGTGCATCAATCTAGTACCTATATTGCACCGGCACAAACACTGTCTCGAAACAGCCCGAAACGAGATTCCACATGACCGACGTCACCGAGTTCCATCTTGTGCGATCAAAACGTTTTCTGAGCCTATGGTACGTTTGACGCAAACAGTGCACCAATATTGCGTTAAGATTAGCACTATCTGCAAACGGACAGAAACGAGCTTCTACTTGATCCTTGTCACCGAGGACTACCATCGAGTGCGTCCAAAATGATTTCTGAGCCTGTAGTACGTTCAGCGCAGACCGTGCACCTATATTGCACCGACACTAACACCGTTTCCAAATGGACCGAAATGATATTCCACTTGACCCACTCACCAAGGAGTTCCATCAGGTGTGTCCAAGACAATTTCTGAGCCTATGGTACGATCGGCATAAACCGCGCACCTATCTTGCATCAAGATTAGTACTATCTCCAAATGGAATCAAACGAGCTTCCAGTTAGCCTCATCACCTAAGAGTACCATCGGGTGCATCCAAAATGAATTTTGAGCCTACGGTACGTTAAGTGCAAACTGTGCACCTATCTTCCGTCAAGATTAGCATTATCTCCAAACGGACCAAAATGAGCTTCCACTTGAGCCTCGTCACCTAGCAGTACCATTGCGTGCATCGAAAACTATTTCTAAGCCGATTGTACGTTTGGCGCAAGTTGCACACCTATCTTGCGTCAAAATTAGCACTATCTCCAAACGGACAAAAAATGAGCTTACACTTGAGCCACGTCACCTAGGAGTTCCATCTTGAGCGATCAAAATGTTTTCTGAGCCTATGGTACGTTTAACGCAAACATTGCACCAATATTGCGTTAAGATTAGCACTATCTTCAAACGGACTGAAACAAGCTTCTACTTGAGTCTCGTCACCTAGCAGTACATCGGGTGCATCCAAAATGATTTCTGAGCCGGTGGTACGTTCAGTGCAAACCATGCACCTATATTGCACTGACACTAACACTGTTTCAAAACGGACCGAAATGAGATTCTATATGACCAGCTCACCAGTGAGTTCCATCGGGTGCGTCCAAGACGATTTCCGAGCCTATGGTACGTTCGGCACAAACCGTGCACCTATCTTGCGTGAAGGTGAGCACTATCTCCAAACGGACACAAACGGGCTTCCACTTGAGCTTTGTCACCTTGGTGTACCATCGAGTGCGTCCAAAACGATTTTTGAGCCTATGTTACGTTTGGAGCAAACTGTGCACCTATCTAGCACCTATATTGCACCGACACTAACACTGTCTCTAAACAGGCCGAAACGAGATTCCACATGACCCACATCACTTAGGAGTTCCATATTATAAGATCAAAACATTTTCTGAGCCAATGGTATGTTTGGCGCAAACAGTGCACCAATATTGAGTTAAGATTAGCACTATGTGCAAACGGACTGAAATAAGCATCCACTTGAGCCTCATCACCTAGGAGTACCATCGGGTGCGTCCAAAATGATTTTTGAGCCTATGGTACGTTCAACGCAAACCATGCACCTATATTGCACCGACACTAACATTGTTTCCAAAGGGACCGAAATGAGATTCCACATGACCCACTCAGCATGACGATTTCCGAGCCTTTAGTATGTTCGGGACAAACCGCACACCTATCTTGCATTAAGATTAGCCACTATTCGCCTAAGCAGTCGTTTAGTCCGTTCAAACACCGTTTAAACAGTAAATAGAAGCCAGCCATGTTGTTTATGCCCTAAACGGTGAATTAAACGGTTGGGCCGTTTAAACCCGTTTAAACCGTTCAATCCCGTCTAAACGGTCTAAACAAAATCAGATTAAACTTGATTAAATGAGCTCAACAACTATTTAATCCATAATTAAGTGAATTAAAGGACTACGTCTATCACAATCAACATGAAACTAATTAACATTGTAATTATATGAAGTGTTGTGGGATTTAGATTTCTTCCAACAAGATTATTTGGTAGAATATTTATTTTTTACATGTGTAAATATGTATGGGTTCTAGCAAATTTTATTTTTACCTACATAAATATGTATATTTTATTGTTATTGTACAAAACCGTTTAGGCTGTTTAACTCCATTTAAATAGTCTAAACGCTAAACGAAGGGTGACCGACTGTTTACCGTTTAGCGTTTAGGAAAACATTGAGATTAGCACTATCTCCAAATGGACTAAAATGAGCTTTCCAGTTGGGCCGCGTCACTAATGAGTATCATCGGGTGCATCCAAAACGATTTCGGAGCCTATGGTACGTTCAGCGCAAACCGTGCACCTGTCTTACGTCAAGATTAGCACTATCTCCAAACAGACCGAAACGAGCTTCTACTTGAGCCTTGTCACCTAGGAGTACCATTGTGTGCATCAAAAATGATTTATGAGCCTATGGTATGTTTGGCGTAAACTGCGCACCTATCTTGCGTCAAAATTAGCACTATCTCCAACTGACTAAAACAAGCTTACACTTGAGCCTCGTCACCTAGGTGTACCATCGAGTGCGTCCAAAACGATTTTTGAGCCTATGACACGTTTGGTGCAAACCATGCACCTATCTAGTACCTATATTGCATCGACACTGACACTGTCTCCAAACAGGCCGAAACAAGATTCCACATGACGCACGTCACCAAGGAGTTCCATCCTAGGCGATCAAAATGTTTTCTGAGCCTATGGTACGTTCGGCGCAAACCGTGCATCTATCTTGCATCAGGATTAGCCCTATCTCCAAACGGACCGAAATGAGCTTTCACTTGAGCCTCGTCACCTAGGAGTACCATTGAGTGCATCAAAAACGATTTCTGAGCCAATTGTACGTTTGGCGCAAGCCGCACACCTATCTTGCGTCAAAATTAGCACTATCTCCAAACGAACAAAAATGAGCTTACACTTGAGCCTTGTCACCTAGGAGTTCCATCTTGGGCGATCAAAATGTTTTCTGAGCCTATGGTACGTTTAACGTAAACCATGCACCAATATTGTGTTAAGATTAGCACTATCTTCAAATGGACGGAAACAAGCTTCTACTTGAGCCTCGTCATCTAGAAGTACCATCGGGTGCGTCCAAAACGATTTCCGAGCCTATGGTACATTCAGCGCAAACCATGCACCTATATTGCACCGACACTAACACTGTTTCAAAACAGACCGAAACGAGATTCCACATGACCAGCTCACCAGTGAGTTCCATCGGGTGTGTCCACGACGATTTCCGAGCCTATGGTACGTTCGGCACAAACCGTGCACCTATCTTGCGTCAAGATAGCACTACCTCCAAACGGACTAAAAGGAGCTTCCAATTGAGCCTCGTCACCTAGGTGTACCATCGAGTGTGTCCAAAACGATTTTTGATCCTATTGTACGTTTGGTGCAAACCATGCTTCAATCTAGTACCTAAATTGCACTGGCACTAACACTATCTCCAAACAGCCCAAAAACGAGATTCCACACGACCCACATCACCGAGTTCCATCTTGTGCGATCAAAATGTTTTCTGAGCCTATGGTACGTTTGACGCAAACAGTGCACCAATATTGCGTTAAGATTAGCACTATCTGCAAACGGACAGAAACGAGCTTCTACTTGATCCTCGTCAACTAGGAGTACCATCGAGTGCGTCCAAAACGATTTCCGAGCCTGTGGTACGTCCAGCACAGACCACGCACCTATATTGCACCGACACTAACACCGTTTCCAAATGGACCGAAACGAGATTCCACATGACCCACTCACCAAGGAGTTCCATCGGGTGCGTCCAAGACGATTTCTGAACCTATGGAACATTCAGCATAAACCGCGCACCTATCTTGTGTCAAGACTCGCACTATCTCGAAATGGAATCAAACGAGCTTCTAGTTGAGGCTCGTCACCTAAGAGTGCCATCGGGTGCGTCCAAAATGATTTTTGAGTCTATAGTACGTTCAGCGCAAACCGTGCACCTATCTTGCGTCAGGATTAGCATTATCTCCAAACAGACCGAAATGAGCTTACACTTGAGCCTCGTCACCTAGGAGTACCATTGCGTGCATCGAAAATGATTTCTAAGCCGATTGTACGTTTGGTGCAAGCCATGCACCTATCTTGCATCAAAATTAGCACTATCTCCAAACGGACAGAAACAAGCTTACACTTGAGCCTCATCACCTAGGAGTTCAGTCTTGTGCGATCAAAATGTTTTCTAAGCCTATGGTACGTTTAACGCAAATAATGCACCAATATTGCGTTAAGATTAGCACTATCTTCAAACGGACTGAAACAAGCTTCTACTTAAGCCTCATAACCTAGGAGTACCATTAGGTGCGTCCAAAATGATTTTTGAGACAATGGTACGTTCTGCACAAATAATGCACCAATATTGCACCGACACTAACACCGTTTCCAAACGGACCGAAATGAGATTCCACATGACCCATTTACCAAGGAGTTCCATCGGGTGCGTCTAATACGATTTCAGAGCCTATGGTACATTCGACACAAACCGTGCACCTATCTTGCATCAAGATTATCACTATCTCCAAATGGACTATAACGAGATTCCACTTGATCCTCATCACCGAGGTGTACCATCGAATGCATCCAAAACGATTTTTGAGCCTATGGTTTGTTTGGTGCAAACTGTGCACCTATCTAGCACCTATATTGCACCTACATTCCACATGACCGCGTCAATTAGGAGATTCCACATGAACACTGTCTCCAAATAGGCCGAAACAAGATTCCACATGACCGCGTCAATTAGGAGAAATCTTGTGCGACCAAAACATTTTCTGAGCCAATGGTCCGTTTAGCGCAAACAGTGTACAATATTGCATTAAGATTAGCACTATATGCAAACGGACTAAAATGAGCTTCCACTTGAGCCTCGTCATCTAGGAGTACCATCGGGTGCGTCCAAAATAATTTCTGAGCCTGTGGTACGTTCAGCGCAAACCGTGCACCTATATATTGCACCGACACTAACACCGTTTCCAAACGGACCAAAATGAGATTCCACATGACCCACTCACCAAGGAGCTCCATCAGGTGCGTCCAGGATGATTTTCGAGCCTATGGTATGTTCGGCACAAACGGCGCACCTATCTTGCGTCAAGATTAGCACTATCTCCGAACGGACACAAACGAGCTTCAACTTGAGCCTCGTCACCAAGGAGTACCATCAGGTGCGTCCAAATTAATTTCTGAGCCTATGGTACGTTTGGCGCAAACTAAGCACCTATCATGCACCGACGCTAACACTGTCTCTAAACAGACCAAAATGAGATTCCACACGACCCACATCACCTAGGAGTTCCATCGGGTATGTCCAAAACAATTTCTGAGCCCATGGTACGTTTGGCGCAAACCGTGCTCTTACATTGCATCAGTTTAGCACTATCTCCAATCGGACCGTAACGAGCTTCCACTTGAGCCATGTCACCTAGGAGTACCATCGGGTGCGTCCAAAATGATTTCTGAGTCTATGGTACGTTTGACGCAAAATGTGCACCCATCTTGCATCGACACTAACACTATCTCCAAACGGACCGAAATGAGATTGCACATGACCCGCGTCACCTAGAAGTTCCATCAGGTGCATCCAAAATGACTTCTGAGCCTATGGTAAATTTGGCACAAACCGTGCTCCTACCTTGCATCAAGTTTAGCACTATCTCCAATCGGATCGTAATGAGCTTCCACTTGAGCCACATCACCTAAGAGTACCATCAGGTGCGTCCAAAATGATTTCTGAGTCTATGGTATGTTTGGCGCAAAACGTGCACCCATCCTGCATCGATAATAACACTATCTCCAAACGGACCGAAACGAGCTCCATCGGGTGCGTCCAAAAAGATTTCTGCGCCTTTGGATCGTTCAGCGCAAACCGTGCACCTATCTTGCATCAAGATTGGAATTACTCCAAACGGACCGAAACGAGCTTCCACATGAGCCTCGTCACCTAGGAGTACCATTGCGTGCATCAAAAATGATTTTTGAGCCTAGGAGTACCATTGTCGCAAACTGCACACCTATCTTGCGTCAATATTAGCACTATCTCTAAACGAAGTGAAATGAGCTTCTACTTGAGCCTCGTCACCTCGGTGTACCATCGAGTCTGTCCAAAACCATTTTGAGCCTATGGTACGTTTGGTGCAAACCGTGCACCTATCTAGCACCTATATTGCACCGGCACTAACACTGTCTCCAAATAGGCTAAAACGAGATTCCACATGAACCACGTCACCTAAGAGTTTCGTCTTGTGCGATCAAAACAGTTTCTGAGCCTATGGTACATTTGACGCAAACAGTGCACAAATATTGGGTTAAGATTAGCACTATCTGCGAACCGACTGAAACAAGCTTCTACCTAATCCTCCTCACCTAGGAGTATGATTGGGTGCGTCCAAAATGATTTTCGAGCGTGTGGAACGTTCAGCGCAAACCATGCACCTATATTGCACTGACACTCACTCTGTTTCCAAACAGACCGAAACGAGATTCCACATGACCCACTCACCAAGGAGTTCCATCAGGTGCATCCAAGAAGATTTCTGAGCCTATGGTACGTTCGGCACAAAGCGCGCACCTATCTTGCGTCAAGATTAGCACTATCTCCAAACAGACTAAAACAAGCTTACACTTGAGCCTTGTCACCTTGGTGTACCATCGAGTGTGTCCAAAATGATTTTTAAGCCTATGATACGTTTGGTGCAAACCGTGCACCTATTTAGCACCTATATTGTACCGACAGTAACACCATTTCCAAACAGACCGGAACGAGAATCCACATGATCGATTCACCAATGAGTTCCATCGGGTGCATCCAAGGTGATTTCCGAGCCTATGGTACGTTCTTCACAAACCATGCACCTATCTTTCGTCAAGATTAGTACTATCTCCAAACAGACTAAAATGAGCTTTCACTTGAGCCTCGTCACCTAGGTGTACCATCGAGTGCGTCCAAAATGATTTTTAAGCTTATGGTACGTTTAGTGCAAACCGTGCACCTATGTAGCACCTATATTGCACCGGTACTAACATTGTCTCTAAACAGGCCGAAACGAGATTCAACATGACACACATCACCTAGGAGTTCCATCTTGTGCGATCAAAACATTCTTTCTGAGCCTATGGTACGTTTGACACAAACAGGGCCCCAATATTGCATTAAGATTAGCACTATCCGCAAACGGGCTGAAACAAGCTTCTACTTGATCCTCGTCACCTAGGAGTACCATTGGGTGTGTCCAAAACAATTTTTAAGCATGTGGTACGTTCAGCGCAGACCATGCAACTATATTGCACCGATACTAACACCATTTCCAAATGGACTGAATCAAGATTCCACAAGACCCACTGACCATGCAGTTCCATTGGGTGCGTCCAAGATGATTTTCGAGCCTATGGTACGTTCGGCACAAACCGCGCACCTATCTTGCGTCATGATTAGCACTATCTCCAAACAGCCTAAAACGAGCTTACACTTGAGCCTTGTAACCTAGGTGTACCATCGAGTGCGTCTAAAATGATTTTTGAGTCTATGATACATTTGGTGCAAAATGTGCACCTACCTAGCACCTATATTATACCTGCACTAACACTATCTCCAAACAGGCCAAAACGAGATTCCACATAACCCACGTCACCTACGGGTTCCATCTTGTGCGACCAAAACATTTTCTAAGCCTATGGTAAGTTTGACGCAAATAGTGCACCAATATTGCATTAAGATTAGCACTATCTGCAAATGGACTGAAACGAGCTTCTATTTGATCCTTGTCACCAAGGAGTACTATTAGGTGCATCCAAAACGATTTCTGAGCCTATGGTACATTCAGTGTAGACCATGCACCTATATTGCACTAACACTAACATCATTTCCAAACGGACCGAAATGAGATTCCACATGACCCACTCACTAAGGAGTTCCATCGGGTGCGTCCAAGACGATTTCCGAGCCTACAGTACGTTCGGCACAACCACACACCTATCTTGCGTCAAGATTAGCACCATCTCCAAACAGATTAAAACGAGGTTACACTTGAGCCTTGTCACCTAGGTGTACCATCGAGTGCGTCCAAAACGATTTTAGAGCCTATGGTACGTTTGGTGCAAACCGTGCACCTATCTAGCACCTATATTGCACGGGCACTAACACTGTCTCCAAACAACCTGAAACGAGATTCCACGTGACCCACGTCACCTACGAGTTCCATCTTGTGCGATCAACATGTGTTTTCTGAGCCTATGGTACATTTCGTACAAACAGTGCACCAATATTGCGATAAGATTAGCACAATCTACAAACGGACTCAAACGAGCTTCTACTTGATCCTGGTCACCTAGGTGTACCATTGGGTGCGTTCAAAATGATTTCTGAGCCCGTGGTACGTTCAGCGTAGACCATGCACCTATATTGCACCGACACTAACACCGTTTCGAAACAGACCGAATCGAGATTCCACAAGACCCACTCACCAAGGAGTTCAATTGGGTGCGTCCAAGATGATTTTTGAGCCTATGGTACGTTTGGCACAAACCACGCACCTATCTTGCGTCAAGATTAGCACTATCTCCAAACGGACTAAAACAAGCTTACAATTGAGCCTTGTCACCTAGATGTACCATCGAGTGTGTCCAAAACGATTTTTGAGCCTATGGTACGTTTGGTGCAAACCGTGCACCTATCTAGCACCTATATTGCACCGGCACTAACACTGACTCGGAACAGGCCGAAACGAGATTCCACATGACCCACGTCACCAAGGAGTTCCATCTTCTACGATCAAAATGTTTTCTGAGCCCATGGTACGTTTGACGCAAACAGTGCACCAATATTGCGTTAAGATTTGCACTATCTACGAACGTATTGAAATAAGCTTCTACTTGAGCCTCGTCACCAAGGAGTACTATCGGGTGCGTCCAAAATGATTTTCGAGCCTATGGTACGTTCAGCGCAAACCATGCACCTATATTGCACCGACACTAACAACGTTTCCAAACGGACCGAAATGAGATTCCACATGATCGACTCATCAAGGAGTTCCATCGGGTGCGTCCAAGATGATTTCTGAGCCTATGATACGTTCTTCACAAACCGTGCACCTATCTTTCGTCAAGATTAGCACTATCTCCAAACGAAATAAAACGAGCTTCCACTTGAGCCTCATCATCTAGGTATACCATCGAGTGCGTCCAAAATAATTTTTCAGCCTATGGTACGTTTGGTGCAAACCGTGCACCTATCTAGCACCTATATTGCACCGGCACTAACACTGCGTCCAAACAGGCTGAAACGAGATTCCACATGACCCAGGTAACCTAGGAGTTCCAACTTGTGCGATCAAAACGTTTTCTGAGCTTATGGTACGTTTGACGCAAACAGTGCACCAATATTGTGTTAAGATTAGCACTATCTGCAAACAGACTGAAACGAGCTTCTACTTGATCCTCGTCACCAAGGAGTACCATTGGGTGCGTCCAAAATAATTTCTGAGCCTGTGGTACGTTCAGTGCAGACCATGCACCTATATTGCACCGACACTAACACTGTTTCCAAATGGACTGAATCAAGATTCCACTTGACCCACTCACCAAGAAGTTCCATTGGGTGCGTCCAAGATGATTTTCGAGCCTATGATACGTTCGGTACAAACCACGCACCTATCTTATCTCAAGATTAGCGCACCAAACAGACTAAAACGAGCTTACACTTGAGCCTTGTCACCTAGGTGTACCATCGAGTGCGTCCAAAACGATTTTTGAGCCTATGGTATGTTTGGTGCAAACCGTGCACCTATCTAGCACCTATATTGCGCCGACACTAACACTGACTCCAAACAGGCCGAAACAAGATTCCACATGACCCACGTCACCTAGGAGTTCCATCTTATGTGATCAAAATGTTTTTTGAGCCTATGGTACGCTTTTCGCAAACAGTGCACCAATATTGCGTTAAGATTAGCACTATCTGCGAACGGATTGAAACAAGATTCTACTTGAGCCTCGACACCTAGGAGTACCATCGGGTGCGTCCAAAATGATTTTCGAGCCTGTGGTACGTTCAGTGCAAACCATGCACCTATATTGCACCGACACTAACATCGTTTCCAAACAGACTGAAACGAGATCCCACTTGATCGACTTACCAAGGAGTTCCATCGTGTGCATCCAAGACGATTTTCGAGCCTATGGTACGTTCTTCATAAACCGTGCACCTATCTTGCGTGAAGATTAGCACTATCTCCAAACGAACAAAAACGAGCTTCCACTTGAGCCTGGTTAGCTAGGTGTACCATCGAGTGCGTCCGCAATGATTTTTGAGCCTATGATATGTTTGGTGCAAATCGTGCACCTCTCTAGCACCTATATTGCACTGGCACTAACATGTCTCCAAACAGGTCGAAACGAGATTCCACATGAGCCACGTCACCTAGGAGTTCCATCTTCTGCGATCAAAATGTTTTCTGAGCCTATGGTACGTTTGACACAAACAGTGCACCAATATTGCGTTAAGATTAGCATAATCTACGAACGGATTGAAACAAGCTTATACTTTGGCCTCATCACCTAGGAGTACCATCAGTTGCATCCAAAATTATTTCTGAGTCTGTGGTACGTTCAGCGCAAATAATGCACCTATATTCCACCAACACAAACACCGTTTCCAAACAGACTAAAACAAGATTCCACATGACCCACTCACCAAGGAGTTCGATCGGGTGCGTCCAAGACGGTTTCTGAGGCTATGGTATGTTCGGCACAAACTGCGCACCTATCTTGGGTCAAGGTTAGCACTATCTCCAAATAGATTAAAACGAGCTTACACTTGAGCCTTGTCACCTAGGTGCACCAACAAGAGTGTCCAAAACGATTTTTTAGCCAATGTTACGTTTGGTGCAAACCGTGCACCTATCTGGTACCTATATTGCACCGGCACAAACACTGTCTCGTAGGAGTTCCATCTTGTGCGATCAAAATGTTTTCTGAGCCTATGGTACATTTTGGCGCAAACCGTGCTCCTATCTTGCATCATGATTAGCACTATCTCCAATTAGACCGTAACGAGCTTCTAATTGAGCCACGTCACCTAGGAGTACCATCGAGTGCGTCCACAACGATTATGAGCCTATGGTACATCTGGCTCAAAACATGCACCTATCTTGCACCGTCACTAACACTGCCTCCAAATAGACCGAAACGAGATTACACATGACCGACGTCACCTAGGAGTTCCATCGGGTGCGTCCAAAAAGATTTCTGAGCCAATAGAATGTTCGACGCAAACCGTGCACCTATCTTGCGTCAAGATTGGCATTACTCCAAACGGACCGAAACGAGCTTCCACATGAGCCTCGTCACCTAGGAGTACCATTGCGTCCATCAAAAATGATTTATGAGCCTATGGTACATTTAGCGCAAATCGCACACCTATCTTGCGTCAATATTAGCACTATCTCTAAACAAAGTAAAATGAGCTTCTACTTGAACCACGTCACCTTGGTGTACCATCGAGTCCGTCCAAAATAATTTTTGAGCCTATGGTACGTTTGGTGCAAACCATGCACCTATCTAGCACCTATATTGCACCGGCACTAACACTGTCTCCAAACAGGCTAAAACGAGATTCCACATGACCCACGTCACCTAAGAGTTTTATCTTGTGCGATCAAAACGTTTTCTAAGCCTATGGTACGTTTGCCGCAAACAGTGCACAAATATTGGGTTAAGATTAGCACTATGGGCAAACCGACTGAAACGAGCTTCTACCTGATCCTCCTCACCTAGGAGTACGATTGGGTGCGTCCAAAATGATTTCCAAGCATGTGGAACGTTCAGTGCAAACCATGCACCTATATTGCACCGACACTGACACCGTTTCCAAACAGACCGAAATGAGATTCCACATGACCCACTCACCAAGGAGTTCCATCAGGTGCGTCCAAAGATGATTTTCTGAGCCTATGGTACGTTCGGCACAAAGCGCGCACCTATCTTGTGTCAAGATTAGCACTATCTCAAAACGGACTAAAACGAGCTTACACTTGAGTCTTGTCACCTTGGTGTACCATCGAGTGCGTCCAAAATGATTTTAGAGCCTATGGATTTGGTGCAAACCGTGCACCTATCTAGCACCTATATTGCACCGGCACTAACACTGTCTCCAAACAACCCGAAACGAGATTCCACATGACCCATGTCATGTAGGAGTTCCATCTTGTGCGATCAAAACATTCTGTGAGCCTATGGTACGTCTGACGCAAACAGTGCACCAATATTGGGTTAAGATTAGCTCTATCTGCAAACGGACGGAAACATGCTTCTATTTTAGCCTCGTCACCTAGGAGAACCACCGGTGCGTCCAAAACAATTTTTGAGCCTGTGGTACTTACAGCGCAGACCATGCACCTATATTGCACCGATAGTAACACCATTTCCAAACGGACCGGCACGAGAATCCCCATGATCGATTCACCAATGAGTTCCATCGGGTGCGTCCAAGGTGATTTTCGAGCCTATGGTACGTTCTTCACGAACCGTGCACCTATCTTTCGTCAAGATTAGTACTATCTCCAAATAGACTAAAACGAGCTTCCACTTGAGCCTCGTCACCTAGGTGTACCATCGAGTGCGTCCAAAATGATTTTTAAGCCTATGCTACGTTTGGTGCAAACCGTGCACCTATCTAGCACCTATATTGCACCGGCACTAACACTGTCTCCAAACAGGCCAAAATGAGATTCCACATGACCCAGGTCACCTAGGAGTTCGATCTTGTGCGATCAAAATGTTTTCTGAGCCTATGGTACGTCTCATGCAAACAGTGCACCAATATTGCATTAAGATTAGCACCATCGGCAAACAGACTGAAACAAGCTTCGACTTGGGCCTCGTCACCTAGGAGTACCATCGATTGCATCCAAAACGATTTCTGAGCCTATGGTACGTTCAGCGCAAATAATGCACCTATATTCCACTGACATAAACACCGTTTCCAAACGGACTGAAACAAGATTCCACACGACCCACTCACCAAGGAGTTGCATCAGGTGCGTCCAAGACGATTTCTGAACCTATGGTACGTTCGGCACAAACTGTGCACCTATCTTGCGTCAAGATTAGCACGATCTCCAAACAGACTAAAAGGAGCTTACACTTGAGCCTCGTCACCTAGGTGTACCAACGAGTGCGTCCAAAATGATTTTTGAGCACATGGTACGTTTTGTGCAAACCATGCACCTACCTTGCACCTATATTGCACTGGCACTAACATTGTCTCTAAATAGGCCGAAATGAGATTCAACATGATGCACGTCACCTTGGAGTTCCATCTTGTGCAATCAAAACGTTTTCTGAGCCTATGGTACGTTTGACGCAAACAGTATACCAATATTACATTAAGATTAGCACTATCCACAAACGGACAGAAACATGCTTCTACTTGATCCTCGTCACCTAGGAGTACCATTGGGTGCATCCAAAATGATTTCTGAGCCTGTGGTACGTTCAGCGTAGACCAAGCAACTATATTGCACCAACACTAACACCGTTTCCAAACAGATCAAAACGAGATTCCACATGACTCACCAAGGAGTTCCATCGGGTGCATCTAAGACGATTTCTGAGGCTATGGTACTTTTAGTGTAAACTGCGCACCTAACTTGCGTCAATATTAGCACTATCTCTAAACAAAATAAAATGAGCTTCCACTTGAGCCTCGTCACCTTGGTGTACCATCGAGTCCATCTAAAATGATTTTTGAGCCTTTGGTACGTTTGGTGCAAACCGTGCACCTATCTAGCACCTATATTGCACTAGCACTAACACTGTCACCAAACAGGCTAAAATGAGATTCCACATGACCCACGTCACCTAAGAGTTTCATCTTGTGCGATCCAAACGTTTTTCTAAGCCTATGGTACCTTTGATGCAAACAGTGCACAAATGTTGCGTTAAGATTAGCACTATCTGCAAACCGACTGAAACGAGCTTCTACTTGATCCTCCTCACCTAGCAGTACCATTAGGTGCCCGTTTTATACCAAATGTACCATAGGCTCGGAAATCGTCTTGGATGCACCTGATGGAACTCCTTGGTGAGTGGGTCATGTTTGCAGATAGTGTTAATCTTAACACAATATTGGTGCACTGTTTGCGTCAAACGTACCATCGGGTGCGTCCAAAACGATTTCTAAGCCTATGGTACGTTCAGCGCAAACCATGCATCTATATTGCACCGACACTAACACCGTTTCCAAATGGACCGAAATGAGATTCCACATGATCGACTCAGCAAGGAGTTCCATCGGGTTTGTCCAAGACGATTTCCGAGCCTATGGTACGTTCTTCACAAACCATGCACCTATCTTGCATCAAGATTAGCACTATCTCCAAACGGACCGAAACGAGCTTCCACTTGAGCCTCATCACCTAGTTGTACCATCGATTGCGTCCAAAATGATTGTCGAGCCTGTGGTACGTTCAGCGCAAACCATGCACCTATATTGCACCGACACTAACACCATTTCCAAACGTACCGAAACGACATTCGACATGGTTGACTCACCAAGGAGTTCCATCGGGTGCGTCCAAGATCATTTCCGAGCCTATGGTACATTCTTCACAAACTGTACACCTATCTTTCGTCAAGATTAGCACTATCTCCAAACGGACTAAAACGAGCTTTCACTTGAGCCTCGTCACCTAGGTGTACCAACGAGTGCGTCCAAAATGATTTTTGAGCACATGGTACGTTTTGTGCAAACCGTGCACCAACCTTGCACCTATATTGCACCGGCACTAACACCGTCTCCAAACAGGTCGAAACAAGATTCCACAAGTCTCACGTCACCAAGGAGTACTATCTTGTGCGATCAAAACATTTTCTGAGCTTATGGTACGTTTGACGTAAACAGTGCACCAATATTATGTTAAGATTAGCACCATCTGCAAACGGATTGAAACGAGCTTCTACCTGATCCTCGTCACCATGGAGTACCATTGGGTGCATCCAAAACGATTTCTGAGCCTGTGGTATGTTCAACGCAGACCATGCACCCATATTGCACCGACACTAACACCATTTCCAAATGGACTGAATCAAGATTCCTCATGACCACTCACCAAGGAGTTACATTGGGTGCGTCCAAGATGATTTTCGAGCATAAGGTACGTTCGGCACAAACAGCGCACCTACCTTGCGTCAAGATTAGCACTATCTCCAAACAGAATAAAACAAGCTTACACTTGAGCCATGTCACCTAGGTGTACCATCGAGTGCATCCAAAATGATTTTTGAGCCTATGGTACGTTTGGTGCAAACCATGCACCTATCTAGCACCTATATTATACCGGCACTAACACTATCTCCAAACAGGCCGAAACGAGATTCCATATGACCCACGTCACCTAGGAGTTCCATCTTATGCGATCAAAATGTTTTCTCAGCCTATGGTACGTTTGACGCAAACAGTGCATCAATATTTTGTTAAGATTAGCACTATCTGCGAATGGATTGAAATAAGCTTCTACTTGAGCCTCGTCACCTAGGGGTACCATCGGGTGCGTCCAAAACGATTTTCGAGCCTATGGTACGTTCAGTGCAAACCACGCACTTATATTGCACCGACACTAACATCGTTTCCAAACAGACCGAAACGAGATTCCACATGATCGACTTACCAAGGAGTTCCATCGTGTGCGTCCAAGACGATTTTTGAGCCTATGGTACGTTCTTCACAAACCGTGCACCTAACTAGCGTCAAGACTTGCACTATCTCCAAACAAAAAAAACGAGCTTCCACTTGAGCCTAGTTAACTAGGTGTACCATCGAGTGTGCCCGAAATGATTTTTGAGCCTATGGTACGTTTGGTGCAAACCGTGCACCTATCTAGCACCTATATTGCACTAGCACTAACACTGTCTCCAAACAGGCCAAGACGAGATTCCGCATGACCCACGTCACCTAGGAGTTCCATCTTGTGCGATCAAAACGTTTTCTGAGCCTATGGTACGTTTGACACAAACAGTGCACCAATATTACGTTAAGATTAGCACAATATGCGAATGGACTGAATCAAGCTTCTACTTTGGCCTCGTCACCTAGGAGTACCATCGGTTGCATCCAAAACGATTTCTAAGCCTGTGGTACGTTCAGCGCAAATAATGCACCTATATTCCACTGACACAAACACCAATTCCAAACGGACTGAAACAAGATTCCACATGACCCACTAACCAAGGAGTTCCACCGGGTGCGTCCAAGACGATTTCTGAGCCTGTGGTACGTTCGGCACAAACTGTGCACCTATCTTGCGTCAAGTTTAGCACTATCTCCAAACAGACTAAAATGAGCTTACACTTGAGCCTTGTCACCTAGGTGCACCATCAAGAGCGTCCAAAACGAATTTTTAGCCAATGTTACGTTTGGTGCAAACCGTGCACCTATCTAGCACCTATATTACACTGGCACAAACACTGTCTCTAAACAGGCCGAAACGAGATTCAACATGACGCATGTGACCTAGGAGTTCCATCTTGTGCAATCAAAACGTTTTCTGAGCCTATGGTACGTTTGACGCAAATAGTGCCCCAATATTGCGTTAAGATTAGCACTATCTGCAAACGGACTGAAACGAGCTTCTACTTGGGCCTTGTCACCTAGGAGTACCATTGGGTGCGTGCAAAACAATTTCTAAGCATGTGGTACTTTCAGCGCAGACCATGCAACTATATTGCACCGATACTAACACCGTTTCCAAACGGATGGAATCAAGATTCCACATGACCCACTCACCAAGGAGTTCCATTGGGTGCGTCCAAGATGATTTTGGAGCCTATGGTACATTCGGCACAAACCGCGCACCTATCTTGTGTTAAGATTAGCACTATCTCCAAATAGACTAAAATGAGCTTACACTTGAGCCTTGTCACCTAGGTGTACCATCGAGTACGTCCAAAATGATTTTTGAGCCTATGGTACGTTTGGTGCAAACCGTGCACCTATCTAGCACTTATATTATACCGGCACTAACACTGTCTCCAAACAGGCCGAAACGAGATTCCACATGTCCCACATCACCTAGGAGTTCCATCTTATGCGATAAAAATGTTTTCTCAGCCTATGGCATGTTTGACGCATACAGTGCACCAATATTTCGTTAAGATTAGCACTATCTGCAAATGGACTGAAACGAGCTTCTACTTGATCCTCATCACCAAGGAGTACCATTGGGTGCGTCCAAAACGATTTCCGAGCCTATAGCACGTTCAGTGTAGACCATGCACCTATATTGCATTAACACTAACACCGTTTCTAAACGGACCGAAATGAGATTCCACATGACCCACTCACCAAGGAGTTCCATCGGGTGCGTCCAAGACGATTTCCGAGCCTACGGTACGTTCGGCACGAACCACACACCTATCTTGCGTCAAGATTAGCACCATCTCCAAACGGACTAAAATGAGCTTACACTTGAGCCTTGTCACCTAGGAGTACCATCGAGTGCGTCCAAAACGATTTTGAGCCTATGGTACGTTTGGTGCAAACCGTGCACCTATCTAGCACTTATATTATACCGGCACTAACACTGTCTCTAAACAGGCCGAAACGAGATTCCACATGACCCACGTCACCTAAGAGTTCCATCTTATGCGATCAAATTGTTTTCTCAGCCTATGGTACGTTTGACGCATACAGTGCACCAATATTTCGTTAAGATTAGCACTATCTGCAAATGGACTGAAACGAGCTTCTACTTGGGCCTCATCACCTAGGAGTACCATCGGTTGCATCCAAAATGATTTCTAAGCCTGTGGTACGTTCAGCGCAAATAATGCACCTATATTCCACCGACACAAACACCATTTCCAAACGGACTGAAACAAGATTCCACATGACCCACTCACCAAGGAGTTCCATCGGGTGCATCCAAGACGATTTCCGAGCCTACGGTACGTTCGGCACGAACCACACACCTATCTTGCGTCAAGATTAGCACCATCTCCAAACAGACTAAAATGAGCTTACACTAGAGCCTTGTCACCTTGGTGTACCATCGAGTGCATCCAAAACGATTTTACAGCCTGTGGTACGTTTGGTGCAAATCGTGCACCTATCTAGCACCTATAATGTACCGGCACTAACGCTCTCTCCAAACACACCGAAACGAGATTCCACATGACCCACATCACCTACGAGTTCCATCATGTGCGATCAATATGTTTTCTGAGCCTATGATACAGTTCGCACAAACAATGCACCAATATTGCGTTAAGATTAGCACTATCTGCAAACAGACTGAAACGAGCTTCTACTTGATGTGGGTCCATCAGGTGCGTCCATCAGGTGCGTCCAAAAGTTCCATCAGGTGCGTCCAAGACGATTTTTGAGCCTATGGTACGATCTTCACAAACCGTGCACCTATCTTGCGTCAAGATTAGCACTATCTCCAAACGGACAGAAACGAGCTTCCACTTGAGCCTAGTATACTAGGTGTACCATCGAGTGCGTCCGAAATGATTTTTGAGCCTATGGTACGTTCGGTGCAAACCCTGCACATATTAAGCACCTATATTGCACCGACACTAACACTGTCTCCAAACAGGCCGAAACTAGATTCCACATGACGCACGTCATCTAGGAGTTCCATCTTGTGCGATCAAAATGTTTTCTGAGCCTACGGTACGAATATTGCGATAAGATTAGCACAATCTGCAAACGGACTTAAACAAGCTTCTACTTGAGCCTCGTCACCTAGGAGTAGCATCGGTTGCATACAATACGATTTTCTGAGCCTGTGGTACACTCAGCGCAAACATTGCACCTATATTCCACCGACACTAACACCGTTTCCAAACGGACTGAAACAAGATTCCACATGACCCACACACCAAGCAGTTCCATCGGGTGCGTCTAAGATGATTTCTGAGCCTATGGTATGTTCGGCATAAACCACACACATATCTTGCGTCAAGATTAGCACTATCTTCAAACGGACTAAAACGAGCTTACACTTGAGCCTTGTCACCTAGGTGCACCATCAGGAGCGTCTAAAAAGATTTTTGTGCCTATGGTACGTTTGGTGCAAACCGTGCACCTATCTAGCAGCTATACTGCACCGGCACTAACACTGCCTTCAAATAGGCTGAAACGAGTTTCAACATGACGCACGTCACCTAGTAGTTCCATCTTGTGCAATCAAAACGTTTTTTGAGGCTATAGTACGTTTGACGCAAACAGTGCACCAATATTGCGTTAAGATTACCACTATCCGCAAACGGACCGAAACAAGCACTTGATCCTCGTCACCTAGGAGTACCAATGGGTGCGTCCAAAATGATTTCTGAGCCTGTGCTTTGTTCAGCGTAGACCATGCACCTATATTGTACCGACACTAACACCGTTTGCAAACAGATCGAAACGAGATTTCACATGACCCACTCACCAAGGAGATCCATCGGGTGCGTCCAAGACGATTTCTGAGCCTATGGTACATTCGGCACAAACCACGCACCTATCTTGTGTCAAGATTAGCACTATCTTCAAACACACTAAAACAAGCTTCCACTTGAGCCTCGTCAGCTAGGTGTACCATCGAGTGCGTCCAAAATAATTTTTGAGCCTATGGTACGTTTGGTGCCAACCGTGCACCTATCTAGCGCCTATATTCCACTGGCACTAACACTCTCTCCAAACAGGCCAAAACGAGATTCCACATGACCCACATCACCTAGGAGTTCAATCTTGTGCGATCAAAACGTTTTCTGAGCCTACTGTACGTTTGACGCAAACAGTGCACCAATATTGCGTTAAGATCAACACTATCTGCAAACGGACTGAAACAAGCTTCTACTTGAGCCTTGTCACCTAGGAGTACCAACGGTTGCTTCCAAAATGATTTCTGGGCCTATGGTACGTTCATCACAAACCATGCACCTATATTGCACCGACACAAACACCGTTTCCAAACGGACTGAAACAAGATTCCACAAGACCCACTCACCAAGGAGTTCCATCGGGTGCGTCCACGATGATTTCCGAGCCTATGGTACGTTCGGCACAAACCGCGCTCCTATCTTGCGTCAAGATTAACACTATCTCCAAATAGACTAAAACGAGCTTTCATTTGAGCCTCGTCACCTAGGTGTACCATCGAGTGCGTCCAAAATGATTTTTGAGCCTATGGTACGTTTGGGGCAAACCGTGCACCTATCTAGCACCTATATTGCACCGACACTAACACTGTGTCCAAACAGGCCGAAACAAAATTCCACATGACCCACGTCACCTAGGAGTTCCTCTGGTGTGATCAAAAAGTTTTCTGAGCCTATTGTACGTTTGACGCAAACAATGCACCAATATTGCGTTAAGAATAGCACTATCTGTAAACAGACTGAAACAAGCTTGTACTTGAGCCTCGTCACCAAGGAGTACCATCGGGTGTGTCCAAATTGATTTATGAGCCTCTGGGATGTTCATCTCAAACAATGCACCTATATTGCAACGACACTAACATCGTTTCTAAACGGACCGAAACGAGATTCCACATGACCCACTCAGCAAGGAGTTCCATTGGGTGCGTCCAAGACGATTTTTGAGCCTATGGTACATTCGGCACAAACCGTGCACCTATCTTACGTTAAGATTAGCACTATCTCCTAATAGACTAAAACGAGCATCCACTTGAGCCTCATCACCTAGCTGTACATTCAAGTGCGTCCAAAATGATTTTTGAGGCCACGGTATGTTTGGTACAAACTGTGCACCTATCTAGCACCTATATTGCATTAGCACTAACACTGTCTCCAAACAGGCCAAAACGAGATTCCACATGACCCACGTCACCTAAGAGTTCTATCTGGTGTGATCAAAATGTTTTCTGAGCCTATTGTACGTTTGACGCGAATAGTGCACCAATATTGCGTTAAGAATAGCACTGTCTCCAAACAGACTGAAACAAGCTTCTACTTGAGCCTCGTCCCCAAGGAGTACCATCGGGTTCGTCCAAATTGATTTCTGAGCCTGTGGTACGTTCATCTCAACAATGCACCTATATTGCACCGACACTAACATCGTTTCTAAACGGACCGGAATGAGATTCCACATGACCCACTCAGCAAGGAGTTCCATTAGGTGCGTCCAAGACGATTTTTGAGCCTATGGTACGTTCGGCACAAACCGTGCACCTATCTTGCGTCAAGATTAGCAATATCTCCTAACAGACTAAAACGAGCATCCACTTGAGCCTCGTCACCTAGCTGTACGTTCGAGTGTGTCCAAAATGATTTTTGAAGCTACGGTATGTTTGGTGCAAACCGTGCACCTATCTAGCACCTATATTGCATCGGCACTAACACTGTCTCCAACATAGGCCGAAACGAGATTCCACATGACCCACGTCTCCTAGGAGTTCCATCTGGTGCGATCAAAATGTTTTCTGAGCCTATTGTACATTTGGTGCAAATAGTGCATCAATATTGCGTTAAGATTACCACTATCTACAAACAGACTAAAACAAGCTTCTACTTGAGCCTCGTCACCTAGGAGTACTATCGGTTGTGTCTAAAATGATTTCTGAGCCCATGGTACGTTCAGCACAAACAATGCACCTATATTGCACCAACACTAACACCGTTTCCAAACGGACCAAAACAAGATTCCACATGACCCACTCACTAAGGAGTTCCATCGGGTGCGTCCAAGACGATTTCTGAGCCTACGGTACGTTCGCAAACAATGCACCTATATTGCACCAACACTAACATCGTTTCTAAATGGACCAAAACGAGATTCCACATGACCCACTTACTAAGGAGTTCCATCGGGTGCGTCCAAGACGATTTCTGAGCCTACGGTATGTTCGACACAACCCATGCAACTATCTTGCATGAAGATGAGCACTATCCCCAAATGGACTAAAACGAGCTTCCACTTGCGCCACGTCACCAAGGTGTACCATCGAGTGCGTCGAAAATGATTTTTGAGCCTATGGTACGTTTGGTGCAAACTGTGCACCAACACCTATATTGCACCGGCACTAGCACTGTCTCCAAATAGGCCAAAACGAGATTCCACATGACCCACGTTAACTAGGAGTTCCATCTTGTCTGATCAAAACCTTTTCTGAGCCAATGGTACGTTTGGCACAAATAGTGTACCAATATTGCATTAAAATTAGCACTATCTGCAAACGGACTAAAATAATATTCCACTTGACCCTCGTCATCTAGGAGTATCATTGGGTGCATCCAAAATAATTTCTGAGCCTATGGTACGTTCAGCGCAAACTGTGCACCTATATATTGCACTGACACTAACATCGTTTCCAAACGGACCGAAACAAGATTTGACATGACCCACTGACCAAGGAACTCCATCGGGTGCGTCCAGGACGATTTCTGAGCCTATGGTACATTCGGCACAAATGGCGCACCTATCTTGCGTCAAGATTAGCACTGTCTCCAAATGGACACAAACAAGCTTCTACTTGAGCCTCGTCACCTAGGAGTACCATCGTGTGCGTCCAAAATGATTTCCGAGCCTATGGAACGTTCAGCGCAAACCGGGCACCTATGTTGCATCAAGATTAACACTATCTCCAAGCAGACCGAAACGAGCTTCCACTTGAGCCTCGTCACCTAGGAGTACTATTGCCGGCATCGAAAATGATTTCTGAGCCTATGGTACGTTCGGCGTAAACCGCGCACCTAGCTTGCGTCAAGATTAGCACTATATCCAAACAGAGTAAAGCGAGCTTCCACTTGAGCCTCGTCACCTAGGTGAACCATCGAGTGCGTCCAAAACGATTTTTGAGTCTATGGTATGTTTGATGCAAACCGTGCACCTATCAAGTACCTATAATGCACTGGCACTAACACTGTCTCCAAACAGGCCGAAATGAGATTCCACATGACCCACGTCACGTAGGAGTTCCATCTTATGCGATCAAAACGTTTTCTGAGCCTATAGTACGTTTGGCACAAACCGTGCTCCTATCTTGCATCATGATTAGCACTATCTCCAATTACACCGTAACGAGCTTCTAATTGAGCCACGTCATCTAGGAGTACCATCGAGTGCGTCCACAACGATTATGAGCCTATGGTACATTTGGCTCAAAACATGCACCTATCTTGCACCGTCACTAACACTGTCTTCAAATAGACCGAAACGAGATTACACATGACCGACGTCACCTAGGAGTTCCATCGGGTGCGTCCAAAAAGATTTCTGAGCCAATAGAATGTTCGACGCAAACCATGCACCTATCTTATGTCAAGATTAGCACTATCTCCAATCGGACCGAAAATGACCTTCCACTTGAGCCTCATCACCTAGGAGTACCATTGCGTGCATCGAAAATGATTTCTGAGCCTATGGTACATTTGGCGCCAACCGCGCACCTATCTGACGTCAAGATTAGCACTATCTCTAAATGAAGTAAAATGAGATTCCACTTGAGCCTCATCACCTAGGTGTACCATCGAGTGCGATCAAAATGTTTTCTGAGCTAATAGTATGTTTGGCGCAAATAGTGCACCAATATTGCGTTGAGGTTAGCACTATGTGCAAACAAACTGAAATGAGCTTCCACTTGAGCCTCGTCATCTAGGAGTATCATCGGGTGCGTCCAAAACGATTTTTGAGCCTATGGTACGTTCAGTGCAAACCGTGCACCAATATATTGCACCAACACTAACACCGTTTCCAAACAGACCAAAACCAGATTCCACATGACCCACTCACCAAGGAGCTCCATCGGGTGCGTCTAGGACGATTTCTGAGCCTATGGTATGTTCGGCACAAACGACGCACCTATCTTGTGTCAAGATTAGCATTATCTCCATAAGGACACAAACAAGCTTCCACTTGAGCCTCCTCACCTAGGAGTACCATTGGGCGCGTCCAAAATGATTTCCTAGCCTATGGTAAGTTTAGCGCAAACCGTGCTCCTAACTTGCGTCAAGATTAGCACTATCTCCAAATGGAACGAAACGAACTTGCACTTGAGCCTTGTCACCTAGGAGTACCATCAGGTGCGTCCAAATTAATTTTTGAGCCTATGGTATGTTTGGCGCAAACCGTGCACCTATCTTGCACCGACACTAACACTGTCTCCAAATGCACCGAAACGAGATTCCACATGACCCGCGTCACCTAGGAGTTTCATCGGGTGCGTCCAAAATGATTTCCGAACCCATGATTCGTTTGGCGCAAACCATGCTCCTATCTGGCATCAAGATTAGCACTATCTCCAATCAGACCGTAACGAGCTTCCACTTAAGCCACGTCACCTAGGAGTACCATCGGGTGCGTCCAAAATAATTTCTGAGTTTATGGTACGTTTGGCGCAAAACATGCAACTATCTTGCACCGACACTAACACTGTTTCCAAACGGACTGAAGCGAGATTCCACATGACTGACGTCACCTAGGAGTTCCATCGGGTGTGTCCAAAAAGATTTAGGAGCCTATGGAACGTTCGGCGCAAACCGTGCATCTATCTTGCGTCAAGATTAGCACTATCTCCAAACGGACTGAAATGGGCTTCCACTTGACCCTTGTCACCTAGGAGTACCATTGCCTCTATCGAAAAAGATTTCTGAGCCTATGGTACATTTGGCACCAATCGCGTGCCTAACTTGCATCAAGATTAGCACTATCTCTAAATGGACTAAAACGAGCTTCCCCTTGAGCTGCGTCACCTAGGTGTACCATCGAGTGCGTCCAAAATGATTTTTTGCCTATGGTACGTTTGGTGCAAACCATGCACCTATCTAGTACCTATAATGCACCGGCACTAACACTGTCTCTAAATAGGCCAAAATGAGATTCCACATTATCCACGTCACCTAGGAGTTCCATATTGTGCGATGAAAACATTTTCTGAGCCTATGGTACGTTTGACGCTAACAGTGCACTAATATTGCATTAAGATTAGAACTATCTGTAAACGGACATAAACGAGCTTCTACTTGATCCTCTTCACCTAGGCGTACCATCGGGTGCGTCCAAAATGATTTTCGAGCCTATGGTACGTCCAGCGCAGACCATGCACCTATATTGCATCGACACTAACATCGTTTCCAAAGGGACCGAAATGAGATTCCACATGACCCACTCAGCATGACGATTTCTGAGCCTATGGTATGTTCGGGACTAACCGCACACCTATCTTGCGTCAAGATTAGCCACTGTTCGCCTAAATGGCCGTTTAGTCCGTTTGAACACCGTTTTAATGGTAAACAGAAGCCAGCCGTGTTGTTTAGGCCCTAAATGATGAATTAAACGCTTGGGCCGTTTAAAGCCGTTTAAACCGTTTAATCCCGTCTAAACGGTCTAAACAAAATTAGATTAAACTTGATTAAATGAGCTAAACAACCATTTATATGAAGTGTTGTGGGATTTAGATTTCTTCCAACAAGATTATTTGGTAGAATATTTGATTTTTACATGTGTAAATATGTAAGGGTTATAGCAAATTTTATTTTTACCTACACAAATATGTATATTTTATTGTTATTGTACAAAACCATTTATGCCGTTTAACTCCATTTAAACAGTCTAAACATGAAATGAAGGGTGACTGACTGTTTACCGTTTACCGTTTAGGAAAACATTGAGATTAGCACTATCTCCAAACGGACTCAAACGAGCTTCCAGTTGGGCCGCGTCACCGAGGAGTACCATCGGGTGCATCCAAAACAATTTCGGAGCCTATGGTACGTTTGGCGCAAACCGTGCATCTATCTTGCGTCAAGATTAGCACTATCTCCAAACGGACCGAAACGAGCTTCCACTTGAGCCTCGTCACCTAGGAGTACCATTGAGTGCATCGAAAACGATTTCTGAGCCAATATTGCGTTAAGATTAGCACTATCTGCAAACGGATTGAGACAAGCTTCTACTTGAGCCTCGTCACCTGGCAGTACCATTGGGTGCGTCCAAATTGATTTCCGAGCCTGTGGTACGTTCAGCGCAAACCTTGCACCTTTATTGCACCGACACTAACATCGATTCCAAACGGACCGAAACAAGATTCCATATGACCCACTCACAAAGGAGTTCCATCGGGTGCGTCCAAGACGATTTCTAAGCCTATGGTACATTCGGCACAAATGGCGCACCAATCTTACGTCGAGATTAGCACTATCTCCAAACGGACAAAAATGAGCTTCCACTTGAGCCTCGTCACCTTGCTATACCATCGAGTGCGTCCAAAACGATTTTTGAGCCTATGGTACGTTTGGTGCAAATCGTGCACCTATCTATCACCTATGTTGCACTGGCACTAACACTGTCTCCAAATAGGCCAAAACGAGATTCCACATGACCCACGTCACCTAGGAGTTCCATCTTGTGCGATCAAAATGTTTTATGTGCCAATGGTATGTTTGGCGCAAACAGTGCACCAATATTGCGTTAAGATTAGCACTATCTGCAAATGAACTGAAATGAGCTTCCACTTGAGCCTCGTCACCTAGGAGTACCATCAGGTGCGTCCAAAACAATTTCCGAGGCTGTGGTATGTTTAGCGCAAATCATGCACCTATATTGCACCAACACTAACACAGACTCCAAAGAACCAAAACGAGATTCCACATGACCTACTCAACAAGGAGTTCCATTGAGTGAGTCTAGGACGATTTTGTAGCCTATCCTACGTTTGGCACAAATGGCGCACCTATCTTGCGTCAAGACTAGCACTATCTCCAAAAAGACACAAACAAGCTTCCACTTGAGCCTCATCACCTAGGAGTAGCATCGGGTGCGTCCAGAACGATTTCCGAGCCTATGTATGTTCAGCGCAAACCGTGAACCTATCTTACGTCAAGATTAGCACTATCTCCAAATGGAATGAAACAAACTTACACTTAGGCCTCACACCTAGGAGTACCATCGGGTGCGTCCAAATCAATTTCTGAGCCTATGGTACGTTTGCCGCAAACCATGCACCTATATTGCACTGGCACTAACACTGTCTTCTAGCAGGCCGAAACAAGATTCCACATGACCCACATCACCTAGGAGTTCCATCTTGTGCAATCAAAATGATTTCTGAGCCTATGGTACGTTTGGCGCAAACCGTGCTCCTATCTTGCATCAAGATTAGCACTATCTCCAATCAGACTGTAACGAGCCTCCACTTGAGCCACATCACCTAGGATTACCATCGGGTGTGTCCAAAATAATTTCTGAGCCTATGGTATGTTTGGCGGAAAACGTGCACCTATCTCGCACCAACACTAACACTGTCTCTAAACAAACCGAAAGGAGATTACACATGACCGATGTCACCTAGGAGTTCAATTGGGTACGTCCAAAAAGATTTTTAAGCCTATGGAATGTTTGATGCATACCGTGCACCTACCATGCGTAAAGATTAGCACTATCTCCAAACAGACCGAAATGACCTTCCACTTGAGCCTCATCACCTAGGAGTACCATTGCACGCATCGAAAATGATTTCTAAGACTATGGTATGTTTGGCGCAAATCGCGCACCTATCGGACTAAATTGAGCTTCCACTTGAGCCACGTCAACTAGGTATACCATCGAGTGCGTCTAAAATGATTTTTGAGCCTATGGAACGTTGGGAGCAAACCGTGCACCTATCTAGCACCTATATTGCACCGGCACTAACACTGTCTCCAAACAGGACAAAACAAGATTTCACATGACACACGTCACCTAGGAGTTCCATTTTGTGCGATCAAAACGTTTTCTGAGCCAATGGTACGTTTGGCGCAAACAATGCACCAATATTGCGTTAAGATTAGTACTATCTGCAAACGGACTGAAACAAGCTTCTACTTGAGCCCCGTCACCTAGGAGTACCATCAGGTGCGTCCAAAACGATTTCCGAGGCTGTGGTACATTTAGCGCAAATCATGCACCTATATTGCACCAATACTAACACAGACTCCAAAGAACCAAAACGAGATTCCACATGACCTACACAACAAGGAGTTCCATCGAGTGCGTCTAGGACGATTTTGTAGCCTATCCTACGTTTGGCACAAATGGCGCACCTATCTTGCGTCAAGACTAGCACTATCTCCAAAAAGACACAAACGAGCTTCCACTTGAGCCTCATCACGTAGGAGTAGCATCGGGTGCGTCCAGAACGATTTCTGAGCCTATGTATGTTCAGTGCAAACCGTGAACCTATCTTACGTCAAGATTAGCACTATCTCTAGACGGAATGAAACAAACTTACACTTAGGCCTCACACCTAGGAGTACCATCGGGTGCGTCCAAATCGATTTCTGAGCCTATGGTATGTTTGCCGCAAACCATGCACCTATATTGCACTGGCACTAACACTGTCTTCAAGTAGGCCGAAACAAGATTCCACATGACCCACATCACCTAGGAGTTCCATCTTGTGCAATCAAAACGATTTCTGAGCCTATGGTACGTTTAGCGCAAACCATGCTCTTATCTTGCATCAAGATTAGCACTATCTCCAATCGGACCGTAACGAGCTTCCACTTGAGCCACATCACCTAGGAGTACCATCGGGTGTGTCCAAAATAATTTCTGAGCCTATGGTATGTTTGGCAAAAAATGTGCACCTATCTTGCACCAACACTAACACTGTCTCTAAACAGACCGAAAGGAGATTACACATGACCGATGTCACCTAGGAGTTCAATTGGGTACGTCCAAAAAAATTTCTAAGCCTATGGAATGTTTGATGCATACCGTGCACCTACCATGCGTAAAGATTAGCACTATCTCCAAACAGACCGAAATGACCTTCCACTTGAGCCTCATCACCTAGGAGTACCATTGCATGCATCGAAAATGATTTCTAAGCCTATGGTACGTTTGGCGCAAATCGCGCACCTATCGGACTAAATTGAGCTTCCACTTGAGCCACGTCACCTAGGTATACCATCAAGTGCGTCTAAAATGATTTTTGAGCCTATGGAACGTTGGGAGCAAACCATGCACCTATCTAGCACCTATATTGCACCGGCACTAACACTATCTCCAAACAGGACAAAACAAGATTTCACATGACACACGTCACCTAGGAGTTCCATTTTGTGCGATCAAAACGTTTTCTGAGCCAATGGTACGTTTGGCGTAAACAGTGCACCAATATTGCGTTAAGATTAGCACTATCTGCAAACGGACTGAAACAAGCTTCTACTTGAGCCTCGTCACCTAGGAGTACCATCACGTGCGTCCAAAATGATTTCCGAGCCTGTGGTACGTTCAGCACAAACCATGCACCTATATTGCACTGACACTAACACCGTGTCAAAACGGACCGAAACGAGATTCCACATGACCCACTCACCAAGGAGTTCCATTGGGTGCATCCAAGACTATTTCCGAGCATATGGTATGGTCGGCACAAACCGTGCACCTATCTTGCATCAAGATTAGCACTATCTCCAAACAGACACAAACGAGCTTCTACTTGAGCCTCATCACCATGCTGTACCATCGAGTGCGTCCAAAACAATTTTGAGCCTATGGTATGGTTGGTGCAAACCGTGCACCTATCTAGCACCTATATTGCACTGGCACTAACATTGTCTCCAGACAGGCCGAAACCAGATTCCACATTACCCACGTCACCTAGGACTTCCATCTTGTGCGATCAAAACGTTTTCTAAGCCAATGGTACGTTTGGCACAAATAGTGCACCAATATTGCATTAAGATTAGTGCTATGTACAAACAGACTGAAACTAGCTTCTACATTTGCCTCATCACCTAGGAGTACCATCGGCTGCATCCAAAATAATTTCTAACTCTGTGGTACATTCAGCGCAAACCATGCACCTATATTGCACCTGCACTAATGCTGTCTCCAAATAGGACGAAACGAGATTCCACATGAACCACGTCACCTAGGAGTTCCATCTTGTGAGATCAAAACGTTTTATGAGCCTATGGTATGTTTGACGCAAACAGTGCACCAATATTACATTAAGATTAGCACTATCTGCAAACAGACTGAAACCAGCTTCTACTTGAGCCTCGTCACCTAGGAGTACCGGGTGCATCCAAAATGATTTTCTGAGCCTGTGGTACATTCAACGCAAACCATGCACCTATATTGCACCTGCACTAACACTGTCTCTAAACAAGCCGAAATGAGATTCCACATGACCCACGTCACCTAGGACTTCCATCTTATGAGATCAAAACTTTTTATGAGCCTATGGTATGTTTGACGCAAACAGTGCACCAATATTGCGTTAAGATTAGCACTATCTGCAAACGGACTGAAACCAGCTTCTACTTGAACCTTGTCACCTAGGAGTACCATCGGGTGCGTCCAAAATGATTTCTGCGCCTGTGGTACATTCAGCGCAAACCATGCACCTATATTGCACCTGCACTAACACGGTCTCCAAACAGGCCGAAACGAGATTCCACATGACCCAAGTCACCTACGAATTCCATCTTGTGAGATCAAAACGTTTTATGTGATTATGGTATGTTTGACGCAAACAGTGCACCAATATTGCGTTAAGATTAGCACTATCTGCAAACGGACTGAATCAAGCTTCTACCTGAAACTCATCACCTAGGAGTATCATCGGGTGCGTCCAAAACGATTTCGGAGCCTGTGGTACATTCAGCGCTAACCATGCACCTATTTTGCACCGACACGAACACCGTTTTAAAACGGACCGAAACGAGATTCCACTGACCGACTGACCAAGGAGTTCCATTGGGTGCGTCCAAGACTATTTCCGAGCATATGGTACGTTCGGCACAAACCGTGCACCTATCTTGCGTCAAGATTAGCACTATCACCAAATGGACACAAACGTGCTTCTACTTTAGCCTCGTCACCTTGGTGTACCATCAAGTGCGTCCAAAATGGTTTTGAGCCTCTGGTACGTTTCGTGCAAACCGTGCAACTATCTAGCACCTATATTGCACTGGCACTAACACTGTCTCCAAACAGGCCGAAACAAGATTCCACATGACCCATGTCACCTAGGAGTTCCATCTTGTGCGATCAAAACATTTTCTGAGCCAATGGTACGTTTGGCGCAAACAGTGCAACAATGTTGCGTTAAGATTAGAACTATCTGCAAACGGACTAAAATGAGCTTCCACTTGAGCCTCGTGACCTAGGAGTACCATCGGCTGCATCCAAAATAATTTCCAAGCCTGTGGTACATTCAGCGCAAACCGTGCACCTATAATGCACCGACACTAAGACCGTTTCCTAACGGACCAAACGAGATTCCACATGACTAACTCACCAAGGAGTTCCATCGGGTGCGTCCTGGATGATTTCTGAGCCTATGGTATGTTCGACACAAACGACACACCTATCTTGCGTAAAAATTAGCATAATCTCCAAACAGACACAAATGAGCTTCCACTTGAGCCTCGTCACCTTGGTGTACCATCGAGTGTGTCCAAAACGAGTTTTGAGCCTATGGTACATTTGGTGCAAACCGTGCACCTATATTGCACCGGCACTAACACTGTCTCCAAACAAGACGACAAGAGATTCCACATGACCTATGTCACCTAGGAGTTCCATCTTGTGCGATCAAATTGTTTTCTGAGCCTATGGTACGTTTGGCACAAACAGTGCACCAATATTGCGTTAAGATTAGCACTATCTGCAAACAGACTAAAACAAGTTTCTACCTGAGCCTCGTCACCTAGGAGTACCATCGGGTGTGTCCAAAATGATTTCTGAGCCTATGGTATATTTAGTGCAAACCATGCACCTATATTGCACTGACACTAACACCATATCAAAACAGAACGAAAAGAGATTCCACATGACCCACTCACCAAGAAGTTCCATTGGGTGCGTCCAAGACTATTTTCGAGCATATGGTAGGTTCGGCACAAACCGTGCACCTATCTTGCGTCAAGATTAGCACTATCTCTAAACGGACACAAACGAGCTTCCACTTGAGCCTCGTCACCTAGGTGTACCATCGAGTGCATCCAAAATGATTTTTGAGCCCATGGTACGTTTGGTGCAAACCGTGCAACTATCTAGCACCTATATTGCATCGGCACTAACACTGTCTCCAAACAGGCTGAAACAAGATTCTATATGACCCACGTCACCTAGGAGTTCCATCTTGTGCGATCAAAATGTTTTCTGAGTCAATGGTACGTTTGGCGCAAATAGTGCACCAATATTGCGTTAAGATTAACAATATCTGCAAACGGACTGAAATAAGCTTCCACTTGAGCCTCGTCACCTAGGAGTACCATCAGGTGCATCCAAAACAATTTTCAAGCTTGTGGTACATTCAGCGCAAACCGTGCACCTATATTGCACCGACACAACACCGTTTCCAAACGGACCAAAATGAGATTCCACATGACCCACTCACCAAGGAGCTCCATCAGGTGCGTCCAGGACGATTTTCGGGCCTATGGTACGTTCGGCACAAACGGCGCACCTATCTTGCGTCAAGATTAGCACTATCTCCGAACAGAACGAAATGAACTTGCACTTGAGCCTCACCACCTAGGAGTACCATCGGGTGCATCAAAATCGATTTATGAGCCTATGGTACTTTTGGCGCAATCCGTGCTCCTATCTAGCATCAATATTAGCACTATCTCCAATCGGGCCGTAACGAGCTTCCACTTGAGCCACATCATGTAGGAGTACCATCAGGTGTGTTCAAAATGATTTCTGAGAATATGGTACGTTTGGCGCAAAACGTGCATCTATCTTGCACTGACACTAATACTGTCTCCAAACAGACCAAAATGAGCTTACACATGACCGACGTCACCTAGGAGTTCCATCGACTACGTCCAAAACAATTTCCAAAACTCTGGTACGTTTAGCGAAAACCGTGCACCTATCTTGCGTCAAGATTAGCACAATCTCCAAATGGACCGAAATGAGCTTCCACTTGAGCCTCGTCACATAGGAGTACCATTGTGTGGATCGAAAATGATTTCTGAGCCTATGGTATGTTTGGCGCAACCCGCGCACCTATCTTGTGTCAAAATTAGCACTATCTCTAAATGGACAAAAACGAGCACTTGAGCCTCATAACCTAGGTGTACCATCGAGTGTGTCCAAAATGATTTTTGAGCCTATGGTACGTTTGGTGCAAACCGTGCACCTATATTGCACTGGCACTAACACTGTTTCCAACCAGGACGACATGAGATTCCACATGACCTATGTCACCTAGGAGTTCCATCTTGTGCGATCAAATTGTTTTCTGAGCCTATGGTACGTTTTGCGCAAACAGTGCACCAATATTGTGTTAAGATTAGCACAATCTGCAAACAGACCGAAATGAGCTTCCACTTGAGCCTCGTCACCTAGGAGTACCATTGGGTGCGTCCAAAACAATTTTCAAGAATGTGGTACATTCAGCACAAACCGTGCACCTATATTGCACCGACACTAACACCGTTTTCAAATAGACCGAAATGAGATTCCACATGACCCACTCACCAAGAAGTTCCATTGGGTGCGTCCAAGACTATTTCTGAGCATATGGTACGTTCGGCACAAACCGTGCACCTATCTTGCGTCAAGATTAGCACTATCTCCAAACAGACACAAATGAGCTTCCACTTGAGGCTCATCACCTTGGTGTACCATCGAGTGCGTCCAAAATGATTTTTGAGCCTACGGTACGTTTGGTGCAAACCGTGCAACTATCTAGCACCTATATTGCACCGGCAGTAACACTGTCTCCAAACAGGTTGAAACGAGATTCCACATGACCCTAGTCACCTAGGAGTTCCATCTTGTGTGATCAAAACGTTTTCTCAGCCAATGGTACGTTTGGCGCAAACAGTGCACCAATATTGCGTTAAGATTCGCACTATCTGCAAACGGACTGAAATGAGCTTCCACTTGAGCCTTGTCACCTAGGAGTACCATCGGGTGTGTCCAAAACAATTTTCAAGCCTGTGTTACATTCAGCCAAACCGTGCACCTATATTGCACCGACACTAACATCATTTCCAAACGGACCGAAACGAGATTCCACATAACCCACTCACCTAGGAGTTCCATCGGGTGCCTCTAGGATGATTTCCGAGCCTATGGTACGTTCGGCACAAACGACGCACCTATCTTGCGTCAAGATTAGCACTATCTCCAAACAGACACAAACGAGTTTCCACTTGAGCCTCATCACCTAGGAGTACCATCGGGTGCGTCCAAAATGATTTTCGAGCCTGTGGTACGTTCAGCGCAAACCGTGCACCTATGTTGCGTCAAGATTAGCACTATCTCCAAATGGAATGAAATGAACTTGCACTTGAGCGTCGCCACCTAGGAGTACCATCGGGTGCGTCAAAATAGATTTCTAAGCCTATGGTACTTTTGGCGCAATCTGTTCTCCTATCTTGCATCAATATTAGCACTATCTCTAATCGGACTGTAATGAGCTTCCAATTGAGCCACATCACCTAGGAGTACCATCAGGTGCGTCCAAAATAATTTCTGAGAATATGGTACGTTTGGCGCCAAACGTGCACCTATCTTGCACCGACACTAACATTGTCTCCAAATTGACTGAAATGAGATTACACATGACCGACGTCACCTAGGAGTTCCATCGGCTGCGTCCAAAACAATTTCCGAGCCTCTGGTACGTTCAGCGAAAACCATGCACCTATTTTGCGTCAAGATTAGCACAATCTCCAAATGGACCGAAATGAGCTTCAACTTAAGCCTCGTCACATAGGAGTACCATCGCGTGCATCAAAAATGATTTCTGAGCCCATGGAACATTGGCGCAAGCCGCGCACCTATCTTGTGTCAAAATTAGCACTATCTCTAAACGGACAAAAACGAGCATACACTTCAGCCTCGTCACCTAGGTGTACCATCAAGTGTTCAAAACGAATTTTGAGCCTATGGTATGTTTGGAGCAAATCATGCACCTATCTAGTACCTATATTGTACCGGCACTAACACTGTCTCCAAACAGGACGACATGAGATTCCACATGACCTATCTCACCAAGGAGTTCCATCTTGTCCGATCAAAATGTTTTCTGAGCCTATGGTATGTTTGGCACAAACAGTGCACCAATATTGCGTTAAGATTAGCACTATCTGCAAACGGACTGAAACAAGCTTCTACCTGAGCCTCATCACCTAGGAGTACCATCGGGTGCGTCCAAAATGATTTCTGAGCCTATGGTACGTTCAGTCCAAACCATGCACCTATATTGCACTGACACTAACACCATTTCAAAATGGACCGAAACGAGATTCCACGTGACCCACTCACCAATGAGTTCCATTGGGTGCGTCCAAGACAATTTCCGAGCATATTGTATGTTCAGCACAAACCATGCACCTATCTTGCGTCAAGATTAGCACTATCTCCAAACAGACACAAACGAGCTTCCACTTGAGCCTCGTCACCTTGGTGTACCATCGAGTGTGTCAAAAATGATTTTTGAGCCTATGGTACGTTTGGTGCAAACCGTACAACTATCTAGCACCTATATTGCACCGACACAAACTGTCTCCAAACAGGATGACATGAGATTCCACATGACCTATGTCACCTAGGAGTTCCATCTTGTGCGATCAAATTATTTTCTGAGCCTATGGTATGTTTGGCACAAACAGTGCACCAATATTGCGTTAAGATTAGCACTATCTGCAAACAGACTAAAACAAGCTTCTACCTGAGCCTCGTCACCTAGGAGTACCATCGGGTGCGTCCAAAACAATTTTCTGAGCCTATGGTACGTTCAGCGCAAACCATGCACCTATATTGCACCTGCACTAACGCGAGACCATGTTTCATATTTGTATTTCCTGGATATACCTCGACCATCACCAGGCAACGTCGTCAATATGGTCGGTATCCGGGAGCATCATGAAGGTTCGGTTCATACACTGCCCGAGGATGGCGACTCCAACACTGGATCTACACGATCTGTCCACACCGAGGCTCAACACCTCGAAGACGACAATTATGGTCTGGATCCACTACCATACCCTCTGGGTTTCTCTCCGATCCCAAGGTTCCCACCAAGACATGGCGACATGGTGCTCAACGTCAGCAATGATGAGCCCATAGTCGTGGGAGAAACTAATGAGCAACGGCAGCTTCACGAACAGCATAACGCCGACCATGCCGAACGCCATCGCCTAGAGGCAGAAGAAGAAGAAACACATCGTAGGGGACCCTGACCTCGAGATCTGGCTGACTCCTTCGATAGAGTAGGTGATAGGCAAGTTTTCAAGACCCCAAGTGCCAACATGGCCATCGCCATGGCCAACCTGGACTGATTACAAGACATGCCGGAGAACCATGCGGTTCGCGAAGATATCAAAGCATATCTGACCGCTGCTATGGGCCAAACCGTCGAGCTCACCCAGCGAGCCCAAGCTGCTACAAGCACGTCCATCGCATCCAGTCAAAGCCATCGTTCCCATGCTTTAGAACATCCAAGTCACCAACATCACGACGATCCGCCCCCACCTAATCCCCCACGTGGTGGTGGTGGTGGTGGTGGCGGTAGCGGTGGCGGTGGTGGTGGTGACGACGAGGGCAGACAAGAAGGTGGTCGACATCGTTGTGACAACAACCGCAATCGTCATGACAATCGAGATCAGGAGGTTGACTAGAACCCTCCTTGTGATCTCCGTCACCATCTTCCTCCACGCGACATCCGTAGTCACATCACTAGTCATGCTAATGACCGCTAGGCCCACGAGAACGTGCGCCGCATCTAGTATGACACCGAACCCGGCCCTCCTCCTCATCTCCGACAAGTCGTCTGGACAAGGAATTTCAAGCTTGAGAAGCTCAGGAAATATGACGGCAAGGAGAACCCCGAAAGCTAGGTCACGCTCTATGAGATCACCGTCCGGTCCGCTGCAGGTGATGAGCACGTAATGGCTAATTATCTTCCAGTTGTTCTTGATCAGGCAGGTCATCAATGGCTTCTCAGCCTCCCAAAGAACTAGTTCGATAGCTGGTCGAACCTTCGGCAAGCCTTCATCGACAATTTCATCGCCATAGTGACCAGCCGGGCAACAAGTATGACCTCGAGCGCATACGTGACCGAACAAACGAGCCACTGCGTGACTACATCCGACGCTTCTCGGATATGCGTCTCAAGATCCCAAGAATCACTCATGATGAAGCAGTCTTGGCTTTCATCAAAGGCCTTCGCTACCACGACGCCCTTAGAAGCAAGCTGCTCCGGAAACGATCGTCTATGGTCTCTGAGCTCCTCGCTACTGCCAAGAACTACGCGGATGCCGATGACACCGAGAAGATCATTAAGGAAGACGTGGGAGGGACATCACGCCCCGAGCACCCACCACGCCGGGACGAGAAACCCGATGACCGTAGTCGGAACAATAACCGCGAATGTCGCGACCGGCGCAACAACAACAATCGTGACCACCAAGATAATCGTGATAGGTGGCCCAATAATCGCGGTGATTACAGAGGCAAGCACCCCCGCGAAGACGACCATGAGGTCAACACGATCAAGAAACCTGCTGGTCACCGTGATTATCAGGAGGATTGCAATAGAGCTTTGAAGGGTCCCTGCTAGATCCATCCCAAGTCCAATCACACCATGGAAAATTGTCGCTTCCTCAAGAACATCTACGCCAAGCAACTCGCTAATGATGATGCTCCAAAGGCCATTGACGATGGACCGCAGCATGACGATGACGACGACGATGATGTTGAACAAGATAGAAATCCTCGTCACCAATATGTCAATCCCACCAAAACCGTCCACTCCATCTTTGGCGGAATGGTGTCTTTAGAGTCCAAGCGTGAGCGTAAGCTGCTGAAGCGGGTCTGCTTGAACGTCGTCAATGCCGATGACCTCATATCCGATCCTAGGCTTTCGGCCTGGTCCCACCATGAAATCTCCTTCAGCCGAGTAGACTAGTGGGCGGCAATTTCAGAACCTAGTCATTTTCCCCTCGTCCTTGATCCCTGTATCAATAGCGTTCGGTTCGAGAGGGTCCTCATGGATGGTGGCAGTTCCATCGACATCCAGTTTCGCAGCAACTTGCCTGCCCTTAAACTAACTCAGGCTGATCTCAAGCCTTACGATGCAGAGTTCTGGGGCATCCTTCCCGGACAGAGCTCCATACCTCTCGGGCAGATCACGCTCCCTGTGCAGTTCGGTAATCCAAACCACTTCCGCAATGACTACGTCAACTTCGTGGTCATGGACTTCGAGGGTACTTACCACGCTATCCTTAGTCGACCAGTGCTCACCAAGTTCATGGCTATGCCGCACTACTCTTACTTGGTGCTCAAAATGCCTACCGAGCAGGGTGTCCTTACTCTCAGAGGCAATGTTTACACTACCTATACCTGTGAAGAGGAAAGCTTTAAGGTGGCAGAGGCCACCGACCTCTCAATTCGCATGGAGCAAACCCTGGTCGATGCCTCCAAGATTCCTGCCGCCCAACTGGAGATCCCAGAGTGCCAAGCACCGCGGAAGCACATCAAGTCCAACGAGCATAAGGAGATCCAGCTGGTCGACGATGATCCCAGCAAGACGGCCCTTATCGGGGCCAACCTAGATCCTAAGTAGGAAGACGCGCTCGTCAGGTTTCTGAGGGACAACGTAAGCATGTTCGCATGGAAACCGGCTGACATGCCCGGTGTTCATCGGCACCTAATCAAGCACTCCTTGAACGTCTCGAAGACCGCAAGACCTATCAAGCAAAAGGTACGACGATTCGCTCGTGACAAAAAGGAGGCTATTAGGGCAGAAGTTATCTAGCTTTTAGCAGCTGGATTTATCAAAGAAGTGTATCATCCGGACTGGTTAGCCAACCCGGTCCTTGTATGCAAAAAGAATAATGAATGAAGAATGTGCGTTGATTATACTGATCTTAACAAACACTACCCTAAAGACCATTTTGGCTTACCTTGCATAGACGAAGTCATTGATTCCATAGCCGGCAGCGAGCTGCTGTCCTTTCTCAATTGCTACCCTGGTTATCACCAGACTGCTCTCCACAAGGACGATTAGATCAAGACATCCTTCATTACACCGTTCGGCGCCTACTACTACATGACTATGTCGTTCGGGCTTAAGAACGCGGGGGCCACATACCAGCGTGCTATCCAGCAATGCCTTGCTGATGAGATCAAGGATGACCTGGTCGAAGACTATGTTGATGATGTGGTCATGAAAACTAGGGAGGCTCACACCCTGGCCGACAATCTCCAGCGTACCTTCACGGCTCTCAACAAGTACTAATGGAAGCTTAATCCAAAAAAGTGTATCTTTGGAGTCCCATCTGGTATATTATTGGGCAACGTCGTCAGCCACGATGGCATACACCCCAACCCGACAAAGGTAAAGGCTGTTTTGGATATGCAGCGACCCAAAAACGTCAAGGATATCTAGAAGCTCACTGGATGTATGGCCGCCTTAAGCCATTTCATCTCACGACTCGGTGAAAAGGGCCTACCTTTCTTCAACCTACTCAAGGCTTTGGAGAAGTTCTTCTTGTCAGAAGAGGCTGACGCTGCCTTCACGCAGCTCAAAGAATTCTTAACCTCTCCTCCAGTCCTTACAGCCCCTCAGAAAGATGATGTTCTTCTTCTCTACATTGCGGCCACTGATCACGTGGTCTCCACAGTCATCATGGTCGAGCGTGAGGAACTCGGCCACGTGTACAAATTCCAGCGCCCTATTTACTTCATCAGCGAGGTGCCCAGTGAGTCCAAAGCCAGGTTCCTGCAAGTTCAAAAGCTGATCTATGCCATACTAATTACATCCCGAAAGTTAAAACATTACTTCAACAGATATTGGGTGGTGGTCAAGACTAATTTCCCATTGGGAGACATCATTTGAAATAACGACGCTAACGGACGCATCGTCAAGTGGGCAATGGAGTTATGTCCTTATTCAATCAAGTTCTAGGGTCGCACATCCATCAAGTCTCAAGCTCTGGTGGACTTTTATCGTCGAATGGATTGACCTTAGCGCACCTCCCGATCAGGGGCCAATCGAATACTAGAAGATGTATTTCGATGGCTCTCTGAACATCGATGGCGTAGGCGCAGGCATGCTCTTTATCTCACCAACCATAGAACAGCTCCGCTACATCCTTAGGATTTATTTCCCTGCATCTAACAACACTACCGAATACGAGGCCTGCCTCCACGGCATGCGGATTGCGGTTGAGCTTGGTGTAAAACGTCTCCATGTCTATGGCGATTCGGCCCTAGTCATTAACCAGCTTAACAAAGACTGGGACACGACTAGCGAGAAGATGGATGCTTATTGCAAAGAAATTAGAAAGCTAGAAGGCAAATTTTACGGCATCGAGTACACACATGTGGTTCTGGACAAAAATCAAGCAGCCGATGAGTTGTCTAAGTTAGGGTCATCCCAAGCTAAAGTCCCACGTGGCGTATTCATCCAAGATCTTATAAAACCATCAATCAAAAAAGAAGAAGACCGAGTGGTCGATCTGCAACTGGTGGCCATGGTTCCTCTACCGATCAGTACGGAATCATCTACGACCACTCCCGCTATAAGCCAACCCACTGATAATGTTGGCTAGAGAATACCCTTCATCAAATACTTGCAGGATGGAACCGACTATACCGACCGAACAGTGAATGAGTGACTTATGCACCGTAGTAAGCAGTACCTACTGGTCGACGGTGTCCTGATGCGCAGAAATGCAAAGGAGGAAGTTTTGATGAAATGTATCACTCGAGAAGCAGGTATTCAACTGCTCCATGAAATTCATAGTGGTAATTGTGGCAATCAGGCCGCCTCTCGGACCTTGGTCGGCAAAGCTTTCCGAGCAGGTTTCTACTGGTCGTCTGCCATGGCCGATGCAAAGAAGCTGGTTCACCACTGCGACGGATGTCAGTTTTTCGCCAAACGTATACATGTACCAGCACATGAGATCTAGACCATACCAGCCTCCTGGCCCTTTGCATGCTGGGGACTAGATATGATTGGTCCCTTCAAGCTAGCCCCTAGAAACTTCAAATGTGTTTTCATGTTGATTGACAAGTTTTCCAAATGGATAGAGTACATGCCTTTAACCAAGGCATCATCAGAGAAGGCGGTCGAGTTCCTTGATTAGATTATACACCGTTTTGGCCTCTCCAAAGCATCATTATAGACTTGGGGACCCAGTTCACTGGCAGGCATTCTAGGACTTCTGCGATGCAAGGAGCATAGTGGTGAAATACGTGTCGGTGGCGCATCCCATAGCTAATGGGCAGGTCAAAAGAGCCAACAGCATGATTCTCAACGCGCTAAAGAAGTGGTTGTACAGGGAAAACGATAAAGCCCCTGGAAGATGGCTTAAAGAATTGCCAGCTATGGTCTGGGGACTGCGAACCTAGCCCAGTCGCAACACTGGTGCCTCCCCATACTTCATGGTCTACAGTGCAGAAGCAGTGCTCCCTGCAGATATCGCTTTCAGATCACCACGTGTTGAGAACTGTGATGAAGACAGATCTGATGACGCACATGAACTCGAGGTCAACTGCTCTGAAGAGCAACGGCTTGACTCCTGTGTACGTACAGCCAAGTACCTAGCTGTATTACGCAGATACTACAATAGGAATGTCAAAGAACGTCTCTTCGTGGTCGGGGACCTGGTCTTGAAGTGGAAAACGAACCAGGAAGGCATGCACAAGCTCTCATCTCCTTGGGAAGAACCGTTTGAGGTCATCAAAGTCACCCAGCCTACTTCATACAGGTTGGCTCACCTCAATGGTACTGAAGTACCAACTCCTGTCATATTGACAAGCTTAGGTGTTTCTACCCATAGAGCACATAAATAAAGATATGTACCTTTCCTATACTTTGATTATTTCAATAAAGCATATATGTTTCCTTCCAGTCACTCTAATGTGTTTATCTGGAGTCTACTTTCTATTAATATTTTATAAAAGACCAGTTGACAGACCACCATTCTTTCTCGAGTCTTCAGAGCCAGCCCCATCTCCGATTTCTCCCCACGCGTGCACGGGACCAGCTCTCTATGCTCCGGGTGGTCGGCGGGTGCTCCCTGGTCTGACCTGTGTGCCGTGTGAACAGGCTCCGTGCCTCGCACTCTAACCACGGATCTAGCTAGGGCCGTACGGATTCCACAAGCTGACATGTCTTCCAACTGTTACAACTAAACTAGAACACTTATACGTTTTAACTTAGTTATCAAATGCAATATACAAGCTTAAAGCGATTTTTGTTAGACAAAAACAACACAAGCTTACATTATTGCCAATAGTACTTTATTACAAGCTTGCCTGACGAGGTATAAGTTTACGATAAATTAAACTATTGACTGCTATATAGTTACAGGCAACTAGCTACTTGAAGGTCGGAGCATGAGCTGGGCTTGGCTTATATTCTCCGCCCATCTACGGTTGTGGCGCTGCCTCCGCTGGTGGAGCCTGAGCCGCTGAAGTCTGGCTGGTCGTGACCGTAGGCTCCGGCTGCTCTTTGCTAGAAGATTGCCCGGCCTGGGACTGGCTGGTCAAGAACGTAGTCCCAGGTGGTCGGCTTGAAGACCTCAGAGAAGATGTTATCAACATTCCTTGCAATAGCGGCGTTGATGTTCCGCAAAGGTTTATATCCCCGATGATCATCGTCGCCAGCTCAGCCAACTGGCCCCGCAGCTCTCCTGCTTCCTGCACCCCAACTTCCTTGGGGTAGCCCTTGGCGAGGCGCATGAAGTCGATCAGGGGATAATGCGCACGCACCATCTACGTGCAGCGATCCTTCTAGATATCTACAATATGCTTCTTGGCATTGGTCTTTAATGCTGCAGCAGGGTATTCTGGTTAGAAAACGCCAAAGGACATACATTAAGTCATGAAACCACGATCAGGAAAATGGCTACTTACTGGTTATGTCTTGGTTTTTGGTCTTCACCTCCTCGGTCATCTTCATCGAATGGTCTCGGAGCCGCGCGTGGTCCTTGACCAGCCGGGTATTCTCCGCCGATAATTGGGCACACTCTTTGGCCACGCGCGTGTTTGCCGCTTGAAGCTTGGTGACTTCCTCTGCCAAGTCTACAACAAGCTCCGGGAGACACATAAATACATATGAACAGTATTTTTCAGTGCTTGGGGGTGTGCGGCTAAGATAAGTTACCTGCTCTTTCCCGCTCTTTCTGACCAAGCTAGAGGACAACATTGAGCCTTCGCGACTCGAGCTTTGTCTGGTCCTTCTCAGCGGTCTTGAGCAGTTTGCGCAGCCGATCCACCTCAGCTGTCAGCTCTTTATTGTCTTCAGAGATACCTTGAATCTGGTCAAAGCACCGTTTATGGTACTTTGCAGTCTTCACAAGGCCCTGCAAGTCACATATAATATCATTTATGCATGTCCACATACTAAGGCTGGTCTACGATAGTGGTCAAGGAGTCCTCCTACCTGTACTTCTCCGATGAGTCGTCTTGCTGCCCGCTTCACTCTTTCCATCTCCTTATCAATAGCGATCTCCTCGTGGCAGACGTAATGGTCTCCACGTCCATGGTAAACGTACATGTGTTTGCCCGTCTTGTGGGTGCCCCTAGATTTCTTCGACGACATCGTCATTAGACTCAGCCGCCTGATCCGCACTGGTCCGCCCTTGCTCCTGGGTCGGCCCGGCGGTCGACGGTTTCACCGCCATTTTTCCCGTGGCCACGGTGTCAGGCAGATGATGAGGACACCACGCGTACATCTACACCAGCAGCACCTCAGGCGCCTCCAGTTACTCCTCCACCATAGGCGCCTACAGTTGATCATCCAGTTGGGCCAATCACTCGGGCCCGTGCAAGAGAATTAAACTTCATCATGTTGTTAAGGAACGAAGGCCCAGCAGAATAAGAAGATGGGCCAATAGAGCAGTCCAAGGTGGGGCACCTAGGGTTTGGAGCTACAGCCCTTTCTTTGGGCACGCGCCACTCTCCTGCCGCCGCCCTTTTATTTAGTTGGAGTTTCTTTTCTTTACAACTTGAGTTTTGTTTTACATCTAGCTTTAGCTACTCTCGAACACACGCCAATCTGCGATGTCTCGTGTAATTCAGAACTCCACCTTCGAGTGATAATAAGTTTGCTCGCATCTTTTTCTTGTTCGTTCTTCGATTGCGTGTAGGAATTGATCTTTGTGATCAGGCTGACCTCGTACCGGCGAGGTTGGTAACCATTGGGAGTTGGTTCAGCGATTGCATTGGCACTTCGGGTTCACTCGTCATAGTCGGATTGTGAGGGTCTACTACCACCAAATCGAAATTATCTCCACTCACCGAAAGATCGGGCACTCTCCCTCTATCAGCAGACCACTTTGGGTCAGGCTCGGGGTGGTCGCGTCTTGCTCAGGCACATCTTGACTAGTCTCGGGGATGTGTCCTTGTCCCGCGAACAGGTGCCCCTCACTTAGTGTACCCACAAGACTCTGCTCGGGCACCTCCTGCTCGGTCATTTCCGTGGTCACCATGTTGACCGCATCCTTGCTCGTCAGCGGCACCGCCCCCTTGGTGGTCTGATCCACCAGCTGCTCGGAGAATGTTGTGGTGGTCATCGGCATGGTCACTCCAGTGGTGGCCAGTTGCTCGAGTCTCTTTGTTGATGTTGGGCTAGCACGTGACAACAGAACAGTTACCCTTTACTTGCTCGCTGATGCTATCGCTATACTGTTTAATGAGTTTTCAGGAACTTACAGATCTGAGCGATGTATAGTGTTGAAGGCACGGCGCTGCGGTTGCCCCTCGCTTGTGTGCGGGGCGGATGAACCCTGGCCTTCGTCCTGTGGTGGCGGCCTGGCTCGCTCTTCACCCGCCATCACGTTCGGTGTCGGCCCCACTGGTGGCGTCTGGCCCTCTTGCCTTGTCTGCTCACTCCTCTTCTTCCGAGGATTGAGCATATAGGCACTCGCGTCATCCTCTTCGTCCTCCGCCCAGTCTCGCACCATGCGACAACGTTTCCTGGTCGAGTCTTCTGGGCTCTCGTTTGCCCGGGTACTTTCGGCCCCCTTCTTTGATTGATCGACGATGACTGGACTCTTCCCAGCTACTGCCTAGGCCCTGGATTTGTGGTCGTCCTCGATGTGCACGTAGCACCGCTGCACGTTCAGTGGTGGCGGCTCCACGCTCTGTAGGTGCTCGACTCCAGGCGCCAATGACACGAACAGGTTGTGTCTCTCCACGCCGTGCACCTGTATACACGCAAAGATAAGAAAAATCAAGATTTTTTACTCTACGGTGGTCGGCAACACTTCTCAGAGCTAAGGAGTTTGGTTGTTTACCTTCGGGGCTGGTCGGATGAGTTTATACACATGCTAGATCCTGCTCGGGGGAGAGTAGCTTTGGTCTGCCAGATTGAACAACTCCCCAATCTGACGTTTGACTTCATCATGATCCAGATCCTCCTAACGCATCCTCGTCTAGTCGGCCGAGCCTTGGTACTCATACCTGGCGTGCACCCTCCTTTAGTAAGGCTGCACACGCTGGCTAATGAAGCTCTTGGCCACAGCCGGCCTATCCAGGCGTTTCCACAGGAGCAGTGCCATCAACTCCTCCACCTGCCCGACCAGTTCTGGTCGCTCATTCCAAGTCACCATCTTGTCTAGAATATACCCGACGTCACAAAATGTAGCGCTGTCGGGCTCTTCGCGAATATAAAACCACTTTTTGTACCAATCTTTGAGGGAGGTGTTCTAGGGGAAGTTTAGGTACTCTTGCTTCATCCCATCCCGATGGGTCAGGTACGCTCCACCGGCAATTTTGGAGCTACCTTGGGACCCCTTCTTCCTCAGGCGCAACAGATATCGAAAGAGGTCGAAATGGGGTTGGATCCCCCCGTACGCCTCACAAAAGGTGGATAAAGACTGAAACAAGGAAGATCGAGTTGGGATGCAGATTGCAAATCCTAATCTCATAATACAGACACAGCCCTTGGAGGAAAGGGTGAATCGGAACCCCAAATCCCATCTTGATGAAGTCTTCAAATACAACAATCTCACCGGGTTGGGGGTCGAGGAAGCTTTCTGAGTCCGACACTCTCCAGCCTCCGAGCGCCTTGTCATGGAGCACCCCTAGGCCAACGAGGTCGTTGATGGTCGATTCGGTGGATTTTGACTTCCACTACTCCTTCCTCATCACTTCGGTCATTTTTGCCGCCTTCGTCTTGGCCATCTTCTACCTCTCTCACCTCTTTGCTTTGGCTCAGATGGTGTATAGAGAGCGCGTCGCTCCTCACGGTGGCAAGGTGTGCTAATGGCAGTGGCAGAATCAGAATAGGGCACACAGGTTGGAGGATGAAGATGACTGACGATCAAGAATGCGAATAGCAACTGTTGGGTGTAAATGAGGAATGGCCGCACAGTGGCTATTTATCCCATTAACCGTGTCGTTCTACCCCCCGAGATTTTCAGGATACATGTGCGTGAAACGTGGCACGATCCCTCTGGTTTCCACTTTTTTCCTGGTTACCACGCCAGTCAATGCGCTCCTCGTTTCCTCCATGGGAGGGCCCACACTGGCATGCTCCGTCTGGCGGACGATTCATTGTGACACTGACAAGGCAGACGAGCGTGATGATAACGTCACATCAGTCAACTTTTTGTGATATCATGTCAGAGCAAGGAAGAAAGAATAATATAAATTAAATACTGTGAGTCAGACGGGAAGACAGTAAGAGATGCTCGAGGACTGGTCTGGCCACAGATTGTCATAGATCACCGAGCACGTTATATTCCTCGACCAGGCTTGGCGACTCGTCGACCACGTCTCATGCTACTCGGAGACTCGTCAACCACGTCTCATGCTGCTCAGAGACTCGTTGACCACGTATCATGCTGCTCAGAGACTCGTCAACCATACCTCACACTGTGCTCGGGGACTGCTTCGACCGCTCTCTGACCACAGCTCGACGCCTGATTTCCTTGGCTACATGTGAAATTGGACTCACATACAGTTGAGAGATCATTACTTTTTAGACCTTGCTACAAGGCTCATGCTTCGCCTTCCAGCAAGCTCGGGGACTACATCGGTACGATGCACCTGTCGGTGCATCTCAGTATCAAGTTTCCATGGAGTTTCATTTTAGACACTGGCACCACGTGCCTACGTCACCTACTACCAGGCTCAGGGACTAAGTGGGCACACTTCACCTCATGGTGAATGTGTTTATTTTTCGACCCCTACGCTTTGTTTACCCTACTTACATTTCTTTTTCAGAAATACAAGTGGGCACACTTCACCTGGAAGGAAATCTTTTTCTTTTTCTCAAGAGCACCATACATTCTTCGAACAACCTACTTTTCCAGCAACAACAGTGGTCGGCTGTATTATAAGCTGGTCCGACGCCTGCAACAGCTGCTCAGATGGTGTTTTGACTGGTCGAAGACGTCAAGAACTCAAGCCTCACTGTTCGGAGAAGATCAAGATGGCGTGTCGCATCACAATGCATAGTGCTCGGGGACTAGCTGTAGGGGTATTAACCCCTATATCCTTATGACTAGACTTGGGCTGGCCTAGACCAGAGGGCCTGGCCCACTAGAAGGTGACGCGTGGCCCAATCGATCTGCTCGGCGTCCCACGCAAGGAAGGAAAGCAAACTTGGAGATGAAGCGAGATCCTAGTCGGTTAGAATAGGAATCCTTATCTGGCCAGCTATGGCAATTGTAACCAGGTTGGATTAGTTTCTAGATTTGTAACCCTGGCCCCCAGACTATATAAGGCGGGCAGGGGACCCCCTCAAAACACATCTGATTATACATAGCAATACAAACCAGATGCAGGACGTAGGTATCCTATCTTGCATCAAGATTAGCACTATCTCTAAACGGACCGAAACGAGCTTCCACTTGAGCCTCGTCACCTTGGAGTACTATTGCGTGCATTGAAAATGATTTCTGAGCCTATGGAATGTTTGGCGCAAACCGTGCACCTATATTGCACTGACACTAACACTGTCTCCAAACGGACCAAAACGAGATTCCACATGACCTGCTCACCTAAGAGTTCCATCGGGTGCGTCTATGATGATTTCCGAGCCTATGGTAAGTTTGGCACAAACCGCGCACCTATCTTGCATCAAGATCAGCACTATCTCCAAATAGACTCATACGAGCTTCCACTTGAGCCTCATCTCCTAGGGGTACCATCTGATGCGTCCAAAATGATTCTCCGAGCCAATGGTATGTTCAGCGCAAACTGTGCACCTATCTTATGCCAAGATTAGCACTATCTCCAAACGGACTCAAACAAGCCTCCACTTGAGCCTTGCCATCTAGGAGTACCATCGAGTGCGTCCAAAAAGATTTCTGAGCCTATGGTACGTTTGGTGCAAACCGTGCACCTATCTTGCACCTATATTGCACTGGCACTAACACTGTCTCTAAACGGACCGAAATGAGACTCCACATGACCAACGTCACCTAGGAGTTCCATATTGTGCATTGAAAATGTTTTCCGTGCCTAGGGTACATTTGGCGCAAATAGTGCACCTATATTGTGTCAAGATTAGTATTGTCTGCAAATAAACTGAAACGAGCTTCAACTAGAGCCTCGTCACCTAGGAGTACCATCGGGTGCGTCCATAATGATTTCTAAGCCTATGGTACGTTCAGCGCACACTGTGCACCTTACACCGACACTAACACTGTTTCGAAACGGACCGAAACAAGATTCCACATGACGCACTCACCTAGGAGTTCCATCGGGTACGCCCATGATGATTTCTGAGCCTATGGTACATTTGGCACAAACCGCGCACCTATCTTGTGCCAAGATTAGCACTATCCCCAAACAGACTCACATGAGCTTCCACTTGAGCCTCGTCACCTAGGTGTACCATCGGGTGCGTCCAAAACGATTTTCGAGCCTATGATATGTTTGGCGCAAACGGTGCACCTATCTTGCGTCAAGATTAGCACTATCCTCAATCGGACTATAACGAGCTTCCACTTGAGCCACATCACTTAGGAGTCCCATCTGGTGGGTCCAAATCGATTTCTGAGCCTATGGTACGTTTGGCACAAAACCTTGCACCTATCTTGCACCGACACTAACACTGTCTCCAAACACACTGAAACAAGAGTCCACAAGACCGACGTCAACTAGGTGTTCCATCGGGTCCGTCCAAAACGATTTTTGAGCCTATGGAACGTTCGGCGCAAACCATGCACCTATCTTGCATCAAGATTAGCACTATCTCCAAACGGACCGAAACGAGCTTCCACTTGAGCCTCGTCACCTTGGAGTACTATTGTGTGCATTGAAAATGATTTCAGAGCCTATGGTACGTTTGGCGCAAACCGTGCACCTATATTGCACTGACACTAACATGTCTCCAAACGGACCAAAACGAGATTCCACATGACCTACTCACCTAAGAGTTCCATCGGGTGCGTCTATGATGATTTCCGAGCCTATGGTAGTTCAGCACAAACCGCGCACCTATCTTGCACTATCTCCAAATGACTCATACGAGCTTCCACTTGAGCCTCGTCACCTAGGGGTACCATCTGATGCGTCCAAAATGATTTTCCGAGCCAATGGTATGTTCAGCGCAAACTGTGCACCTATCTTGTGCCAAGATTAGCACTATCTCCAAACAGACTCAAACAAGCCACCACTTGAGCCTTGTCATCTAGGAGTACAATCGAGTGCGTCCAAAACGATTTCTGAGCCTACGGTACGTTTGGTGCAAACCGTGCACCTATCTTGCACCTATATTGCACCGGCATTAACACTGTCTCTAAACGGACCGAAATGAGACTCCACATGACTAACATCACCTAGGAGTTCCATCTTGTGCATGAAAAACGTTTTCCGTGCCTAGGGTACATTTGGCGCAAATAGTGCACCTATATTGTGTCAAGATTAGTATTGTCTGCAAACAAACTGAAACGAGCTTCAACTGGAGCCTTGTCAACTAGGAGTACCATCGGGTGCGTCCATAATGATTTCTGAGCCTATGCTACGTTCAGCGCACACTGTGCACCTATATTGCACCGACACTAACACTGTTTCTAAATGGACTAAAACGAGATTCCACATGATGCACTCACCTTGGAGTTCCATCGTGTATGTCACATGACGATTTCTGAGACTATGGTATGTTTGGCACAAATCGCGCACCTATCTTGTGCTAAGATTAGCACTATCCCCAAACGGACTCACATGAGCTTCCACTTGAGCCTCATCACCTAGGTGTACCATCAGGTGCGTCCAAAACGATATTCGAGCCTATGGTATGTTTGGCGCAAACCGTGCACCTATCTTGTGTCAAGATTAGCACTATCCTCAATCGGACTATAACGAGCTTCAACTGGAGCCACGTCACCAAGGAGTACCATCTGGTGCGTCCAAAATGATTTTCTGAGCCTATGGTACGTTTAGCGCAAAACCTTTCACCTATCTTGCACCGACACTAACACTATCTCCAAACACACTGAAACAAGAGTCCACATGACCGACGTCACCTAGGTGTTCCATCAGGTGCGTCAAAAATGATTTTCGACCCTATGGAACGTTCGGCGCAAACCATGCACCTATCTTGCATCAAGATTAGCACTATCTCCAAACGGACCGAAACAAGCTTCCACTTGAGTGTCGTCACCTTGGAGTACTATTGCGTGCATTGAAAATGATTTATGAGCTTATGGTATGTTTGGCACAAATAGTGCATCCTATATTGCACTAACACTAACATTGTCTCCAAATGGACCAAAACGAGATTCCACATGACCTACTCACCTAAGAGTTCCATCGGGTGCGTCTATGATGATTTCCGAGCCTATGGTACGTTCAGCACAAACCGCGCACCTATCTTGCATCAAGATCAGCACTATCTCCAAATAGACTCATACGAGCTTCTACTTGAGCCTTGTCACCTAGGGGTACCATCTGATGCGTCCAAAATGATTTTCCGAGCCAATGGTTTGTTCAGCGCAAACTGTGCACCTATCTTGCGTCATGATTTGCACTATCTCCACACGGAACGAAATGAGCTTCTACTTGAGGCTCGTCACTTAGGAGTACCATTGGGAGCATCCAAAGCGATTTCTGAGCCTATGGTATGTTTGGCGCAAACGGTGCACCTCTCTTGCACCGACACTAACACTGATAGAGGGGAAGTGCCCGATCTTTCGGTGAGTGGAGATAATTTTGATTTGGTGGTAGTAGACCCTTACGATCCGACTACGACGAGCGAACCCGAAGCGCCAATGCAATCGCTGAACCAACTCCCAATGGTTACCAACCTCACTGGTACAAGGTTAGCCTGATCACGAAGATCAATTCCTGCACGCAATCGAAGAACGAACAAGAAAAAGACACGAGCAATCTTATTATCACTCGAAGGTGGAGTTCTGAATTACACGAGACAGCACAGATTGGCGCGTGTTCGAGAGTAGCTAAAGCTAGATGTAAAACAAAACTCAAGTTGTAAACAAAAACGACTCCGACTAAATAAAAGGGCGGCGACAGGAGAGTGGCGCGCGCCCAAAGAAAGGGCTGCGGCTCCAAACCCTAGGTGCCCCACCTTGGACTGCTTTGTTGGCCCATCTTCTTATTCTGCTAGGCCTTCGTTCCTCAACAGCATGATAAAGTTTAATTCTCTTGCACGGGCCCGAGTGATTGGCCCAACTGGATGATTAACTGTAGGCGCCTGCGGTGGAGGAGTAACTGGAGGCGCCTGAGGTGCTACTGGTGTAGATGTACGCGTGGTGTCCTCATCATCCTCCCCTTCTTGAACTGAAGTCGTCCTCGACGGCAACTCCTCATCTTCACCCGCATACCGTTTCAAATCTGCAACATTAAAACTCGTGGAAACACCAAACTCCGCAGGCAGGTCAAGGATATAAGCATTATCATTAATTTTGGTTAGCACTTTAAAAGGACCAGCAGCACGTGGCATCAATTTAGAATGACGTAAAGCAGGAAAACGATCTTTTCTCAAATGCAACCAAACCAGATCACCCGGTTCAAAAGTAACATGTTGTCTCCCTTTACTACTCGCAACCTGATATTTAGCATTAGCAGCAGCAATGTTTTGTTGAGTTTGCTCATGCAAGCTAATCATTTGATCAACATGTGCAGCGGCATCTATGTGTGGGGCGTCCTCAGCATCAAGCGCAAACAAATCAATAGGCGCCCGAGGAATATAACCATAAACAACCTGAAAGGGACACATCTTTGTAGAAGAATGCGTTGCATGATTATAAGCAAACTCAACATGTCATTCGTGATGATGGTGAGTATTCTTCTGCTCGTGATTCTGAAGATATTCAACACGCTATGCTTGCCACTGACCATGCAGCAAAGGCGGAAGTACATGTCAACCCGGGCGATGCCGATAGGTATGATAGTCTTGTTGTGCAGCGTGTTCTTAGTACACAGGTCGCTCCGCCCGAGAATCATTTGATCAACATGTGCAGCGGCATCTATGTGTGGGGCGTCCTCAGCATCAAGCGCAAACAAATCAATAGGCTCCCGAGGAATATAACCATACACAACCTGAAAAGGGACACATCTTTGTAGAAGAGCACGGCCTTGACGGTGTCCACCGTCGTGCTCCGTGTCACCACCGTAATCCTGCTAGAATTCTGTGACCATCGTGTTCAAAGCATCGAGGCGTGACACGATGGTGTCGAGCGTGGTCTTGGTGGCTGTCTGCACAAGGTCAAGCTGATCGAACCGTTCGGTCGCCGTAGTGACCGTGGAATCCATCCGTTCATGCATCGTCATGATGTCTGCGGCAAGTCCATCAATCTGTGTCCGCATGTCCTGTAGCTGTTCATCCTTCATGGCGTCGTCGTCGTCGCCTGCCATGGTTAGTGCAAAACAAAAAAAACCGACGCCAAAATAGGGGTGTAACGGCTCACAAGGCGCTCACACTAGTGCTGTTATCAATGTCTTATCCGTTGTTACCGAGCACACAGGGGCGACCTGCAACCGACCGGAGGAACTCTCGAAAGATTGGAGCAGCGATTGCCTGGGAAACAAAGTCAGCCCGTCGTAGAACTATGTGGAGTTCTGGGTAGGCTGCACTCAAGTCAAGGATTAGCTCAAGCAAACAATAATGCAAAGTTGAATTATAGTGCTAAATACGAAACAACGCTGCTGGAAACAAGTGGGAAACAAAGGAGGTGGCAAAGAGGGAGAGGGTGTGGCTTAAAAAAGGCAAATTCTTGATTTGTTTGGATCTGTTTTTTTATTTCTTTCTATCTTTGTTTTCGACAGGGAGGGGGCGATCGGAGGGGTGGTATGCGGCGGCCCGGTGGTCTAGTGGCTACCAAGCCGGGTATTCGCGCGAAGGGGACGGTGGCCGAACAGCGGAACGGCGGTGGCGAAACTAGGGTGAGGAGAACAAAGAGAAAAACAAGGGATTAAACACAAGTGACCGGCAACAATTGAACGAGTAAGCACACAAATTCAACACAGATTATTGAAAGAATGTGCAAGGCTAAACGGTTGCTGCGACAAGGATCTAATGTGAAATGTTTTTTTGGTTTTCGTGGACTGTAGGAAGGGAAAAACACTCGATAAAACTCACCGTTCAACCTGGAAATCTGATACCACTTGATAGAGGGGAAGTGCCCGATCTTTCGGTGAGTGGAGATAATTTTGATTTGGTGGTAGTAGACCCTCACGATCCGACTACGACGAGCGAACCCGAAGCGCCAATGCAATCGCTGAACCAACTCCCAATGGTTACCAACCTCGCCGGTACAAGGTCAGCCTGATCACGAAGATCAATTCCTGCACGCAATCGAAGAACGAATAAGAAAAAGACGCGAGCAATCTTATTATCACTCGAAGGTGGAGTTCTAAATTACACGACACAGCGTAGATTGGCGCGTGTTCGAGAGTAGCTAAAGCTAGATGTAAAACAAAACTCAAGTTGTAAACAAAAATGACTCCGACTAAATAAAAGGGCGGTGGCAGGAGAGTGGCGCGCGCCCAAAGAAAGGGCTGCGGCTCCAAACCCTAGGCGCCCCACCTTAGACTGCTCTATTGGCCCATCTTCTTATTCTGCTGGGCCTTCGTTCCTCAACAGCATGATGAAGTTTAATTCTCTTGCACGGGCCGAGTGATTGGCCCAACTGGATGATCAACTGTAGGCGCCAGTGGTGGAGGAGTAACTGGAGGCGCCTGAGGTGCTGCTGGTGTAGATGTACGCGTGGTGTCCTCATCAAACACTGTCTCCAAAATAGACCGAAACGAGATGCTACATGACCCACGTCACCTAGGAGTTCCATCCCGGCGCATCCAAGACGATTTCCGAGCACATCGTACATTTAGCGCCAACTGTGCACCTATCTTGCGTCAAGATTAGCACTATCTCCAACTGGACCGTAACGAGCCTCCACTTGAACCACGTCACCTAGGAGTACCATCGGGTTTGTTCAAAATGATTTTTGAGCCACGGTACGTTTGGCACAAACCATGCACATATATTCCACATGACCCATGTCACCTAAGAGTTCCACCTTGGGCATTCAAAATGTTTTCCGAGCCTAGCGTACATTTGGCAAAAATAGTGCACCTATATTGCGTCAAGATTCATACTATGTGCACATGGACTAAAATGAGCTTCAACAAGAGCCTCATCACCTAGGCGTACCATCGGGTGCGTCCATAACGATTTCTGAGTCTATGGTACGTTCAGCGCAAACTGTGCACCTATCTTGCGTCAAATTAGCACTATCTCCAAATGGACCGAAATGAGATTCCACATGACCCACTCACCTAGGAGTTCTATCGGGTACGCCCAAGATGATTTCTGAGCCTATGGTACGTGTGGCACAAACCGCGCACCTATTTTGCGTCAAGATTAGCAATATCTCCAAACGGACTCAAACGAGCTTCCACTGGAGCCTCATCACCTAGGAATACCGTCGGGTGCGTCTAAAACGATTTTTATGCCTATGGTATGTTTGGTGCAAACCCTGCACTTATTTTGCGTCAAGATTAGCACTATCTATAATCGGACCGTAACAAGCTTGCACTTGAGCCACGTCACCTAGGAGTACCATCGAATGCACCCAAAACGATTTCACAGCCTATGGAATGTTTGGCGCAAGCCATGCACCTATCTTGCGTCAAATTAGCACTATCTCCGAATGGACCGAAACGAGCTCCCACTTGAGCCCATCACCTAGGAGTGCCATTGCGTGCATCGAAAATGATTTCTGAGCCTATGGTACGTTTGGTGCAAACCGCGCACCAATATTGCACCAAGCCGTCAGTGGCAATTTTGTAAATATTACAAATTTTAGTTTGAGTAACAGGGCGCCACCTCCTGCTTGCTGGCGTCCGCCACCCTCCAGCGTCGTGCTTGCGCGGGAGGATGCGCAGCTGCCTACCTGGCTGTACCCGCGCCTTTTACCAGTCGGTCGACATCGTCTCTTTCTTCTTCATCTTTGCCACCGGTCTCACCTCACCGCCGGCACCCATTCACCGAAGTCACTCATTCTCCAATTCGACTTCACCATAGCCTTGCCAACCTCTTGCGCTTTCCCCAGACCCGCTCGCCCTAGCCCTAACTACCGCCATCACCCGGAGGCGCCATTTTCGCCGCGGTGGGTCGCCATCGCCGCCGCAGTTCAGCTCACCATGGCTAGCCACTTTCGTCGCTCCTCCGCTTCTATTGATCACCAATTCGTGATCGTGGTATGCCCCTTATGCTTCACGAAGCTTCAAATGCATCTCTACTGCTTCCTTGCCCCAGAGCTACCATTGTGCCGCCGCTCATTGCGCCACCGTGCCGCCTTGTTCCCTACCGTGTGTGGGTCGTCGAGTTAGGGTTCCGGTTGGTGCTATCTGGGTGCAGGAGAGCTAGAGGGGTGGATTGGGGGTAGTTTTCCATCGCTGGCGAGGTCACCGCCAGCGAGGATGGCACCGGTCATCGACGGCCTCCTTCAAACTCTACTCGGAGGCAGCGAAGGCCGAGCGGGCGTCTTCATGGGCCGGCCCAGTTCGGGTGTAGAGGGATTGGGCCGGGGGGGGGGAAGAGGAGAGAGGGGCGCGCACCCTTAGGTCGGGTTGGGCCGAGGGACCTAGCTGTGGGCCAAAGCAGAAGGAAAAAGTGAAATGGTTTTTTCATTTTCTTCTTTTTCTAAAAATGTTAAATAATATCAGATTTTGTTTATTTCATTATGAAATAACTAGAGCTCCAAAAAATATAAAATTTTTTGTGTAGCCTCTCTGTGATGTGTAATATCTAGGAAAAATATGAAATATGAATTTTGATTACTTTTTGCATGTCAATTAATTAGCTCCATTATTTGATAAATGAGTTTCTATAATTTTTCTAGGCTTAAATAATTATCTAAAAATTGTGAAAATTGTTTTGCCACTTAGTTATGATGTAAGCTTCTTAAAATAAAAAATTGAGCTTAATTGGACAAATTTGAATTTATACTTAATTTATGCTTTATTAATTAATTAGTTAATCAAGTAATTAGTGCTTAATCATTTAGGGTTTGTTTGACTTTGTGATTGGATGTTGACCTTGGTCATTAACACATGATGATCCTTGGCATTTTACTTTACTATTTGAGCCCCCTATTTAACATGGAATTAGTGAACCCTAATGACATTTCATGTGAAATAAAACTTGTCAAAACCCTAGATGTTAGTGTCAGTTGGTTTTGTTGTTTTGCAACTATACCATGAAGGAAAGTTGTACTCAAGTTGTTAATCTTGTTATACATCCACCAAGCATCATGTTTCGTACTTCATCATATTGAGCATACATTATCATATCGTGTAGTCCCCCGTGAACGAGGAGGTTAACGTTATCGAACCCGTCCCTGAAGAAGAGCAGTCATCAGTGGAGGTTGGATTCGATATTTGTGGGACTAACCCCGAACTAGAAATTCCCATCGACCAAGGCAAGCCCCGGATGCATACAACCCTTCCTTGTGTTTTACAAAGTTTACATCACTTATGCTTATGCTTTATGCATTAGGTGATAGGCGTTGAGTGATAACCTAATTGATGCATTACCATTCTTGATATTTCAATATCGTCCTTGATACTATTTTATTTAAAAATGTTGTATATGCTTAGCCCTGCTTAAAGGAGAAAACTTTAAAATGTTTAACAAAGTTTGAAGGGTTGTTGTGGAACAAAGTAATGGATAATGATGATGATAATCTGAGACTGGTCGGTGGACTTGCATCAGGAAAGGAGTCTTGATGTAGTGTTTCCGTCTATGTCAGTTAAGGACCGTTCGTTGTTGAACTATGTATGTTGAGACATTATAGTACTAACCACATACCCGTGGTAAGCCCTACCTCGGCTATTCTATCCCGTGAATGGCCGACCGCGCACTGGGAGTGGAGAGATGGCGAGAGTAGTGTGTACCCTCGTAGCCAAGGGGCTAGATTGGATGTGTATTGTGCTCTCGGGTGGCGCTGGACCTGGTCACGTGTTGGAGGATCCGAGTGAAGGTTGATATATGTGGGTTTGAGTCCCGCATATATCGTGTGGTTAGGATGCCCTAGCTGGGTAGATAAGCGGTTCGGATCGTCATTGCTCCTCGGATATGGAGACTCGATTTGCTATTCAACATCGTAGTTAACAAGTGGAACTTTGGTCGAAGATTAAGAAACAAGTTGTATGAGTTATCTGATCGAGACTAGGATCACTTACAATCTGTTAATGACTAACGATGATTTAAAATGTTGATCTTATGGACTCACTATTAGTAGCTTTTATGCAAAAGAACTTTGATTCTTGCTAGAACCTCACCTTGATTCCTCTGAGGCTACATTCCTGAGTCTTCTCCACCCTTTTCGTCGGTTAAGTCTTGTGGAGTACTTTTGTACTTAGGGAATGTTAAACCCTTGTTGCAGGTTTGTCTCATGAGCAGGTTTGTTTTGGACCCTGCTGCATGACCGTCTTTGCGGTAAGCGACGATGAGTAGTATGTTTGGCTCTTGGGCAGAGCAATCCGTTTCCGTGATCTGTAATAAAGTTACTAATGCTACTCCACTACTATGGTTGTAATAACTAAACTTAAGGTTTGTAAGGTTTGGAACAAATGGTTTGTAAATTATGATATGTAAGACTTTTGCACTTTTACTCTGATGTAATTTGTTATATAAACTGTTGTAATACTACAATGCCTCTGTAATGTGATCCTGCTCGAAAGATTGTGGATGATTCAGGTTTCCCGAGGACACCCGATAGACTTCTTAAGTTTTGTGGTACACATGCATAGCCATCAGAGGTCTTTGAGACAATGATAGGTGCATGTGGACCATATTATTTAGGAGGTTTTGCCATAGCTAAATTTATTATATAAACTGTTGTAATACTGCAATGCCTCTGTAATGTGATCCTACTCGGAAGATCATGGATGATTTGGGTTTCTCGAGGACACCCGACAGACTTCTTAAGTTTTATGGTACACATGCATAACCGTCAGAGGTCTTTGAGACAATGACAGGTGCATGTGGGCCATATTATTTAGGAGGTTCTGCCACAGTCCCGTAGGAGTACTGCCGGATGCGTCCAAATCGATTTCTGAACCTATGGTATGCTTGGTGCAAACCGTGCACCTATCTTGCAACAACACTAACACTGTCTCTGAATGGACCAAAACGAGCTTCCACTTGAGCCTCATCACCTAGGAGTTCCATCGGGTGTGTCCAAAATGATTTCCAATCCTATAGTACGTTCAGTGCAAACATGCACCTATATTGCACCGACACCAACACTGTCTCCAAATGGACCGAAACGAGATTCCAAATGACCCACTCACCAGGAGTTCCATTGGGTGCGTCCAAGACGACTTTCGAGCCTATGGAACTTTCGGCATAAACCACGCACCTATCTTGCGTCAAGGTTAGCACTATCCAAACGGACTCAAGCAAGCTTCCACTTGAGCCTCGTCACCTAGGACTATCATCAGGTGCGTCCAAAATGATTTCTGAGCCTATGGTACATTCGGCGCAAACCGTGCACCTATATTGTACTGACACTAACTTTGTCTCTAAACGGACTAAAACGAGATTCCACATGACCCACATCACCTAAGAATTCGATCGGGTGCGTCCATAATGATTTCTAAGTCTATGGTACGTTGTGTGCAAACCATACACCTATCTTGCATCAAGATTTGCACTATCTCTAAGCGGACCGAAACGTGCTTCCACTTGAGCCTCGTCACCTATGAGTACCATTGTGTGCATTGAAAATGATTTCTAAGCCTATGGTACGTTTGGTGCAAACCGTGCACCTATATTGCATCGAAACTAACACTGTCTCCAAACGGACCAAAACGAGATTCCACATAACCCATTCACCTAGGAGTTCCATCGGGTGCATCCATGATGATTTCCAAGCCTATGGTTTGTTCGGCACAAACTGCTTCCACTTGTGCGTCGTACCTAGGAATATCGTCGTGTGTGTCCAAAACAAATTATGAGAGTATGGTACATTCAGCGCAAACCGTGCACGTATATTGCAATGACACTAACACTATCTTCAAATGAACCAAAACAAGATTTCACATGACCCACGTCACCTAGGAGTTCCATCGGGTGCATCCAAAATGATTACCGAGCCTATGGTACGTTTGATCAAACTGTAAACCTATCTAGCGTCAAGATTAGCACTTTATCCAAATGGAATGAATAGAGTTTCGACTTGAGCCTCGTCACCTAGGAGTACCAACGGGTGCGTCCAAAATGATTTTAAGCCTATAGCACGTCTGGCGCAAACCGTGTACCTATCTTGCACTGACACTAACACTGTCTCCAAATGGACTGAAACGACATTCTAGATGACCCATGTCATCTAGGAGTTCCATCGGGTAGGTCCAAAACGATTTTTGAGCCTATGGTACATTCGGCGCAAACCGTGCAACTCGTCAAGATTAGCATTATCTCCAAACGGACCAAAACAAGCTTCCACTTGAGCCTTGTCACCTAGGAGTTCCATCAGGTGCGTCCAAATTTATTTCCAAGCGTATGGTATGTTCGGTGGAAACCGTGCACCTGTATTGCACCAACACTAACACTGTCTCCAAATAGACCGAAATGAGATTCCACATGACCTACTCACCAAGGAGTTCCATCGGCTGCGTCCAAGATAATTTCTGAGCCTATGGTACGTTCAGCACAAACCGTGCACCTATCTTACATGAAGATTAGCATTATCTCAAAATGGACTCAAATAAGCTTCCCTTGAGCCTCGTCACCTAGGAGTATCATCGGATGTGTGCAAAACGATTTTCAAGCCTATGGTACGTTTGGCGCAAACCGTGCACCTATATTGCACCAACACTAACACTATCTCCAAACGGACCGAAACGAGATTCCACATGACCCACACACCTAGGAGTTCCATCGGGTGCATCCAAGACAATTTTTGAGCATATGGTACGTTTGGTACAAACCACACAGCTATCTTGCGTCAAGATTAGCACTATGTCCAAATGGACACAAGCAAGCCTCCACTTGAGCCTCGTCACCTGGAGTACCATCGAGTGCGTCCAAAATGATTTTCTGAGCCTATAGTACATTTTGTGCAAATCGTGCACCTATCTTGCACCCATATTGCACCGGCACTAACACTGTCTCCAAACGAATCGAAACGAGATTCCACATGACCCACTCACCTAGGAGTTCCATCTGGTACGTCCAAGACGATTTCTGAGCCTATGGTACGTTTGGCATAAACCGCACACCTATCTTGTGCCAAGATTAGCACTATCTCCAAACGGACTCAAACGAGCATCCACTTGAGCCTCGTCACCTAGGAGTACCATTGGGTGCGTCCAAAATGATTTTCGAGACTATGGTACATTTGGCGCAAACTGTGCACCTATATTGTACTGACACTAACACTGTCTCCAAATGGACCAAAATGAGATTCCACATGACCCACTCACCAAGGAGTTCCATCGGGTCGCCCATGATGATTTCCGAGCCTATGGTACGTTCAGCACTTACCGCGCACCTATCTTGCATCAAGATTAGTACTATCTCCAAACAGACTCAAACAAGCTTCCATCTTGTGCGCTCAAAACGTTTTCTGAGCTGGTGGTACGTTCCCACAAACAGTGCACCTATATTGCGTCAAGATTAGCACTCTTTGCAAAAGGACTGAAACGAGCTTCCACTTGAGCCTCATCACCTAGAAGTACCATCGGGTGCGTCCTAAATGATTTCCAAGCCTATGGTACGTTCAGCGCAAACCATGACCTATATTGCACTGACACTAACACTGTTTCAAAACGGACCGAAACGAGATTCCACATGACAATCTCACCAAGGAGTTCCATTGGGTGCATCCAAGATGATTTTTGAGCCTATGGTACATTCGGCACAATCTGCGCACCTATCTTCTGTCAATATTAGCACTATCTCCAAACGGACACAAACGAGCTTCCACTTGGGCCTCGTCACCTAGGAGTACCATCTGGTGCATCCAACATGATTTTTTGAGCATATGGTACGTTGAGCGCAAACCGTGCACCTATCTTGCGTCAAGATTAGCACTATCTCCAAATGTAACAAAACGTGGTTCCACTTGAGCATCGTCACCTAGGAGTACGATCGTGTGCGTCCAAATCGATTTCTGTGCCTATGGTAGGTTTGGCGCAAACCGTGGACCTATCTTGCACAAACATTAACACTGTCTCCAAATGGGTCGAAACGAGATTCTGTATGACCCACGTCACCTAGGGGTTCCACCGGGCGCGTCCAAAATGATTTTGGAGCATATCGTATGCTTGGCGCAAACTGTGCACCTATCTTGCGTAAAGATTAGCACTATCTCCATCCGGACTGTAACGAGCTTCCACTTGAACCATGTCACCTAGGAGTACGATCGGGTGCGTCCAAAACAATTTATTAGCCTATGGTACGTTTGGCGGAAACCGTGCGCCTATCTTGCTTCGACACTAGCACTGTCACCTAGGAGTTCCATTGGGTGCGTCCAAAATGATTTCTAAGCCTGTGGAATGTTTGGCGCAAACTGTGCACCTATCTTGCGTCAAGATTAGCAGTATCTCCAAATGGACCGAAACGAGCTTCCACTTGAGCCTCGTCACCTAGGAGTACCATTGCGTGCATCGAAAATGATTTATGGGCCTATGGTACGTTTGCCGCAAACCGTGCACCTATATTGCCCCGACACTAACACTCTCTCCAAATGGACCAATAAGAGATTCCACATGACCCACTCACCTAGGTGTTCCATCGGGTGCGTCCATGATGATTTCTGAGCCGATGGTACGTTTAGCGCAAACCACACACCTATCTTGAATCAAGATTATTACTATCTCCAAACGAACTTAGACAAGCTTCCTCTTGAGCCATGACACCTAGGAGTATCCTTAGGTGCATCCAAAACGATTTCTGAGCCTATGGTACGTTCAGCGCAAACCGTGCACTTATATTGCACCGACAATAACACTGTCTCCAAACAGACCGAAACGAGATTTCACATAACCCATGTCACCTAGGAGTTCCTATGATACGTTCGGTACAAACTGCGCACCTTGCGACAAGATTAACACTATCTCCAAACGGACTCAAACAAGCTTCCACATGAGCCCCGTCACCTAGGAGTATCGTTGGGTGCGTCCAAACTGATTTTTGAGCCTATGGTACATTTAGTGCAAACCGTGCACATATATTGCACCGGCACTAACACTATCTCCAAATAGACCGAAACAAGATTCCATAGAGCCCACGTCCCTAGGACTTCCATCTTGTGCGTTCGAAACGTTTTCCGAGCCTATGGTATGTTTGGCGCAAACAGTGCACCTATATTACATCATGATTAGCACTATTAATAAATGGACTGAAACGAGCTTCCACTTGAGCCTCATCACCTAGGAGTACCATCGGGTGCATCTAAAATGATTTTCGAGCCAATGGTACGTTTAGCGCAAACCATGCAGCTATATTGCACCGACACTAACACAATTTCAAAACAGACAGAAATGAGATTGCACATGACCCACTCATCTAGGAGTTCCACCAGGTGCGTGCAAGATGATTTCCAAGCCTATGGTATGTTTGGCACAAACCGCGCACCTATCTTGCGTCAAGATTCGCACCATCTCCAAATGGAGTCAAATGAGCTTCCACTTGAGCTTCGTCACCTAGGAGTACAGTAGGGTGCGTCCAAAGCGATTTTCGAGCCTATGGTACGTTCAGCGCAAACCGTGCACCTATCCTGCTTCAAGATTAGCACTATTTCCAAACGGAATGAAACGAGCTTGCACCTGAGCTCGTTAGCTAGGAGTACCATCGGGTGCGTCCAAATCGATTTCTGAGCCTATGGTACGTTTGGCCGAAACCGTGCACACTAACACTGTCTCCAAACGGACCGAAACGAGATTCCACATGACCCAGGTCACCTAGGAGTTCCATCGGGTCCGTCCAAAATTATTTCTAAGCCTATAGTACATTCAGCACAAAACCGTGCACCTCATCAAGATTAGCACTATATGCAAATGGACCAAAACGAGCTTCCACATCAGCCTCGTCACCTAGAAGTTCCATCAGGTGCGTCCAAAATGATTTTCGAGCCTGTGGTTCGTTCGGTGCAAACCATGCACCGATATTGCACCGACACTAACACAGTTTCCAAATGGACCAAAACGAGATTCCACATGACCCACTCACCACGAGTTCCATCGGGTGCATCCAAGATGATTTCCGAGCCTATAGTATGTTCGGCACAAACTGCGCAACTATCTTGTGTCAAGATTAGCACTGTATCCAAATGGACTCAAACAAGCTTCCACTTGAGCCTCGTCACCTAGAAGTATCGTCGGGTGCGTCCAAAATGATTTCTAGGCCTATATGTTCAGTGCAAACCTTCCACCTATATTACACCGACACTAACACTATCTCCAAACATATCCAAACGAGATTCCACATGACCCACGTCACCTAGGATTTCCATCGGATGCGTACAAAATGAATCTGAGCCTATGGTACATTCTGCGCAAACTACACACCTATCTTGCGTCAAGATTAGCACTATCTCCAAATGGACTAAAATGAGCTTCCATTTGAGCCTTGTCACCGAGGAGTACCATCAAGTGCATCCAAAACGATTTCTGACCTATAGTACGTTTGGTGTAAACCGTGCACCAATCTTGCACCTGTATTGCATGGGCACTAACACTGTCTCCAAATGGACCGAAATGAGATTCTACATGACCCACGTCACCTAGGAGTTCCATCGGGTGCGTCTAAAATGATTTCTGAGCCTATGGAACATTTGGCGCAAACAGTGCACCTATCTTGCGTCAAGATTAGCACTATGTCCGAACGCACTGAATCAGGCTTCCACTTGAGCTCGTCACCTAGGAGTACCATCAGGTGCATCCAAATCGATTTCTGAGCCAATGGTACGTTTGGGCCAAACCATGCACCTATCTTGCATTGACACTAACACTATCTCCAAACAGACCGAAACGAGATTCCACATGACCCAGGTCACCTAGGACTTCCATCTTGTGTGTTCGAAACGTTTTCCGAGCCTATGGTATGTTTGGCGCAAATAGTGCACCAATATTGCATCATGATTAGCACTATCAATAAATGGACTGAAACGAGCTTCCACTTGAGCCTCATCACCTAGGAGTACCATCGGGTGCATCTCAAACGATTTTCGAGCCAATGGTACGTTTAGCGCAAACCATGCACCTATATTGCACCGACACTAACACTGTTTCTAAATGGACAAAAATGAGAATGCACATGACCCACTCATCTAGGAGTTCCATCGGGTGCGTGCAAGATGATTTCTGAGCCTATGGTACGTTCGGCACAAACCACGCACCTATCTTGCGTCAAGATTCACACTATCTCCAAATGGACTCAAATGAGTTTCCACTTGAGCTTCGTCACCTAGGAGTACTATAGGGTGCGTCCAAAGCGATTTTTGATCCTATGGTACGTTCAGCGCAAACCGAGCACCTATCCTGCTTCAAGATTAGCACTATGTCGAAATGGAACGAAACGAGCTTGCACCTGAGCTCGTCACCTGGGAGTACCATCGGGTGCGTCCAAATCAATTTCTGAGCCTATGGTACGTTTGGCCAAAACCATGCACCTATCTTGCACTAACACTAACACTGTTTCCAAACGGACCGAAACGAGATTCCACATGACCCTGGTCACCTAGGATTTCCATCAGGTGCATCCAAAATTATTTCTAAGCCTATAGTACAATCGGCGCAAAACCGTGCACCTCGTCAACATTAGCACTATATGCAAATGGACCAAAACGAGCTTCCACATGAGCCTCGTCACTTAGGAGTTCCATCAGGTGCGTCCAAAATGATTTTTGAGCTATGGTTCATTCGGTGTAAACCATGCACCGATATTGCATAGACACTAACACAGTTTCCAAACGGACCAAAACGAGATTCCACATGACCCACTCACCACGAGTTCCATCGGGTGCGTCCAAGATGATTTATGAGCCTATGGTATGTTTGGCACAAACCGCGCAACTATCTTGTGTCCAAACGGACTCAAACAAGCTTCCACTTGAGCCTCGCCACCTAGAAGTATCATCGGGTGCGTCCAAATTGATTTCCAAGCCTATTTGTTCAGCGCAAACCTTCAACCTATATTGCACCGACACTAACACTATCTCCAAACAGATCCAAACGAGATTCCACATGACCCATGTCACCTAGGATTTCCATCGGATGCATACAAAATGAAATTTCGAGCCGATGGTACGTTCTGCGCAAACCGCACACCTATCTTGCGTCAAGATTAGCACTATCTCCAAATGGACTAAAATGAGCTTCCATTTGAGCCTTGTCACTAGGAGTACCATCGAGTGCATCGAAAATGATTTCTAAGCTATGGAACGTTTGGTGTAAACCGTGCACCTATCTTGCACCTATATTGCATGGGCACTAGCACTGTCTCCAAATGGACCGAAATGAGATTCCGCATGACCCACATCACCTCGGAGTTCCATCGGGTGCGTCTAAAATGATTTCCGAGCCTATGGAACATTTGACGCAAACCGTGCACCTATCTTGCGTCAAGATTAGCACCATGTCCAAACGCACTGAATCAGGCTTCTAGATGAGCTCGTCACCTAGGAGTACCATCGGGTGCGTCCAAATCGATTTCTGAGACAATGGTACGTTTGGCCCAAACCATGCACCTATCTTGCACTAGCACTAACACTATCTCCAAACGGACCGAAACAAGATTCCACATGACCCAGGTCACCTAGAACTTCCATCTTGTGCGTTCGAAATGACTTCTGAGCCTATGGTATGTTTGGCGCAAACAGTGCACCTATATTGCATGATGATTAGCACTATCAATAAATGGACTGAAACGAGCTTCCGCTTGAGCCTCATCACCTAGGAGTACCATCGGGTGCATCTAAAATGATTTTCGAGCCAATGGTACGTTTAGCGCAAACCATGCAGCTATATTGCACCGACACTAACACAATTTCCAAACAGACAGAAATGAGATTGCACATGACCCACTCATCTAGGAGTTCCACCAGGTGCGTGCAAGATGATTTCCAAGCCTATGGTATGTTTGGCACAAACCGCGCACCTATCTTGCGTCAAGATTCGCACCATCTCCAAATGGAGTCAAATGAGCTTCCACTTGAGCTTCGTCACCTAGGAGTACAGTAGGGTGCGTCCAAAGCGATTTTCGAGCCTATGGTACGTTCAGCGCAAACCGTGCACCTATCCTGCTTCAAGATTAGCACTATTTCCAAACGGAATGAAACGAGCTTGCACCTGAGCTCGTTAGCTAGGAGTACCATCGGGTGCGTCCAAATCGATTTCTGAGCCTATGGTACGTTTGGCCGAAACCGTGCACACTAACACTGTCTCCAAACGGACCGAAACGAGATTCCACGTGGCCCAGGTCACCTAGGAGTTCCATCGGGTCTGTCCAAAATTATTTCTAAGCCTATAGTACATTCAGCACAAAACCGTGCACCTCATCAAGATTAGCACTATATGCAAATGGACCAAAACGAGCTTCCACATCAGCCTCGTCACCTAGAAGTTCCATCAGGTGCGTCCAAAATGATTTTCGAGCCTGTGGTTCGTTCGGTGCAAACCATGCACCGATATTGCACCGACACTAACACAGTTTCCAAATGGACCAAAACGAGATTCCACATGACCCACTCACCACGAGTTCCATCGGGTGCATCCAAGATGATTTCCGAGCCTATAGTATGTTCGGCACAAACTGCGCAACTATCTTGTGTCAAGATTAGCACTGTATCCAAATGGACTCAAACAAGCTTCCACTTGAGCCTCGTCACCTAGAAGTATCGTCGGGTGCGTCCAAAATGATTTCTAGGCCTATATGTTCAGTGCAAACCTTCCACCTATATTACACCGACACTAACACTATCTCCAAACATATCCAAACGAGATTCCACATGACCCATGTCACCTAGGATTTCCATCGGATGCGTACAAAATGAATCTGAGCCTATGGTACATTCTGCGCAAACTACACACCTATCTTGCGTCAAGATTAGCACTATCTCCAAATGGACTAAAATGAGCTTCCATTTGAGCCTTGTCACCGAGGAGTACCATCAAGTGCATCCAAAACGATTTCTGACCTATAGTACGCTTGGTGTAAACCGTGCACCAATCTTGCACCAGTATTGCATGGGCACTAACACTGTCTCCAAATGGACCGAAATGAGATTCTATATGACCCACATCACCTAGGAGTTCCATCGGGTGCGTCTAAAATGATTTCTGAGCCTATGGAACATTTGGCGCAAACAGTGCACCTATCTTGCGTCAAGATTAGCACTATGTCCGAACGCACTGAATCAGGCTTCCACTTGAGCTCGTCACTTAGGAGTACCATCAGGTGCATCCAAATCAATTTCTGAGCCAATGGTAAGTTTGGGCCAAACCATGCACCTATCTTGCATTGACACTAACACTATCTCCAAACAGACCGAAACGAGATTCCACGTGACCCAGGTCACCTAGGACTTCCATCTTGTGTGTTCGAAACGTTTTCCGAGCCTATGGTATGTTTGGCGCAAATAGTGCACCAATATTGCATCATGATTAGCACTATCAATAAATGGACTGAAACGAGCTTCCACTTGAGCCTCATCACCTAGGAGTACCATCGGGTGCATCTCAAACGATTTTCGAGCCAATGGTACGTTTAGCGCAAACCATGCACCTATATTGCACCGACACTAACACTGTTTCCAAATGGACAAAAATGAGAATGCACATGACCCACTCATCTAGGAGTTCCATCGGGTGCGTGCAAGATGATTTCCGAGCCTATGGTACGTTCGGCACAAACCACGCACCTATCTTGCGTCAAGATTCGCACTATCTCCAAATGGACTCAAATGAGTTTCCACTTGAGCTTCGTCACCTAGGAGTACTATAGGGTGCGTCCAAAGCGATTTTTGAGCCTATGGTACGTTCAGCGCAAACCGAGCACCTATCCTGCTTCAAGATTAGCACTATGTCGAAATGGAACGAAACGAGCTTGCACCTGAGCTCGTCACCTAGGAGTACCATCGGGTGCGTCCAAATCAATTTCTGAGCCTATGGTACGTTTGGCCAAAACCATGCACCTATCTTGCACTAACACTAACACTGTTTCCAAATGGACCGAAACGAGATTCCACATGACCCTGGTCACCTAGGATTTCCATCAGGTGCATCCAAAATTATTTCTAAGCCTATAGTACAATCGGCGCAAAACCGTGCACCTCGTCAACATTAGCACTATATGCAAATGGACCAAAACGAGCTTCCACATGAGCCTCGTCACTTAGGAGTTCCATCAGGTGCGTCCAAAATGATTTTTGAGCTATGGTTCATTCGGTGTAAACCATGCACCGATATTGCATAGACACTAACACAGTTTCCAAACGGACCAAAACGAGATTCCACATGACCCACTCACCACGAGTTCCATCGGGTGCGTCCAAGATGATTTATGAGCCTATGGTATGTTTGGCACAAACCGCGCAACTATCTTGTGTCCAAACGGACTCAAACAAGCTTCCACTTGAGCCTCGCCACCTAGAAGTATCATCGGGTGCGTCCAAATTGATTTCCAAGCCTATTTGTTCAGCGCAAACCTTCAACCTATATTGCACCGACACTAACACTATCTCCAAACAGATCCAAACGAGATTCCACATGACCCATGTCACCTAGGATTTCCATTGGATGCATACAAAATGAAATTTCGAGCCGATGGTACGTTCTGCGCAAACCGCACACCTATCTTGCGTCAAGATTAGCACTATCTCCAAATGGACTAAAATGAGCTTCCATTTGAGCCTTGTCACCTAGGAGTACCATCGAGTGCATCGAAAATGATTTCTAAGCTATGGAACGTTTGGTGTAAACCGTGCACCTATCTTGCACCTATATTGCATGGGCACTAACACTGTCTCCAAATGGACCGAAATGAGATTCCGCATGACCCACATCACCTCGGAGTTCCATCGGGTGCGTCTAAAATGATTTCCGAGCCTATGGAACATTTGACGCAAACCGTGCACCTATCTTGCGTCAAGATTAGCACCATGTCCAAACGCACTGAATCAGGCTTCTAGATGAGCTCGTCACCTAGGAGTACCATCGGGTGCGTCCAAATCGATTTCTGAGACAATGGTACGTTTGGCCCAAACCATGCACCTATCTTGCACTAGCACTAACACTATCTCCAAACGGACCGAAACAAGATTCCACATGACCCAGGTCACCTAGGACTTCCATCTTGTGCGTTCGAAACGTCTTCCGAGCCTATGGTATGTTTGGCGCAAACAGTGCACCTATATTGCATCATGAATAGAACTATCAATAAATGGACTGAAACGAGCTTCCGCTTGAGCCTCATCACCTAGGAGTACCATCGGGTGCATCTAAAACGATTTCGAGCCAATGGTACGTTTAGCGCAAACCATGCACCTATATTGCACCGACACTAACACTGTTTCCAAACGGACAGAAATGAGATTGCACATGACCCACTCATCTAGGAGTTCCACCGGGTGCGTGCAAGATGATTTTCTGAGCCTATGTTACGTTCGGCACGAACTGCACACCTATCTTGCGTCAAGATTCGCAATATCTCCAAATGGACTCAAATAAGCTTCCACTTGAGCTTCGTCACCTAGGAGTACCATAGGGTGCGTCCAAAGCGATTTTTGTGCCTATGGTACGTTCAGCGCAAACCGTGCACCTATCCTGCTTCAAGATTAGCACTATGTCCAAACGGAACGAAACGAGCTTGCACCTAAGCTCGTCACCTAGGTGTACCATCGGGTGCGTCCAAATCGATTTCTGAGCCTATCGTACATTTGGCTGAAACCATGCACCTATCTTGCACTAACACTAACCCTATCTCCAAACAGACCAAAACGAGATTCCACATGACCCAGGTGACCTAGGAGTTCCATCGGGTGCGTCCAAAATTATTTCTTAGCCTATAGTACATTCGGCGCAAAACCGTGCACCTCGTCAAGATTAGCACTATATGCAAATGGACCAAAACGAGCTTCCACATGAGCCTCGTCACCTAGGAGTTCCATCAGGTGCGTCCAAAATGATTTTCGAGCCCGTGGTTTGTTCAGTGCAAACCATGTATATTGCACCGACACTAACACAGTTCCAAACGGACCAAAACGAGATTCCATAGGACCCACTCACCACGAGTTCCATCGGGTGCGTCCAAGATGATTTCCGAGCCCATGGTATGTTTGGCACAAGCCGTGCAACTATCTTGTGTGAAGATTAGCACTGTATCCAAATGGACTCAAACAAGCTTCCACTTAAGCCTCGTCACCTAGAAGTATCATCGGGTGCGTCCAAAATGATTTCCAAGCCTATATGTTTAGCGCAAACCTTCCACCTATACTGCACCGACACTAACACTATCTCTAAATAGATCCAAACAAGATTCCACATGACCCACGTCACCTAGGATTTCCATCGGATGCGTACAAAATGAATTCCGAGCCTATGGTACGTTCTGCGCAAACCACACACCTATATTGTGTCAAGATTAGCACTATCTCCAAATGGACTAAAATGAGCTTCCATTTGAGCCTTGTCACCTAGGAGTACCATCGAAGCGTCCAAAACGATTTCTGAGCTATGGTACATTTGGTGCAAACCGTGCACCTATCTTGCACCTATATTACACGGGCACTAACACTGTCTCCAAATGAACTGAAATGAGATTCCACATGACCCACATCACTTAGGAGTTCCATCGGGTGCATCTAAAATGATTTCCGAGCCAATGGAACATTTGGCGCAAACCATGCACCTATCTTGCGTCAAGATTAGCACTATGTCCAAAGGCACTGAATCAGGCTTCCACTTGAGCTCGTCACCTAGGAGTACCATCAGGTGCGTCCAAATCGATTTCTGACCCAATGGTATGTTTGGCTCAAACCGTGCACCTATCTTGCACTGACACTAACACTATCTCCAAACGGACCGAAACGAGATTCCACATGACCCAGGTCACCAAGGAGTACCCTCGGGTGCATCCAAATCGATTTCTAAGCGTATGGTACATTTGGCGCAAACCGTACACCCATCTTGCCCCAACACTAAAATTGTCTCCAAAAGGACCAAAATGAGATTCCACATGATCCACGTCACCTAGGAGTTCCATCGGGTGCGTCCAAAATGATTTCCGAGCCTATTGTACGTTTGGCGCAAACTGTGCACCTATATTGCACCGACACCAACACTGTCTCCAAACGGACCAAAACGAGATTCCACATGACGCACTCACCTAGGAGTTCCATCGGGTGCGTCGATGACGATTTCCCAGCCTATTGTACATTCGGCACAAACCGTGCACCTATCTAGCCTCAAAATTAGCACTAACTCCAAACGGACTCAAACAAGCTTCCACTTGAGCCTCGTCACCTAGGAGTATCATCGGGTGCGTCCAAAATTATTTCTAAGCCTATAGTACATTCGGCGCAAAACCGTGCACCTCGTCAACATTAGCACTATATGCAAATGGACCAAAATGAGTTTCCACATGAGCCTCGTCACTTAGGAGTTCCATCAAGTGCGTCCAAAATGATTTTCGAGCCTATTTTTCATTCGGTGTAGACCATGCACCGATATTGCACTGACACTAACACAGTTTTCAAACGGACAAAAACGAGATTCCATATGACCCACTCACCACGAGTTCCATCGGGTGTGTCCATGATGATTTCTGAGCCTATGGTATGTTCGGCACAAACCGCGCAACTATCTTGTGTCAAGATTAGCACTATATCCAAACGGACTCAAACAAGCTTCCACTTGAGCCTCGTCACCTAGAAGTATCATCGGGTGCGTCCAAAATGATTTACAAGCCTATTTGTTCAGCGCAAACCTTCAACCTATATTGCACCGACACTAACACTATCTCCAAATAGATCCAAACGAGATTCCACATGACCCACGTCACCTAGGATTTCCATCGGATGCATACAAAATGAAATTCCGAGCCGATGGTACGTTCTGCGCAAACCACACACCTATCTTGCATCAAGATTAGCACTATCTCCAAATGGACTAAAATGAGCTTCCATTTGAGCCTTGTCACCTAGGAGTACCATCGAGTGCATCAAAAATGATTTCTAAGCTATGGAACGTTTGGTGTAAACCGTGCACCTATCTTGCACCTATATTGCGTGGGCACTAACACTGTCTCCAAATGGACCGAAATGAGATTCCACATGACCCACATCACCTAGGAGTTCCATTGGGTGCGTCTAAAATGATTTTCCGAGCCTATGGAACATTTGACGCAAACCGTGCACCTATCTTGCGTCAAGATTAGCACTATGTCCAAACGCACTGAATCAGGCTTCTACTTGAGCTCGTCACCTTGGAGTGCTATCAGGTGCGTCCAAATCGATTTCTGAGACAATGGTACGTTTGGCCCAAACCATGCACCTATCTTGCACTAGCACTAACACTATCTCCAAATGGACCGAAACGAGATTCCACATGACCCAGGTCACCTAGAACTTCCATCTTGTGCGTTCGAAATGTCTTCTGAGCCTATGGTAAGTTTGGCGCAAACAGTGAACCTATATTGCATGATGATTAGCACTATCAATAAATGGACTGAAACGAGCTTTCGCTTGAGCCTCATCACCTAGGAGTACCATCGGGTGCATCTCAAACGATTTTCGAGCCAATGGTACGTTTAGCGCAAACCATGCACCTATATTGCACCGACACTAACACTGTTTCCAAACGGACAGAAATGAGATTGCACATGACCCACTCATCTAGGAGTTCCACCGGGTGCGCGCAAGATGATTTCTGAGCCTATGGTACGTTCGGCACAAACCGCACACCTATCTTGCATCAAGATTCGCAATATATCCAAATGGACTCAAATGAGCTTCCACTTGACTTCGTCACCTAGGAGTATCCCATAGCGTGCGTCCAAAGCGATTTTTAAGCCTATGGTACGTTCAGCGCAAACCGTGCACCTATCCTGCTTCAAGATTAACACTATGTCCAAACGAAACGAAACGAGCTTGCACCTGAGCTCGTCACCTAGGAGTACCATCGGGTGCATCCAAATCGATTTCTGAGCCTATCGTACGTTTGGCTGAAACCATGCACCTATTTTGCACTAACACTAACACTGTCTCCAAACGGACCGAAACGAGATTCCACATGACCCAGGTGACCTAGGAGTTCCATCGGGTGCGTCCAAAATTATTTCTTAGCCTATAGTACATTCGGCGCAAACCGTGCACCTCGTCAAGATTAGCACTATATGCAAATGGACCAAAACGAGCTTCCACATGAGCCTCGTCACCTAGGAGTTCCATCAGGTCCATCTAAAATTATTTTTGAGCCCGTGGTTTGTTCGGTGCAAACCATGTATATTGCACCGACACTAACACAGTTCCAAACGGACCAAAACGATATTCCATAGGACCCACTCACCACGAGTTCCATCGGGTGCGTCCAAGATGATTTCTGAGCCCATGGTATGTTCGGCACAAGCCGCACAACTATATTGTGTCAAGATTAGCACTGTATCCAAACGGACTCGAACAAGCTTCCACTTGAGCTTCGTCACCTAGAAGTATCATCGAGTGCGTCCAAAATGATTTCCAAGCCTATATGTTCAGCGCAAACCTTCCACATATATTGCACTGACACTAACACTATCTTCAAATAGATCCAAACGAGATTCCACATGACCCACGTCACCTAGGATTTCCATCGGATACGTACAAAATGAATTCCGAGCCTATGGTACGTTCTGCGCAAACCACACGCTTATCTTGTGTCAAGATTAGCACTATCTCCAAATGGACTAAAATGAGCTTCCATTTGAGCCTTGTCACCTAGGAGTACCATCGATGCGTCCAAAATGATTTCTGAGCTATGGTACGTTTGGTGCAAACCATGCACCTATCTTGCACCTATATTGCACGGGCACTAACACTATCTCCAAATGGACCAAAATGAGATTCCACATGACCCACATCACCTAGGAGTTCCATTGGGTGCCAATGGAACATTTGGCGCAAACCATGCACCTATCTTGCGTCAAGATTAGCACTATGTCCAAAGGCATTGAATCAGGCTTCCACTTGAGCTCGTCACCTAGGAGTACCATCAGGTGCGTCCAAATTGATTTCTGACCCAATGGTATGTTTGGCCCAAACCGTGCACCTATCTTGCACTGACACTAACACTATCTCCAAACGGACCGAAATGAGATTCCACATGACCTAGGTCACCTAGGAGTACCCTCGGGTGCATCCAAATCGATTTCTAAGCGTATGGTACATTTGGCGCAAACCGTACACCCATCTTGCCCCAACACTAAAATTGTCTCAAAAAGGACCAAAATGAGATTCCACATGATCCACGTCACCTAGGAGTTCCATCGGGTGCGTCCAAAATGATTTCTGAGCCTATTGTACGTTTGGCGCAAACCGTGCACCTATATTGCACCGACACCAACACTGTCTCCAAACGGACCAAAACGGGATTCCACATGACGCACTCACCTAGGAGTTCCATCGGGTGCGTCGATGACGATTTCCCAGCCTATTGTACATTCGGCACAAACCGTGCACCTATCTAGCCTCCAAATTAGCACTAACTCCAAACGGACTCAAACAAGCTTTCACTTGAGCCTCGTCACCTAGGAGTATCATCGGGTGCGTCCAAAATTATTTCTAAGCCTATAGTACATTCGGCGCAAAACTGTGCCCCTCGTTAACATTAGCACTATATGCAAATGGACCAAAACGAGCTTCCACATGAGCCTCGTCACTTAGGAGTTCCATCAGGTGCGTCCAAAATGATTTTCGAGCCTATGGTTCATTCGGTGTAAACCATGCACCGATATTGCACCGACAATAACACAGTTTCCAAACGGACCGAAACGAGATTCCACATGACCCACTCTCCACGAGTTCCATCAGGTGCGTCCAAGATGATTTCTGAGCATATGGTATGTTCGGCACAAATCGCGCAACTATCTTGTGTCAAGATTAGCACTGTATCCAAACGGACTCAAACAAGCTTCCACTTGAGCCTCGTCACCTAGAAGTATCATCGGGTGCGTCCAAAATGATTTTTAAGCCTATTTGTTCAGCGCAAACCTTCAACCTATATTGCACCGACACTAACACTATCTCCAAACAGATCCAAACGAGATTCCACATGACCCACGTCACCTAGGATTTCCGTCGGATGCATACAAAATGAAATTTCGATCCGATGGTACGTTCTGCGCAAACCGCACACCTATCTTGCGTCAAGATTAGCACTGTCTCCAAATGGACTAAAATGAGCTTCCATTTGAGCCTTGTCACCTAGGAGTACCATCGAGTGCATCGAAAATGATTTCTAAGCTATGGAACGTTTGGTGTAAACCGTGCACCTATCTTGCACCTATATTGCATGGGCACTAACACAGTCTCTAAATGGACCGAAATGAGATTCCACATGACCCACATCACCTAGGATTTCCATTGGGTGCGTCTAAAATGATTTTCCGAGCCTATGGAACATTTGACGCAAACCGTGCACCTATCTTGCGTCAAGATTAGCACTATGTCCAAACGCACTGAATCAGGCTTCTACTTGAGCTCGTCACCTTGGAGTGCTATCGGGTGCGTCCAAATCGATTTCTGAGACAATGGTACGTTTGGCCCAAACCATGCACCTATCTTGCACTAGCACTAACACTATCTCCAAACGGACCGAAAACAAGATTCCACATGACCCAGGTCACCTAGAACTTCCATCTTGTGCGTTCGAAATGTCTTCTGAGCCTATGGTATGTTTGGCGCAAACAGTGCACCTATATTGCATGATGATTAGCACTATCAATAAATGGACTGAAACGAGCTTCCGCTTGAGCCTCATCACCTAGGAGTACCATCGGGTGCATCTAAAATGATTTTCGAGCCAATGGTACGTTTAGCGCAAACCATGCACCTATATTGCACCGACACTAACACTGTTTCCAAACGGACAGAAATGAGATTGCACATGACCCACTCATCCTGGAGTTCCACCGGGTGCGTGCAAGATGATTTCTGAGCCTATGGTACGTTCGGCACAAACCGCACACCTATCTTGCATCAAGATTCGCAATATCTCCAAATGGACTCAAATGAGCTTCCACTTGACTTCGTCACCTAGGAGTACCATAGGGTGCGTCCAAAGCGATTTTTAAGCCTATTGTACGTTCAGCGCAAACCGTGCACCTATCCTGCTTCAAGATTAACACTATGTCCAAACGGAACGAAACGAGCTTGCACCTGAGCTCGTCACCTAGGAGTACCATCGGGTGCATCCAAATCGATTTCTGAGCCTATCGTACGTTTGGCTGAAACCATGCACCTATCTTGCACTAACAGTAACACTGTCTCCAAACGGACCGAAACGAGATTCCACATGACCCAGGTGACCTAGGAGTTCCATCGGGTGCGTCCAAAATTATTTCTTGGCCTATAGTACATTCGGCGCAAACCGTGCACCTCGTCAAGATTAGCACTATATGCAAATGGACCAAAACGAGCTTCCACATGAGCCTCGTCACCTAGGAGTTCCATCAGGTCCGTCTAAAATGATTTTCGAGCCCGTGGTTTGTTCGGTGCAAACCATGTATATTGCACCGACACTAACACAGTTCCAAACGGACCAAAATGATATTCCATAGGACCCACTCACCACGAGTTCCATCGGGTGCGTCCAAGATGATTTCCGAGCCCATGGTATGTTCGGCACAAGCCGCGCAACTATATTGTGTCAAGATTAGCACTGTATCCAAACGGATTCGAACAAGCTTCAACTTGAGCTTCGTCACCTAGAAGTATCATCGGGTGCGTCCAAAATGATTTCCAAGCCTATATGTTCAGCGCAAACCTTCCACCTATATTGCACTGACACTAACACTATCTCCAAATAGATCCAAACGAGATTCCACATGACCCACGTCACCTAGGATTTCCATCGGATGCGTACAAAATGAATTCCGAGCCTATGGTACGTTCTGCGCAAACCGCACACCTATCTTGTATCAAGATTAGCACTATCTCCAAATGGACTAAAATGAGCTTCCATTTGAGCCTTATCACCTAGGAGTACCATCGATGCGTCCAAAACGATTTCTGAGCTATGATACGTTTGGTGCAAACCATGCACCTATCTTGCACCTATATTGCACGGGCACTAACACTGTCTCCAAATGGACAAAAATGAGATTCCACATGACCCACATTACTTAGGAGTTTCATCGGGTTCATCTAAAATGATTTCTGAGCCTATGGAACATTTGGCGCAAACCGTGCACCTATCTTGCGTCAAGATTTGCACTATGTCCAAACGCACTGAATCAGGCTTCCACTTGAGCTGGTCACCTAGGAGTACCATCAGGTGCGTCCAAATCGATTTCTGATCCAATGGTATGTTTGGCCCAAACCATGCACCTATCTTGCACTGACACTAACACTATCTCCAAACAGACCGAAATGAGATTCCATATGACCTAGGTCACCTAGGAGTACCCTCAGGTGCATCCAAATCGATTTCTAAGCGTATGGTACATTTGGCGCAAACCGTACACCCATCTTGCCCCAACACTGAAACTGTCCCCAAAAGGACCAAAATGAGATTCCACATGATCCACGTCACCTAGAAGTTCCATCGGGTGCGTCCAAAATGATTTCCGAGCCTATTATACATTTGGTGCAAACCGTGCACCTATATTGCACCGACACCAACACTGTCTCCAAACGGACCAAAACGAGATTCCACATGACGCACTCACCTAGGAGTTCTACCGGGTGCGTCGATGATGATTTCCTAGCCAATGGTACATTCGACACAAACCGTGCACCTATCTAGCCTCAAGATTAGCACTAACTCCAAACGGACTCAAATAAGCTTCCACTTGAGCCTCGTCACCTAGGAGTATCGTCGGGTGAGTCCAAAATTATTTCTAAGCCTATAGTATATTCGGCGCAAAACCGTGCACCTCGTCAACATTAGCACTATATGCAAATGGACCAAAACGAGCTTCCACATGAGCCTCGTCACTTAGGAGTTCCATCAGGTGCGTCCAAAATGATTTTCGAGCCTATGGTTCATTCGGTGTAAACCATGCACCGATATTGCACCGACACTAACACAGTTTCCAAACGGACCAAAACGAGATTCCACATGACCCACTCTCCACGAGTTCCATCAGGTGCGTCCAAGATGATTTCTGAGCCTATGGTATGTTCGGCACAAATCGCGCAACTATCTTGTGTCAAGATTAGCACTGTATCCAAACGGACTCAAACAAGCTTCCACTTAAGCCTCGTCACCTAGAAGTATCATCGGGTGCGTCCAAAATGATTTTCAAGCCTATTTGTTCAGCGCAAACCTTCAACCTATATTGCACCGACACTAACACTATCTCCAAACAGATCCAAACGAGATTCCACATGACCCACGTCACCTAGGATTTCCGTCGAATGCATACAAAATGAATTCCGAGCTGATGGTACAATCTGCACAAATCGCACACCTATCTTGTGTCAGGATTAGCACTATCTCCAAATGGACTAAAATGAGCTTCCATTTGAGCCTTGTCACCTAGGAGTACCATCGAGTGCATCAAAAATGATTTCTAAGCTATGGAACGTTTGGTGTAAACTGTGCACCTATCTTGCACCTATATTGCATGGGCACTAACACTGTCTCCAAATGGACCGAAATGAGATTCCACATGACCCACATGACCTAGGAGTTCCATCGGGTGCGTCTAAAATGATTTCCGAGCCTATGGAACATTTGACGCAAACCGTGCACCTATCTTGCGTCAAGATTAGCACTATGTCCAAACGCACTGAATCCGGCTTCTACATGAGCTCGTCACCTAGGAGTACCATCGGGTGCGTCCAAATCGATTTCTGAGACAATGGTACGTTTGGCACAAACCGTGCACCTATCTTGCACTGGCACTAACACTATCTCCAAACGGACCGAAATGATATTCCACATGACCCAGGTCACCTAGGACTTCCATCTTGTGCGTTCGAAACGTCTTCTGAGCCTATGGTATGTTTGGCGCCAACAGTGCACCTATATTGCATCATGATTAGAACTGTCAATAAATAGACTGAAACGAGCTTCCGCTTGAGCCCCATCACCTAGGAGTACCATCGGGTGCATCTAAAACGATTTTGAGCCAATGGTACCTTTAGCGCAAACCATGCACCTATATTGCACCGACACTAACACTGTTTCCAAACGGACAGAAATGAGATTGCACATGACCCACTCATCTAGGAGTTCCACCGGGTGCGTGCAAGATAATTTCTGAGCCTATGTTACGTTCGGCACAAACTGCACAACTATCTTGCGTCAAGATTCGCAATATCTCCAAATGGACTCAAATGAGCTTCCACTTGAGCTTCGTCACCTAGGAGTACCATAGGGTGCGTCCAAAGCGATTTTTGTGCCTATGGTACGTTCAGCGCAAACCGTGCACCTATCCTGCTTCAAGATTAGCACTATGTCCAAACGGAACGAAACGAGCTTGCACCTGAGCTCGTCACCTAGGTGTACCATCAGGTGCGTCCAAATCGATTTCTGAGCCTATCGTATGTTTGGCTGAAACCATGCACCTATCTTGCACTAACACTAACCCTATCTCCAAACAGACCGAAACGAGATTCCATATGACCCAGGTGACCTAGGAGTTCCATCGGGTGCGTCCAAAATTATTTCTTAGCCTATAGTACATTCGGCGCAAAACCGTGCACCTCGTCAAGATTAGCACTATATGCAAATGGACCAAAACGAGCTTCCACATGAGCCTCGTCACCTAGGAGTTCCATCAGGTGCGTCCAAAATGATTTTCGAGCCCGTGGTTTGTTCAGTGCAAACCATGTATATTGCACCGACACTAACACAGTTCCAAACGGACCAAAACGAGATTCCATAGGACCCGCTCACCACGAGTTCCATCGGGTGCGTCCAAGATGATTTCCAAGCCCATTGTATGTTCGGCACAAGCCGTGCAACTATCTTGTGTGAAGATTAGCACTGTATCCAAACGGACTCAAACAAGCTTCCACTTAAGCCTCGTCACCTAGAAGTATCATCGGGTGCGTCCAAAATGATTTCCAAGCCTATGTGTTTAGCGCAAACCTTCCACCTATATTGCACCGACACTAGCACTATCTCCAAATAGATCCAAATGAGATTCCACATGACCCACGTCACCTAGGATTTCCATCGGATGCGTACAAAATGAATTCCGAGCCTATGGTACGTTCTGCGCAAACCACACACCTATCTTGTGTCAAGATTAGCACTATCTCCAAATGGACTAAAATGAGCTTCCATTTGAGCCTTGTCACCTAGGAGTACCATCGATGCGTCCAAAACGATTTCTGAGCTATGGTACATTTGGTGCAAACCGTGCACCTATCTTGCACCAATATTACACTGGCACTAACACTGTCTCCAAATGAACTGAAATGAGATTCCACATGACCCACATCACTTAGGAGTTCCATCGGGTGCATCTAAAATGATTTCCGAGCCAATGGAACATTTGGCGCAAACCATGCACCTATCTTGCGTCAAGATTAGCACTATGTCCAAAGGCACCGAATCAGGCTTCCACTTGAGCTCGTCACCTAGGAGTACCATCAGGTGCGTCCAAATCGATTTCTGACCCAATGGTATGTTTGGCCCAAACCGTGCACCTATCTTGCACTGACACTAACACTATCTCCAAACGGACCGAAACGAGATTCCACATGACCCAGGTCACCTAGGAGTACCCTCGGGTGCATCCAAATTGATTTCTAAGCGTATGGTACATTTGGCGCAAACTGTACACCCATCTTGCCCCAACACTAAAATTGTCTTAAAAAGGACCAAAATGAGATTCCACATGATCCACGTCACCTAGGAGTTCCATCGGGTGCGTCCAAAATGATTTCCGAGCCTATTGTACGTTTGGCGCAAACCGTGCACCTATATTGCACCGACACCAACACTGTCTCCAAACGGACCAAAACGAAATTCCACATGACGCACTCACCAAGGAGTTCCATCGGGTGCGTCGATGACGATTTCCCAGCCTATTGTACATTTGGCACAAACCGTGCACCTATCTAGCCTCAAAATTAGCACTAACTCCAAACGGACTCAAACAAGCTTTCACTTGAGCCTCGTCACCTAGGAGTATCATCGGGTGCGTCCAAAATTATTTCTAAGCCTATAGTACATTCGGCGCAAAACCGTGCACCTCGTCAACATTAGCACTATATGCAAATGGACCAAAATGAGTTTCCACATGAGCCTCGTCACTTAGGAGTTCCATCAAGTGCGTCCAAAATGATTTTCGAGCCTATGGTTCATTCGGTGTAAACCATGCACCGATATTGCACTGACACTAACACAGTTCCAAATGGACCAAAACGAGATTCCATATGACCCATTCACCACGAGTTCCATCGGGTGTGTCCATGATGATTTCTGAGCCTATGGTATGTTCGGCACAAACCGCGCAACTATCTTGTGTCAAGATTAGCACGGTATCCAAACGGACTCAAACAAGCTTCCACTTGAGCCTCGTCACCTAGAAGTATCATCGGGTGCGTCCAAAATGATTTCCAAGCCTATTTGTTCAGCGCAAACCTTCAACCTATATTGCACCGACACTAACACTATCTCCAAACAGATCCAAACGAGATTCCACATGACCCATGTCACCTAGGATTTCCATCGGATGCATACAAAATGAAATTCTGAGCCGATGGTACGTTCTGCGCAAACCGCACACATATCTTGCGTCAAGATTAGCACTATCTCCAAATGGACTAAAATGAGCTTCCATTTGAGCCTTGTCACCTAGGAGTACCATCGAGTGCATCGAAAACGATTTCTAAGCTATGGTACGTTTGGTGTAAACCGTGCACCTATCTTGCACCTATATTGCATGGGCACTAACACTGTCTCCAAATGGACCGAAATGAGATTCCACATGACCTACATCACCTAGGAGTTCCATTGGGTGCGTCTAAAATGATTTTCCGAGCCTATGGAACATTTGACGCAAACCGTGCACCTATCTTGCGTCAAGATTAGCACTATGTCCAAACGCACTGAATCAGGCTTCTACTTGAGCTCGTCACCTTGGAGTGCTATCGGGTGCGTCCAAATCGATTTCTGAGACAATGGTACGTTTGGCCCAAACCATGCACCTATCTTGCACTAGCACTAACACTATCTCCAAACGGACCGAAACAAGATTCCACATGACCCAAGTCACCTAGAACTTCCATCTTGTGCGTTCGAAATGTCTTCTGAGCCTATGGTATGTTTGGCGCAAACAGTGCACCTATATTGCATGATGATTAGCACTATCAATAAATGGACTGAAACGAGCTTCCGCTTGAGCCTCATCACCTAGGAGTACCATCGGGTGCGTGCAAGATGATTTCTGAGCCTATGGTACGTTCGGCACAAACCGCACACCTATCTTGCATCAAGATTCGCAATATCTCCAAATGGACTCAAATGAGCTTCCACTTGACTTCGTCACCTAGGAGTACCATAGGGTGCGTCCAAAGTGATTTTTAAGCCTATGGTACGTTCAGCGCAAACCGTGCACCTATCCTGCTTCAAGATTAACACTATGTCCAAACGGAACAAAACGAGCTTGCACCTGAGCTCGTCACCTAGGAGTACCATCGGGTGCATCCAAATCGATTTCTGAGCCTATCGTACGTTTGGCTGAAACCATGCACCTATCTTGCACTAACACTAACACTGTCTCCAAACGGACCGAAACGAGATTCCACATGACCCAGGTGACCTAGGAGTTCCATCGGGTGCGTCCAAAATTATTTCTTGGCCTATAGTACATTCGGCGCAAACCGTGCACCTCGTCAAGATTAGCACTATATGCAAATGGACCAAAACGAGCTTCCACATGAGCCTCGTCACCTAGGAGTTCCATTAGGTCCGTCTAAAATGATTTTCGAGCCCATGGTTTGTTCGGTGCAAACCATGTATATTGCACCGACACTAACACAGTTCCAAACGGACCAAAACGATATTCCATAGGACCCACTCACCACGAGTTCCATCGGGTGCGTCCAAGATGATTTTCGAGCCCGTGGTATGTTCGGCACAAGCTGCGCAACTATATTGTGTCAAGATTAGCACTGTATTCAAACGGACTCGAACAAGCTTCCACTTGAGCTTCGTCACCTAGAAGTATCATCGGGTGCGTCCAAAATGATTTCCAAGCCGATATGTTCTGCGCAAACCACACACCTATCTTGTGTCAAGATTAGCACTATCTCCAAATGGACTAAAATGAGCTTCCATTTGAGCCTTGTCACCTAGGAGTACCATCGATGCATCCAAAATGATTTCTGAGCTATGGTACGTTTGGTGCAAACCATGCACCTATCTTGCACCTATATTGCACGGGCACTAACACTGTCTCCAAATAGACCAAAATGAGATTCCACATGACCCACATCACTTAGGAGTTTCATCGGGTTCGTCTAAAATGATTTCTGAACCTATGTAACATTTGGCGCAAACCGTGCACCTATCTTGCGTCATGATTAGCACTATGTCCAAACGCACTGAATCAGGCTTCCACTTGAGCTCGTCACCTAGGAGTACCATTAGGTGCGTCCAAATCGATTTCTGATCCAATGGTATGTTTGGCCCAAACCGTGCACCTATCTTGCACTGACACTAACACTATCTCCAAACAGACCGAAATGAGATTCCACATTACCTAGGTCACCTAGGAGTACCCTCAGGTGCATCCAAATCGATTTCTAAGCGTATGGTACATTTGGCGCAAACCGTACACCCATCTTGCCCCAACACTGAAACTGTCTCCAAAAGGACCAAAATGAGATTCCACATGATCCACGTCACCTAGGAGTTCCATCGGGTGCGTCCAAAATGATTTCCGAGCCTATTGTACGTTTGGCGCAAACCGTGCACCTATATTGCACCGACACCAACACTGTCTCCAAACGGACCAAAACGAGATTCCACATGACGCACTCACCTAGGAGTTCTATCGGGTGCGTCGATGATGATTTCCCAGCCAATGGTACATTCGGCACAAACCGTGCACCTATCTAGCCTTAAGATTAGCACTAACTCCAAACGGACTCAAATAAGCTTTCACTTGAGCCTCGTCACCTAGGAGTATCGTCGGGTGAGTCCAAAATTATTTCTAAGCCTATAGTACATTCGGCGCAAAACCGTGCACCTCGTCAACATTAGCACTATATGCAAATGGACCAAAACGAGATTCCAGATGAGCCTCGTCACTTAGGAGTTCCATCAGGTGCGTCCAAAATGATTTTCGAGCCTATGGTTCATTCGGTGTAAACCATGCACCGATATTGCACCGACACTAACACAGTTCCAAACGAACCAAAACGAGATTCCACATGACCCACTCACCACGAGTTCCATCAGGTGCGTCCAAGATGATTTCTGAGCCTATGGTATGTTCGGCACAAACCGCGCAACTATCTTGTGTCAAGATTAGCACTGTATCCAAACAGACTCAAACAAGCTTCCACTTGAGCCTCGTCACCTAGAAGTATCATCGGGTGCGTCCAAAATGATTTTCAAGCCTATTTGTTCAGCGCAAACCTTCAACCTATATTGCACCGACACTAACACTATCTCCAAACAGATCCAAACGAGATTCCACATGACCCACGTCATCTAGGATTTCCATTGGATGCATACAAAATGAATTCTGAGCCGATGGTACGTTCTGCGCAAACCGCACACCTATTTTGCGTCAAGATTAGCACTATCTCCAAATGGACTAAAATAAGCTTCCATTTGAGCCTTGTCACCTAGGAGTACCATCGAGTGCATCGAAAACGATTTCTAAGCTATGGAACGTTTGGTGTAAACCGTGCACCTATCTTCCACCTATATTGCATGGGCACTAACACTGTCTCCAAATGGACCGAAATGAGATTCCACATGACCCACATCACCTAGGAGTTCCATCGGGTGCGTCTAAAATGATTTCTGAGCCTATGGAATATTTGACGCAAACCGTGCACCTATCTTGCGTCAAGATTAACACTATGTCCAAATGCCCTGAATCAGGCTTCTACTTGAGCTTGTCACCTAGGAGTACCATCGGGTGCGTCCAAATCGATTTTCTGAGACAATGGTACGTTTGGCCCAAACCGTGCACCTATCTTGCACTGGCACTAACACTATCTCCAAACGGACCGAAACGAGATTCCACATGACCCAGGTCACCTAGGACTTCCATCTTGTGCGTTCGAAACGTCTTCTGAGCCTATGGTATGTTTGGCGCAAACAATGCACCTATATTGCATCATGATTAGCACTATCAATAAATGGACTGAAATGAGCTTCCGCTTGAGCCTCATCACCTAGGAGTACCATCAGGTGCATCAAAAGCGATTTTCCGAGCCTGTGGTACGTTCAGCGCAAACCATGCACCTATATAGCACCGACACTAACACTGTTTCCAAACGGACAGAAATGAGATTGCACATGACCCACTCAATTAGGAGTTCCACCGGGTGCGTCAAAGATGATTTCTGAGCCTATGGTACGTTTGGCACAAACCGCACACCTATCTTGCGTCAACATTCGCAATATCTCCAAATGGACTCAAATGAGCTTCCACTTGACTTCGTCACCTAGGAGTACCATAGGGTGCGTCCAAAGCGATTTTTGAGCCTATGGTACGTTCAGCGCAAACCGTGCACCTATCTTGCTTAAAGATTAGCACTATGTCCAAACAGAACGAAACGAGCTTGCACCTGAGCTCGTCACCTAGGAGTACCATCAGGTGTGTCCAAATCGATTTCTGAGCCTATCATACGTTTGGCTAAAACCATGCACCTATCTTGCACTAACACTAACATTGTCTCCAAATGGACCGAAACGAGATTCCACTTGACCCAGGTGACCTAGGAGTTCCATCGGGTGCGTCCAAAATTATTTCTTAGCCTATAGTACATTCGGCGCAAAACTGTGCACCTCGTCAAGATTAGCACTATATGCAAATGGACCAAAACGAGCTTCCACATGAGCCTCGTCACCTAGGAGTTCCATCAGGTGCGTCCAAAATGATTTTTGAGCCCGTGGTTTGTTCGGTGCAAACCATGTATATTGCACCGACACTAACACAGTTCCAAACGGACCAAAACGAGATTCCATAGGACCCACTCACCACGAGTTCCATCGGGTGCGTCCAAGATGATTTCCGAGCCCATGGTATGTTCGGCACAAGCCGCACAACTATCTTGTGTCAAGATTAGCACTGTATCCAAACGGACTCAAACAAGCTTCCACTTGAGCCTCGTCACCTAGAAGTATCATCGGGTGCGTCCAAAATGATTTCCAAGCCTATATGTTCAGCGCAAACCCTCCACCTATATTGCACCGATACTAACACTATCTCCAAATAGATCCAAACGAGATTCCACATGACCCACGTCACCTAGGATTTCCATCGGATGCGGACAAAATGAATTCCGAGCCAATGGTACATTCTACGCAAACCACACACCTATCTTGTGTCAAGATTAGCACTATCTCCAAATGGACTAAAATGAGCTTCCATTTGAGCCTTGTCACCTTGGAGTACCATCGATGCGTCCAAAACGATTTCTGAGCTATGGTACGTTTGGTGCAAACCGTGCACCTATCTTGCACCTATATTGCACGGGCTAGTACACTGTCTCCAAATGGACTGAAATGAGATTCCACATGACCCACATCACTTAGGAGTTCCATCGGGTGCGTCTAAAATGATTTCTGAGCCTATGGAACATTTGGCACAAACCGTGCACCTATCTTGCGTCAAGATTAGCACTATGTCCAAACACACTGAATCAGGCTTCCACTTGAGCTCGTCACCTAGGAGTACCATCGGGTGCGTCCAAATCGATTTCTGATCCAATGGTATGTTTAGCCCAAACCGTGCACCTATCTTGCACTAACACTAACACTATCTCCAAACAGACCGAAACAAGATTCCAGATGACCTAGGTCACCTAGGAGTACCCTCGGGTGCATCCAAATCGATTTCTAAGCGTATGGTACATTTGGCGCAAACCGTACACCCATCTTGCCCCAACACTAAAACTGTCTCCAAAAAGACCAAAATGAGATTCCACATGATCCACGTCACCTAGGAGTTCCATCGGGTGCGTCCAAAATGATTTCCGAGCCTATTGTACGATTGGCGCAAACCGTGCACCTATATTGCACCGACACCAACACTGTCTCCAAACGGACCAAAACGAGATTCCACATGACGCACTCACCTAGGAGTTCGATCGGGTGTGTCGATGATGATTTCCCAGCCTATGGTACATTCGGCACAAACCGTGCACCTATCTAGCCTCAAGATTAGCACTAACTCCAAACAGACTCAAACAAGCTTCCACTTGAGCCTCGTCACCTAGGAGTACATTCGGCGCAAAACCGTGCACCTCGTCAACATTATCACTATATGCAAATGGACCAAAACGAGCTTCCACATGAGCCTCGTCACTTAGGAGTTCCATCAGGTGCATCCAAAATAATTTTCGAGCCTATGGTTCATTCGGTGTAAACCATGCACCGATATTGCACCGACACTAACACAGTTTCCAAACGGACCAAAACGAGATTCCACATGACCCACTCACCATGAGTTCCATCGGGTGCGTCCAAGATGATTTTCTGAGCCTATGGTATGTTCGGTACAAACCGCGTACTATCTTGTGTCAAGATTAGCACTGTATCCAAACGGACTCAAACAAGCATCCACTTGAGCCTCGTCACCTAGAAGTATCATCGGGTGCGTCTAAAATGATTTCCAAGCCTATTTGTTTAGCGCAAACCTTCAACCTATATTGCACCGACACTAACACTATCTCCAAACAGATCCAAACGAGATTCCACATGACCCACGTCACCTAGGATTTCCATCGGATGCATACAAGAAGAATTCCGAGCTGATGGTACGTTCTGCGCAAACCGCACACCTATCTTACGTCAAGATTAGCACTATCTCCAAATGGACTAAAATGAGCTTCCATTTGAGCCTTGTCACCTAGGAGTACCATCGAGTGCATCGAAAACGATTTCTAAGCTATGCTACGTTTGGTGTAAACCGTGCACCTATCTTGCACCTATATTGCATGGGCACTAACACTGTCTCCAAATGGACCGAAATGAGATTCCACATGACCCACATCACCCAGGAGTTCCATCGGGTGCGTCTAAAATGATTTCTGAGCCTATGGAACATTTGACGCAAACCGTGCACCTATCTTGCGTCAAGACTAGCACTATGTCCGAACGCACTGAATCAGGCTTCTACTTGAGCTCGTCACCTAGGAGTACCATTGGGTGCGTTCCAATTGATTTCTGAGACAATGGTACGTTTGGGCCAAACCGTGCACCTATCCTGCACTGGCACTAATACTATCTCCAAACGGACCGAAACGAGATTCCACATGACCCAGGTCACCTAGGACTTCTATCTTGTGCGTTCGAAACGTTTTCTGAGCCTATGGTATGTTTGGTGCAAACACTGCACCTATATTGTATCATGATTAGCACTACCAATAAATGGACTGAAACGAGCTTGCACTTGAGCCTCATCACCTAGGAGTACCATCGGGTGCATCTAAAACGATTTTTTGAGCCAATGGTACGTTTAGCGCAAACCATGCACCTATATTGCACCGACACTAACACTGTTTCCAAACGGACAGAAATGAGATTGCACATGATCCACTCATCTAGGAGTTCCACCAGGTGCGTGCAAGATGATTTCTTAGCCTATGGTATGTTCGGCACAAACCGCACACCTATCTTGCGTCAAAATTCGCAATATCTCCAAATGGACTGAAATGAGCTTCCACTTGAGCTTCGTCACCTAGGAGTACCATAGGGTGCCTCCAAAGTGATTTTTGAGCCTATGGTACGTTCAGCGCAAACCGTGCACCTATCCTGCTTCAAGATTAGCACTATGTCCAAGTAGAACGAAATGAGCTTGCACCTGAGCTCGTCACCTAGGAGTACCATCGGGTGCGTCAAAATCGATTTCTGAGCCTATGGTACGTTTGGCCGAAACCGTGCACCTATCTTGCACTAACACTAACACTGTCTCTAAAGAGACCGAAATGAGATTCCACATGACCCAGGTCACCTAGGAGTTCCATCGGGTGCGTCCAAAATTATTTCTAAGCCTATAGTACATTCGGCGCAAAACCGTGCACCTCGTCAAGATTAGCACTATATGCAAATGGACCAAAACGAGCTTGCACATGAGCCTCATCACCTAAGAGTTCCATCAGGTGCGTCCAAAATGATTTTCAAGCCCGTGGTTTGTTCGGTGCAAACCATGCACCGATATTGCACCGACACTAACACAGTTTCCAAACAGACCAAAACGAGATTCCATAGGACCCACTCACCACGAGTTCCATCGGGTGCGTCCAAGATGATTTCCGAGCCTATGGTATGTTCAGCATAAACCGCGCAACTATCTTGTGTCAAGATTAGCACTGTATCCAAACGGACTCAAACAAGCTTCCACTTGAGCCTCGTCACCTAGAAGTATCGTCAGGTGCATCCAAAATGATTTCCAAGCCTATATGTTAAGCGCAAACCTTCCACCTATATTGCACCGACACTAACATTATCTCCAAATAGATCCAAACGAGATTCCACATGACCCACGTCACCTAGGATTTCCATCGGATGCGTACAAAATGAATTCCGAGCCTATGGTACGTTCTGCGCAAACTACACACCTATCTTGTGTCAAGATTAGCACTATCTCCAAATGGACTAAAATGAGCTTCCATTTGAGCCTTGTCACCTAGGAGTACCATCGATGCGTCCAAAACGATTTCTGAGCTATGGTACGTTTGGTGCAAACCGTGCACCTATCTTGCACCTATATTGCACGGGCACTAACACTGTCTCCAAATGGACCGAAATGAGATTCCAAATGACCCACATCACTTAGGAGTTCCATCAGGTGCGTCTAAAATGATTTCCGAGCCTATAGAACATTTGGCGCAAATGGTGCACCTATCTTGCATCAAGATTAGCACTATGTCCAAACGCACTGAATCTGGCTTCCACTTGAGCTCGTCACTTAGGAGTACCATCGGGTGCGTCCAAATCGATTTCTGAGACAATGGTACGTTTGGGCCAAACCGTGCACCTATCTTGCACTAACACTAACACTATCTCCAAACGGATCGAAACAATATTCCACATGACCTAGGTCACTTAGGAGTACCATCGGGTGCATCCAAATTGATTTCTAAGCGTATGGTACATTTGGCGCAAACCGTACACCCATCTTGCCCCAACACTAAAACTGTCTCCAAACGGACTAAAATAAGATTCATAGGAGTTCCATCGGGTGCGTCCAAAATGATTTCCGAGCCTATTGTACGTTTGGCGCAAACCGTGCACCTATATTGCACCGACACCAACACTATCTCCAAACGAACCAAAACGAGTTTCCACATGACGCACTCACCTAGGAGTTCCATCGGGTGTGTCGATGATGATTTCCTAGCCTATGGTACATTCGGCACAAACCGTGCACCTATCTAGCCTCAAGATTAGCACTAACTCCAAACAGACTCAAACAAGCTTCCACTTGAGCCTCGTCACCTAGGAGTATCGTCGGGTGCGTCCAAAATGATTTCCGAGCCTATGGTACGTTTTGTGCAAACCATGCACTTATCTTGCACCTATATTGCACTGGCACTAACACTATCTTCAAATGGACCAAAATGAGATTCCACATGACCCATGTCACCTAGGAGTTCCATCTTGTGCGTTCAAAACGTTGTTCGAGCCTGTGATACATTTGGCGCAAACAGTGCACCTATATTGCTCAAGATTAGTACTATCTGCAAAAACGGATTGAACGAGCTCAACCTGAGCCTCGTCACCTAGGAGTACGATCAGGTGCGTCCAAAACGATTTCCGAGCCTATGGTATGTTTAGCGCAAACCGTGCACCTATATTGCACCGACACTAACTCTATTTCCAAACGGACCGATGAAAGCCCTAGTTTGGTTTTGGATAATTGGTGAAACCTAGCACTAACCTTTGTCATAAGTTGTGATATGAGCTAGGTTGGTGCAATCCAAGTGTGGAGCATGGTGATGAAGTCTATGGAGATGAACATGGACATGTGTTGATGGTGATCAGTGTCAACATGGAAAAGAAGAAAGAGAAAAACAAAAAACCGAGAAGACCAAGGCAAAGGTATATGATAGGTTTTTGTTTTGCACTCAAGACACCATAGAGGGTGTGAATGACTTAGGATCGATAGCTGTACTATAAAGAGGGGGAATCTTTAGCTAAACGATTTATCGAGTGCCACTAGGTGACATGACTTTTGCATATGCATTTAGGAACCTAGTGTGCTAACTTTGACCCATGTAAAATGCTTTGAAAAATGCTAACACACGTGCACACAAGTTCTACACTTTGTGGTTAGCAAGTTGGAAGCAAGGGCGAAGTGGTTGTGGACTTAGAAAATGAAAAAGAGGAGAAGGTCGTGTGGACACTTTGTGCACACAAGTTCCTAGGTGATGTGGGTCATGTGGAATCTCGTTTCGGTCCGTTTGGAGACAGTGTTAGTGTCGGTGCAAGATAGGTGCCCGGTTTGCGCCAAACGTACCATAGGCTCATAAATCGTTTTTGACGCACCCGATCGTACTCCTAGGAGACGAGGCTCAAGTGGAAGCTCGTTTGAGTCCATGTGGGCAAAGTGCTAAACTTAACGCAAGATAAGTGCTTAGTTTGTGCCAAACGTACCATAGGCGCAGAAATCATCTTGGACGTACCCGATGGAACTCCTAGGTTAGTGGGTCATGTGGAATCTCGTTTCGGTCTGTTTGGAGACAATGTCAGTGCCGGTGCAATATAGGTGCAAGATAGGTGTATGATTTGCACCAAACATACCGTAGGCTTAGAAATCGTTTTTGACGCACGTGATGGTACTTCTAGGTAATGAGGCTCAAGTGGAAGTGCATTTTAGTCCGTTTGGAGATAGTGCTAATCTTGATGCGAGATAGATGCATGGTTTGTGCCGAACATACCATAGGCTCATAAATCATCTTGGATGCACCAGATTGAACTCCTAGGTGACGAGGCTCAAGTGGAACCTTGTTTTGGTCCATTTCGAGATAGTGCTGTTCTTGACGAGGTGCACGGTTTGCGCTGAACGTACCATAGGCTCGGATATCATCATGAACGCACCCGATGGAACTCCTAGGTGGGTGGGTCATGTGGAATCTCATTTTGGTCTGTTTAGAGACAGTGTTAGTGTCGGTGCAATATAGGTGCACGGTCTGCACCAAATGTACCATAGACTCAGAAATCATTTTTGATGCGCGCAATGGTATTCTTAGGTGACGCAGCTCAAGTGGAAGCTCGTGTCGGTCCGTTTGGAGATAGTGCAAATCTTGACGCATGATAGTTGCACGGTTTGCACCAAACGTTCCATAGGCTCTGGAATCATTTTGGACGCACCCGATGGAACTCCAAGGTGACATGGGTCATGTGGAATCTCATTTCGGTCCGTTTGGAGACAGTGTTAGTGTAGGTGCAAGATAGGTGCCCGGTTTGCGCCAAACGTACCATAGGCTCAGAAATCGTTTTTGACGCACCCGATGGTACTCCTAGGAGACGAGGCTCAAGTGGAAGCTCGTTTGAGTCCATGTGGGCAAAGTGCTAATCTTGACGCAAGATAAGTGTGCGGTTTGTGCCAAACGTACCATAGACGTGGAAATCATCTTGGACGTACCCGATGGAACTCCTAGGTTAGTGGGTCATGTGGAATCACGTTTCGGTCCGTTCAGAGACAGTGTCAGTGCCGGTGCAATATAGGTGCAAAATAGGTGTACAGTTTGCACCAAACGTATCATAGGCTTAGAAATCATTTTGGACGCACGCGATGGTACTCCTAGGTAATGAGGCTCAAGTGGAAGTGCATTTTAGTCCGTTTGGAGATAGTGCTAATCTTGACGCGAGATAGATGCGTGGTTTGTGCCGAACATACCATAGGCTCAGAAATCATCTTGGATGCACCAGATTAGACTCCTAGGTGACGAGGCTCAAGTGGAACCTCATTTTGGTCCATTTCGAGATAGTGCTGTTCTTAATGAGGTGCATGGTTTGCGTCGAACGTACCATAGCTCAGAAATCATCATGAACACACCCGATTGAACTCCTAGGTGGGTGGGTCATGTCAAATTTCATTTTGGTCCGTTTAGAGACAGTGTTAGTGTTGGTGCAATATAGGTGCACGGTTTGCGCCAAATGTACCATGGACTCAGAAATCATTTTCGATGCACGCAATGGTATTCTTAGGTGACGTGGCTCAAGTGGAAGCTCGTGTCGGTCCGTTTGGAGATAGTGCAAATATTAACGCATGATAGTTGCACGGTTTGAGCCAAACGTCCCATAGACTCTGAAATCATTTTGAACGCACCCGATGGAACTCCTAGGTGACGTGGGTCATGTGGAATCTCGTTTCGGTCGTTTTGGAGACAGTGTTAGTGTCGGTGCAAGATAGGTGCCCAGTTTGCGCCGAACATACCATAGCCTCAGAAATCGTTTTTGATGCACCCGATGGTACTCCTAGGAGACAAGGCTCAAGTGGAAGCTCATTTGAGTCCATGTGGGCAAAGTGCTAATCTTGACGCAAGATAAGTGCGCGGTTTGTGCCGAACGTACCATAGACGCAGAAATCATCTTGGACGTACCCGATGGAACTCCTAGGTTAGTGGGTCATGTGGAATCTTGTTTCGGTCCGTTCAGAGACAGTGTCAGTGCCGGTGCAACTTAGGTGCAAGATAGGTGTACGGTTTGCACCAAACGTACCATAGGCTTAGAAATCATTTTCGATGCATGCAATGGTACTCCTAGGTGACGAGGCTCAAGTGGAAGCTCGTTTTGGTCCGTTTGGGGATAGTGGTAATCTTGACGCAAGATAGGTGAATGGTTTGCGCCAAACATTCCATAGGCTCTGAAGTCAATTTGGATGCACCCAATGGAACTCCTAGATGACGTGGGTCATGTGAAATCTTATTTTGGTCTGTTTGGAGACAGTGTTAGTGTCGGTGCAAGATAGGTGCACGGTTTGCACCAACGGAACCATAGGCTTAGAAATCGTTTTTGATGCACCCGATGGTACTCCTAGGAGACGTGACTCAAGTGGAACCTCGTTACGGTCTGATTGGAGATAGTGCTAATCTTGACATAAGATAGGTATACAGTTTGCGCCAAACGTTCCATAGGCTCAGAAATTATTTTGGACGCACCCGATGGAACCCTTAGGTGATGTCAGTCATGTAGAATCTCATTTCGGTCTGTTTGGAGATATTGTTAGTGCCTGTGCAATATAGGTGCAAGATAGGTGCACGGTTTGTACCAAACGTACCATAGGCTCATAAATTATTTTGGATGCACCCGATGGTACTCCTAGGTGACGAGGCTCAAGTGGAAGCTCGTGTTAGTCCGTTTGGAGTAGGGCAAATCTTGACGCCATATAGGTGCGTGGTTTGCGCAGAACGTTCCATAGGCTCGAAAAACATTTTGGACGCACTCGACGACACTCCCTAGGTGACGAGGCTCAGGTGGAAGAGCGTTTAAGTCCGTTTGGAGATAGTTTTAATATTGAAGCAAGAGGACACACCCGATGGTACTCCTAGGTGACGAGGCTGTAGTTGAAGCTCGTTTCAGTCCGTTTGCAGACAAAACTAATCTTGACACAATATAGGTGCACTATTTGCGCCAAATGTACCCTAGGCACGGAAAACATTTTCAATGCATAAGATGGAACTCCTAGGTGACGTTGGTCATGTGGAGTCTCATTTCGGTCCGTTTAGAGACAGTGTTAGTGCCGGTGCAGTATAGGTGCACGGTTTGCACCAAACGTGCCATAAGCTCAGAAATCGTTTTGGACGCACTCGATGGTACTCCTAGATGACAAGGCTCAAGTGGAGGCTCGTTTGAGTCCGTTTGGAGATAGTGCTAATCTTGGCACAAGATAGGTGCACAGTTTGCGCTGAACATACCATTGGCTCGGAAAATCATTTTGGACGCATCCGATGGTACCCCTAGGTGACGAGGCTCAAGTGGAAGCTTGTATGAGTCCATTTGGAGATAGTGCTGATCTTGATGCAAGATAGGTGCGCGGTTTGTGCTGAACTTACCATAGGCTCGGAAATCATCATAGACGCACCCGATGGAACTCTTAGGTGAGTAGGTCACGTGGAATCTCGTTTTGGTCCGTTTGGAGACAGTGTTAGTGTCAGTGCAATATAGGTGCACGGTTTGCGCCAAACATACCATAGACCTAGAAATCATTTTCAATACACGCAATAGTACTCCAAGGTGACGAGGCTCAAGTGGAAGCTCGTTTCGGTCCGTTTGGAGATAGTGCTAATCTTGATGCAAGATAGGTGCATGGTTTGCGCCGAACGTTCCATAGGCTCGAAAATCGTTTTGGACGCACCCGATGGAACACCTAGGTGACGTCGGTCATGTGGACTATTGTTTCGGTGTGTTTGGAGATAGTGTTAGTGTCGATGCAAGATAGGTGCAAGGTTTTGCGCCAAACGTACCATATAATTAGAAATCGTTTTGGACGCACCAGATGGTACTCCTTGGTGACGTGGCTCAAGTGGAAGCTCGTTACAGTCCGATTGAGGATAGTGCTAATCTTGACGCAAGATAGGTGCACGGTTTGCGCCAAACATACCATAGGCTCGAAAATCGTTTTGGACGTAACCGATGGTACACCTAGGTAACGAGGCTCAAGTGGAAGCTCATGTGAGTCCGTTTGGGGATAGTGCTAATCTTGGCACAAGATAGGTGCGCGGTTTGTGCCAAACGTACTATAGGCTCAGAAATCATAATGGACGTACCCGATGGAACTCCTAGGTGAGTGAATCATGTGGAATCTCGTTTCGGTACGTTTGGAAATAGTGTTTGTGTTGGTGTAAGGTGCACAGTGTGTGCTGAATGTACCATAGGCTCATAAATCATTATGGACGCACCCGATGGTACTCCTAAGTGACGAGGCTCTAGTTGAAGCTCGTTTCAGTTCATTTGCAGACAATACTAATCTTGACACAATATAGGTGCACTATTTGCGCCAAATGTACCCTAGGCACGGAAAACCTTTTCAATGCACAATATGGAACTCCTAGGTGACGTTGGTCATGTGGAGTCTTATTTTGGTACGTTTAGAGACAGTGTTATTGTCGGCGCAATATAGGTGCAAGATAGGTGCACGGTTTGCACCAAACGTACCATAGGCTCAGAAATCGTTTTGGACGCACTCGATGGTACTCCTAGATGACAAGGCTCAAGTGGAGACTTGTTTGAGTCCGTTTGGAGATAGTGCTAATCTTAGCGCAAGATAGGTGCACAGTTTGCGCTGAACATACCATTGGCTCGAAAAATCATTTTGGACGCATCTGATGGTACCCCTAGGTGACGAGGCTCAAGTGAAAGCTCGTATGAGTCCATTTGGAGATAGTGCTGATCTTGATTCAAGATAGGTGTGCGGTTTGTGCTGAACTTACCATAGGCTCGGAAATCATCATAGACGCACCCGATGGAACTCTTAGGTGAGTAGGTCATGTGGAATCTCGTTTTGGTACGTTTGGAGACAGTGTTAGTGTCAGTGCAATATAGGTGCACGGTTTGCGCCAAACATACCATAGGCTCAAAAATCATTTTCAATGCACGCAATAGTACTCTAAGGTGACGAGTTTCAAGTGGAAGCTCGTTTCGGTCCGTTTGGAGATAGTGCTAATCTTGATGCAAGATAGGTGCATGGTTTGCGCCGAACGTTCCATAGGCTCGGAAATCATCATACACGCACCTGAGGGAACTCTTCGGTGAGTAGGTCATGTGGAATCTCGTTTTAGTCCGTTTGGAGACAGTGTTAGTGTTAGTGCAATATAGGTGCATGGTTTGCGCCAAACATACCATAGCCTCAGAAATCATTTTCAATGCACACAATAGTACTCCAAGGTGACAAGGCTCAAGTGGAAGCTCGTTTCGGTCCGTTTGGAGATAGTGCTAATGTTTATGCAAGATAGGTGTACGGTTTGCGCCAAACATACCATAGGCTCGGAAATCGTCAAGGACGTACCCGATGGAACTCGTAGGTGAGTGCGTCATATGGAATCTCGTTTCGGTCCGTTTGGAAACAGTGTTAGTGTCGGTGCAATATAGGTGCACGGTTTGCACCAAACGTACCATAGGCTCAGAAATCGTTTTGGACGCACTCAATGGTACTCCTAGGTGACGAGGCTCAAGTGGAAGCTTATTTTGGTCCGTTTGGAGATAGTGCTAATCTTGACGAGTTGCACGGTTTGCGCCGAATGTACCATAGGCTCGAAAATCATTTTGGACACGCACGATAGAACACCTAGGTGACGTGGGTCATATGGAATCTCATTTCGGTCCATTTGCAGACAGTGTTAGTGTTGGTGCAAGATAGGTGCACGGTTTGCCCCAAATGTCCCATAGGCTCAGAAATCATTTTGGACGCACTCGATGGTACTCCAAGGTGACGAGGCTCAAGTGGAAGCTCGTTTTAGTCCGTTTGGAGATAGTGCCAATCTTAGTGCAACATAGGTGCATGGTTTGCGCATAATGTACCATAGGCTCGGAAATAATCTTGGACGCATCTGATGGAACTCCTAGGTGACGTGGGTCCTGTGGAATCTCATTTCAGTCCGTTTAGAGACAGTGTTAGTGTCGGTGCAATATAGTTGCACGGTTTGCACCGAATGTACCATAGGCTTAGAAATTGTTTTCGACGCACCCGACGATACTCTTAGGTAACGAGCCTCAAGTGGTAATCTTGATGCATGATAGGTGCGCAGTTTGTGCCGAAAGTAACATAGGCTCAGAAATCGTCTTGGACGCACCCGATGGAACTCCTAGTGAGTGGGTCATGTGGAATCTCGTTTTGGTCCATTTGGAGACTGTTAGTGTCGGTGCAATATAGTTGCATGGTTTGCACCGAAGGTACCATAGGCTCAGAAATCATTTTTGACGCACCCGATGGAATTTCTAGGTGACAAGGCTCAAGTGCAAGCTCGTTTCGTTCCATTTGGACATAGTGCTTATCTTGACGTAAGATAGGTGCGCGGTTTGTGCCGAACGTATCATAGGCTCAGAAATCATTTTGGACGCACCCGATGGAACTCCTAGGTGACGTGGGTCATGTGGAATCTCGTTTCAGTCTGTTTGGAGACAGTGTTAGTGTCGGTGCAATATAGGACGGTTTCCTCTGAACGTACCATAGGCTCAGAACTCATTTTGGACGCACCCGATGATACCCCTTGGTGACGAGGTTCAAGTGGAAGCTCGTTTGAGTCCGTTTGGAGATAGTGCTAATCTTCACGGAAGATAGGTGCGCGCTTTGTGCCGAACGTACCATAGGCTGGGAAATCATCATGGACCTACCCGATGGAACTCCTAGGTGAGTGGGTCATGTGGAATCTCATTTTGGTCCATTTGGAGACAGTGTTAGGGTCGGTGCAATACTGGTGCACGGTTTGCGCCAAACGTACCATATGCTCAGAAATCATTTTCGATGCACGCAATGGCACTCCTAGGTGACGAGGCTCAAGTGGGAGCTCGTTTTGGTCCATTTGGAGATAGTGCTAATTTGACGCAAGATAGGTGCACGGCTTGTGCCAAACGTACCATAGGCTGTGAAATCGTTTTGGGTGCACCCGATGGTACTCCTAGCTGACGTGGCTCAAGTGTAAGCTCGTTACGGTCCAATTAGAGATAATGATAATCTTGACGCAAAATAAGTTCATGGTTTGCGCCAAACATACCATAGGCATAAAAATAATTTTGGACGCACCCGATGGTACTCCTAGGTGACGAGGCTCAAGTGGAAGCTTGTTTGAGTCCGTTTGGAGATAGTGCTAATCTTGATGCAAGATAGGTGCACTATTTATGCCAAATGTACCCTAGGCTCAGAAAACGTTTTGAATGCACAAGATGGAACTTCTAGGTGACGTGGGTCAAGTGGAATCTCGTTTCGGTCCATTTGGAAACAATATTAGTGCCGGCGCAATATAGGTGCAAGATAGGTGTACGGTTTGCCCCAAACGTATCATAGGCTCAGAAATTGTTTTGGACGAACCCGATGATACTCCTAGGTGACAAAGCACAAGTGGAACCTTGTTTGAGTCCGTTTGGTGATAGTGCTAATCTTAACGCAAGATTGGTGCGCGGTTTGTGATGAATGTACCATAGGCTCAAAAATCATCTTGGACGCACCCGATGGAACTCCTAGGTGAGTGGGTCATGTGGAATCTCGTTTCGATCCATTTGGAGATAGTGTTAGTGTCGGTGCAATATTGGTGCATGGTTTGCGTCAAACGTATAATAGGCTTAGAAATCGTTTTGGACGCACCCGATAGAACTCCTAGCTGATGTGGGTCATGTGGAATCTGTATTCGGTCCATTTGGAGACAGTGTTAGTGTCGGTGCAATATATGTGCACGGTTTGCGCCGAATGTACCATACTCTCAGAAATCATTTTGGACACACCCGACGATACTCCTAGGTACGAGGCTCAAGTGGACGCTTGTTTGAGTCTGTTTGGAGATAGTTCTTGATGCAAGATAGGTGTGCGGTTTGTGCCGAACATACCATAGGCTTGAAAATCATCATGGACGCATCGGATGGAACTTGTTTTGGTCATGAGGAATCTTGTTTTGGTCCGATTGGAGACAGTGTTAGTGTCGGTGCAATATAGGTGCATGATTTGCGCTAAATCGTACCATAGGCTCAGAAATTATTTTTGATGCACGCAATGGTACTCCTAGGTGACGAGGCTCAAGTGGAAGCTCGTTTCGGTCCGTTTGGAGATAGTGCTAATCTTGACGGAACACAGGTCCACGATTTGCGCCAAACATACCATAGACTCGAAAATCATTTTGGATGCACCCAATGGAACACATAGGTGATGTTGGGGATATGGAATCTTATTTCAGTCCATTTGGAGACAGTGTTACTGCCGGAGCAATATAGGTGAATGGTTTCTGTCGAACGTATCATAGGCTCAGAAATCATTCTCGACGCACCCAACGAGACTCCTAGGTGACGAGGCTCAAGTGGAAGCTTGTTTTAGTCCGTTTGGAGATAGTGCTAATCTTGACGCAAGATAGGTGCGTGGTTTGTGCCAAATGTACCATAGGCTTGGAAATTATTTTAGACGCACCCAATGGTCCTCCTAGGTGACGAGGCTCAAGTGGAGGCTTGTTTGAGTCCATTTGGAGATAGTGCTAATCTTGACGCAAGATAGATGCGCGGTTTGTGCCGAACATACCATAGGCTCAGAAATTGTCTTGGACGCACTGATGGAACTTCTAGGTGAGTGGGTCATGTGGAATCTCGTTTTGGTCTATTTGGAGATAGTGTTTGTGTCGGTGCAATATTGGTGCACGGTTTGCATCGAATGTACCATAGGCTCGAAAATAGTTTTGGACGAACCCGATGATACTCCTTGGTGACGTGGGTCATGTGGAATCTCGTTTGGATCCATTTGGAGACAGTTTCAGTGTCGGTGCAAGATAGGTACACGGTTTGTGCCAAATGTACCATAGCCTCATAAATTGTTTTGGACGCACCTGATAGAACTCCTAGCTGACGTGGGTCATGTGGAATCTCGTTTCAGTCCATTTGGAGCCAGTGTTAGTGTCGGTGCAATATATGTGCACGGTTTGCGCCGAATGTACCATACTCTCAAAAATCGTTTTGGACGCAACCGACAATACTCCTGGGTACGAGGCTCAAGTGGAAGCTTGTTGGAGTCGTTTTGGAGATAGTGCTAATCTTGACGCAAGATAGGTCCACGGTTTGCGCCAAACATACCGTAGACTCGGAAATCATTTTGGACGCACCCGATGGAACTCATAGGTGACTTGGGTGATATGGAATCTTGTCTCAATCTATTTGGAGACAGTGTTAGTGCTGGGCAATATAGGTGAACGATTTCTATCGAACGTACAAGAGGCTCAGAAATCATTTTGGATGCACTCGACGATACTCCTAGGTGACGAGGCTCAAGTGGAAGCTTGTTTGAGTCCGTTTGGAGATAGTGCTGATCTTGACGCAAGATAGGTGCGTGGTTTGTGCCAAACGTACCATAGGCTCAGAAATTATTTTGGACGCACCCAATGGTACTCCTAGGTGACGAGGCTTAAGTGGAGGCTTGTTTGAGTCCATTTGCAGATAGTGCTAATCTTGACACAAGATAGGTGCGCAGTTTGTGCCGAACGTACCATAGGCTCAGAAATCATCTTGGACGCACCCAATGGAACTCCTAGGTGAGTGGGTCATGTGGAATCTTATTTTTGTCCATTGGAGATAGTGTTAGTTTCAGTGCAATATTGGTGCACGGTTTGTGTCGAATGTAAAATAGTCTCAAAAATCATTTTGGATGAACCCGATGATACTCCTAGGTGACAAAGCACAAGTGGAACCTTGTTTGAGTCCGTTTAGTGATAGTTCTAATCTTAATGCAAGATAGGTGCGCGGTTTGTGATGAACGTACCATAGGCTCGAAAATCATCTTGGACACGCCCAATGGAACTCCTAGGTGAGTGGGTCATGTGGAATCTCGTTTCGCTTCGTTTGGAGACAGTGTTAGTGTTGGTGCAATAAAGGTGCACGGTTTGCACCGAATGTACCATTGGCTCGAAAATTATTTTGGATGCACCCGATGGAACTCCTATGTGACATGGGTCATGTGGAATCTCATTTGGGTCCATTTGGAGACAGTGTTAGTGTCGGTGCAAGATAGGTACACGGTTCGCACCAAACGTACCATAGGCTCAGAAATTATTTTGGACGCACACGATAGAACTCCTAGCTGACGTGGGTCATGTGGAATCTCGTTTTTCGGTCTGTTTGGAGACAGTGTTAGTGTCAGTGCAATATATGTGCATGGTTTGCCCTGAATGTACTCCTAGGTACGAGGCTCAAGTGGAAGCTTGTTTGAGTCCGTTTGGAGATAGTGCTAATCTTAATGCAAGATAGGTGCGTGGTTTGTGCTGAATATACCATAGGCTCAGAAATCATCTTGGAGCACCCGATGGAACTCCTAGGTGAGTGGGTCTTATGCAATCTGATTTCGGCCTATTTGAAAACAGTGTTAGTGTCGGTGCAATATAGGTGCACGGTTTGCGCTGAACGTACTATTTGCTCAGAAATCATTTTGGACGCACCCGATGGTAATCCTAGTTGACAAGACTCAAGTGGAAGCTCGTTTCACTCCTTTTGCAAAGAGTGCTAATCTTGACGCAATATAGGTGCACTGTTTGCACCAAACGTTCCATAGGCTCGGAAAACATTTTGAACGCACAAGATGGATGTCCTAGGTGACGTGGGCCATGTGGAATCTCGTTTTGGCCCATTTGGAGACGTACCATTTGGAGACAGTGTCCTAGGTGCAACATAGGTGCACGGTTTGCACCGAACGTTCCACAGCCTCGGAAATCATTTTGAACGCACTCAACGATACTCGTAGGTGACGAGGCTCAAGTGGAAGCTTGCTTGAGTCCGTTTGGAGGTAGTGCTAATCCTGACACAAAATAGGTGTGCGGTTTGTGCCGAACGTACCATAGGCTCAGAAATCATTTTGGACGCACCCAATGGAACTCCAAGGTGATGTGGGTCATGTGAATCTTGTTTTGGTCCGTTTGGAGACAGTGTTAGTGTCCGTGCAAGATAGGTGCACGGTTTGTGCCGAACATACCATAGGCTCAGAAATCATCATGGACCCACCCGATGGAACTCCTAGGTGAGTGGGTTATGTGGAACTCGTTTTGGTCCGTTTGGAGACAGTGTTAGTGTCAGTGCAATATAGGTGCATAGTTTCACCAAACGTACCATAGGCTCATAAATCATTTTTGATGCACGCAATGGCACTCCTAGGTGACGAGGCTCAAGTGGGATCTGATTTCAGTCCGTTTGGAGATAGTGCTAATCTTGACACAAGATAGGTGCACGGCTTGCACCAAACGTACCAAAGGCTGAGAAATCATTTTGGATGCACCTGATGGTACTCCTAGGTGACGTGGTTCAAGTGGAAGCTTGTTACGGTCCGGTTAGAGATAGTGCTAATCTTGACGCAAGATAGGTGCATGGTTGGCGCTAATGTACGATATGCTTGGAAATTGTTCTGGACGCGCCAGGATGGATATCCTTGGTGACATGAGTCATGTGGCATCTCGTTTCGTTCCGTTTGGAGACCATGTTAGTTTCAGTGCAAGATAGGTGCATGGTTTGCGCCAAAAGTACCATAGGCTCATAAATCGATTTGGACCCGCCCAATGGTACTCCTAGGTGACGAGGCTCAAGAGAAAGCGCGTTTCGTTCAGTTTGGAGATAGTGCGAATCATGATGTAAGATAGGTGCACGGTTTGCGCTGAACGAACCATTGGCTCAGAAAATCATTTTGGACGCACTTGACGGTACCCCTAGGTGACGAGGTTCAAGTGGAAGTTGTTTGAGTCCGTTTGAAGATAGTGCTAATCTTGATGCAAGATAGGTGCACGGTTTGTGCCGAACGTACCATAGGCTCAGAAATCATCTTGGACACACCTGATGAGACTCCTAGGTGAGTGGGTCATGTGGAATCTCGTGTCGGTCCGTTTAGAGACAGTGTTAGTGTTGGTGCAATATAGGTGCACGGTTTGCACCGAATGTACCATATGCTCAAAAATCATTTTGGACGCACCCGATGGAACTCCTAGGTGACAAGGCTCAAGTGGAAGCTTGTTTTGGTCTGTTTGGAGATAGTGCTAATCTTGACGAGTTGCATGGTTTGCACCGAATGTACCATAGGCTCAAAAATCATTTTGGACGCACCTGATGGATGTCCTAGGTGACGTTGGTCATACGAAATCTTGCTTTGGTCCATTTGGAGATATTGTTAGTGTCGGTCCAAGATAGGTACACGATTTTCGCGAAATGTACCATAGGCTCAAAAATTGATTTGGACGCACCCAATGGTACTCCTAGGTGACGAGGCTCAAGTGGAAGCTCGTGTGAGTTCGTTTGGAGATAGTGCTAATCTTGGCGCAAGATAGTTGCGTAGTTTAAGCCAAACATACCATAGGCTCGGAAATCATTTTGGACGCACCCAATGAAACTCCTAGCTCGAAATGGCTCAAGAGGAAGCTCATTTTGGTCCGTTCGGAGACATTGTTAGTGTCGTTGCAAGATAGGAGCACGGTTTGCGCCAAGCGTACCATAGGCTCAGAAGTCGATTTGGACGCATCCGACGGTACTCGTAGGAGACGAGGCTCAAGTGCAAGCTCGTTTCATTCTGTTTGGACATAGTGCTTATCTTGACGCAAGATAGATGCACGGTTTATGCCAAACGTACCACCGGCTCGGAAATCATTTTAGACGCACCCGATGGTATTCCTAGGTGACGAGGCAAAAGTGGAAGCTCGTGTGAGTTCATTTGGAGATAGTGCTAATCTTCACGCAAGATAGGTGCGTAGTTTGTGCCAAACGTAGTTTGTGCCAAACGCAAGATAGGTGAGTGGGTCATGTGGAATGTCGTGTCGGTCTGTTTGGAGACAGTGTTAGTGTTGGTGCAATATAGGTGGACGGTTTGCACGGAATGTACCATATGCTCAAAAATCATTTTGGACGCACCCGATGGAACTCCTAGGTGACAAGGCTCAAGTGGAAGCTCGGTTTGGTCCGTTTGGAGACAGTGCTAATCTTGATGAGTTGCACGGTTTGCACCGAATGTACCATTGGCTCGAAAATCATTTTGGACGCACCCGATGGAAGTCCTAGGTGACGTGGGTCATACGGAATCATGTTTCAGTCCATTTGGAAACAGTGTTAGTGTCAGTGCAAGATAGGTACCGTTTGCCCCAAACGTACCATAGGCTCAAAAATCGATTTGGACGCACCCGATGGTCCTCCTAGGTGACGATGCTCAACTAGAAGCTCGATTCATTCCGTTTGGACAAAGAGCTGATCTTGACGCTAGATAGGTGCATGGTTTGTGCTAAACATACCATAGGCTCAAAAATCATTTTGGATGCTCTCGATGGAACTCCTTGTGAGTGGGTCAGGTGGAATCTCGTTTTGGTCCGTTTGGAGATAGTTTTAGTGTCGGTGCAATATAGGTGTGTGGATTGCACCGTACATACCATAGGCTCGGAAATCATTTTGGACACACCCGATGGACCTCCTAGGTGACGAGGCTCAAGTGCAAGCTCATTTTGGTCCATTCGGAGATAGTGTTAGTGTCGTTGCAAGATAGGAGTCGTTTGGACGCACTCGATGGTACTCCTAGGTAACGAGGCTCAAGTGGAGGCTTGTTTGAGTCTGTTTCAAGATAGTGCTAATCTTTACGAAAGATAGGTGTGCGGTTTGTGTCAAACGAGCCATAGGCTCAGAAATCGTCTTGGACGCACCCGATGGAACTCCTAGGTGAGTGGGTCATGTGGAATCTCGTTTCGGTCTGTTTGGAGATAGTGTTAGTGTCAGTGCAATATAGGTGCACGGTTTGCTCTGAACGTACCGTAGGCTTGGAAATCATTTTGGAGGCACCTGATAGTACTCCTAGGTGACGAGACTCAAGTGGAAGTTGTTTGAGTCCGTTTGGAGATAGTGCTAATCTTGATGCAAGATAGGTGCGCAGTTTGTGCCGAACGTACCATAGGCTCATAAATCATCCTGGACACACCTGATGAGACTCCTAGGTGAGTGGGTCATGTGGAATCTTGTGTCGGTCCGTTTGGAGATACTGTTAGTGTTGGTACAATATAGGTGCACGGTTTGCACCGAATGTACCATATGCTCAAAAATCATTATGGACACACCTGATGGAACTCCTAGGTGACAAGGCTCAAGTGGAAGCTTGTTTTGGTCCGTTTGGAGATAGAGCTAATCTTGACGAGTTGCACGGTTTGCACCGAATGTACCATAGGCTCAAAAATCATTTTGGACGCACCTGATGGATGTCCTAGGTGACGTTGGTCATACGAAATCTTGCTTCTGTCCATTTGGAGATATTGTTAGTGTCGGTCCAAGATAGGTACATGATTTTCGCGAAACGTACCATAGGCTCAAAAATTGATTTGGACGCACCCAATGGTACTCCTAGGTGACGAGGCTCAGGTGGAAGCTCGTGTGAGTTTGTTTGGAGATAGTGCTAATCTTGACGCAAGATAGGTGCGTAGTTTGAGCCAAACATACCATAGTCTCAGAAATCATTTTGGACGCACCCAATAGAACTCCTAGGTGACGAGGCTCAAGTGGAAGCTCATTTTGGTCTGTTCGGAGACAGTGTTAGTGTCGTTGCAAGATAGGAGCACGGTTTGCGCTAAGCGTACCATAGGCTCAGAAATCGATTTGGACGCATCCGATGGTACTCGTAGGGGACGAGGCTCAAGTGCAAGCTTGTTTCGTTCTGTTTGGACATAGTGCTTGTCTTGATGCAAGATAGATGCACGGTTTGCACCGAATGTACCACCGGCTCGGAAATCGTTTTGGACGCACCCGATGGTACTCCTAGGTGATGAGGCTAAAGTGGAAGCTTGTGTGAGTTCGTTTGGAGATAGTGCTAATCTTCGCGCAAGATAAGTGCGTAGTTTGTGCCAAACGTACCATAGGCTCAAAAATTATCTTGGACATACCCGATGGAACTCCAAGGTGAGTGGGTCATGTAGAATCTCATTTCGGTCCATTTGGAAACAGTGTTAGTGTCGGTGCAATATAGGTGCACGGTTTGCACCAAACATACCATAGGCTCAGAAATCGTTTTGGACGCACTCGATGGTACTCCTAGGCGACGATGCTCAAGTGGAGGCTTGTTTGAGTCTGTTTGGAGATAGTGATAATCTTTACGCAAGATAGGTGTGCGGTTTGTGCCGAACGTGCCATAGGCTCAGAAATCATCTTGGACGCACCCGATGGAACTCCTAGGTGAGTGGGTCATGTGGAATCTCATTTCGGTCCGTTTGGAGATAGTGTTAGTGTCAGTGCAATATAGGTGCACAGTTTCCGCCGAACGTACCATAGGCTTGGAAATCATTTTGGAGGCACCCGATAGTACTCCTAGGTGACGAGGCTCAAGTGGAAGTTGTTTGAGTCCGTTTGGAGATAGTGCTAATCTTGATGCAAGATAGGTGCGCGGTTTGTGCCAAAGGTACCATAGGCTTAGAAATCGTCTTGGACACACCCGAGGAGACACCTAGGTGAGTGGGTCATGTGGAATCTCGTGTCGGTCCGTTCGGAGACAGTGTTAGTGTTGGTGCAATATAGGTGCACAGTTTGCACCGAATGTACCATATGCTTAAAAATTATTTTGGATGCACCCGATGGAACTCCTAGGTGACAAGGCTCAAGTGGAAGCTCGTTTTGGTCCGTTTGGAGACAGTGCTAATTTTGACGAGTTGCACGGTTTGCACCGAATGTACCATTGGCTCGAAAATCGTTTTGGACGCACCCGATGGAAGTCCTAGGTGACGTGGGTCATACAGAATCATGTTTCGGTCCATTTGGAGACAGTGTTAGTGTCAGTGCAAGATAGGTACCATTTGCACCAAACATACCATAGGCTCAAAAATCGATTTTGACGCACCCGATGGTACTCCTAGGTGACGATGCTCAAGTGGAAGCTCGATTCATTCCGTTTGGACAAAGAGCTAGATAGGTGAACGGTTTGTGCTAAACATACCATAGGCTCAAAAATCATTTTGGACGCACCCGATGGAATTCCTGGTGAGTGGGTCAGGTGGAATCTCGTTTTGTTCTATTTGGAGATAGTTTTAGTGTTGGTGCAATATAGGTGCGTGGTTTGCACCGTACATACCATAGGCTCGGAAATCATTTTGGACGCACCCGATGAAACTCCTAGGTGACGAGGCTCAAGTCCAAGCTCGTTTTGGTCAGTTCGGAGACAGTGTTAGTGTCGTTGCAAGATAGGAATCATTTTGGACGCACTCGATGGTACTCCTAGGTAACGAGGCTCAAGTGGAGGCTTGTTTGAGTCTGTTTGGAGATAGTGCTAATCTTTACGAAAGATAGGTGCACGGTTTGTGCCGAATGTGCCATAGGCTCAGAAATCGTCTTGGACGCACCCGATGGAACTCCTAGGTGAGTGGGTCATGTGGAATCTCATTTCGCTCTGTTTGGAGATAATGTTAGTGTTAGTGCAATATAGGTGCACAGTTTGCGCTGAACGTACCATAGGCTTGGAAATCATTTTGGAGGCACCCGATAGTACTCCTAGGTGAAGAGGCTCAAGTGGAAGTTGATTGAGTCTGTTTGGAGATAGTGCTAATCTTGATGCAAGATAGGTGCGCGGTTTGTGCCGAACGTACCATAGCTCAGAAATCATCTTGGACACACCTGATGAGACTCCTAGGTGAGTGGGTCATGTGGAATCTCGTGTCGGTCCGTTTGGAGACAGTGTTAGTGTTGGTGCAATATAGGTGCACGGTTTGCACGGAATGTACCATATGCTCAAAAATCATTTTGAACGCACCCTATCGAACTCCTAGGTGACAAGGCTCAAGTGGAAGCTTGTTTTGGTCCGTTTGGAGATAGTGCTAATCTTGACGAGTTGCACGGTTTGCACCGAATGTACCATAGGCACAAAAATCATTTTGGACGCACCTGATGGATGTCCTAGGTGACATTGGTCATGCGAAATTTTGCTTCGGTCCATTTGTTGATATTGTTAGGGTCGGCCCAACATAGGTACACGGTTTTCGCCAAACGTACCATAGGCTCAAAAATTGATTTGGACACACCCAATGGTACTCCTAGGTGACGAGGCTCAAGTGGAAGCTCGTGTGAGTTCGTTTGGAGATAGTGCTAATCTTGGGGCAAGATAGGTGCGTAGCTTGTGCCAAACATACCATAGGCTCGAAAATCTTTTTGGACGCACCCAATGGAACTTCTAGGTGACGAGGCTCAAGTGGAAGCTCATTTTGGTCCGTTCGGAGACAGTGTTAGTGTCGTTGCAAGATAGGAGCACGGTTTGCGCCAAGCGTACCATAGACTCAGAAATCGATTTGGACGCATCCGACGGTACTCATAGGGGACGAGGCTCAAGTGCAAGCTCGTTTCCTTCTGTTTGGACATAGTGCTTATCTTGACGCAAAATAGATGCACGGTTTGTGCCGAACGTACCACCGGCTCGGAAAATCGTTTTGGACGCACTCGATGGTACTCCTAGGCGACGACACTCAAGTGGAGGCTTGTTTGAGTCTGTTTGGAGATTGTGCTAATCTTTACGCAACATAGGTGTGCGGTTTGTGCCGAACGTGCCATAGGCTCAGAAATCATCTTGGACGCACCCGATGGAACTCCTAGGTGAGTGGGTCATGTGGAATCTCATTTCGGTCTGTTTGGAGGTAGTGTTAGTGTCAGTGCAATATAGGTGCACGGTTTCCGCCGAACGTACCATAGCCTTGGAAATCATTTTGGAGGCACCCGATAGTACTCCTAGGTGACGAGGCTCAAGTGGAAGTTGTTTGAGTCTATTTGGAGATAGTGCTAATCTTGATGCAAGATAGGTGCGCGGTTTGTGCCGAAGGTACCATAGGCTCAGAAATCGTCTTGGACACACCCGAGGAGACTCCTACGTGAGTGGGTCATGTGGAATCTCGTGTCGGTCCGTTTGGAGACAGTGTTAGTGTTGGTGCAATATAGGTGCACGGTTTGCACCGAATGTACCATATGCTCAAAAATCATTTTGGATGCACCTGATGGAAGTCCTAGGTGACAAGGCTCAAGTGGAAGCTCGTTTTGGTCCGTTTGGAGACAGTGCTAATCTTGACGAGTTGCACGGTTTGCACCGAATGTACCATTGGCTCGAAAATCGTTTTGGACGCACCCGATGGAAGTCCTAGGTGACGTGGGTCATACGGAATCATGTTTCGGTCCATTTGGTGACAGCGTTAGTGTCCGTGCAAGATAGGTACCATTTGCACCAAACATACCATAGGCTCAAAAAATCGATTTCGACGCACCCGATGGTACTCCTAGGTGACGATGCTCAAGTGGAAGCTCGATTCATTCCGTTTGGACAAAGAGCTAGATAGGTGAACGGTTTGTGCTAAACATACCATAGGCTCAAAAATCATTTTGGACGCACCCGATGAAACTCCTGGTGAGTGGGTCAGGTGGAATCTCGTTTTGTTCCGTTTGGAGATAGTTTTAGTGTTGGTGCAATATAGGTGCGTGGTTTGCACCATACATACCATAGGCTCGGAAATCATTTTGGACGCACCCGATGGAACTCCTAGGTGACGAGGCTCTAGTCCAAGCTCGTTTTGGTCAGTTCGGAGACAGTGTTAGTGTCGTTGCAAGATAGGAATCATTTTGGATGCACTCGATGGTACTCCTAGATAACGAGGCTCAAGTGGAGGCTTGTTTGAGTCTGTTTGGAGATAGTGCTAATCTTTACGAAAGATAGGTGTGCGGTTTGTGCCGAACGTGCCATATGCTCAGAAATCATCTTGGACACACCCGATGAACTCCTAGGTGAGTGGGTCATGTGGAATCTCGTTTCGCTCTGTTTGGAGATAGTGTTTGTGTCAGTGCAATATAGGTGCTTGGTTTGCACCGTACATGCCATAGGCTCGGAAATCATTTTGGACGCACCCGATGGAACTCCTAGGTGACGAGGCTCAAGTGCAAGCTCGTTTTGGTCCGTTCGGAGACAGTGTTAGTGTCATTGCAAGATAGGAGCATGTTTTGCGCTAAGCGTACCATCGGCTCAGAAATTGATTTGGACGCATCCGACGGTACTCCTAGGGAACGTGGCTCAAGTGGAAGCTCGTTTCGTTCTGTTTGGACATAGTGCTTATCTTGACGTAAGATAGATGCACGTTTTGCGCCGAATGTACCATCGGCTCGGAAATCGTTTTGGACGCACCCGATGGTACTCCTAGGTGACGAGGCTAAAGTGGAAGCTCGTGTGAGATCGTTTGGAGATAGTGCTAATCTTGGCGCAAGATAGGTGCATAATTTGTGCCAAACGTACCATAGGCTCTGAAATTGTCTTGGACATACCCAATGGAACTCCTAGGTGAGTGGGTCATGTAGAATCTCGTTTTGGTCCGTTTAGAAACAGTGTTAGTGTCGATGCAATATAGGTGCAAGATAGGTGCACTGTTTGCACCAAACATACCATAGGCTCAGAAAATTATTTTGGATGCACTCGATGGTACTCCTAGGTAACAAGGCTCAAGTGGAGGCTTGTTTGAGTCTGTTTGGAGATAGTGCTAATCTTGACGAAAGATAGGTGTGCGGTTTGTGCCGAACGTGCCATAGGCTCAGAAATCATCTTGGACGCACCCGATCGAACTCCTAGGTGAGTGGGTCATGTGGAATCTTGTTTCGGTCCATTTGGAGATAGTGTTAGTGTCAGTGCAATATAGGTACACGGTTTGCGCCGAACGTACCATAGGCTTGGAAATCATTTTGGAGGCACCCGATAGTACTCCTTGGTGACGAGGCTCAAGTGGAAGTTGTTTGAGTCCATTGGAGATAGTGGTAATCTTGGTGCAAGATAGGTGCGCGATTTGTGCCGAATGTACCATAGGCTCAGAAATTGTCTTGGACACACCTGATGAGACTCCTAGGTGAGTGGGTCATGTGGAATCTCGTGTCGGTCCGTTTGAAGATAGTGTTAGTGTTGGTGCCATATAGGTGCACGGTTTGCACTGAATGTACCATATGCTTAAAAATCATTTTGGACGCACCCGATGGAACTCCTAGGTGACAAGGCTCAAGTGGAAGCTTGTTTTGGTCCGTTTGGAGATAGTGCTAATCTTGACGAGTTGCACGGTTTGCACTGAATGTACCATTGGCTCGAAAATCGTTTTGGACGCACCCGATGGAAGTCCTAGGTGACGTGGGTCATACGGAATCATGTTTCGGTCCATTTGGAGACAGTGTTAGTGTCAGTGCAAGATAGGTACCGTTTTCACCAAACGTACCATAGGCTCAAAAATCGATTTGGACGCACCCGATGGTACTCCTAGGTGACCATGCTCAAGTGGAAGCTCGTGTGTGTTCGTTTGGAGATAGTGCTAATCTTGACGCAAGATAGGTGCGTAGTTTGTGCCAAACATACCATAGGCTCAAAAAACATTTTGGAAGCACCCGATGAAACTTCTAGGTGATGTGGGTCATGTGGAATCTCGTTTTGGTCCGTTTGGAGACAGTGCTTGAGTCGGTGCAACATATGTGCACAGTTTGCACCGAATGTACCATACTATTAGAAATTGTTTTGGACGCACCCAACGATACTCCTAGGTATGAGGCTCAATTGGAAGCATGTTTGTGTCTGTTTGGAGATAGAGCTAGTCTTAGTGCAAGATAGGTGCGCGGTTTGTGCCAAACATACCATAGGCTCAGAAATCATCATGGACGCACCCGATGGAACTCCTAGGTGAATGGGTCATGTGGAATCTCGTTTTGGTCTATTTAGAGACAGTGTTAGTGTCAGTGCAATATATGTGCATGGTTTGCGCCAAATGTACCATAGGCTCAGAAATCATTTTTGATGCACGCAATGGTACTCCTAGGTGACGAGGCTCAAGTGGAAGCTCGTTTCGGTCCGTTTGGAGATAGTGCTAATCTTGACGCAAGATAGGTGCACGGTTTCCGCCAAACGTACCATAGGCACAAAAATTGTTTTGGACACACCTGATGGAACTCCTAGGTCATGTGGTGATGTGGAATCTCGTTTCGGTCCATTTGGAGACAGTGTTAGTGCTGGTGCAATATAGGTGCAAGATAGGTGCACAGTTTGCACCAACGTACCATAGGCTTAGAAATCATTTTGGATGCACTCGATGGTACTCCTAGGTGACGAGGCTCAAGTGCAAGCTCATTTTAGTCTATTTGGAGATAGTGCCAATATTGACGCAATATAGGTGCATGGTTTGTGCAGAACGTAACATTGGCTCAGAAATCATTTTAGATGCACCCGATAGAACTCCTAGGTCACGTGGCTCATGTACAATCTCGTTTCTGTCCATTTGGAGAAAAGTGTTAGTGTCAGTGCAATATGGGTGCACGGTTTGCGCCGAATGTACTATTGGCTCAGAAATCATTTTGGACGCACACGATGATACACCTAGGTGACCAGGCTCAAGTGGAAGCTTGCTTGAGTTCGGTTGGACACTGCGCTAATCTTGACGCATGACAGGTGCGCAGTTTGTGCTGAAAACACCATAGGCTCGAAAATCGTCTTGGACGCACCCGATGGAACTCCTGGTGAGTGGGTCATGTGGAATCTCGTTTTGGTCCGTTTGGAGATAGTTTTAGTGTCGGTGCAATGTAGGTGCATGGTTTGCACCGAACATACCATATGCTCGGAAAATCATTTTGGACGCACCCGATGGAACTCCTAGGTGACGAGGCTCAAGTGGAAGCTCATTTTGGTTTGTTTGGAGACAGTGTTAGTGTCGTTGCAAGATAGGTGCACGGTTTACGCCAAGCATACAATAGGTTCATAAATCGATTTAGACGCATCCGACGATACTCCTAGGGGACGAGGCTCAAGTGCAAGCTCGTTTCGTTCCATTTGGACATTGTGCTTATCTTGACGCAAGATAGGTGACGAGGCTTAAGTGAAAGCTCGTTTTGGTTCGTTTAGAGATAGTGCTAATCTTGACGAGTTGGACGGTTTGCGCCAAACATACCATAGGCTCGAAAATCATTTTGGACATACCCGATGGAACTCCTAGGTGATGAGGCTCAAGTGGAAGCTCATTTTGTTATGTTTGGAGATAGTGTTAGTGTCATTGTAAGATAGGTGCACGGTTTGCGTCAAGCGTACAATAGGCTTAGAAATCAATTTGGACGCATCTGACGGTACTCCTTGGGGACGAGGCTCGAGTGCAAGCTCGTTTCGTTCTGTTTGGACATAGTGCTTATCTTGACGCAAGATAGGTGGCGAGGCTCAAGTGGAAGCTCGTTTTGGTCCGTTTGGAGATAGTGCTAATCTTGACGAGTTGGACGGTTTGCGCTAAACATACCATAGGCTCAAAAATCATTTTGGAAGCATCCGATGGAACTCCTAGGTGATGTGGGTCATGTCAAATCTCGTTTCGGTTCGTTGGAGACAATGTAAGTGTCGGTGCAAATATAGGTGCACGGTTTGCGCTGAATCTACCATAGGCTCAAAAATCATTTTGGACGCACCCGTCGATACTCCTAGGTGATGAGGCTCAAGTGGAAGCTTGTTTGAGTCCGTTTGGACACAGTGCTAATGTTGACGCATGATAGGTGCGCGGTTTGTGCCGAAAGTACCATAGGCTCAAAAAAATTGTCTTGGACGCACCCGATGGAACTCCTGGTGAGTGGGTCATGTGGAATCTCGTTTTGGTACATTTGGAGACAGTGTTAGTGTCAGTGCAATATAGGTGCATGGTTTACACCGAATGTACCATAGGCTTGGAAATCATTGTGGACGCACCCGATGGAACTCCTAGGTGACGAGGCTCAAGTGGAAGCTCGTTTTGGTCCGTTCGGAGACAGTTTTAGTGTCGTTGGAAGATAGGTGCGTCGTTTGCGCCAAGCATACCATAGGCTCAGAAATCGATTTGGACGCATTTGACGGTGCTCGTAGGGGATGAGACTCAAGTGTAAGCTCGTTTGTTCCGTTTGGACATAGTGCTTATCTTGATGCAAGATAGATGCACGGTTTGAGCCGAACGTACCATAGGCTCAGAAATCATTTTTGATGCACCCGATGGAACTCCTAGGTGAGTAGGTCATATACAATCTCATTTCGGTCCGTTTGGAAACAGTGTTAGTGTCGGTGCAATATAGGTGCATGGTTTGCGCTGAATGTACCATTGACTCAGAAATCTTTTTGGACGCACCCGATGGTACTCCAAGGTGACGAGGCTCAAGTGGAAGCTTGTTTCAGTCCTTTTGCAAATAGTGCTAATCTTGACGCAATATAGGTGCACTGTTTGCACCAAACGTACCATAGGCTCAAAAAATGTTTTGAACGCACAAGATGGAAGTCCTAGGTGACGTGGGTCATATGAAATCTCGTTTGGGTCCGTTTGGAGACAGTGTTGGTGCCGGTGCAATATAGGTGCAAGATAGGTGCACGCATTGCACCAAACGTACCATAGGCTCAGAAATTGTTTTGGACGCACTCGATGGTACTCCTAGGTAAAGAGGCTCAAGTGGAGGCTTGTTTGAGTCCATTTGGAGATAGTGCTAATCTTGGGGCAATATTGGTACACTGTTTGCGCAAAACGTACCATAGGCTCAGAAAATGTTTTGATCGCACAAGATGGAACTCCTAGGTGACATGGGTCATGTGGATTCTTGTTTCGGCTTGTTTGGAGACAGAGTTAGTGTCGGTGCAATATAGGTGCTACATAGGTGCACGGTTTGCACCAAACATAGCATAAGCTCAAAAATCATTTTAGATGCACCCGATGGTACACCTAGGTGACGAGGCTCAAGTGGAAGCTCGTTTTAGTCTGTTTGGAGATAGTGCTAATCTCGACGCAAGATAAGTGCGCGGTTTGCGCCAAATGTACCATAAGCTCAGAAATCATTTTCGATGCTCGCAATGGTACTCCTAGGTGATGAGGCTCAAGTGGAAGGTGATTTCAGTCCGTTTGGAGATAGTGCTAATCTTGATGCAAGATAGGTGCACGGTTTGCGCCGAATGTTCCATAGGCTCAGAAATCTTTTTGGACGCACTCGATGGAACTCCTAGTTGACGTCGGTCGTGTGGAATCTTATTTCAGTCCGCTTGGAGACAGTGTTAGTGTTGGTGCAAGATAGGTGCACATTTTGCGCCAAACGTACCATTGGCTCAGAAATTAATTTGGACGCACTCGACGATACTACTAGGTGACAAGGCTCAAGGGCAAGCTCATTTTGTTTCATTTGGAGATAGTGATAATCTTGACACAAGATAGGTGCACGGTTTGCGCTGAATGTACCGTAGGCTCGAAAATCATTTTGGACACAACTGATGGTACTCCAAGGTGACGAGGCTCAAGTGGAAGCTCATTTGTGTCCGTTTGGAGATAGTGCTAATCTTGACGCAAGATAGTTGCGCCGTTTGTGCCGAACGTACCATAGGCTCAGAAATCATCCTGGATGCAACCGATGGAGCTCCTTGGTGAGTGGGTCATGTGGAAGCTCATTTCGGTCCGTTTGGAAATGGTGCTAGTGTCGGTGCAATATATAGGTGCACGGTTTGCGCCGAACGTACCATAGGCTCGAAAATCATTTGGGATTCACCCTATGGTACTCCTAGATGACGAGGCTCAAGTAGAAGCTCATTTCGGTCGGTTTGCAGATAGTGCTAATCTTAACGCAATATTGGTGCACTATTTGCGCCAAATGTACCATTGGCTCAGAAAACGTTTTGATCGCACAAGATGGAACTCCTAGGTAACGTGGGTCATGTGGAATATCATTTTGGCCTGTTTGGAGACAATGTTAGTACCGGTGCAATATAGGTGCAGATAAGTGCACGGTTTGCAGCAAACGTACCATAAGCTTAAAAATCATTTTGGACGCACTCAATGGTATACCTAGGTGACGAGGCTCAAGTGGAAGCTTGCTTTCGTCCGTTTGGAGATGGTGCTAATCTTTACACAAGATAGGTATGGTTTGTGCCGAACGTACCATAGGCTCGGAAATCGTCTTGGACGCACCCTATGGAACTCCTTGGGGAGTGGGTCATGTGGAATCTTGTTTCAGTATGTTTTGAAATGGTGTTAGCATCGGTGCAATATAGGTGCATGTATTGCACTGAATGTACCACAGGCTCGGAAATTGTTTTGGACGCACCCGATGATTGATATGAACCCGCAAGGGTTTGTGGTCGATCTTTTGATGAGAAGCGTGAGAAACTCGATTTGGGGATGGAGATGACGTTCATGGCCCGACTATAGCCTTTCAAGCTGTGCCTTAGCAACCGATACACCACCTCCAACAGCCGTCGTGATCTTGTGGAGCACGATCAACCAAACCACTAGGGTAATTCCTGCAAGCAATCGAGGAACAAGCAAGAACAAGTAGAACAAGCAACTCAATTGCAAATATGGAGATGAAAAACCAATCTGAACTCACAAAGTTAGGGTTCTGAATCAAGTAGAACGGATGGTCTAGTCAACACACGCGTCTACAAGGAAGTAGCAATGGCTAAACTTTCAACAAAACAAAACCCAATCTGTTTGTGGCAGCTCTAATCCTTATTAATACCTAGGGGAACGGCCAGGGGGTATTGGGGTCGTTCTCCAACCCTAGGACATGTTCTTAATGGACCCAAATTGATACATGGACCATCGGCCCAAAATAGGGTGACGCAGCACCAAAGGCAGAAAAGGTCCCGGCGTTGAAACGATGATTAAGGAAGCATCGGATAAGATATAGCCATGAGTCCAGATCCGTTGGAAAATAGACTTGATAAGCTTTCCAAAAAGTGCTATAACGTCCCAATCGGAGTCCGTATGAAGTCGTGGTGACCGTCGCAATTTGGGACTATTTTGCAGTCCGAATTCAACTTCTAAAACGTGTTGGACTTGGACTCTTTCTGTCCTTGGAACCAAAGTGACGTGGTGGCCTAGTGGAGGACGTTAGGAATACTTGGATTTGGTCCCCAATCAACTTCATTAACCTTCCATGCTTTCCATATGTAATCAAACCTTCCCTTGATCCATGTAAGTAATTCTGAAAATGAGAATGAACACACATCATGGTGCAACATCAATTCATCAAATGCATCAATTATAAGCCTCATATAGAATGGTTGCACCTTTGGTATAGAAGTGGTTGGCATGGTCATCTTTGAGCCAATGATGTCCTCATCATTCTCCCCTTCTTGACAGCAAACCTTCCTCAGTTTGATCTTTGTTGGAGTATGTGTTGTAGGTAAAAGTGAATCGTGCTCCCCTTCTTGATATTTATCCTGTTGCATATGGGGAAAACTAGAAAAACTTTGCAAGACATCATTAGTGTTAGTGCAGCCCTCAATTTGATCATGGTATTGTGGCCCAAAAGGATATTTTAGATTAGAACAAATATAAACTTTATGCACCAAATATTCTCCTTTGCTGTCATATTTGCCAATTGCATGAAGCGAACAATGATTAAAACTTGGCAAACCAGAATCAAATTTAAGTTTCTCTTTTAGACAATTTAGATTACACAGAATATCAAATTCAATATAACCCAAAGTAGTTAAAGAGGACAGTAAATTCAGTTCATCTTGTGCACATGTAATAGGATGAAAAAGCTTATCTTCAGCACATTTGTATGGTTCCAAACCAAAAGTATCACACTTATTCGCTACTTGTGGCATAGGAGTAAAAGAATCATCAGCACACAACTCCTCTTTATCACAAGGAACAGCGAGTAATTCATTTTGTGACAAAGGAAAATCAGTAGTGGGTTCCACTATTTGTTGCTCTTCATTAGCATGCAGAGTGGACAAATTTTGGACATTATGGGTCACATCATTCTGGCAAGTATTCACAGATAATAGAATCTCTTTTTCAGCATTGAGAGCCAGACAAAACAATTGACCAATATGGCAATATGATTTGCTAATTAACAAGGTTCGAATTTTAGAATTGAGCCCTCTCATGAATCTACTCATAACATCTTCCATGCATTCATCCAATCCACCAAACATGATACAAATCTTAAAATTATGGTAGTATTGTTTCACAGTCTTACTACCCTGCTTCAAGTTGTCTAATTTTGCAAGCAAATAATCAACATAATATGCAGGAACGAATGCATCTCTAAAATGAAATTTGAAGTCTTTCCAAGATTCTGGAACTTTGTTGTGTCTACAAATGTGTTTCCATTCTAGCAAAGCATTTTCAATCAAAATATTAGAGGCAATACAAATCTTTTATTTCTCGGATAGGTCATGCTCATCAAATTCATTGTCTACTTTTAACTCCCAATCAATGTAAGCTTGAGGATCAAACTTACCATCATATAATGGCAAGTGTTGAATGACATCCTGAATATGAGGGTCTAGTTTTAACAGCTCAAAAATCTCCATATCACCTGCCATGATTAGTAGAAAACAAGAAACACAAAAATAATATGTATCCTCCTATCAACTACTAGGATGTGTCGGTTGTAACTCTCTCAAACTCAACTTGTTAAAACAAGCCCTTACAAGTTCTTACCAAACCAAACAGGAGGTGATGGCAACCAACAAGTCTACAACCGTGGAGTGAAGTGTATCGGTGCCGCAACAACAACACCTGTCAAGCTATAGTTGAAATATGTGGAGCTATAGGTGGGCTAAAGCAAGGAAGTACGAGCACCACGTTAGTCATAAAAAGCAAGCTGAATAATCGTTCAACGGAGGTACTGTGCTGGTTCTAGGCTAAACCATGCTAGAGACGTGAGCCTAGACACAAAGGTAGTCACTAAAAAAGAACAACTAGCACAACATGAAAAAAAACAACAGATTCAGCCCCTTGTTTCTTCTCCTTCTCTTGTCTTTTTTTTGCAGAGGCCTAAATGTTTTATTTGGTACTATGACAACCCAAACAATAAGGCTATTGCACACAGCCTCTTCGAAGTCAGATTTAACAACTCTTGTTAATACCGTAGATGCGGAAATCTCTAAGATGATTGTGGAGTGCTCAGATCGAATTTTGCTGCAAGGTCAGATCCGTTGGAAAGAAGACAACTTCAAGTTTCCAGATTGTATTTTAACTCCCAAATCGGACATCATATGGATCCGTGGTGGCAGAAACGCAGCAACGATGTATATGGTGATGGTGGATCTCGTGGTGACCAAAACGTGATAGAATTCAAAACTCTAAAGGAATAGACACTAAGACCAGTAACTTGACACAACCGATGCAACCAAAAACTCAACAAGCCCTAACTAAGCAGTGCTAGCAAAGGCTCAAAGGGTTTATAGGAGTGCAGGTAAACTAAACTACTATTTTTTTTGGCTTTTCTGGACTATAGGAAAATTAAAACAACGAAGAATTGGAAGTCTCTCACCGATAAACCTTGCTCTGATTACCAACTGATATGAACCCGCAAGGGTTTGTGGTCAATCTTTCAATGAGAAACGTAAGAAACTCGATTTGGGGATGGAGATGACGTTCATGGCCCGACTACAGCGTTCCAAGCTGCGCCATAGCAACCGATACACCACCTCCAACAGCCGTCATGATCTTGTGGAGCACGATCAACCAAACCACTAGGGTAATTCCTGCAAGCAATCGAGGAACAAGCAAGAACAGGTAGAACAAGCAACTCAATTGCAAAATGGAGATGAAAAACCAATCTAAACTCACAAAGTTGGGGTTCTGAATCAAGTAGAACAGATGGTCTAGTCAACACACGCGTCTACAAGGAAGTAGCAATGGCTAAACTTTCAACAAAACAAAACCCAATCTGTTTGTGGTGGCTCTAATCCTTATTAAAACCTAGGGGAATGACTAGGGGGGTGTTGGGGTCGTTCTCCAACCCTAGGACACGTCCTTAATGGACCCAAATTGATACATGGACCATCGGCCCAAAATAGGGTGACGCAGCACCAAAGGCAGAAAAGGTCCCAGCGTTGAAACGATGATTGCAGAAGCATCGGATAAGATATAGCCATGAGTCTAGATCCGTTGGAAAATAGACTTGATAAGCTTTCCAAAAAGTGCTATAACGTCCTAATCGGAGTCCGTATGAAGTCGTGGTGACCGTCACAATTTGGGACTATTTTGCTGTCTGAATTCGACTTCCAAAACGTGTTGGACTTGGACTCTTTCTGTCCTTGGAACCAAAGTGATGTGGTGGCCTAGCGGAGGGCGTTAGGAATACTTGGATTTGGTCCCCAATCAACTTCATTAACCTTCCATGCTTTCCATATGCAATCAAACCTTCCCTTGATCCATGTAAGTAATTCTGAAAATGAGAGTGAACACACATCATGGTGCAACATCAATTCATCAAATGCATCAATGATAAGCCTCATATAGAATGGTTGCACCTTTGGTATAGAAGTGGTTGGCATGGTCATCTTTGAGCCAATGATGTCCTCATCAATCATACTCCTAGGTGACGAGGCTGAAGTAGAAGCTTGTTTCAGTCCGTTTGCAGATAATGCTAATCTTAACGTAATATTGGTGCACTGTTTGCGTCAAACGTACCATAGGCTCAGAAAATGTTTTGATGGAACAAGATGGAACTCCTAGGTGACGTGGGTAATGTAGAATCTCGTTTTTCCCTGTTTGGAGACAGTGTTAGTGCCAGTGCAATATCAGTGCTAGATAGGTGCACAGTTTGCACCAAACATACCATAGGTTCAAAAATCATTTTGGACGCACTCGATGGAACTACTAGGTGACATCGGTCATGTGTAATCTCGTTTTGATCTGTTTGGAGACAGTGTTAGTGTCGGTGCAAGATAGGTGCACGGTTTGCGCCGAACTTTCCATAGGCTCAGAAATCGATTTGGACACACCCGATGATACTCCTAGGTGACAAGACTCAAGTGCAAGTTCATTTCGTTCTATTTTGAGATAGTGCTAATCTTGACGCAAGATAGGTGCACGGTTTAAGCTGAACGTACCATAGGCTCAAAAATCATTTTGGACACACCCGATGGTACTCCTAGGTGACAAGGCTCAAGTGGAAGCTCGTTTATGTCTATTTGAAGATAGTGCTAATCTTGACGCAAGATAGGTACGCTGTTTGTGCCGAACGTACCATAGGCTCAGAAATCGTCTTGGACGCACCTGATGGAACTCCTTGGTGAGTGGGTCTTATGGAATCTCAATTCGGTCCGTTTGGAAACAGTGTTAGTTTCGGTGCAATATAGGTGCATGGTTTGCGCTGAACGTACCACAGGCTCGAAAATCATTTTGGACGCACCCGAGGGTACTCCCAGGTCACGAGGCTCAGGTAGAAGCTTGTTTTTGTACGTGATACATCCGGCCCAGGTGGGGTTGGCTGAGGCCCAATAAATTAAGGTTGCCCGGACCCCAACAGTTCTTATGCACACCCACTCGGGGAAAGGCCCAATGTCCCTAAAAGACTAGTCCGATAGGGGAAGGGTGGCTCTCTCTTTTAAGGTGGCTTTCTCCTCCCAAGCTAAGCAAGGTGGGATTATTCAAAGGCTCACACGGTCGCCGCTCGACTACAACTAGGTCACTTGGCCTTTTTTGTTGCGTCTTTGTCAGCGGGTAATAGTGGAGGATGTCCTCATCATTTCCACCCCCTTAAACAAGGGCCCAGCTCTGATACCAAAATGATACATCCGGCCTAGGTGGGGTTGGCCGAGGCCCAATAAATTAAGGTTGCTCGGACCCCAACAGTTCTTATGCACACCCACTCGGGGAAAGGCCCAATGTCCCTAAAAGACTAGTTCGATAGGGGAAGGGTGACTCTCTCTTTTAAGGTGGCTTCCTCCTCCCAAGCTAAGCAAGGTGGGATTATTCAGAGGCTCACACGCTCGCCGCCCGACTACAACTAGGCCACTTGGCCTTTTTTTGTTGCGTCTTTGTCAGCGGGTAATAGTGGAGGATGTCCTCATCAGTACGTTTGCAGATAGTGCTAATCTTAACGCAATATTGGTGCACTGTTTGCGTGAAACGTACCATAGGCTCAGAAAATGTTTATGATTGAACAAGATGGAACTCCTAGGTGACGTGGGTAATGTAGAATCTCGTTTTGGCCTGTTTGGAGACAGTGTTAGTGCTGGTGCAATATAGGTGCTAGATAGGTGCACGGTTTGCACCAAACGTACCATAGGTTCAAAAATCATTTTGGACGCACTCGATGGTACACCTAGGTGACGAGGCTCAAGTGTAAGCTCATTTTTGTCCGTTTGGAGATAGTGCTAATTTTGACGCAAGATAGGTGTGCGGCTTGCGTCAAATGTACCATAGGCTCAGAAATCATTTTCGATGCCCGCAATGGTACTCCTAGGTGACGAGGCTCAAGTGGAAGCTTGTTTCGGTCCGTTTGGAGATAGTGTTAATCTTGACGCAACATGGGTGCATGGTTTGCGCTGAACGTACCACAGGCTTAGAAATTATTTTGGACGCACCGGATTGTACTCCTAGGCGACGAGGCTCAAGTAGAAGCTCGTTTCAGTCTATTTGTAGATAGTGCTAAGCTTAACGTAATATTGGTGCACAGTTTGCGCCAAACGTACCATAGGCTCAGAAAATTATTTTGATCGCACAAGAAGGAACTCCTCGGTGACATCGGTCATGTCGAATCTCGTTTTGGCCTGTTTGGAGAAAGTGTTAGTGCCGGTGCAATATAGGTGCTAGATTGGTGCACGGTTTGCAACAAACATACCATAGGCTCAAAAATAATTTTGGATGCACTCGATGATACACCTAGGCGACGAGGCTCAAGTGGAAGCTTGTTTTAGTCCGTTTGGAGATAGTGCTAATCTTGACGCAAGATAGATGCAGGGTTTGTGCCGAACGTACCATAGGCTCAAAAATCATCTTGCACACACCCGATGGAACTCCTTGGTGAGTCAATCATGTGGAATCTCGTTTTGGTCCATTTGGAAACTGTGTTAGTGTCGGTGCAATATATCTGCATTGTTTGTGCTAAACGTACCACAGGCTCAAAAATCATTTTGGATGCACCCGATGGTACTCCTAGGTGACGAGGCTCACAGAGAAGCTTGTTTCAGTCCGTTTGTAGATAGTGCTAATCTTAACGTAATATTGGTGCACTGTTTGCGTCAAACATACCATAGGCTCAGAAAACGTTTTGATCGCACAAGATGGAACTCCTAGGTGACATGGGTGATGTGTAATCTCGTTTCGGTCTATTTTGAAACGGTGTTAGTGTCGGTGCAATATAGGTGGATGTTTTGCGCTGAACATACCACAGGCTCGAAAATTGTTTTGGACGCACTCGACGGTACTTCTAGGTGACGAGACTCAAGTAGAGGCTTGTTTAAGTCCGTTTGCAGATAGTGCTAATCTTAACGCAATATTGGTGCACTATTTGCGTTAAACGTACTATAGGCTCAGAAAATGTTTTGATCGCACAAGATGGAACTCCTAGGTGACATGGGTCGTGTGGAATCTTTTTCCGTCCTGTTTGGAGACAGTGTTAGGGCCGGAGCAATATAGGTGCTAGATAGGTGCATGGTTTGCACCAAATGTACCATACGCTCAAAAATCGTTTTGGATGCACTAGATGGTACACCTAGGTGACGAGGCTCAAGTGTAAGCTTGTTTTTATCCATTTGGAGATAGTGCTAATTTTGACACAAAATAGGTGCGCGGCTTGCGCCAAACATACCATAGCTCAGAAATCATTTTCAATGCACGCAATGGTACTCCTAGGTGATGAGGCTCAAGTGGAAGTTTGTTTCGGTCCGTTTGGAGATAATGCTAATCTTGACGTAACATAGGTGCACGATTTTCACTGAATGTACCATAAGCTCAGAAATTATTTTGGACGCAGCCGATGATACTCCTTGGTGACGAGGATCATGTGGAAGCTCGTGTGAGTCCGTCTGGAGATAGTGCTAATCTTGACGCAAGATAGGTGCGCGGTTTGTGCCGAACGTACCATAGGCTCAGAAATCGTCTTGGACACACCCGATGGAACTCCTTGGTGAGTGGGTCATGTGGAATCTTGTTTCAGTGCGTTTGAAAACTGTGTTAGTGTCGGACAATGTAGGTGCATGGTTTGCGCTGAACGTACCACAGGCTCAGAAATCATTTTGACGCATTCGATGGTACTCCTAGGTCACCAGGCTCAAGTAGAAGCTCGTTTCAATCCGTTTGCAGATAGTGCTAATCTTAATGCAATATTGGCGCACTATTTGCGCCAAACGTACCATTGGCTCAGAAAACGTTTTGATCGCACAAGATGGAACACCTAGGTGACATGGGTCATGTGGAATCTCGTTTCATCCTATTTGGAGACAGTGTTAGTGCAAGTGCAATATAGGTGCTAGATAGGTGCACAGTTTGCACCAAATGTACCATAGGCTCAAAAATCATATTGGGCGCACTCGACGGTACACCTAGGTGACAAGGCTCAAGTCTAAGCTCGTTTTAGTCCGTTTGGAGACAGTGCTAATTTTGACGCAAGATAAGTGCACGGTTTGCGCCAAACGTACCATAAGCTCAGAAATATTTTTCAATGCACGCAATGGTACTCCTAGGTGATGAGGCTCAAGTGGAATGTCGTTTCGGTCCATTTAGAGATAGTGCTAATCTTAACGCAAGATAGGTGCACAGTTTACGCCGAACATTCCATAGGCTCAGAAATCATTTTGGACGCACCCGATCGAACTGCTAGGTGACGTCGGTCATGTGTAATCTTGTTTTAATCTGTTTGGAGACAGTGTTAGTGTCGGTGCAAGATAGGTGCACGGTTTGCGCCGAATGTTCCATAGGCTTAGAAATCGATTTGGACACACCCGATGATACTCCTAGGTGACAAGACTCAAGTGCAACTTCATTTCGTTCTGTTTCGAGATAGTGCTAATCTTGACGCAAGATAGGTGCACGTTTTAAGCTGAACGCACCACAGGCTCAAAAATCATTTTGGATGCACCCGATGGTACTCCTAGGTGACGAGGCTCAAGTGGAAGCTCGTTTATGTCTATTTGGAGATAGTGCTAATCTTGACGCAAGATAGGTACGCCGTTTGTGCCAAATGTACCATAGGCTTAGAAATCATCTTGGACGCGCCCGATGGAACTCCTTGGTGAGTGGGTCTTATGGAATCTCATTTCGGTCCATTTGGAAACAATGTTAGTGTCGGCGCAATATAGGTGCATGTTTTGTGCTGAACGTACCACAGGCTCGGAAATCATTTTGGACGCACCCGAGGGTACTCCCAGGTGACGAGGCTCAGGTAGAAGCTTGTTTTAGTTTGTTTGCAGATAGTGCTAATCTTAACGCAATATTGGTGCACTGATTGCACCAAACGTACCATAGGCTCAGAAAATGTTTTGATCGCACAAGATGGAACTCCTAGGTGACGTGGGTCATGTGGAATCTCGTTTCGGCCTGTTTGGAGATAGGGTTAGTGCCGATGCAATATGGGTGCTAGATAGTTGCACACTTTGCACCAAATGTACCATAGGCTCAAAAATCGTTTAGGACGGACTCGATGGTACACCTAGGTGACGAGGCTCAAGTAAAAGCTCATTTTCATCCATTTGGAGATAGTGCTAATTTTGACATAAGATAGGTGTGCGGCTTGCGTCAAACGTACCATAGGCTAAGAAATCATTTTCGATGCGCGCAATGGTACTCCTAGTTGACGAGGCTCAAGTGGAAGCTCGTTTCGGTCTATTTGGAGATTATGCTAATCTTGACACAAGATAGGTGTTTGGTTTTTGCTGAACGTACTAGAGGCTCGGAAATTGTTTTGGACGCAGCCATTGGTACTCCTAGATGACGAGGCTCAAGTGGAAGCCCGTTTGAGTCCGTTTGGAGATAATGCTAATCCTGACGCAAGATAGGTGCGCGGTTTGTGCCGAATGTACCATAGGGTCAGAAATCGTCTTGGACGCACCTGATAGAACTCCTTGGTGAGTGGGTCATGTGGAATCTTGTTTCAGTCGTTTGCAAACTGTGTTAGTGTCGGTGCAATATAGGTGCATGCCTTGCGCTGAATGTACCACAGGCTCAGAAATCATTTTGGATGCATCCGATGGTACTCCTAAGTGATGAGGCCCAAGTAGAAGCTCGTTTCAGTCCGTTTGCAGATATCACTAATCTTAACGTAATATTGGTGCACTGTTTGCGCTAAACATACCATAGGCTCAGAAAACGTTTTGACCGTACAAGATGGAACTCCTTGGTGACATGGGTCAGGTGGAATCTCGTTTTGCCCTGTTCGGAGATAGTTTAGTGCCGGTGCAATATAGGTGCTAGATAGGTGCACGGTTTGCACCAAACGTACCATAGGCTAAAAAATCTTTTGGGATGCACTCGATTGTACACCTAGGTGACGAGGCTCCAGTGTAAGCTCAATTTTGTCTGTTTGGAGATAGTGCTAATTTTGACACAAGATAGGTGTGCGACTTGCGCCGAACGTACAATAGGCTCAAAAATCATTTTCGATGCACACAACGGTACCCCTTGGTGATGAGGCTCAGGTGGAAGCTCGTTTCGATCTATTTGGAGATTATGCTAATCTTGACACAAGATAGGTGCACGGTTTTCGCTGAAAGTACCAGAGGCTCGGAAATTGTTTTGGACGCAGCCGATAGAACACCAAGGTGATGAGGCTCAAGTGGAAGCTCGTTTGTGTCCGTTTGGAGATAGTGCTAATCTTGACACAAGATAGGCGCACGGTTTGTGCCGAACGTACCATATGCTCGAAAATTGTCTTGGACGCGCCCGATGGAACTCCTTGGTGAGTGGGTCATGTGGAATCTCGTTTCGGTCCGTTTTGAAATGGTGTTAGTGTCGGTGCAATATAGGTGCATGGTTTGCGCTGAACATACCACAGGCTCGGAAATCATTTTGGATGCACCCAATGGTACTCCTAGGTGACGAGGCTCAAGTAGAAGCTTGTTTCAGTCCATTTTCAGATAGTGCTAATCTTAACACAATATTGGTGCACTATTTGTGTCAAACGTACCATAGGCTCATAAATCATTTTGATCTCACAAGATGGAACTCCTAGGTGACGAGGGTCATGTGGAATCTCGTTTTGGCCTGTTTGGAGACAGTGTTAATGTCGGTGCAATATAGGTGCATGGTTTGCGCTGAATGTACCATAGGATCCAAAATCATTTTGGACACACCCAGTGGTACTCCTAGGTGATGATGCTCAAGTAGAAGCTCGTTTCTCTCCGTTTGCAAATAGTGCTAATCTTAACACAATATTGGTGCACTGTTTGCGCCAAACGTAGCATAGGCTCAGAAAATATTTTGATCGCACAAGATGGAACTCCTAGGTGACATAGGTCATGTGGAATCTCATGTCATCCTGTTTAGAGACTGCGTTAGTGATGGTGCAATCTAGGTGCTAGATAGGTGCACGTTTTGCATCAAACGTATCATACGCTCAAAAATCGTTTTGGACGCACTCGATGGTACACCTAGGTGACGAGGCTCAAATGTAAGCTCGTTTTTGTCCATTTGGAGATAGTGCTAATTTTGACACAAGATAGGTGCGCGGCTTGCGCCAAACGTACCATAGGCTTAGAAATCATTTTCGATGCACGCAACGGTACTCCTAGGTGACGAGGCTCAAGTGGAAGCTTGTTTCGGTCCGTTTGGAGATAATGCTAATCTTGACGTAACATAGGTGCACGGTTTTCGCTGAATGTACCATAAGCTCAGAAATTGTTTTCGACGCAGCCGATAATACTCCTTGGTGATGAGGCTCATGTGGAAGCTCGTCTGAGTCCGTTTGGAGATAGTGCTAATCTTGACGCAAGATAGGTGCGCGGTTTGTGCCGAACGTACCACAAGCTCAGAAATATTTTTCGATGCACGCAATGGTACTCCTAGGTGATGAGGCTCAAATGGAATGTCGTATCGGTCCGTTTAGAGATAGTGCTAATCTTAACGCAAGATAGGTGCATAGTTTGCGCCGAACGTTCCATAGGCTCAGAAATATTTTTGGACGCACCCGATCGAACTGCTAGGTGACGTCGGTCATGTGTAATCTTGTTTCGATCTATTTGGAGACAGTGTTAGTGTCGGTGCAAGATAGATGCACGGTTTGCACCGAATGTTCCATAGGCTTAGAAATTGATTTGGACACACCCGATGATACTCCTATGTGGCAAGACTCAAGTGCAAGTTCATTTTGTTCTGTTTGGAGATAGTGCTAATCTTGACGCAAGATAGGTGCACGGTTTAAGCTGAACGTACCATAGGCTCAAAAATCATTTTGGACGCACCCGATGGTACTCCTAGGTGACAAGGCTCAAGTGGAAGCTCGTTTATGTCTATTTGGAGATAGTGCTAATCTTGACGCAAGATAGGTATGCCGTTTGTGCCAAACGTACCATAGGCTCAGAAATCATCTTGGACGCACCCGATGGAACTCCTTGGTGAGTGGGTCTTATGGAATCTCGTTTTGGTCCATTTGGAAACTGTGTTAGTGTCGGTGCAATGTAGGTGCATGGTTTGCGCTGAACGTACCATAGGCTCAGAAATCATTTTGGACGCACCCGAGGGTACTCCCAGGTCACGAGACTCAGGTAGAAGCTTGTTTTAGTTCATTTGCAGATAGTGCTAATATTAACGCAATATTGGTGCACTGATTGCGCCAAACGTACCATAGGCTCAGAAAATGTTTTGATCGCACAAGATGGAACTCCTAGGTGACGTGGGTCATGTGTAATCTCGTTTCGGCCTGTTTGGAGACAGGGTTAGTGCCGATGCAATATGAATGCTAGATAGTTGCACGATTTGCACCAAACGTACCATAGGCTCAAAAATCGTTTTGGACAGACTCGATGGTACACCTAGGTGATGAGGCTCAAGTAGAAGCTCGTTTTTATCCGTTTGGAGATAGTGCTAATTTTGACATAAGATAGGTGCGCGGCTTGCACCAAACGTACCATAGGCTGATAAATCATTTTCGATGCGCGCAATGGTACTTCTAGGTGACGAGGCTCAAGTGGAAGCTCGTTCCGGTCTATTTGGAGATTATTCTAATCTTGACACAAGATAGGTGCATGGTTTTCGCTGAATGTACCAGAGGCTCGGAAATTGTTTTGGACGCAGCCGATGGTACTCCTAGATGACGAGGCTCAAGTGGAAGCCCGTTTGAGTCCGTTTGGAGATAATGCTAATCTTGACGCAAGATAGGTGCGCGGCTTGCGCCAAACGTACCATAGGCTGATAAATCATTTTCGATGCGCGCAATGGTACTCCTAGGTGACGAGGCTCAAGTGGAAGCTCGTTCCGGTCTATTTGGAGATTATGCTAATCTTGACACAAGATAGGTGCACGGTTTTTGCTGAATGTACCAGAGGCTCGGAAATTGTTTTGGACGCAGCCGATGGTACTCCTAGATGACGAGGCTCAAGTGGAAGCCCGTTTGAGTCCATTTGGAGATAATGCTAATCTTGACACAAGATAGGTGCGCGGTTTGTGCCGAATATACCATAGGCTCAGAAATTGTCTTGGACGCACCCGATAAAACTCCTTGGTGAGTGGGTCATGTGGAATCTCGTTTCGGTCCATTTGAAAACTGTGTTAGTGTCGGTGCAATATAGGTACATGCCTTGCGCTAAATGTACCACAGGCTCAGAAATCATTTTGGATGCACCCGATGGTACTCCTAAGTGATGAGGCTCAAGTAGAAGCTCGTTTCAGTCCGTTTGCAGATATCGCTAATCTTAACGCAATATTGGTGCACTGTTTGCGCTAAATGTACCATAGGCTCAGAAAATGTTTTGACCGTACAAGATGGAACTCCTTGGTGACATGGGTCATGTGGAATCTCGTTTTGCCCTGTTTAGAGATGGTTTAGTGCCAGTGCAATATAGGTGCTAGATAGGTGCACGGTTTGCACCAAACGTACCATAGGCTAAAAAATCTTTTGAGATGCACTCGATTGTACACCTAGGTGACGAGGTTCCAGTGTAAGCTCATTTTTGTCCATTTGGAGATAGTGCTAATTTTGACACAAGATAGGTGTGCGGCTTGCGCTAAATGTACCATAGGCTCAAAAATCAATTTCGATGCACGCAACGGTACTCCTTGGTGATGAGGCTCAGGTGGAAGCTCATTTCGGTCTATTTGGAGATTATGTTAATCTTGACACAAGATATGTGCACGGTTTTCGCAGAAAGTACTAGAGGCTCAAAAATTGTTTTGGACGCAGCCAATGGTACACCAAGGTGATGAGGCTCAAGTGGAAGCTCGTTTGTGTCCGTTTGGAGATAGTGCTAATCTTGACACAAGATAGGCGCACGGTTTGTGCCGAACGTACCATATGCTCAAAAATTGTCTTGGACGCACTCGATGGAACTCCTTGGTGAGTGGGTCATGTGAAATCTCGTTTCGGTCCGTTTTGAAATGGTGTTAGTGTCGGTGCAATATAGGTGCATAGTTTGCGCTGAACGTACCACAAGCTCGGAAATCGTTTTGGACGCACCCGATGGTACTCCTAGGTGACGAGGCTCAAGTAGAAGCTTGTTTCAGTCCGTTTATAGATAGCGCTAATCTTAACGCAATATTGTTGCACTGTTTGTGTCAAATGTACCATAGGCTCATAAATCATTTTGATCTCACAAGATGGAACTCCTAGGTGACGAGGGTCATGTGGAATCTCGTTTCGGCCTATTTAGAGACAGTGTTAATGTTGGTGCAATAGAGGTGCATGGTTTGCGCTGAATGTACCATAGGCTCCGAAATCATTTTGGACACACCCAGTGGTACTCCTAGGTGACGAGGCTCAAGTAGAAGCTCGTTTCACTCTGTTTGTAGATCGTGCTAATCTTAACGCAGTATTTAGTGCACTGTTTGCGCCAAACGTACCATAGGCTCAGAAAACATTTTGATCGCACAAGATGGAACTTCTAGGTGACATAGGTCATGTGGAATCTCATGTCATCTTGTTTGGAGACTGTGTTAGTGACGGGCAATATAGGTGCTAGATAGGTGCACGGTTTGCACCAAACGTACAATAGACTCAAAAATCGTTTTGGACACACTCGATGGTACACCTAGGTGACGAGGCTCAAGTGTTAGCTCGTTTTTGTCAGTTTAGAGATAGTGCTAATTTTGACACAAGATTGGTGCGCGCCTTGCGCCAAACATACCATAGGCTCAGAAATCATTTTCGATGCATGCAATGGTACTCCTATGTGACGAGGCTCAAGTGGAAGCTCATTTCAGTCCATTTGGAGTAGTGCTAATCTTGACGCAAGATAGGTGCATGGTTTTTGTTGAACATACCAGAGGCTAGGAAATTGTTTTGGACGTAACTGATGGAACTCCTAGGTGACGTCGGTCATGTGTAATATAATTTCGGTCTATTTGGATACAATGTTAGTGTCAGTGCAAGATAGGTGCACATTTTGCGCCAAACATACCATATTCTCATAAATTATTTTGGACGCACCTGATGGTACTCCTAGGTGATGTGGTTCATGTGGAAGCTCGTTATGGTCCGATTGGAGATAGTGCTAATATTGATACAAGATAGGAGCACGGATTGCACCAAAAGTACGATAGGCTTAGAAATCAATTTTGACCAAGGTACTAAATAGCGGCGGTAGCGGCCGCTATTGCGGGCGCTATTGCAGTAGCGGTCTACTGGCGCTACCGCTACCAGGTAGCGTTCCCAACTTAGCGCTCTGGAACTTAGCGGCCGCAATTGTCGATAGCGGGCCGATATAGCATGTTGCGTTCCGCAATAGCGTGGAAGCCGTAACCCAAACTAGCAGCCAAGCCCAGCCCACTATGAGTGAGACTCACACAGTCACACACACACACCCGTCACCCCCACGCATCGGGCTCGACTCAGCACCGCCGCCGCCGTTGCCCTCCAGCTCCAGGTCTTGCGCCGCCGCCGTTGTGCTGTCTGTCCGCCGCCAAATCGTCGTGCGCACCACGCCGCCGCGCTGAGGTCGCAAAAGGAGGGACGCGCACGCAGTCATGCACTCTGCCTGACCTCCTTCCCCATTCAGATCGAGTAAAACTCCCTGCGCCTCTGCCCTTTGCAGCTCTGGCCGGCCGGCCGGCGTCAAGGATCTGTGGACTCCACGCACTGGTAAGACCCTCTTTTCAATAGAAACTTGCTATCAGAATTTTAAGTCTGACTTGTAGCTCTTCTGCATGTGAGGAAGCCGGCCGGCGTCAATCTAAGGAAGCTGGCTATCAGAATTTTAAGTCTGACTTGTAGCTCTTCTGCATGTGAAAGAAACTGGAGTGCATTTGAGAGTAAGTTCTCCAAGTTTGGACTAAATATACATTCCATTATGCATTGCTAGCTAGTGTCATCAATAATCTGAAATGCATGGACATTATATTCTTGTAGGTGCATTCTAAGAAAAGAACTAGATTGGGTCAGCGTAAGCTGAATGCCCTTGTCTTTGTCATGTTTAACAAGAGGCTGCAATGGAAGTATTCTCAAAAGGATAGGGACCCATTGGTTGCGAAATATGTTGATGATGAGCCACCAAACGAATGGATCGTAGATCCTGATGCACCAGCACCTCAAGTAGAAGATGATGTTCAGAGTGGCAGTGTGAGAGGCAAGAGAAGATTAATAATTCATAAAAATTCAGCGAGCAAAGCAAAGAAAGCACGAGTTGTTGCTGATGATGATGAAGAGGAAGAATTTGAGTGTTTTGAAAGTGAAGAGGAAGAGGAAGAGAACATCCCTTATGCAGATGATGAAGATGGTTCACGTGACAACGAGGGCGATGATGATGTTGACAATGACGAGTGATAGTCATGTGAACTATTTTATGCCATGGTTTTATAATTTGTTTGTTTGCAAACTCTCAATGTGATGACTTAATTTGTGGAACACCATGTTTGTTTGATGTTATTTAAGTACGTGAGACATCAGTTATTTGAGTCCAATTAAATGTCTATTTATGCACATTATTCATGATATATGTACTTGAAATTATATGAGATTATTAGGTGCCGCTATTGGAACTTATCGTCCGCAATATCGCCCGTTATCCGCTATCCGCTACCTCGACGCCAATCCGCTACCAACCCGCTATCCGCTATTTATTACCTTGATTTTGACGCACCCGATGGTACTCCTAGGTGTCGAGGCTCAAGTGCAAGTTCGTTTCATTCCGTTTGCAGATAGTGCAAATCTTGACGCAACATAGGTGCACTGTTTGCGGTGAACGTACCATAGGCTCGAAAATCGTTTTGGACGCACCCGATGATACTCCTAGGTGACGAGGCTCAAGTGGAAGCTCGTTTGTGTCTGTTTGGAGATAGTGCTAACCTTGATGCAAGATAGGTGCGCCGTTTGTGCCGAATGTACCATAGGCTCAGAAATCATCCTGGACGCACCCGATGGAACAACTCGGTGAGTGTGTCATGTGGAATCTCGTTTCAGTCCGTTTGGAAATGGTGTTAGTGTCGGTGCAATATAGGTGCACGGTTTGCGCTGATTGTAGCACAGGCCTAAAAAATGTTTTGGACGCACCCGATTGTACTCCTAGGTGACGAGGCTCAAGTGGAAGCTTATTTTGGTCCGTTGGCAGATAGTGCTAATCTTAACACAATATTGGTGCACTGTTTGCGCCAAACGTACCATTGGCTCAGAAAACATTTTGATCGCACAAGATGGAACTCCTAGGTGACGTGGGTCATGTGGAATCTCATTTCAGCCTATTCGGAGACAGTGTTAGTGCCGATGCAATATAGGTGCTAGATAGTTGCACGGTTTGCACCAAATGTACCATAGGCTCAAAAATCATTTTGGACGCACTTGATGGTACACCAAAGGTGACAAGGCTCAAGTGGAAGCTTGTTTGTGTCTGTTTGGAGATAGTGCTAATCTTGACTTGTTGACGAAACGTGGTCGGCAGTCTACCAAGGCATATGCCCAAGGTAGTGATTTGTCGGTAGATAGGTGCGCAAGCTACGAACTAGATGGTTTCGCAAGACACAGAACAAGGTTTTATCCAGGTTCGGCTGCTGTGAGGGCATAATACCTACATCCTGCGTCTGGTTTGTATTGCTGTGTATAATAAGATGTGTTTTGAGGGGGTCCCCTGCCCGCCTTATATAGTCTGGGGGCAGGGTTACAAATCTGGAAACTAATCCTGCCCGGTTACAATTGCCATAGCTGGCCAGATAAGGATTCCTATTCTAACCGACCAGGATCTCGCTTGATCTCCAAGTTTACTTTCCTTCCTTGCATGGGATGCCGAGCAGATCGACTGGACCACGCGTCACCTTCTGGTGGGCCGAGCCCTCTGGTTTGGGCCAGCCCAAGTCTAGCCGTAAGGGTATAGGGGTTAATACCCCCATAGCTAGTCCACGAGCACTATGCATTGTGATGCGACATGCCGTCTTGACCTTCTCCGAACAGTGAGGCTTGAGTTCTTGACGTCTCTGACCAGTCAAAACACCATCTGAGCAGCTGTTGCAGGCGTTTGACTAGCTTATAATACAGCCAACCACTGTTGTTGCCAGAAAAAGTAGGTTGTTCGAAGAATGTATGGTGCTCTTGAGAAAAAGAAAAAGATTTCCTTCCAGGTGAAGTGTGTCCACTTAGTCCCTGAGCCTGGTAGTAGGTGACGTAGGCACGTGGTGCTAGGGTCTAAAATGAAACTCCGTGGAAACTTGATACTGAGATGCACCGACAGGTGCATCGTACCGATGTAGTCCCCGAGCTTGCTAGAAGGCGAAGCATGAGCCTTGTAGCAAGGTCTAAAAATTAATGATCTCTCAACTATATGTGAGTCCAATTTCACATGTAGCCGAGGAAATCAGGCGTCGAGCTATGGTTGGAGAGCGGTCAAAGTAGTCCCCGAGCATAGCGTGAGGTATGGTTGACGAGTCTCCGAGCAGCATGATACGTGGTCAATGAGTCTCCGAGCAGCATGAGACGTGGTCGACGAGTCTCCGAGCAGCATGAGACGTGGTTGACGAGTCCCCAAGCTTGGTTGAGGAATATAACGTGCTCGGTGATCTATGATAATCTGTGGCCAGACCATTGCCTGAGCGTCTCTTACTGTCTTCCCATCTGACTCATAGTATTTAATTTATATTATTCTTTCTTCCTTGCTCTGACATGATATCACAAAAAGTTGACTAATGTGATGTTATCGTCACGCTCGTCTGCCTTGTCAGTGTCACAATGAACCGTTCGCCAGACGGAGCATGCTAGTGTATGCCCTCCCGTGGAGGAAACGAGGGGCGCATTACTACCGCGGTAACTGGGAAAAAAGCGAAAACTAGAGGGATCGTGCCACGTTTCACACACACGTATCTCGAAAATCTCGCGGGGTAGAACAGTGCGGTTAATGGGATAAATAGCCATTGTGCGGCCATTCCTCATTTACACCCAACAGTTGCCATTCGCATTATTGATCGTCAATCATCTTCATCCTCTGACCCGTGTGCCCTATTCCGATTCTGCCACTGCCATTAGCACACCTCGCCACTATGAGGAGCGACTCGCTCTCTGTACACCAGCTGAGCCAAAGCAAAGAGGTGAGAGAGGTAGAAGATGGCCAAGACGGAGGTGGCAAAAAGGATCGAAGTGATGAGGAAGTAGTAGTGGAAGTCAAAATCCACTGAATCGACCATCAATGACCTCATCGGCCTAGGGGTGCTCCATGACAAGGCACTCAGAGGCTGGAGAGCGTCGGACTCGGAAAGCTTCCCTCACCCCAACCCAGTGAGATTATTGTATTTGAAGACTTCTTCAAGAGGAGATTTGGGGTTCCGATTCACCCTTTCCTCCAAGGGTTGTGTCTATATTACGAGATTGGGATTTGCAATCTGCATCCCAACTCGATCTTCCTTGTTTCAGTCTTTATCCACCTTTGTGAGGCGTATGGGGGGATCCAACCCCATTTCGACCTCTTTCGATTTCTATTGTGCTTGAGGAACAAGGGGTCCCAAGGCGGCTCCAAATTGCTAGTGGAGCATATCTGACCCTTCGGGATAAGATGAAGCAAGAGTACCTAAACTACCCTTGGAACACCTCCCTTGAAGATTGGTACAAGAAGTGGTTTTATATTCGCAAAGAACCCGACAACACTACGTTTTGCGACGTCGGGTTATTCCGGACAAGAGGGTGACTTGGAATGAGCGACCAGAACTAGCCGGGCAGGTGGAGGAGTTGATGGCACTGCTCCAGTGGAAACACCTGGACAGGCCGGCTGTGGCCAAGAGCTTCGTTAGCCAGCGTGTGCAGCCTTGCCAGAGGAGGGTGCACGTCGGGTACGAGTACCAAGGCTCGGCCGACCAGACGAGGATGCATTCAGAGGATCTGGATCACGATGAAGTCAAACGTCGGATTGGGGAGTTGTTCAATCTGGCAGACCAAAGCTACTCTCCCCCGAGTAGGATCCAGCATGCTTATAAACTCATCCGACCAGCCCCGAAGGTAAACAACCAAACTCCTTAGGTCTGAGAAGTGTTGCCAACCACCGTAGAGTAAAAAATCCTGATTTTTCTTGTCTTGCGTGTATACAGGTGCACGGCTTGGAGAGACACAACCTATTCATGTCATTGGCGCATGGAGTCGAGCACCTACAAAGCTTGGAGCCGCCGCCACTGAATGTGCAGCGGTGCTACGTGCACATCGAAGACGACCACGAATCTAGGGCCTAGGCAGTAGCTGGGAAGAGTCTAGTCGTCGTCGATCAATCAAAGAAGGGGGCCAGAAGCGCCCGAGCAAACAAGAGCCCAGAAGACTCGACCAGGAAACGCCGTCGCATGATGCGAGACTGGGCGGAGGACGAAGAGGATGATGCGAGCGCCTATATGCTCAATCCTCGAAAGAAGAGGAGTGAGCAGACAAAGCAAGAGGGCCATACGCCGCCAGTGGAGCCGACACCGAACGTGATGGCAGGTGGAGAGCGAGACAGGCCGCCACCACAGGATAGAGGCCAGGGTTCATCCACCCCTCACACAAACCAGGGGCAACCGCGACGCCGTGCCTACATCAGAGCTAAGATCTATAAGTTCCTAAAAACTCATTAAATAGTATAGCGATAGCATTAGCGAGCAAGTAAAGGGTAACTATTCTGTTGTCACGTGCTAGCCCGACATCAATAGAGAGACCCGAGCAACTAGCCACCACTAGAGCGACCATGCTGGCGACCACCACAACATTCTTCGAGCAGCTGGTGGATCAAACCACCAAGGGGGCGGAGCCGACGACGAGCAAGGATGTGGTCAACATGGCGACCATGGAAATGATCGAGCAGGAGGCGCCCAAGCAGAGTCTTACGGGTACACTGAGTGAGGCTCACCTATCCACGGGATAAGGACACGTCCCCGAGACTAGTTAAGATGTGCCTGAGCAAGACGCGTCCACCCCGAGCTCGACCCAAAGTGGTCTGCCTGACACCGCGGCCAGGGGAAAAATGGCGGTGAAACCGTCGACCGTCGGGCCGAGCCAAGAGCAAGGGCGGACCAGTGCGGATCAGGCGGCTGAGTCTGATGACGATGTCGTTGAAGAAATCTAGGGGCACCCATAAGACGGGCGACAACACGTGTACGTCTGCCGTGGATGTGGAGACCATTACGTCTGCCACAAGGAGATTGCTATTGATAAGGAGATGGAAAGAGTGGAGCGGGCGGCAAGACGACTCATTGAAGAAGTATAGGTAGGAGGACTCCTTGACCACTGTCGTAGACCAGCCTTAGTATGTGGACATGCATAAATGATATTATATGTGACTTGCAGGGCCTCGTGAAGACTGCAAAGTACCATAAACGGTGCCTTGACCAGATTCAAGGCATCTCCAAAGACAATAAAGAGCTGACAGCTGAGGTGGATCGGCTACGCAAACTGCTCGAGACCGCTGAAAAGGACTAGACAGAGCTCGAGTCGCAAAGGCTCAATGCTGTCCTCCAGCTTGGTGAGAAAGAGCAGGAAAGAGCAGGTAACTTATCTTAGCCACACACCCCCAAGCACTGAAAAATATTGTTCATATGTATTTATGTGTCTCCCGGAGCTTGTGGTAGACCTGGCGGAGGAAGTCACCAAGCTTCAAGCGGCAAACACGCGCGTGGCTGAAGAGTGCGCTCGATTATCGGCGGAGAATACCCGACTGGTCGAGGACCACGCGCAGCTCCGAGACCATTCGATGAAGATGATCGAGGAGGTGAAGACCAAAAACCAAGAGATAACCAGTAAGTGGCCATTTTCCTGATCGTGGTTTCACGACTTAATGTATGCCCTTTGGCATTTTTCTGACCAAAATACCCTGCTGCAGCATTAAAGACCAGTGCCAAGAAGCATATTGTAGATATCCAGAAGGACCGCGACCTCTGGAAGGATCACTACACGCAGATGGTGCGGGGGATCGGGTCGGTGCTCGACTTGCTCGAGCTAGGACTGCCATCCACCGAACCTCGAGCCCAGCAGCTAGGAGTAATAGACAAGTGTCAGCTCACCTGGGGTTGGCTTCAACAGTTCATGAAGGAGGCCAGAGAGTTTGCGAGCGCCCATGTGCTAAGCATGGTGCGCATGCATTATCCCCTGATTAACTTCACACGCCTCGCCAAGGGCTACCCCAAGGAAGTTGTGGTGCAGGAAGCTAGAGAGCTACGAGGCTAGTTGGCTGAGCTGGCGACGACGATCATTGAGGATATAAACCTTTGCAGAACATCAACGCCGCTGTCGCAAGGAATGTCGATAACATCTTCTCTGAGGTCTTCAAGCCGACCACCTGGGACTGCGGTCTCGACCAGCCAGTCCTAGGCCAGGCAATCTTCTAGCAAAGAGCAGCCAAAGCCTACAGTCACGACCAGCCAGACTTCAGCGGCTCAGGCTCCACCAGCGGAGGCAGTGCCACAGCCGTAGATGGGCGGAGAATATAAGCCAAGCCTAGCTCATGCTCTGACCTTCAAGTAGCTAGTTGCCTGTAACTATAGAGTAGCCAATAGTTTAGTTTATCGTAAACTTGTACCTCATCAGGCAAGCTTGTAATAAAGTACTATTGGCAATAATGTAAGCTTGTGTTGTTTTTGTCTAACAAAAACGCTTTAAGCTTGTATATTGCGTTTGATTACTAAGTTAAAATGTATAAGTGTTCTAGTTTAGTTGTAACAGTTGGAAGACACGTCAGCTTGTGGAATCCATACAGCCCTAGCCAGATCCATGGTCAAAGTGCGAGGCACGGAGCCTGTTCACATGTAAGAGCACACAGGTCAGACCAGGGAGCATCTGCCGACCACCCAGAGCGTAGAGAGCTGGTCTCGTGCACGCGTGGGGAGAAATCGAAGACAGGGCTGACTCCGAAGACTCAAGAAAGAATGGTGTTCTATCAATTGGTCTTTTATAAAATATTGATAGAAAGTAGACTCCAGATAAACACATTAGAGTGACCGGAAGGAAACATATATGCTCTATTGAAATAATCAAAGTATAGGAAAGGTACATATCTTTATTTATGTGCTCTACGGGTAGAAACACCTAAGCTTGTCAATAGCCAGGAGTTGAGTACTTCAGTACCGTCAAGGTGAGCCAGCCTATATGAAGTAGGCTGGGTGACTTCGATGACCTCAAACGGTCCTTCCCAAGGAGATGAGAGCTTGTGCATGCCTTCCTGGTTCGTTTTCCACTTCAAGACCAGGTCCCCGACCACGAAGAGACGTTCTTTGACATTCTTGTTGTAGTATCTGCGTAATACAACTAGGTACTTGGCTGTACGTACACAAGAGTCAAGCCGTTGCTCTTCAGAGCAGTTGACGTCGAGTTCACGTGCGTCATCAGATCTGTCTTCATCAAAGTTCTCAACATGTGGTGATCTGAAAGCGATATCTGCAAGGAGCACTACTTCTGCACTGTAGACCATGAAGTATGGGGAGGCGCCAGTATTGCGACTGGGCTGGGTTCGCAGTCCCCAGACCACAGCTACCAATTCTTTAAGCCATCTTCCAAGGGCTTTGTCATTTTCCCTATACAACCGCTTCTTTAGTGCGTCGAGAATCATGTCGTTGGCTCTTTTGACCTGCCCATTAGCTTTGGGATGCGCCACCGACACGTATTTCACCACTATGCTCCTTGCATCGCAGAAGTCCCAAAATGCACTGCCAGTGAACTGAGTCCCCAAGTCTGTAATGATGTTGTTGGGGAGGCCAAAACGGTGTATAATCTGATCAAGGAACTCGACCACCTTCTCTGATGATGCCTTGGTTAAAGGCATGTACTCTATCCATTTAGAAAACTTGTCAATCAACACGAAAACACATTTGAAGTTACCAGGGGCCAGCTTGAAGGGACCAATCATATCCAGTCCCCGGCATGCAAAGGGCCAGGAGGATGGTATGGTCTGGATCTCATGTGCTGGTACGTGTATATGTTTGGTGAAAAACTGACATTCGTCGTAGCGGCGAACCAGCTTCTCTGCATCAGCCACGGCAGACAGCTAGTAGAAACCTACTCGGAAAGCTTTGCCGACCAGGGTCCGAGAGGTGGTGTGATTGCCGCAATTACCATTGTGAATTTCATGGAGCAGTTGAATACCTGCTTCTTGAGTGATACATTTCATCAAAACTTCCTCCTTTGCATTTCTGCGCATCAGGACACCGTCGACCAGTAGGTACTGCTTATTGTGGCGCATAAGTCACTCATTCTCTATTCGGTCGATATAGGTTCCATCCTGCAAGTATTTGATGAAGGGTACTCTCCAGTCAACATTATCAGTGGGTTGGCTTACAGCGGGAGTGGTCGTAGATGATTCCGTACTAATCGGTAGAGGAACCGTGGCCACCAGTTGCGGATCGACCACTCGGTCTTCTTCTTCTTTGATTGATGGTTTTACAAGATCTTGGATGAATACGCCATGTGGGACTTTAGCTTAGGATGATCCTAACTTAGACAACTCATCGGCTGCTTGATTTTTGTCCCAAACCACATGTGTGTACTCGATGTCGTAAAATTTGCCTTATAGCTTTCTGATTTCTTTGCAATAAGCATCTATCTTCTCGCTAGTTGTGTCCTAGTCTTTGTTAAGCTAGTTAATGACTAGGGCCAAATCACGATAGATGTGGAGACGTTTTGCACCAAGCTCAACCGCAATCCGCATGCCATGGAGACAGGCCTCGTATTCGGCTGTGTTGTTAGATGCAGGGAAATAAATCCTGAGGACGTAGCGGAGCTGTTCTTTGGTTGGTGAGATAAAGAGCATGCCTGCGCCTGCGCCATCGATGTTCAGAGAGCCATCAAAATACATCTTCCAGTATTCGATTGGCCCCTGATCGAGAGGTGGGCTAAGGTTTGTCCATTCGACGATAAAGTCCACCAGAGCCTGAGACTTGATGGACGTGCAACCCTGGAACTCGATTGAATAAGGGCATAACTCCATTGCTCACCTGACGATGCGTCCGTTAGCGTCCTTATTTCGAATGATGTCTCCCAATGTGAAATTAGTCTTGACCACCACCCGATATCTGTCGAAGTAATGTTTCAACTTTTAGGATGTAATCAGTATGGCGTAGATCAGCTTTTGAACTTGTAGGTACCTGGCTTTGGCCTCATTGAGCACCTAACTAATGAAGTAAATAGGGCGTTGGACTTTGTACATGTGGTCGGGTTCCTCACGCTCAACCACGATGACTATGGATACCACGTGATCGGTGGCGCAATGTAGAGAAGAAGAACATCGCCTTTCTGAGGGGCTATAAGGACTGGAGGAGAGGTTAAGAATTCTTTGAACTATGTGAAGGCAGCGTCAGCCCCTTCCGACCAAACGAACTTCTTCGAAGCCTTGAGTAGCTTGAAGAAAGGCAGGCCCTTTTCGCCGAGTCGTGAGATGAAACGGCTTAATGCGGCCATACATCTAGTAAGCTTCTGGGTATCCTTGACATTTTTGGGTGGCTGCATATCCAAAATGGCCTTTACCTTTATCGGGTTGGGGCGTATGCCATCGTGGCTGACGATGTTGCCTAATAATATACCAGATGGGACTCTAAAGATACACTTTTTTGGATTAAGCTTCTATTGGTACTTGTTGAGAGCTGTGAAGGTACGCTAGAGATTTTGACTAGGGTGTGAGCCTCCCTAGTTTTCACGACCACATCATCAACGTACGCTTCTACCAGGTCATCCTTGATCTCATCAGCAAGGCATTGCTAGATAGCACGCTGGTATGTGGCCCCTGTGTTCTTAAGCCCAAACAACATAGTCATGTAGCAGTAGGCGCCGAATGGTGTAATGAAGGATGTCTTGATCTGATCGTCCTTGTTGAGAGCGATCTGGTGATAACCAAAGTAGGAATCGAGAAAGGACAGTAGCTCGCTATCGGCTGTGGAATCAACGACTTCGTCTATGCGAGGTAAGCCGAAAGGGTCTTTATGGCAGTGTTTGTTGAGATCAGTATAATCAACACACATTCTCCATTCATTATTCTTTTTGCGTACAACGACCAGGTTGGCTAACCAGTCCGGATGATACACTTCTTTGATAAATCCAGCTGCTAAAAGCTAGGTAACTTCTGCCCTAATAGCCTCCTTTTTATCACGAGCGAACCATCGTAGCTTTTGCTTGATAGGTCTTGCGGTCTTTGAGACGTTCAAGGAGTGATCGATCAGGTGCCGAGGAACACCGAGCATGTCAGCGGGTTTCCACGCGAACACGCTTACGTTGTCCCTCAGAAACCTGATGAGCGCGTCTTCCTACTTAGGATCCAGGTTGGCCCCGATAAGGGCCGTCTTGCTAGGATCGTCGTCGACCAGCTAGATCTCCTTGTGCTTGTTGGACTTGACGTGCTTCTGCAGTGCTTGGCGCTCTAGGCTCTCTAGTTGGGCGGCGGGAATCTTGGAGGCGTCGACCAGGGTTTGCTCCATGTGAATTGAGAGGTTGGTGGCCTCTGCCACCTTAAAGCTTTCCTCTTCATAGGTATAGGCAGTGTAAACATTGCCTTTGAGAGTAAGGACACCCTGCTCGTAGGCATTTTGAGCACCAAGTAAGAGTAGTGCGACACAGCCATGAACTTATTGAGCACTGGTCGACCAAGGATGGCGTGGTAAGTACCCTCAAAGTTCACGACCACGAAGTTGACGTAGTTGGTGTGGAAGTGGTTTGGATTACTGAACTGCACAGGGAGCGTGATCTACCCGAGAGGTATGGAGCTCTGTCCGGGAAGGACGCCCCAGAACCATGCATCGTAAGACTTGAGATCAACCTGAGTTAGTTTAAGGTCAGGCAAGCTGCTTCGAAACAGGATGTCGATGGAACTACCACCATCCACGAGGACCCTCTCGAATCGAACGCTGTTGATACAAGGATCGAGGACGAGGGGAAAACGACTAGGTTCCGGAATTACTGCCCACCCGTCTGCCCGGCTGGAAGAGATTTCACGGTGGGACCAGGCCGGGAGCCTAGGATCGAGATGAGGTCGTCGACATTGATGATGTACAAGCAGGCCCGCTTTAGCAGCTTGCGCTCGTGCTTGGACTCTAAAGACACCTTTCCGCCAAAGATGGAGTGGACGGTTTTGGTGGGATTGACATATTGGTGACAAGGATTTCTATCCTATTCATCATCATCGTCGTCATCACTGTCACGCCGCGGTCCATCGTCAATGGCCTTTGGAGCATCATCATTAGCGAGTTGCTTGGCGTAGATGTTCTTGAGGAAGCGATAGTTTTCCATGGTGTGATTGGACTGGGGATGGATCTGGTAGGGACCCTTCAAAGCTCTGTTGTAGTCCTCTTGATAGTCACAGCGACCAGCAGGTTTCTTGACCGTGTTGACCTCATGGTCGTCTTCACGGGGGCGCTAGCCTCTATAATCACCGTGATTATGGGGCCACCTATCACGATTATCTCGGTGGTCACAATTGTTGTTGTTACATCGGTCGTGACGTTCGCGGTTATTGTTTCGACCATGGTCATCGGGTTTCTCGTCCCGGCGTGGTGGGTGCTCGGGGCGTGATGACCCACCCATGTCTTCCTTAATGATCTTCTCAGCGTCATCAGCATCCGCGTAGTTCTTGGCAGTAGCGAGGAGCTCAGAGACCGTAGACGGCCGTTTCCGGAGCAGCTTGCTTCTGAGGGCATCGTGGTAGCGAAAGCCTTTGATGAAAGCCGAGACTGCTTCATCATGAGTGATTCTTGGGATCTTGAGACGCATATCCGAGAAGCGTCGGATGTAGTCGCGCAGCGGCTTGTTTGTTCGGTCACGTATGCGCTCGAGGTCGTAGTTGTTGCCCGACTGGTCACATGTGGTGATGAAATTGTCGATGAAGGCTTGTCGAAGGTCCGACCACCTGTTGAACTGGTTCTCTAGGAGGCTAAGAAGCCATTGATGACCTGCCTGATCATGAACAACTAGAAGATAATTAGCCATTACGTGCTCATCACCTGCAGCGGACCGGACGATGATCTCGTAGAGCGTGACCCAACTTTCGGGGTTCTCCTTGCCATCATATTTCTTGAGCTTCTCAAGCTTGAAATCCATTGGCCAGACGACTTGTCGAAGATGAGGAGTAAACTGTTTAAGGCCCGGGGGGCGTGTTTGGTGTCATACTGGATGCGGCGCACATTCTTGTGGGCCTGGCGGTCATTAGCACGACTAGTGATGTGACTGCAGATGTCGCGAGGAGGAAGATGGTGACAGAGATCATGAGGAGGGTTCTGGTCAACCTCCTGATCTTGATTGCCGTGACGATTGCAGTTGTTGTCACGACGACGTCGACCACGTTCTTGTCCGCCCTCGTCTCCGCCGCCACCACCGCCACCGCCACTGCCACCACCATGTGGGGGATTAGGTGGGGGCAGATCGCCATGATGTTGGTGACTTGGATGTTCTAAAGCGCGGGAATGACGGCTCCGACTAGATGTGACGGACGTGCTTGTAGCAGCTCAGGCTCGCTAGGCGAGCTCGACGGTTTGGCCCATAGCAACGGTCAGATATGCTTTGATATCTTCGCGAACCACGTGGTTCTCTGCGTGTGGCAATCCTCTGTCGGGACTTGGTACTCAGAGAGCCTAAGGCTGGGTGTAGGAACCAGGCGAAGGCGTACCGTACGTCCTTTAGGGGTAGCGGTGACCACTAGATCTGTATCAAGCCATGTTGGATGGCGAACCCGAACTAGTCAGGTAGATCTTTTGTGGTGAAGAAGTACCTGCTCGGTAGATTGATTTTGGATCAAATCTACCAAAGTCAGGGTTTGCGAGAGCTTGTGGCCGACTTGGTCGATAGCTTCGATCAGGTCGGTGTTGTTGATCACCCTTCCTTTGTAGCGGGAAAGTGGTCGACGAGTTGTCGGCGTGGTTGGAGCCATTGCTGGGGTGGTCGGAGCCATAGGCAACGTGGTCAGAGCAGTAGCCGATGAAGACGTGGTCGACGCAGATCGAATCTGCGCCTCCTCCGTGGTAGTGGCGGTGAAGCTGTTGACGCCGGTGGTCCAGGTGATCTGGCCGACGGTGAACGAGAGACCGTCCGCCATGGCCGCGGAGTCGGCGATGATGACCATCTTGCTCGCCTGGGAAGCTGTACGCACACCCCCTACCTGGCGTGCCACTGTCGACGAAACGTGGTCGGCAGTCTACCACACCCAAGGTAGTGATTTGTTAGTAGACAGGTGCGCAAGCTACGAACTAGATGGTGGCACAAGACACGGAACAAGGTTTTATCTAGGTTCGGCCGCCGTGAGGGCGTAATACCTATGTCCTATGTCTGGTTTGTATTGTTGTGTATAATAAGATGTGTTTTGAGGGGGTCCCTTACCCGCCTTATATAGTCTGGGATCTCGCTTGATCTCCAAGTTTGCTTTCCTTCCTTGCGTGGGACGCCGAGCAGATTAACTAGGCCATGCGTCACCTTCTGGTGGGGCGGTACCTCTGGTCTGGGCCAGCCCAACTCTAGCCGTAAGGGTATAGGGGTTAATACCCCCACATGACGCAAGATAGGTGCACGGTTTGTGCCGAACGTACCATATGCTCGAAAATTGTCTTGGACGCACCCGATGGAACTCCTTGGTGAGTGGGTCATGTGGAATCTCGTTTCGGTCCGTTTTGAAATGGTGTTAGAGTCGGTGTAATATAGGTGCATGGTTTGCGCTGAACGTACCATAGGCTCAGAAATCGTTTTGGACGCACCCGATGGTACTCCTAGGTGACGAGGCTCAGGTAGAAGCTTGTTTCAGTCTGTTTGTAGATAGTGCTAATCTTAACCAATATTGGTGCACTGTTTGTGCCAAACGTACCATAGGCTCAGAAAACATTTTGATCGCACAAGATGGAACTCCTAGGTGACATAGGTCATGTGGAATCTCATGTCATCCTGTTTGGAGACAGTGTTAGTGCCGGTGCAATATAGGTGCTAGATGGGTGCACGGTTTGCACCAAAGTACCATAGGCTCAAAAATTATTTTGGACACACTCGATGGTACACCTAGGTGACGAGGCTCAAGTGTAAGCTCATTTTTGTCTGTTTAGAGATAGTGCTAATTTTGACACAAGATAGGTGCCTAGCGCCAAACGTACCATAGGCAAAGAAATCATTTTCGATGCATGCAATGGTACTCCTAGGTGATCAGGCTCAAGTGGAAGCTCATTTCGGTCCATTTGGAGATTGTGCTAATCTTGACGCAAGATAGGTGCATGGTTTTCGCTGAACGTACCAGAGGCTCTGAAATTGTTTTGGACGCAACCGATGGAACTCCTAGGTGACGTCGGTCATGTGTAATCTCATTTCGGTCTATTTGGAGACAGTGCTAGTGTCGGTGCAAGATAGGTGCACGTTTTGCGCCAAATGTACCATATTATCAGAAATCGTTTTGGACGCACCTGATCTTACTCCTATGTGATGTGGCTCAAGTGGAAGCTCGTTACGATCCGATTGGAGATAGTGCTAATATTGATGCAAGATAGGACAAGGATTGCGCCAAAAGTACCATAGGCTCAGAAATCGATTTTGATGCACCCGATGGTACTCTTAGGTGACGAGGCTCAAGTGCTTGTTCGTTTCATTCCATTTGGAGATAGTGCTAATCTTGACGGAACATAGGTGCACGGTTTGCGCTGAACATACCACAGGCTCGAAAATCATTTTCGACGCTCCTGATGGTACTCCTAGGTGACAAGGCTCAAGTGGAAGCTCGTTTGTGTCCATTTGGAGATAGTGCTAATCTTGACGCAAGATAGGTGCGTCGTTTGTACTGAACGTACCATAGGCTCAGAAATCATCTTGGACGCACTCGATGGAACTCCTCGGTGAGTGGGTCATGTGGAATCTCGTTTTGGTCTGTTTGGAAACGGTGTAAGTGTCAGTGCAATATAGGTGCACGGTTTGCGCTGAATATACCACAGGCTTGAAAATTGTTTTGGACGCACCCGATGGTACTCCTAGGTGACAAGGCTCAAGTGGAAGCTCATTTCGGTCCGTTTGCAGATAGTGCTAATCTTAACGCAATATTTTTGCACTGTTTGTGCCAAATGTACCATTGGCTCAGAAAATGTTTTGATCGCAGAAGATGGAACTCCTAGGTGACGTGGGTCTTGTGGAATCTCGTTCCAGCCTGTTTGGAGATTGTGCTAGTGCCGGTGCAATATAGGTGCTAGATAGTTGCACGGTTTGCACCAAACGTACCATAGGCTCAAAAATCATTTTGGACGCACTTGATGGTACACCAAGGTGACGAGGCTCAAGTGGAAGCTCGTTTGTGTCCGTTTGGAGATAGTGCTAATCTTAACGCAAGATAGGTGCACGGTTTGTGCTGAACGTACCATATGGTCGGAAATTGTCTTGGACGCACCCAATGGAACTCCTTAGGGAGTAGGTCATGTGGAATCTCGTTTCGGTCCGTTTTGGAATGGTGTTAGTGTAGGTGCAGTATAGGTGCATGGTTTGCTTTGAACGTACCATAGGCTCAGAAATCGTTTTGGACGCACCCGATGGTACTCCTAGGTGATGAGGCTCAGGTAGAAGCATGTTTTAGTCCATTTGCAGCTAGTGCTAATCTTAACGCAATATTGGTGCACTGTTTGCGCCAAACGTACCATAGGCTCAGAAAACATTTTGATCGCACAAGATGGAACTCCAAGGTGACATAGGTCATATGGAATATCATGTCATCCTTTTTGGAGACAGTGTTAGTGCCGGTGCAACATAGGTGCTAGATGGGAGAACGGTTTGCACCAAACGTACCATAGGCTCAAAAATCATTTTGGACACACTCGATGGTACACCAAGGTGACGAGGCTCAAGTGTAAGCTAATTTTTGTCCGTTTAGAGATAGTCCTAATTTTGACACAAGATAGGCGCGCGCCTAGCGCCAAAAGTACCATAGGCTCAGAAAATCATTTTCGATGCACGCAATTGTACTCCTATGTGACGAGGCTCAAGTGGAAGCTCATTTCGGTCCATTTGGAGATTGTGCTAATCTTGACGCAAGATAGGTGCATGGTTTTCGCTGAATGTACCAGAGGCTCGAAAATTGTTTTGGACGCAACCGATGGAACTCCTAGGTGACGTCGGTCATGTGTAATATCATTTCGGCCTGTTAGGAGATAGTGCTAGTGTCGGTGCAAGATAGGTGCACGTTTTGCGCTAAACGTACCATATTATCAGAAATCATTTTGGACGCACCCGATGGTACTCCTAGGTGACAAGGCTCAAGTGGAAGCTCATTTGTGTCCATTTAGAGATAGTGCTAATCTTGACGCAAGATAGGTGCACTGTTTGTACTGAACGTACCATAGGCTCGGAAATCATCCTGGACGCACCCGACAGAACTCCTCGGTGAGTGGGTCATGTGGAATCTCTTTTCAGTCCGTTTCAAAACGGTGTTAGTGTCGGTGCAATATAGGTGCATGGTTTGCGCTGAATGTACCATAGGCTTGAAAATTGTTTTGGAAGCACCCGATGGTACTCCTAGGTGACGAGGCTCAAGTGGAAGCTCATTTCGGTCCATTTGCAGATAGTGCTAATCTTAACGCAATATTAGTGCACTGTTTGTGCCAAACGTACCATTGGCTCAGAAAAAGTTGTGATCGCAGAAGATGGAACTCCTAGGTGACGTGGGTCATGTGGAATCTCGTTTCAGCCTATTTGGAGATAGTGTTAGTGCCGGTGCAATATAGGTGCTAGATAGTTGCACGGATTGCACCAAACGTACCATAGGCTCAAAAATCTTTTTGGACGCACTCGATGGTACACCAAGGTGACGAGGCTCAAGTGGAAGCTCGTTTGTGTCCGTTTGGAGATAGTGCTAATCTTGACGCAAGATAGGTGCACGGTTTGTGCTGAACGTACCATATGCTCGGAAATAGTCTTGGACGCACCCAATAGAACTCCTTGGTGAGTGGGTCTTGTGGAATCTCGTTTCGGTCCGTTTTGAAATAGTGTTAGATTCGGTGTAATATAGGTGCATGGTTTGCGCTGAACGTACTATAGGCTCAGAAATCGTTTTGGACGCACCCGATGGTACTCCTAGGTGACGAGGCTTAGGTAGAAGCTTGTTTGAGTCTATTTGTAGATAGTGCTAACCTTAACCAATATTGGTGCACTGTTTGCGCCAAACGTACCATAGGCTCAGAAAACATTTTGATCGCACAAGATGGAACTCCTAGGTGACATAGGTCATGTGGAATCTCATGTCGTCCTGTTTGGAGACAGTGTTAGTGCCGGTGCAATATAGGTGCTAGATGGGTGCATGGTTTGCACCAAACGTACCATAGGCTCAAAAATCATTTTGGACACACTCGATGGTACATCTAGGTGACGAGGCTCAAGTGTAAGCTCATTTTTGTCCATTTAGAGATAGTGCTAATTTTGACACAAGATAGGTGCGTGCCTAGCGCCAAACGTACCATAGGCTCAGAAATCATTTTCGATGCACGCAATGGTACTCCTATGTGATGAGGCTCAAGTGGATGCTCATTTCGATCTATTTGGAGATTGTGCTAATCTTGACGCAAGATAGGTGCATGGTTTTCGCTGAACATACCAGAGGCTCGGAAATTATTTTGGACGCAACCGATGGAACTCCTAAGTGACGTCGGTCATGTGTAATCTCATTTCGGTCTATTTGGAGACAGTGCTAGTGTCGGTGCAAGATAGGTGCACGTTTTGCGCCAAACGTACCATATTATCAGAAATCGTTTTGGACGCACTTGATCTTACTCCTATGTGATGTGGCTCAAGTGGAAGCTTGTTACGATCCGATTCGAGATAGTGCTAATATTGATGCAAGATAGGACAAGGATTGCGCCAAAAGTACCATAGGCTCAGAAATCGATTTTGACACACCCGATGGTACTCCTAGTTGGCGAGGCTCAAGTGCTTGTTCGTTTCGTTCCGTTTGGAGATAGTGCTAATCTTGACGCAACATAGGTGCACGGTTTGCGCTGAACATACCACAGGCTCGAAAAATCAATTTGGACGCCCCCGATGGTACTCCTAGGTGACAAGGCTCAAGTCGAAGCTCATTTGTGTCCGTTTGGAGATAGTGCTAATCTTGACGCAAGATAGGTGCGTCGTTTGTACTGAACGTACCATAGGCTCAGAAATCATCCTAGAAGCACGCGACGAAACTCCTCGGTGAGTGGGTCATGTGGAATCTCGTTTCGGTCCGTTTGGAAACGGTGTTAGGGTCGGTGCAATATAGGTGCACGGTTTGCGCTGAATGTACCATAGGCTTGAAAATTGGTTTGGACGCACCCGATGGTACTCCTAGGTGACAAGGCTCAAGTGGAAGATCATTTCGGTCCGTTTGCAGATAGTGCACTGTTTGTGCCAAATGTACCATTGGCTCAGAAAATGTTTTGATGGCAGAAGATGGAACTCCTAGGTGACGTGGGTCATGTGGAATCTCGTTTTAGCCTATTTGGAGATAGTGTTAGTGCCGGTGCAATATAGGTGCTAGATAGTTGCACGGTTTGCACCAAATGTACCATAGGCTCAAAAATTATTTTGGATGCACTCGATGGTACACCAAGGTGACGAGGCTCAAGTGGAAGCTCGTTTGTGTCCGTTTGGAGATAGTGCTAGTCTTGACGCAAGATAGGTGCACGGTTTGTGCTGAACGTACCATATGCTCGGAAATTGTCTTGGACGCACCCAATAGAACTCCTTGGTGAGTGGGTCATGTGCAATCTCGTTTCGGTCCGTTTTGAAATGGTGTTAGAATCGGTGCAATATAGGTGCATGGTTTGCGCTGAACGTACCATAGGCTCAGAAATCGTTTTCGACGCACCCGATGGTACTCCTAGGTGACGAGGCTTAGGTAGAAGCTTGTTTAAGTCTGTTTGTAGAAAGTGCTAATCTTAACGCAATATTGGTGCACTGTTTGCGCCAAACGTACCATAGGCTTAGAAAACATTTTGATCACACAAGATGGAACTCCTAGGTGACATAGGTCATGTGGAATCTCATGTCGTCCTGTTTGGAGACAGTGTTAGTGCCAGTGCAATATAAGTGCTTGATGGGTGCACGGTTTGCACCAAAGTACCATAGGCTAAAAATCATTTTGGACACACTCGATGGTACACCTAGGTGACGAGGTTCAAGTGGAAGCTCATTTCGGTCCATTTGGAGATTGTGCTAATCTTGACACAAGATAGGTGCATGGTTTTCGCTGAACGTACCAGAGGCTCGGAAATTGTTTTGGACGCAACTGATGGAACTCCTAGGTGATGTCGGTCATGTGTAATCTCATTTTGGTCTATTTGGAGACAGTGCTAGTGTCGGTGCAAGATAGGTGCACGTTTTGCGCCAAACGTACCATATTATCAGAAATCGTTTTGGACGCACCTGATCTTACTCCTATGTGATGTGGCTCAAGTGGAAGCTCGTTACGATCCGATTGGAGATAGTGCTAATATTGATGCAAGATAGGACAAGGATTGCGCCAAAAGTACCATAGGCTCAGAAATCGATTTTGACGCACCCGATGGTACTCCTAGGTGGCGAGGCTCAAGTGCTTGTTCATTTCGTTCCGTTTGGAGATAGTGCTAATCTTGACGCAACATAGGTGCACGGTTTGCGCTGAACATACCACAGGCTCAAAAATCATTTTGGACGCTCCCGATGGTACTCCTAGGTGACAAGGCTCAAGTGGAAGCTCGTTTGTGTCCGTTTGGAGATAGTGCTAATCTTGACGCAAGATAGGTGCACCGTTTGTACTGAACGTACCATAGGCTCGGAAATCATCCTGGACGCACCCGACAGAACTCCTCGGTGAGTGGGTCATGTGGAATCTCTTTTCAGTCCGTTTCAAAACGGTGTTAGTGTCGGTGCAATATAGGTGCATGGTTTGTGCTGAATGTACCACAGGCTTGAAAATTGGTTTGGACGCACCCGATGGTACTCCTAGGTGACAAGGCTCAAGTGAAAGCTCATTTCGGTCCGTTTGCAGATAGTGCTAATCTTAACGCAATATTGGTGCACTGTTTGTGCCAAATGTACCATTGGCTCAGAAAATGTTTTGATCGCAGAAGATGGAACTCCAAGGTGACGTGGGTCATGTGGAATCTCGTTTCAGCCTTTTTGGAGACAGTGTTAGTGCCGGTGCAACATAGGTGCTAGATGGGTGAACAGTTTGCACCAAACGTACCATAGGCTCAAAAACCATTTTGGACACACTCGATGGTACACCTAGGTGATGAGGCTCAAGTGTAAGCTAATTTTTGTCCGTTTAGAGATAGTCCTAATTATGACACAAGATAGGTGTGCGCCTAGCGCCAAACGTACCATAGGCTCAGAAAATCATTTTTGATGCACGCAATGGTACTCCTATGTGACGAGGCTAGAGTGCAAGCTCATTTTGGTGCATTTGGAGATTGTGCTAATCTTGATGCAAGATAGGAGCATGGTTTTCGCTGAATGTACCAGAGGCTCGAAAATTGTTTTGGACGCAACCGATGGAACTCGTAGGTGACGTCGGTCATGTGTAATCTCATTTCGGTCTGTTTGGAGACAGTGCTAGTGTCGATGCAAGATAGGTGCAGGTTTTGCGCCAAACATACCATATTATCAGAAATCATTTTGGACGCACCCGATGGTACTCCTAGGTGACAAGGCTCAAGTGGAAGCTCGTTTGTGTCCGTTTGGAGATAGTGCTAATCTTGACGCAAGATAAGTGCACCGTTTGTACTGAACGTACCATAGGCTCGGAAATCATCCTAGATGCACCCGACGGAACTCCTCGGTGAGTGGGTCATGTGGAATCTCGTGTCGGTCCGTTTGGAAACAGTGTTAGTGTTAGTGCAATATAGGTGCACGGTTTGCGCTGAATGTACCATAGGCTTGAAAATTGTTTTGGACGCACCCGATGGTACTCCTAGGTGACGAGGCTCAAGTGGAAGCTCATTTCGGTCCGTTTGCAGATAGTGCTAATCTTAACGCAATATTGGTGCACTGTTTGTGCCAAACGTACCATTGGCTCAGAAAACGTTTTGATCGCAGAAGATAGAACTCCTAGGTGACGTGGGTCATGTGGAATCTCATTTCAGCCTATTTGGAGATAGTGTTAGTGGGTGCAATATAGGTGCTAGATAGTTGCACGGATTGCACCAAACGTACCATAGGCTCAAAAATCATGTTGGACGCACTCGATGGTACACCAAGGTGACGAGGCTCAAGTGGAAGCTCGTTTGTGTCCGTTTGGAGATAGTGCTAATCTTGACGCAAGATAGGTGCACGGTTTGTGCTAAACGTACCATATGCTCGGAAATTGTCTTGGACGCACCTAATGGAACTCCTTAGGGAGTGGGTCATGTGGAATCTCGTTTCGGTCCGTTTTAAAATGGTGTTAGTGTAGGTGCAATATAGGTGCATGGTTTGCGCTGAACGTACCATCGGCTTAGAAATCGTTTTGGACGCACCCGATGGTACTCCTAGGTGACGAGGCTCAGGTAGAAGCTTGTTTCTAGTCCGTTTGCAGATAGTGCTAATCTTAACGCAATATTGGTGCACTGTTTGTGCCAAACATACCATAGGCTCAGAAAACATTTTGATCGCACAAGATGGAACTCCTAGGTGCCATAGGTCATGTGGAATCTCATGTCGTCCTGTTTGGAGACAGTGTTAGTGCCGGTGCAATATAGGTGCTAGATGGGTGCATGGTTTGCACCAAACGTACCATAGGCTCAAAAATCATTTTAGACACACTCGATGGTACACCTGGTGACGAGGCTCAAGTGTAAGCTCATTATTGTCCGTTTAGAGATAGTCCTAATTTTGACACAAGATAGGTGTGCGCCTAGCGCCAAACGTACCATAGGCTCAGAAATCATTTTCGATGCACGCAATGGTACTCCTATGTGACGAGGCTCAAGTCGAAGCTCATTTTGGTCCATTTGGAGATTGTGCTAATCTTGACACAAGATAGGTGCATGGTTTTCGCTGAACGTACCAGAGGCTCGGAAATTGTTTTGGACGCAACCGATGGAACACCTAGGTGACGTCGGTCATTGTAATCTCATTTCGGTCTGTTTGGAGACAGTGCTAGTGTCGGTGCAAGATAGGTGCACGTTTTGCGCCAAACGTACCATATTATCAAAAATTGTTTTGGATGCACCAGATGGTACTCCTATGTGATGTGGCTCAAGTGGAAGCTCATTACGGTCCGATTGGAGATAGTGCTAATATTGATGCAAGATAGGACAAGGATTGCGCTGAAAGTACCATAGGCTCAGAAATCGATTTTGACGCACCCGATGGTACTCCTAGGTGGCGAGGCTCAAGTGCTTGTTCATTTCGTTCCGTTTGGAGATAGTGCTAAACTTGACGCAACATAGGTTCACGGTTTGCGCTGAACGTACCACAGGCTCGAAAATCGTTTAGGAGGCACTCGATGGTACTCCTAGGTGACAAGGCTCAAGTGGAAGCTCATTTGTGTCCGTTCGGAGATAGTGCTAATCTTGACGCAAGATAGGTGCGCCGCTTGTACTGAACGTACCATAAGCTCAGAAATCATCCTGGACGCACCCGACGGAACTCCTCGGTGAGTGGGTCATGTGGAATCTCGTTTCGGTCTATTTGTAAATGGTGTAGTGTCGGTGCAATATAGGTGCACGGTTTGTTCTGAATGTACCACAGGCTTGAAAATTGTTTTGGACGCACCCGATGGTGCTCCTAGTGATGAGGCTCAAGTGGAAGCTCATTTTGGTCCGTTTGTAGGTAGTGCAAATCTTAACGCAATATTGGTGCACTGTTTGTGCCAAACGTACCATTGGATCAGAAAACGTTTTGATCACAGAAGATGGAACTCCTAGGTGACGTGGGTCATGTGGAATCTCGTTTCAGCCTGTTTGGAGATAGTGTTAATGCCGGTGCAATATAGGTGCTAGATAGTTGCACGAATTGCATCAAACGTACCATAGGCTCAAAAATCATTTTGCATGCACTTCATGGTACACCAAGGTGACGAGGCTCAAGTGGAAGCTCATTTGTGTCCGTTTGGAGATAGTACTAATCTTGACGCAAGATAGGTGCACGGTTTGTGCTGAACGTACCATATGCTTGGAAAGTGTCTTGGACGCACCCAATAGAACTCCTTGGTGAGTGGGTCATGTGGAATCTCGTTTCGCTCCGTTTTGAAATGGTGTTAGAGTCGGTGCAATATAGGTGCATGGTTTTCGCTGAACGTACCATAGGATCATAAATCATTTTGGACGCACCCGATGGTACTTCTAGGTGACGAGGCTCAGGTAGAAGCTTGTTTCCAGTCCGTTTGCAGATAGTGCTAATCTTAACGCAATATTGGTGCACTGTTTGTGCCAAACATACCATAGGCTCAGAAAACATTTTGATCACACAAGATGGAACTCCTAGGTGCCATAGGTCATGTGGAATCTCATGTCATCCTGTTTGGAGACAGTGTTAGTGCCGGTGCAATATAGGTGCTAGATGGGTGCATGGTTTGCACCAAACGTACCATAGGCTCAAAAATCATTTTAGACACACTCGATGGTACACCTGGTGACGAGGCTCAAGTGTAAGCTCATTATTGTCCGTTTAGAGATAGTCCTAATTTTGACACAAGATAGGTGTGCGCCTAGCGCCAAACGTACCATAGGCTCAGAAATCATTTTCGATGCACGCAATGGTACTCCTATGTGACGAGGCTCAAGTCAAAGCTCATTTTGGTCCATTTGGAGATTGTGCTAATCTTGACACAAGATAGGTGCATGGTTTTCGCTGAACGTACTAGAGACTCGGAAATTGTTTTGGACGCAACCGATGGAACACCTAGGTGACGTCGGTCATCTGTAATCTCATTTCGGTCTGTTTGGAGACAGTGCTAGTGTCGGTGCAAGATAGGTGCACGTTTTGCGCCAAACGTACCATATTATCAAAAATTGTTTTGGATGCACCAGATGGTACTCCTATGTGATGTGGCTCAAGTGGAAGCTCATTACGGTCCGATTGGAGATAGTGCTAATATTGATGCAAGATAGGACAAGGATTGCGCTGAAAGTACCATAGGCTCAGAAAACGATTTTGACGCACCCGATGGTACTCCTAGGTGGCGAGGCTCAAGTGCTTGTTCATTTCGTTCCGTTTGGAGATAGTGCTAATCTTGACGCAACATAGGTTCACGGTTTGCGCTGAACGTACCACAGGCTCGAAAATCGTTTAGGAGGCACTCGATGGTACTCCTAGGTGACAAGGCTCAAGTGGAAGCTCGTTTGTGTCCGTTCGGAGATAGTGCTAATCTTGACGCAAGATAGGTGCGCCGTTTGTACTGAACGTACCATAGGCTCGGAAATCATCCTGGACGCACCCGACGGAACTCCTCGGTGAGTGGGTCATGTGGAATCTCGTTTCGGTCTATTTGGAAATGGTGTTAGTGTCGGTGCAATATAGGTGTACGGTTTGCGCTGAATGTACCACAGGCTTGAAAATTGTTTTGGACGCACCAGATGGTTCTCCTAGTGATGAGGCTCAAGTGGAAGCTCATTTTGGTCCGTTTGCAGGTAGTGCAAATCTTAACGCAATATTGGTGCACTGTTTGTGCCAAACGTACCATTGGATCAGAAAACGTTTTGATCGCAGAAGATGGAACTCCTAGGTGACGTGGGTCATGTGGAATCTCGTTTCAGCCTGTTTGGAGATAGTGTTAGTGCCGGTGCAATATAGGTGCTAGATAGTTGCACGAATTGCATCAAACGTACCATAGGCTCAAAAATCATTTTGCATGCACTTGATGGTACACCAAGGTGACGAGGCTCAAGTGGAAGCTCATTTGTGTCCGTTTGGAGATAGTACTAATCTTGACGCAAGATAGGTGCACGGTTTGTGCAGAACGTACCATATGCTTGGAAAGTGTCTTGGACGCACCCAATAGAACTCCTTGGTGAGTGGGTCATGTGGAATCTCATTTCGCTCCGTTTTGAAATGGTGTTAGAGTCGGTGCAATATAGGTGCATGGTTTTCGCTGAACGTACCATAGGATCATAAATCATTTTGGACGCACCCGATGGTACTTCTAGGTGACGAGGCTCAGGTAGAAGCTTGTTTCTAGTCCGTTTGCAGATAGTGCTAATCTTAACGCAATATTGGTGCACTGTTTGTGCCAAACATACCATAGGCTCAGAAAACATTTTGATCGCACAAGATGGAACTCCTAGGTGCCATAGGTCATGTGGAATCTCATGTCGTCCTGTTTGGAGACAGTGTTAGTGCCGGTGCAATATAGGTGCTAGATGGGTGCATGGTTTGCACCAAACGTACCATAGGCTCAAAAATCATTTTAGACACACTCGATGGTACACCTGGTGACGAGGCTCAAGTGTAAGCTCATTATTGTCCGTTTAGAGATAGTCCTAATTTTGACACAAGATAGGTGTGCGCCTAGCGCCAAACGTACCATAGGCTCAGAAATCATTTTCGATGCACGCAATGGTACTCCTATGTGACGAGGCTCAAGTCGAAGCTCATTTTGGTCCATTTGGAGATTGTGCTAATCTTGACACAAGATAGGTGCATGGTTTTCGCTGAACGTACTAGAGGCTCGGAAATTGTTTTGGACGCAACCGATGGAACACCTAGGTGACGTCGGTCATCTGTAATCTCATTTCGGTCTGTTTGGAGACAGTGCTAGTGTCGGTGCAAGATAGGTGCACGTTTTGCGCCAAACGTACCATATTATCAAAAATTATTTTGGATGCACCAAATGGTACTCCTATGTGATGTGGCTCAAGTGGAAGCTCGTTACGGTCCGATTGGAGATAGTGCTAATATTGATGCAAGATAGGACAAGGATTGCGCTGAAAGTACCATAGGCTCAGAAAACGATTTTGACGCACCCGATGGTACTCCTAGGTGGCGAGGCTCAAGTGCTTGTTCATTTCGTTCCGTTTGGAGATAGTGCTAATCTTGACGCAACATAGGTTCACGGTTTGCGCTGAACGTACCACAGGCTCGAAAATCGTTTAGGAGGCACTCCATGGTACTCCTAGGTGACAAGGCTCAAGTGGAAGCTCGTTTGTGTCCGTTCGGAGATAGTGCTAATCTTGACGCAAGATAGGTGCGCCGTTTGTACTGAACGTACCATAGGCTCGGAAATCATCCTGGACGCACCCGATGGAACTCCTCGGTGAGTGGGTCATGTGGAATCTCGTTTCGGTCTATTTGGAAATGGTGTTAGTGTCGGTGCAATATAGGTGCACGGTTTGCGCTGAATGTACCACAGGCTTGAAAATTGTTTTGGACGCACCCAATGGTGCTCCTAGTGATGAGGCTCAATTGGAAGCTCATTTTGGTCTGTTTGCAGGTAGTGCAAATCTTAACGCAATATTGGTGCACTGTTTGTGCCAAACGTACCATTGGATCAGAAAACGTTTTGATCGCAGAAGATGGAACTCCTAGGTGACGTGGGTCATGTGGAATCTCGTTTCAGCCTGTTTGGAGATAGTGTTAGTGCCGGTGCAATATAGGTGCTAGATAGTTGCACGAATTGCATCAAACGTACCATAGGCTCAAAAATCATTTTGCATGCACTTGATGGTACACCAAGGTGACGAGGCTCAAGTGGAAGCTCATTTGTGTCCGTTTGGAGATAGTACTAATCTTGACGCAAGATAGGTGCACGGTTTGTGCAGAACGTACCATATGCTTGGAAAGTGTCTTGGACGCACCCAATAGAACTCCTTGGTGAGTGGGTCATGTGGAATCTCGTTTCGCTCCGTTTTGAAATGGTGTTAGAGTCGGTGCAATATAGGTGCATGGTTTTCGCTGAACGTACCATAGGATCATAAATCATTTTGGACGCACCCGATGGTACTTCTAGGTGACGAGGCTCAGGTAGAAGCTTGTTTCCAGTCCGTTTGCAGATAGTGCTAATCTTAACGCAATATTGGTGCACTGTTTGTGCCAAACATACCATAGGCTCAGAAAACATTTTGATCGCACAAGATGGAACTCCTAGGTGCCATAGGTCATGTGGAATCTCATGTCGTCCTGTTTGGAGACAGTGTTAGTGCCGGTGCAATATAGGTGCTAGATGGGTGCATGGTTTGCACCAAACGTACCATAGGCTCAAAAATCATTTTAGACACACTCGATGGTACACCTGGTGACGAGGCTCAAGTGTAAGCTCATTATTGTCCGTTTAGAGATAGTCCTAATTTTGACACAAGATAGGTGTGCGCCTAGCGCCAAACGTACCATAGGCTCAGAAATCATTTTCGATGCACGCAATGGTACTCCTATGTGACGAGGCTCAAGTCGAAGCTCATTTTGGTCCATTTGGAGATTGTGCTAATCTTGACACAAGATAGGTGCATGGTTTTCGCTGAACGTACTAGAGGCTCGGAAATTGTTTTGGACGCAACCGATGGAACACCTAGGTGACGTCGGTCATCTGTAATCTCATTTCGGTCTGTTTGGAGACAGTGCTAGTGTCGGTGCAAGATAGGTGCACGTTTTGCGCCAAACGTACCATATTATCAAAAATTATTTTGGATGCACCAAATGGTACTCCTATGTGATGTGGCTCAAGTGGAAGCTCGTTACGGTCCGATTGGAGATAGTGCTAATATTGATGCAAGATAGGACAAGGATTGCGCTGAAAGTACCATAGGCTCAGAAAACGATTTTGACGCACCCGATGGTACTCCTAGGTGGCGAGGCTCAAGTGCTTGTTCATTTCGTTCCGTTTGGAGATAGTGCTAATCTTGACGCAACATAGGTTCACGGTTTGCGCTGAACGTACCACAGGCTCGAAAATCGTTTAGGAGGCACTCGATGGTACTCCTAGGTGACAAGGCTCAAGTGGAAGCTCGTTTGTGTCCGTTCGGAGATAGTGCTAATCTTGACGCAAGATAGGTGCGCCGTTTGTACTGAACGTACCATAGGCTCGGAAATCATCCTGGACGCACCCGATGGAACTCCTCGGTGAGTGGGTCATGTGGAATCTCGTTTCGGTCTATTTGGAAATGGTGTTAGTGTCGGTGCAATATAGGTGCACGGTTTGCGCTGAATGTACCACAGGCTTGAAAATTGTTTTGGACGCACCCAATGGTGCTCCTAGTGATGAGGCTCAATTGGAAGCTCATTTTGGTCCGTTTGCAGGTAGTGCAAATCTTAACGCAATATTGGTGCACTGTTTGTGCCAAACGTACCATTGGATCAGAAAACGTTTTGATCGCAGAAGATGGAACTCCTAGGTGACGTGGGTCATGTGGAATCTCGTTTCAGCCTGTTTGGAGATAGTGTTAGTGCCGGTGCAATATAGGTGCTAGATAGTTGCACGAATTGCATCAAACGTACCATAGGCTCAAAAATCATTTTGCATGCACTTCATGGTACACCAAGGTGACGAGGCTCAAGTGGAAGCTCATTTGTGTCCGTTTGGAGATAGTACTAATCTTGACGCAAGATAGGTGCACGGTTTGTGCAGAACGTACCATATGCTTGGAAAGTGTCTTGGACGCACCCAATAGAACTCCTTGGTGAGTGGGTCATGTGGAATCTCGTTTCGCTCCGTTTTGAAATGGTGTTAGAGTCGGTGCAATATAGGTGCATGGTTTTCGCTGAACGTACCATAGGATCATAAATCATTTTGGACGCACCCGATGGTACTTCTAGGTGACGAGGCTCAGGTAGAAGCTTGTTTCCAGTCCGTTTGCAGATAGTGCTAATCTTAACGCAATATTGGTGCACTGTTTGTGCCAAACATACCATAGGCTCAGAAAACATTTTGATCGCACAAGATGGAACTCCTAGGTGCCATAGGTCATGTGGAATCTCATGTCGTCCTGTTTGGAGACAGTGTTAGTGCCGGTGCAATATAGGTGCTAGATGGGTGCATGGTTTGCACCAAACGTACCATAGGCTCAAAAATCATTTTAGACACACTCGATGGTACACCTGGTGACGAGGCTCAAGTGTAAGCTCATTATTGTCCGTTTAGAGATAGTCCTAATTTTGACACAAGATAGGTGTGCGCCTAGCGCCAAACGTACCATAGGCTCAGAAATCATTTTCGATGCACGCAATGGTACTCCTATGTGACGAGGCTCAAGTCGAAGCTCATTTTGGTCCATTTGGAGATTGTGCTAATCTTGACACAAGATAGGTGCATGGTTTTCGCTGAACGTACTAGAGGCTCGGAAATTGTTTTGGACGCAACCGATGGAACACCTAGGTGACGTCGGTCATCTGTAATCTCATTTCGGTCTGTTTGGAGACAGCGCTAGTGTCGGTGCAAGATAGGTGCACGTTTTGCGCCAAACGTACCATATTATCAAAAATTGTTTTGGATGCACCAGATGGTGCTCCTATGTGATGTGGCTCAAGTGGAAGCTCGTTACGGTCCGATTGGAGATAGTGTTAATATTGATGCAAGATAGGACAAGGATTGCGCTGAAAGTACCATAGGCTCAGAAAATGATTTTGACGCACCCGATGGTACTCCTAGGTGGCGAGGCTCAAGTGCTTGTTCATTTCGTTCCGTTTGGAGATAGTGCTAATCTTGACGCAACATAGGTTCACGGTTTGCGCTGAACGTACCACAGGCTCGAAAATCGTTTTGGAGGCACTCGATGGTACTCCTAGGTGACAAGGCTCAAGTGGAAGCTCGTTTGTGTCCGTTCGGAGATAGTGCTAATCTTGACGCAAGATAGGTGCGCCGTTTGTACTGAACGTACCATAGGCTCGGAAATCATCCTGGACGCACCCGACGGAACTCCTCGGTGAGTGGGTCATGTGGAATCTCGTTTTGGTCTATTTGGAAATGGTGTTAGTGTTGGTGCAATATAGGTGCACGGTTTGCGCCGAATGTACCACAGGCTTGAAAATTGTTTTGGACGCACCCGATGGTGCTCCTAGTGATGAGGCTCAAGTGGAAGCTCATTTTGGTCCGTTTGCAGGTAGTGCAAATCTTAACGCAATATTGGTGCACTGTTTGTGCCAAACGTACCATTGGATCAGAAAACGTTTTGATCACAGAAGATGGAACTTCTAGGTGACATGGGTCATGTGGAATCTCGTTTCAGCCTGTTTGGAGATAGTGTTAGTGCCGGTGCAATATAGGTGCTAGATAGTTGCACGAATTGCATCAAACGTACCATAGGCTCAAAATCATTTTGCATGCACTTGATGGTACACCAAGGTGACGAGGCTCAAGTGGAAGCTCATTTGTGTCCATTTGGAGATAGTACTAATCTTGACGCAAGATAGGTGCACGGTTTGTGCTGAACGTACCATATGCTTGGAAAGTGTCTTGGACGCACCCAATAGAACTCCTTGGTGAGTGGGTCATGTGGAATCTCGTTTCGCTCCGTTTTGAAATGGTGTTAGAGTCGGTGCAATATAGGTGCATGGTTTGCGCTAAACGTACCATAGGATCATAAACCATTTTGGACGCACCCGATGGTACTTCTAGGTGACGAGGCTCAGGTAGAAGCTTGTTTCCAGTCCGTTTGCAGATAGTGCTAATCTTAACGCAATATTAGTGCACTGTTTGTGCCAAACATACCATAGGCTCAGAAAACATTTTGATCGCACAAGATGGAACTCCTAGGTGCCATAGGTCATGTGGAATCTCATGTCGTCCTGTTTGGAGACAGTGTTAGTGCCAGTGCAATATAGGTGCTAGATGGGTGCACGGTTTGCACCAAACGTACCATAGGCTCAAAAATCATTTTAGACACACTCGATGGTACACCTAGTGACGAGGCTCAAGTGTAAGCTCATTTTTGTCTGTTTAGAGATAGTCCTAATTTTGACACAAGATAGGTGTGCGCCTAGCGCCAAACGTACCATAGGCTCAGAAATCATTTTCGATGCACGCAATGGTACTCCTATGTGACGAGGCTCAAGTGGAAGCTCATTTTGGTCCATTTGGAGATTGTGCAAATCTGGACGCAAGATAGGTGCATGGTTTTCGCTGAACGTACCAGAGGCTCGGAAATTGTTTTGGACGCAACCGATGGAACACCTAGGTGACGTCGGTCATCTGTAATCCCATTTCGGTCTGTTTGGAGACAGTGCTAGTGTCGGTGCAAGATAGGTGCACGTTTTGCGCCAAATGTACCATATTATCAAAAATTGTTTTGGATGCACCAGATGGTACTCCTATGTGATGTGGCTCAAGTGGAAGCTCGTTACGGTCCGATTGGAGATAGTGCTAATATTGATGCAAGATAGGACAAGGATTGCGCCGAAAGTACCATCGGCTCAGAAATCGATTTTGACGCACCCGATGGTACTCCTAGGTGGCGAGGCTCAAGTGCATGTTCATTTCGTTCCATTTGGAGATAGTGCTAATCTTGACGCAACATAGGTTCACGGTTTGCGCTGAACGTACCGCAGGCTCGAAAATCGTTTTGGAGGCACTCGATGGTACTCCTAGGTGACAAGCCTCAAGTGGAAGCTCGTTTGTGTCCCTTCGGAGATAGTGCTAATCTTGACGCAAGATAGGTGCGCCGTTTGTACTGAACGTACCATAGGCTCGGAAATCATCCTGGACGCACCCGACGGAACTCCTCGGTGAGTGGGTCATGTGGAATCTCGTTTCGGTCCATTTGGAAACGGTGTTAGTGTCGGTGCAATATAGGTGCACGGTTTGCGCTGAATGTACCACAGGCTTGAAAATTGTTTTGGACGCACCCGATGGTGCTCCTAGGTGACGAGGCTCAAGTGGAAGCTCATTTTGGTCCGTTTGCAGATAGTGCTAATCTTAACGCAATATTGGTGCACTGTTTGTGCCAAACGTACCATTGGATCAGAAAACGTTTTGATCGCAGAAGATGGAACTCCTAGGTGACGTGGGTCATGTGGAATCTTGTTTCAGCCTGTTTGGAGATAGTGTTAGTGCCGGTGCAATATAGGTGCTAGATAGTTGCACGGATTGCACCAAACGTACCATAGGCTCAAAAATCATTTTGCAGGCACTCGATGGTACACCAAGGTGACGAGGCTCAAGTGGTAGCTCATTTGTGTCCGTTTGGAGATAGTACTAATCTTGACGCAAGATAGGTGCACGGTTTGTGCTGAACGTACCATATGCTTGGAAATTGTCTTGGACGCACCCAATAGAACTCCTTGGTGTGTGGGTCATGTGGAATCTCGTTTCGGTCCGTTTTGAAATGGTGTTAGAGTCGGTGCAATATAGGTGCATGGTTTGCGCTGAATGTACCATAGGCTCATAAATCATTTTGGACGCACCCGATGGTACTTCTAGGTGACGAGGCTTAGGTAGAAGCTTGTTTCAGTCTGTTTGTAGATAGTGCTAATCTTAACGCAATATTGGTGCATTGTTTGCGCCAAAGGTACCATAGGCTCAAAACATTTTGATCACAACAAATGGAACTCCTAGGTGACATAGGTCATGTGGAATCTCATGCCGTCCTGTTTGTAGATAGTGTTAGTGCCGGTGCAATATAGGTGCTAGATGGGTGCACGGTTTGCACCAAAGTAACATAAGCTTAAAAATCATTTTGGACACACTCGATGGTACACCTAGGTGACGAGGCTCAAGTGTAAGCTCATGTTTGTCCATTTAGAGATAGTCCTAATTTTGACACAAGATAGGTGCGCGCCTAGCGCCAAACGTACCATAGGCTCAGAAATCATTTTCGATGCACGCAATGGTACTCCTATGTGATGAGGCTCAAGTGGAAGCTCATTTCGGTCCATTTGGAGATTGTGCTAATCTTGACGCAAGATAGGTGCATGGTTTTCGCTGAACGTACTAGAGGCTCGGAAATTGTTTTGGACGCAACTGATGGAACTCCTAGGTGACGTCGGTCATGTGTAATCTCATTTTGGTCTATTTGGAGACAGTGCTAGTGTCGGTGCAAGATATGTGCACGTTTTGCACCAAACATACCATATTATCAGAAATCGTTTTGGACGCACCTGATCTTACTCCTATGTGATGTGGCTCAAGTGGAAGCTCGTTATGATCCGATTGGAGATAGTGCTAATATTGATGCAAGATAGGACAAGGATTGTGACAAAAGTACCACAGGCTCAGAAATCGATTTTGACGCACCCGATGGTACTCCTAGGTGGCGAGGCTGAAGTGCATGTTCATTTCGTTCCGTTTGGAGATAGTGCTAATCTTGACGCAACATAGGTTCACGGTTTGCACTGAACGTACCACAGGCTCGAAAATCGTTTTGGTGGCACTCGATGGTACTCCTAGGTGACAAGGCTCAAGTGGAAGCTCGTTTGTGTCCGTTTGGAGATAGTGCTAATCTAGACGCAAGATAGGTGTGCCGTTTGTACTGAACGTAACATAGGCTCAGAAATTATCCTGGACGCACCCGACGGAACTCCTCGGTGAGTGGGTCATGTGGCATCCCGTTTCGGTCCGTTTGGAAATAGTGTTAGTGTCGGTGCAATATAGGTGCACGTTTGCGCTAAATGTACCATAGGCTTGAAAATTGTTTTGGACGCACCCGATGGTACTCCTAGGTGACGAGGCTCAAGTGGAAGCTCATTTCGGTCCGTTGGTAGATAGTGCTAATCTTAACGCAATATTGTTGCACTGTTTGTGCCAAATGTACCATTGGCTCAGAAAACATTTTGATCGCAGAAGATGGAACTCCTAGGTGGCGTGGGTCATGTGGAATCTCGTTTCAGCCTGTATGGAGATAGTGTTAGTGCCGGTGCAATATGGGTGCTAGATAGTTGCACAGTTTGCACCAAACGTACCATAGGCTCAAAAATCATTTTGCATGCACTCGGTGGTACACCAAGGTGACGAGGCTCAAGTGGAAGCTCGTTTGTGTCCGTTTGGAGATAGTACTAATCTTGACGCAAGATAGGTGCACGGTTTGTGCTGAACGTACCATATGCTCGGAAATTGTCTTGGACGCACCCAATGGAACTCCTTAGGGAGTGGGTCATGTGGAATCTCGTTTCGGTCCGTTTTGAAATGGTGTTAGCGTAGGTGCAATATAGGTGCATGGTTTGCGCTGAATGTACCATCGGCTCAGAAATCATTTTGGACGCACCCGATGGTACTCCTAGGTGACGAGGCTCAGGTAGAAGCTTGTTTTAGTCCGTTTGCAGATAGTGCTAATCTTAATGCAATATTGGTGCACTGTTTGCGCCAAACGTACCATAGGCTCAGAAAACATTTTGATCGCACAAGATGTAACTCCTAGGTGACATAGGTAATGTGGAATCTCATGTTGTCCTGTTTGGAGACAATATTAGTGCCCGTGCAATATAGGTGCTAGATGGGTGCACGGTTTGCACCAAACGTACCATAGGCTCAAAAATCATTTTGGACACACTCGATGGTACAGCTAGGTGACGAGGCTCAAGTGTAACCTCATTTTTGTCCATTTAGAGTTATTCCTAATTTTGACACAAGATAGGTGCGCGCCTAGCGCCAAACGTACCATAGGCTCATAAATCATTTTCGATGCACGCAATGGTACTCCTATGTGACGAGGCTCAAGTGGAAGCTCATTTCGGTCCATTTGGAGATTGTGCTAATCTTGACGCAAGATAGATGCATGGTTTTCGCTGAACGTACCAGAGGCTCGGAAATTGTTTTGGACGCAACCGATGGAACTCCTAGGTGACGTCGGTCATTTGTAATCTCATTTCGGTCTGTTTGTAGACAGTGCTAGTGTCGGTGCAAGATAGGTGCACGTTTTGCGCGAAACGTACCATATTATCAGAAATCATTTTGGATGCACCTGATGGTACTCCTATGTATTGTGGCTCAAGTGGAAGCTCGTTACGGTCCGATTGGAGATAGTGCTAATATTGATGCAAGATTGGACAGGGATTTTGCCAAAAGTACCATAGGCTCAGAAATCGATTTTGACGCACCCGATGGTACTCCTACGTGGCGAGGCTCAAGTGCATGTTCGTTTCGTTCCGTTTGGAGATAGTCCTAATCTTGACGCAACATAGGTGCGTGGTTTGCGCTGAACGTACCACAGGCTCGAAAATCGTTTTAGTCGCACCCGATGGTACTTCTAGGTGACAAGGCTCAAGTGGAAGCTCGTTTGTGTCCGTTTGGAGATAGTGCTAATCTTGACGCAAGATAGGTGCGGCGTTTGTACTGAACGTACCATAGGCTCGAAAATCATCCTGGACGCACCCGACGGAACTCCTCGGTGAGTGGGTCATGTGGAATCTCATTTCGGTCCGTTTGGAAACGGTGTTAGTGTCGGTGCAATATAGGTGCACGGTTTGCGATGAATGTACGGCTTGAAAATTGTTTTGGACGCACCCGATGGTACTCCTAGGTGACGAGGCTCAAGTGGAAGCTCATTTCGGTCCGTTTGCAGATAGTGCTAATCTTAACGCAATATTGGTGCATTGTTTGTGCCAAACGTACCATTGGCTCAGAAAATGTTTTGATCGCAGAAGATGGAACTCCTAGGTGACGTGGGTCATGTGGAATCTTATTTCAGCCTGTTTGGAGATAGTGTTAGTGCCGGTGCAATATAAGTGCTATATAGTTGCACGGTTTGCACCAAACGTACCATAGACTGAAAAATCATTTTGGACGCACTCGATGGTACACCAAGGTGACGAGGCTCAAGTGGAAGCTCGTTTGTGTCCGTTTGGAGATATTGCTAATCTTGACGCAAGATAGGTGCACGGTTTGTGCTGAACGTACCATATGCTTGGAAATTGTCTTGGACGCACCCAATGGAACTCCTTAGGGAGTGGGTCACGTGGAATCTCGTTTCGATCCGTTTTGAAATGGTGTTAGTGTAGGTGCAATATAGGCGCATGGTTTGTGCTGAATGCACCATCGGCTCAGAAATCATTTTGGACGCACCCGATGGTACTCCTAGGTGACGAGGCTCAGGTAGAAGCTTGTTTCAGTCAGTTTGCAGATAGTGCTAATCTTAACGCAATATTGGTGCACTGTTTGCGCCAAACGTACCATAGGCTCAGAAAACATTTTGATCGCACAAGATGGAACTCCTAGGATTTTGCCAAAAGTACCATAGGCTCAGAAATCGATTTTGACGCACCCTATGGTACTCCAAGGTGGCAAGGCTCAAGTGCATGTTCGTTTCGTTCCGTTTGGAGATAGTCCTAATCTTGACGCAACATAGGTGCATGGTTTGCGCTAAACGTACCACAGGCTCGAAAATCGTTTTGGACGCACCCGATGGTACTCCTAGGTGATAAGGCTCAAGTGGAAGCTCGTTTGTATCTGTTTGGAGATAGTGCTAATCTTGACGCAAGATAGGTGCGCCGTTTGTACTGGACGTACCATAGGCTCAGAAATCATCCTGGACGCACCCGACGGAACTCCTCGGTGAGTGGGTCATGTGGAATCTCGTTTCGGCCCGTTTGGAAACGGTGTTAGTGTCAATGCAATATAGGTGCACGGTTTGCAGATAGTACTAATCTTAACACAATATTGGGGCACCGTTTATGCCAAACGTACCATTGGCTTAGAAAACGTTTTGATCACACAACATAGAAGTCCTAGGTGACGTGGGTAAAGTGGAATCTCGTTTTGGCCTGTCCGGAGACAGTGTTAGTGCCGGTGCAATATAGGTGCTAGATAGGTGCACGGTTTGGACCAACCGTGCCATAGGCTCAAAAATTGTTTTGGACGCACTCGATGGTACAGCAAAGTGACGAGGCTCAAGTGAAAGCTTATTTCAGTCTGTTTGCAGATAGTGCTAATCTTAATGCAATATTGGTGCACTATTTGCGCCAAGCGTACCATTGGCTCTGAAATCATTTTGATCATACAAGATGGAACTCCTAGGTGACGTGGGTCATGTGGAATCTCGTTTCTGTCCGTTTTGAAACGGTGTTAGTGTCAGTGCAATATAGGTGCATGGTTTGTGCTGAACGTACCACAGGCTTGGAAATCATTTTGGACGCACCTGATGGTACTCCTAGGTGACGAGGCTCACGTAGAAGCTTGTTTCAGTCCGTTTGCAGATAGTGCTAATCTTAATGCAATATTGGTGCACTGTTTGCGCCAAACATACCATTGGCTCAAAAAACGTTTTGATCGCACAAGATGGAACTCCTAGGTGACGTGTGTCATGTGAAATCTTGTTTTTGCCTGTTTGGAGACAGTGTTAGTGCCGGTGCAATATAGGTGCTAGATAGGTGCACGGTTTTCACCAAACGTACCATAGGCTCAAAAATCATTTTAGACGCACTCGATGGTATACCTAGGTGACGAGGCTCAAGTGGAAGCTCAATTTAGTCTGTTTATAGATAGTGCTAATCATGACGTCAAATAGGTGCGCGGTTTGCGCCAAACGTACCATAGGCTCAGAAATCATTTTCGATGCATGCAATGGTACTCCTAGGTGATGAGGCTCAAGTGAAAGGTCATTTCGGTCCATTTAGATATAGTGCTAATCTTTACGCAAGGTAGGTGCACGGTTTGCGCCAAACGTTTCATAGGCTCAGAAATCTTTTTGTCCGTACCCGATTGAACTCCTAGGTGACATCGGTCATGTGTAATCTCCTTTCGGTCTGTTTGGAGACAATGTTAGTGTTGGTGCAAGATAGGTGCATGTTTTGCGCCAAATAATCCATAGGCTCAGAAATTGTTTTGGACATACCCGATGGTACTCCTAGGTGACATGGCATGAGTGGAGGCTCGTTACGGTCCGATTAGAGATAGTGCTAATCTCGATGCAAGATAGGAACACGGTTTGCGCCAAACGTACTATAGGCTTAGAAATCATTTTGAATGCACAAGATGGAACTCCTAGGTGATGTGGGTCATGTGGAATCTCGTTTCGGCCTGTTTGGAGACAGTGTTAGTGCCAGTGCAATATAGGTGCAAGGTTTGCGGCAAACGTACCATAGGCTCATAAATCAATTTGGACGCAACCGATGGTACTCCTAGGTGTGAGTTTCAAGTGCAAGTTCATTTCGTTCCATTTGGAGATAGTGCTAATCTTGACGTGAGATAGGTTCATGGTTTGCGCTGAACGTACCATAGCCTTGGAAATTGTTCTGGACGCACCCAATGCAACTCCTAGGTGATAAGGCTCAAGTGGAAGCTCGTTTGTGTCCGTTTGGAGATAGTGCTAGTCTCGACGCAAGATAGGTGCGCCATTTGTGCCAAACGTAGCATAGGCTAGAAAATCATCCTAGACGCACCCGATGGAACTCCTTGTTGAGTAGGTCATGTGGAATCTCGTTTTGGTTTGTTTAGAATTAGTGTTAATGTACCACAGCCTTGGAAATCATTTTGGACGCACCTGATGGTACTCCTTGGTGACGAGGCTCAAGTGGAAGCTCATTTCAGTCCGTTTGTAGATAGTGCTAATCTTAACGCAATATTGGTGCACTGTTTGCGCCAAACGTACCATTGGCTCTGAAAACATTTTGATCACACAAGATGGTACTCATAGGTGACGTGGGTCATGTGGAATCTCGTTTCGGCCTGTTTGGAGACAGTGTTAGTGCCAGTGCAATATAGGAGATAGATAGGTGCACGATTCGCAACAAACATACCATATGCTCAAAAATCATTTTGGACGCACTCGATGGTACAACTAAGTGATGAGGCTCAAGTGTAAGCTTGTTTCGGTCCGTTTGGAGATAGTGCTAATCTTGACGCAAGATAGGTGCACGGTTTGCGCTGAACGTACCAAACGCTCGGAAATTGGTTTGGACGCAACCGATGGTACTCCTAGGTGACGAGGCTCAACTGGAAGCTCATTTGAGTCTATTTGGAGATAATTCTAATCTTAACGTAAGATAGGTGTGCGGTTTGTGTCGAACGTACCATAGGCTCGGAAATCGTCTTGGACGCACCTAATGAAATTCCTTGGTGAGTACATGTGGAATCTCGTTTCGGTCCGTTTGGAAACGGTGTTAGTGTTGGTGCAATATAGGTGCATGGTCTGCGCTGAACGTAACACAGGCTCGGAAATTATTTTTGACGCACCCGATGGTACTGCTAGGTGATGAGGATCAAGTAGAAGCTTGTTTCTGTCTATTTGCAGATAGTGCTAATTTTGACACAATATTGGTCCACTGTTTGCGTCAAACGTACAATAGGCTCAGAAAACGTTTTGATCACACAAGATGGAACTCCTAGGTGACCTGGGTCATGTGGAATCTCGTTTTGGCCTATTTGGAGACTGTGCTAGTGCCGGTGCAATATAGGTACTAGATAGGTGCCCAGCTTACACCAAAGTACCATGGGCTCAAAAATCATTCTGGATGCACTCTATGATACACCTAGGTGACGAGGCTCAAGTGCAAGCTCGTTTTAGTCTGTTTGGAGATAGTGCTAATCTTGACGCAAGCTAGGTGCGCGGTTTGCCCCAAACGTACTATAGGCTCAGAAATCATTTTCGATGCAGGCAATGGTACTCCTAGGTGAGGAGGCTCAAGTGGAAGCTCATTTCGGTCCGTTTGGAGATAATGCTAATCTTGACACAAGATAGATTCACGGTTTGTGCCGAACGTTCCATGGGCTCAGAAATCTTTTTGGACACACCCGATGGAACTCCTAGGTGACGTTGGTCAAGTGGAATCTCATTTCGATCCATTTAGAGACAGTGTTAGTGTCAGTGCAAGATAGGTGCACTGTTTCTGCCAAACGTACCATAGGCTCAGAAATTAATTTAGACGCACCCGATGGTACTCCTAGGTGACGAAGCTCAAGCGCAAGCTTGTTTCGTTCCGTTTGGAGATAGTGCTAATCTTGACGCAAGATAGGTGCACGGTTTGCGTTGAATGTACAATAGGCTCAGAAATCATTTTGGATGCACCTGATGGTACTCCTAGGTGACATTGCTCAAGTGGAAGCTCGTTACCGTCCAGTTGGAGATAGTGCTAATCTTGATTCAAGATAGGAGCACGGTTTGCGCCAAACGTACCATAGGCTCAGAATTCGTTTTGGACGCACCCGATGGAACTCCTAGGTGACGTGGGTCATGTGAGGTCTCGTTTCGGTCCGTTTGGAGACAGTGTTAATGTGGGTGCAAGATAGGTGCACGGTTTGCGCCGAACGTACCATAGGCTCAGAAATTGATTTGGACGCACCCAATGGTACTCCTAGGTAATGAGGCTCAATGGCAAGTTCGTTTCGTTCCGTTTGGAGATAGTGCTAATCTTGACGCAACATAGGTGTACGGTTTGCATTGAACATGCCATAGGCTCGGAAATCGTTCTGGATGCACCTGATGCTACTCCTAGCTGATGAGGCTCAAGTGGAAGCTCGTTTTATGTCCATTTGGATATAGTACTAATCTTTTTGCAAGATAGGTGCGCCGTTTGTGCCGAACATACCATAGGCTCGAAAATTGTCCAAGACGCACCCAATGGAACTCCTTGGTGAGTGGGTCATGTGAAATCTCATTTCGGTCCGTTTGGAAACGGTGTTAGTGTCGATGCAATATAGGAGCACGGTTTGCGCTAAACGTACCACAGGCTCAAAAATCGTTTTGGACGCACCTGATGGTACTCCTAGGTGATGAGGCTCAAGTGGAAGCTCATTTGTGTTTGTTTGGAGATAGTGCTAATCTTGACGGAAGATAGGTGCGCTGTTTGTGCCGAACGTACCACAGGCTCAGAAATCATTTTGGACGCACCTGATGGTACTCCCAGGTGACGAGGCTCAAGTAGAAGCTTGTTTCAGTCCGTTTGCAGATAGTGCTAATCTTAACGCAATATTGGTGCACTATTTGCATCAAATGTACCATAGGCTCAGAAAATTTTTTGATCGGCCAGAATGGAACTCCTTGGTGACGTGCGTCATGTGGAATCTTGTTTCTGCCTATTTGATGATAGTGTTAGTGCTGGTGCAATATAGGTGCTAGATAGGTGCACGGTTTGCACCAAACGTACCATAGGCTCAAAAATCATTTTGGACGCACTCTATGGTACGCCTAGGTGACGCGGGTCATGTGGAATCTCGTTTCGGTCCGTTTGGAGATAGTGTTAGTGTCGGTGCAAGATAGGTGCACGGATTGCGCCAAACGTACCACAGGCTCAAAATTTAAATTGGACGCACCCGTTGGTACTCCTAGGTGACAAGGCTCAAGTGCAAGCTCGTTTCGTTCCGTTTGGAGATAGTGCTAATCTTGACGCAAGTTAGGTGCACGGTTTGCGTTGAACTTACCATAGGCTCAGAAAACGTTTTGGACGCACCCGATGGTACTCCTAGGTGACGAGGCTCAAGTGGAAGCTTGTTTGTGTCCTTATGGAGATAGTGCTAATCTTGACGCAAGATAGGTGTGCCGTTTGTGCCGAACGTACCATAGGCTCAGAAATCGTCCTGGTCGCACCCGATGGAGCTCCTTGGTGAGTGGGTCATGTGGAATCTCGTTTCGGTCCGTTTGGAAACGGTGTTAGTGTTGGTGCAATATATTGGTGCACGGTTTGCGCTGAACGTACATAGGCTCAAAAATCGTTTTGGACGCACCTGATGGTACTCCTAGGTGATGAAGCTCAAGTGGAAGCTCGTTTGTGTTCGTTTGGAGATAGTGCTAATCTTGACGGAAGATAGGTGCACTGTTTGTGCCGAACGTACCATAGGCTCAGAAATTGTCTTGGACGCACCCGATGGAACTCGTTTGTGAGTGGGTCATATGGAATTTCGTTTCGGTCCGTTTGGAATCGGTGTTAGTGTCAGTGCAATATAGGTGCAAGGATTGCGCTGAATGTACCACAGGCTCAGAAATCATTTTGGACGCACCCGATGGTACTCCCAGGTGACGAGGCTCAAGTAGAAGTTTGTTTCAGTCCGTTTGCAGATAGTGCTAATCTTAACGCAATATTGGTGCACTATTTGCGTCAAACGTACCATAGGCTCAGAAAATGTTTTGATCGGCCAGGATGGAACTCCTTGGTGACGTGCGTCATGTGGAATCTCGTTTCGGCCTATTTGGAGATAGTGTTAGTGCCGGTGCAATATAGGTGCTAGATAGGTGCACGGTTTGCACCAAACGTACCATAGGCTCAAAAATCATTTTGGACGCACTCTATGGTACACCTAGGTGACGAGGCTCAAGTGTAAGCTTGTTGTAGTCAGTTTAGAGATAGTGCTAATTTTGACGCAAGATAGGTGCGCAGTTTACGTCAAACGTAATATAGGCTCAGAAATCATTTTTGATGAACACAATGGTGCTCTTAGGTGACGAGGCTCAAGTGGAAGCTCATTTTGGTCCGTTTGGAGATAGTGCTAATCTTGACGCAAGATAGGTGCACGGTTTGCGCTGAACGTACCATAGGCTCCGAAATCATTTTGGACGCACCCGATAGTACTCCTAGGTGACGCAGCCCAACTGGAAGCTTGTTTGAGTCCGTTTGGAGATAGTGCTAATCTCAATGTTTTCCTAAACGCTAAACGGTAAACAGTCGGTCACCCTTCATTTAGCGTTTAGACTGTTTAAATGGAGTTAAATGGCCTAAACGGTTTTGTACAATAACAATAAAATATACATATTTATGTAGGTAAAAAAATTTGCTAGAACACATACATATTTACACATGTAAAAATCAAATATTCTACCAAATAATCTTGTTAGAAGAAATCTAAATCCCACAACACTTCATATAATTACAATGTTAATTAGTTTCATGCTGATTGTGATAGACGTAGTCCTTTAATTCACTTAATTATGGATTAAATGGTTGTTTAGCACATTTAATCAAGTTTAATCTAATTTTGTTTAGACCGTTTAGATGGGATTGAATGGTTTAAACGGGTTTAAATGGCCCAACCGTTTAATTCACCATTTAGGGCCTATACAACACGGCTGGCTTCTGTTTATCGTTTAAACGGTGTTCAAACGGACTAAATGGCCATTTAGGTGAACAGTGGCTAATCTTGACGCAAGATAGGTGCGCGATTTGTCCCGAACGTACCATAGGCTCAGAAATCGTCATGCTGAGTGGGTCATGTGGAATCTCGTTTTGGTCCCTTTGGAAATGATGTTAGTGTCGGTGCAATACAGGTGCATGGTCTGCGCTGAACGTACCACAGGCTCGAAAATCATTTTGGACGCACCTAATGGTACGCCTAGGTGACGAGGATCAAGTAGAAGCTCGTTTCTATCCGTTTGCAGATAGTTCTAATCTTAACGCAATATTGGTGCACTGTTAGCGTCAAACGTACCATAGGCTCACAAAACGTTTTCATTGCACAAGATGGAACTCCTAGGTGACGTGGGTCATGTGGAATCTCGTTTCGGCCTATTTAGAGATAGTGTTAGTGCCGGTGCAATATAGGTACTAGATAGGTGCATGGTTTGCACCAAACGTACCATTGGCTCAAAAATCATTTTGGACACACTCGATGGTACACCTAGGTGACGAGGCTCAAGGGGAAGCTCGTTTTAGTCCATTTAGAGATAGTGCTAATCTTGACGCAAGCTAGGGGCGCCGTTTGTGCCAAACGTACCATAGGCTCAGAAATCATTTTCGATGCAGACAATGGTACTCCTAGGTGACAAGGCTCAAGTGGAAGCTCATTTCGGTCCGTTTGGAGATAGTGCTAATCTTGATGCAAGAAAGATGCATGGTTTGCGCCGAACGTTCCACAGGCTCATAAATCTTTTTGGACACACCCGATGGAACTCCTAGGTGATGTCGGTCTTGTGGAATCTCGTTTCAGTCTGTTTGGAGACAGTGTTAGTGTCGGTGCAAGATAGGTGCATGTTTTGCGCCAAATGTACCATAGACTCAGAAATTGTTTTGGACGCACCCGATGGTACTCCTAGGTGACGTGGCTCAAGTGCAAGCTCGTTACGGTCTGATTGGAGATAGTGCTAATCTTGATGCTAGATAGGAGCATGGTTTGCGCCAAACGAATCGTAGGCTCGAAAATCGTTTTAGACGCACCCGATGAAACTCCTAGGTGACACGGGTCGTGTGGAATCTCGTTTCAGTCCGTTTGGAGACAGTGTTAGTGTCGGTGCAAGATAGGTGCACAGTTTGCGCCAAACGTACCACAGGCTCAAAAATTAATTTGGACGCACCCGATGGTACTCCTAGGTGACGAGGCTCAAGTGCAAGCTCGTTTCATTCCGTTTGGAGATAGTGCTAATCTTGACGCAAGTTAGGTGCATGGTTTGCGCTGAACTTACTGATAGAGGGGGAGTGCCTGATCTTTTAGTGAGTGGAGATAATTTTAATTTGGTGGTAGTAGACCCTCACGATCCGACTACGACGAGCGAACCCAAAGCGCCAATGCAATCGCTGAACCAACTCCCAATGGTTACCAACCTTGCCAGTACGAGGTCAGCCTGATCACGAAGATCAATTCCTGCACGTAATCGAAGAACGAACAAGAAAAAGACACGAGTAATCTTATTATCACTCGAAGGTGGAGTTCTGAATTACACGAGACAACGCAGATTGACGCGTGTTCGAGAGTAGCTAAAGCTAGATGTAAAACAAAACTCAAGTTGTAAAGAAAAGTGACTCCGACTAAATAAAAGGGCGGCGGCAGGAGAGTGGCGCGCGCCCAAAGAAAGGGTTGCGGCTCTAAACCCAAGGCACCCCACCTTGGACTGCTCTGTTGGCCCATCTTCTTATTCTGCTGGGCCTTCGTTCCTTAACAGCATGATGAAGTTTAATTCTCTTGCACGGGCCCGAGTGATTGGCCCAACTGGATGATCAACTGTAGGCGCCTGTGGTGGAGGAGTAACTGGAGGCGCCTGAGGTGCTGCTGGTGTAGATATACGCGTGGTGTCCTCATCACTTACCATAGGCTCAGAAAACGTTTAGGACGCACCCGATGGTACTCCTAGGTGACGAGGCTCAAGTGGAAGCTTGTTTGTGTCCTTATGGAGATAGTGCTAATCTTGATGCAAGATAGGTGCACCGTTTGTGCTGAACGTACCATAGGCTCAGAAATCATCCTGGTCGCACCCGATGGAGCTCCTTGGTGAGTGGGTCATGTGGAATCTCATTTCGGTCCGTTTGGAAACGGTGTTAGTGTTGGTGCAATATATTGGTGCACGGTTTGCACTGAATGTACCATAGGCTCGAAAATCGTTTAGGACGCACCCGTTGATACTCCTAGATAACGAGGCTCAAGTGGAGCCTCATTTCAGTCTGTTTGCAGATAGTGTTAATCTTAAAGCAATATTGGTACACTATTTGCGCCAAACATACCATTAGCTTAGAAAATGTTTTGATCGCAATCAATGGTACACTTAGGTGATGAGGCTCAAGTGGAATCTCATTTTACATCGTTTGGAGATAGTGCTAATCTTGACGTCAGATAGGTGCGCGGTTTGCGTCAAATGTACCATAGACTCAGAAATCATTTTCGATGCACGCAATGGTACTCCTAGGTGACAAGGCTCAAGTGGAAGGTCATTTCGGTCTAATTGGAGATAGTGCTAATCTTGACACAAGATAGGTGCATGGTTTGCGTCGAACGTTCAATTGGCTCAGAAATCTTTTTAGACACACTCGATGGAACTCCTAGGTGACGTCGGTCATGTGTAATCTCGTTTCGGTCTTTTTAGAGACAGTGTTAGTGACGGTGCAAGATAGGTGCAAGTTTTGCGCCAAATGAACCATAGGCTCAGAATCGTTGTGGACGCACCTGATGGTACTCCTAGGTGACGTGGCTCAAGTGGAAGCTCGTTACGGTCCGATTGGAGATACTGCTGGTCATAATGCAAGATAGGAGCACGGTTTGCGCCAAACGTACCATAGGCTCAGAAAATGTTTTGATCGCACAAGATGGAACTCCTACGTGACGTGGGTCATGTGGAATCTCGTTTCGGCTTGTTTGGAGACAGTGCTAGTGCCGGTGCATTATAGGTACTAGATAGTTGCACGGTTTGCACCAAACATACCATAGACTCAAAAACCATTTTGGACGCACTCGATGGTACACCTAGGTGATGAGGCTCAAGTGGAAGCTCGTTTTAGTCCGTTTGGAGATAGTGCTAATCTTGACGCAAGCTAGGTGCACGGTTTGCGCTGAACGTACCATAGGCTCAGAAATCATTTTGGACGCACACGATGGTACTCCGAGGTCACGAGGCTCAAGTGGAAGGTCGTTTGTGTCCATTTGGAGACAGTGCTAATCTGACGCAAGATAGGTGCGCCATTTGTACCGAACGTAGCATCGGCTCAGAAATCGTCCTAGATGCACCCGATGGAGTTCCTTGGTCAGTGGGTCATGTCGAATCTTGTTTCGGTCCGTTTGGAAACAATGTTAGTGTCGGTGCAATATATAGGTGCATAGTGTGCGCTGAACGTACCTGGTATGTGTCGAACATACCATAGGCTCAGAAATCGTATTGGATGCACCCGTTGGAACTCCTTGGTAAGTGGGCCATGTAGAACCTCATTTTGGTCCATTTGGAATCGGTGTTAGTGTCGTTGGAATATAGGTGCATTATTTGTGCTGAACATACCACAGGCTCAAAAATCGTTTTGGACGCACCCAATGGTACCCCTAATCTTAACGCAATATTGGTGCAATATAGCTTCCGTTTGAAGATAGTGCTAATCTTAACGCAATATTGGTGCACTGTTTGGTGTCATTGCAAGATAGGAGCACGGTTTGCGCCAAACATACCATTACGCCAAAGCAATTTCTGAGCCTATGGTATGTTTGGCGCAAACCGTGCTCCTATCTTGCAATGACACTTGCTAACAATATCTCCAAAATAGACTGGAACAAGATTCCTCATGACCCACGTCACCTAGGATTTCTGTCGGGTGCGTCCAAAATGATCTCCGAGCCTATGGTACATTTAGCACAAACCGTGCACCTATCTTGCATCGACACTAACACTGTCTCCAAACGGTCTAAACGAGATTCCACACGACCCATGTCACCTAGGATTACCGTAGGGTGTGTCGAAAACGATTTCTGAGCCTATTATACGTTTGGCGAAAACTATGCACCAATCTTACGTCAAGATTAGCACTATCTCTAAATGGACCAAAACGACCTTCCAATTGAGTCTCATCACCTAGGAGTTCCATTTGGTGCGTCCAAAACAATTTCCGAGTCTATGGTACGTTCGGCGTAAACGGTGCACATTGCATCAAGATTAGCACTATCTCCAAACGGACTGAAACGAGCTTCCACTTGAGCCTCGTCACCTAGGAGTACCATCAGGTGCGTCTAAAATGATTTCTGAGCCTATGGTACATTCGGCGCAAACCGTGCTCCTATCCACAGTTTGCGCTAAACGTACAATAGGCTCAGAAATCATTTTGGATGCACCCGACGGAAAATCCTAGGTGACGTGCGTCATGTGGAATCTGGTTCGGTCCATTTGGAGACATAGTTAGTGTCGTTGCAAGATAGGTGCATGGTTTGCGACGAGCATACCATAGGCTCAGAAATCATTTTGGACGTACCCGATGGTACTCGTAGGTGACGAGGCTCAAGTGGAAGCTCGTTTCAGTCTGTTTGGAGAAATTGCATATTGACGCAAGATCGGTGCACCATTTGCGCCGAACGTACCATTGCTCGAAAATCATTTTGGACGCACCTGATGGAACTCCCGGATGACGAGGCTCAAGTGGAAGCTTGTTTTGGTCCGTTTAGAGATAGTGCAAATCTTGACACAAGATAGGTGCTGCATCGACCGTACCATAGGCTCAGAAATCATTCTGGACGTACCCGATGTTACTCCTAGGTGACGAGGCGCAAGTGGAAGCTCGTTTCAGTCCGTTTGGAGATAGTGCTAATCTTGACGTAAGATAAGTGCACGGTTTGCGCTGAACGTAGCATAGGCTCGGAAATCTTTTTGGACGCACCAGATGGAACACCCAGGTGACGTGGGTCATGTGGAATCTCATTTTAGTCTGTTTGCAGATAGTGTTAGTGTCGATGCAAGACAGGTGCACTGTTTGCGCCAACGCACTATAGGCTCAGAAATTGTTTTGGATGCACACTATGGTTCTCATAGGTGACGAGGCTCAAGTGGAAGCTCGTTTCAGTCCATTTAGAGATAGTGCTAACCTTGACAAACTATAGGTCCATGGTTTGTGCTGAATGTACCATAGGCTCAGAAATCATTTTGGATGCACCTGATGGAACTCCTAGGAGATGAGGCTCAAGTGGAAGCTCATTTTAGTCTGTTTGGAGATAGTGCTAATCTTGACGCAAGATAGGTGCATAGTTTCCACTGAACGTACAATGGGCTCAGAAATCATTTTGGACCCACCCAACAGAAATCCTTGGTGACTTAGATCATGTGGAATCTCGTTCGGTCCATTTAGAGATAGTGTTAGTGTCAATGCAGCACCTATCTTTTGTCAAGATTTGCATTATCTCTAAACGGACTGAATGAGCTTCCACTTCAGCCTCGTCACCTAGGAGTACAATCGTGTGCGTCCAAAATGATTTATGAGCCTATAGGGTGTTCGGCGCAAACTGTGCACCTATCTTGCACCAACACTAACAATATCTGCAAACGGACCAAAATAAGATTCCACGTGACCCAGGTCACCTAGGAGTTCCATCGGGTACGTCCAAAATCATTTCTGAGTCCATGGTATGTTCCGCGCAAACTGTGCACCTATCTTGCATCAAGATTATCTCCAAACGGACCAAAACGAGCATACACTTGAGCCTCATCACCTAGGAGTTCCATCGAGTGTGTCCAAAATAATTTCCAAGGCCATGGTACGTTCGGTGCAAACCGTGCACCTATCTTGTGTAAAGATTAGCACTATCTCCAAATGGACTAAAATGAGCTTCCACTTGAGCTGCGTCACCTAGGAGTACCATCAGGTGTGTCCAAAACGATTTTCTGAGCTTATGGTATGTTTGGCGCAAACCGTCCACCTATCTTGCATCAACACTAACACTGTCTCCAAATATACCGAATGAGATTCCACATGACCCACATCACCTAGGATTTCCGTCGGGTGCGTCCAAAAAGATTTTTGAGCCTATTGTATGTTCAACACAAACTGTGCACCTATCTAGCGTCAAGATTAGCACTATCTCCAAATCGACCAAAACGAGCTTGCACTTGAGCCTCATCACCTAGGAGTTCCATCGAGTGCATCCAAAATGATTTTCGAACATATGGTACGTTCGGTGCAAACCGTGCACCTATCTCGCGTCAAGATTAGCACTGTCTCCAAACAGACCAAAACGAGCTTCCACTTTGGCCTCGTCGCCTAGGAGTACCATCAGGTGCATCCAAAACAATTTCTGAGGCTATGGTATGTTTGGCGCAAACCGCACTCCTATATTGCACCGACACTAGCTAGCACTATCTCAAAACGGACCAAAACGAGATTCCACATGACGCACGTCACCTAGGATTTCCGTCAGGTGCGTCCAAAACGAATTTTGAACCTATGGTATGTTCAACGCAACTGTGCACCTATCTTGCATCAAGATTAGCACTATCTCCAAACGGATAAAACGACCTTTCACTTGAGCCTCATCACTTAGGAGTTCTATCGGGCGCGTCCAAAATGAATGCCGAGCCTATGGTATGTTCGGAGCAAACCATGCACCTATCTTGCGTCAAGATTATCTCCACACGGACCAAAATGAGGTTCCACTTGAGCCTAATCACCTAGGAGTTCCATTGGGTGCATCCAAAATGATTTTCGAGCCTTTGGTACGTTCGGCGCAAACCATGCACCTATCTTGCGCTAAGATTAGCACTATCTCTAAACGGACTAAAACGAGCTTCCACTTGAGCCACATCACCTAGGAATACAATCATGTTCATCCAAAACGGTTTCTGAGCCAATAATACGTTTGGCGCAAACCGTGCACCTATCTTGCACTGACACTACACTATCTGCAAACGGGCTGAAATAAGATTCCACATGACCCACGTCACCTAGGGGTTCCATCGGGTGCGTACAGAAAGATTTGCGAGCCTACGCTACGTTCGGCAAAAACCGTGCTCCTATCTTGCGTTAAGGTTAGCACTATCTCTAAACGGACTTAAACGAGCTTCCACTTGAGCCTCATCACCTAGGAATACCATCGTGTGCGTCCAAAACGGTTTTTGAGCCAATAGTACATTTGGCGCAAACCGTGCACCTATCTTGCACCAACACTAACACTATCAACAAACGGACTGAAATGAGATTCCACATGACCCACGTCACCTAAGAGTTCCACTGGGTGCGTCCAAAATGATTTCTAAGCCTATGGTACATCCGGCGCAAACCGTGCACCTATCTTGCGCTAAGATTAGCACTATCTCTAAACGGACGAAAATGAGCTTCCACTTGAGCCACATCACCTAGGAATACCATCGTGTGCATCCAAAACGGTTTCTGAGCCAATAGTACGTTTGGCGCAAACCGAGCACCTATCTTGCACTGACATTACACTATCTGCAAACAGGCTAAAATGAGATTCCACATGACCCACATCACCTAGGGGTTCTGTCAGGTGCGTACAGAAAGATTTGCGAGCCTACGCTACGTTCGGCGCAAACCGTGCTCCAATCTTGCGTTAAGGTTAGCACTATCTCCAAACAAACTTAAACGAGCTTCCACTTGAGGCTCATCACCAAGAAATACCATCGTATGCATCCAAAACGGTTTTTGAGCCAATAGTACATTTGGCACCAACCGTGCACCTATCTTGCACCGACACTAGCACTATCTGCAAATGGACCAAAATAAGATTCCACATGACCCACATCACCTAAGAGTTCCACCGGGTGCGTCGAAAATGATTTCTAAGCCTATGGTACGTTCGGCACAAACCGTGCACCTATCTTGCGTGAAGATTAGCACTATCTTCAAACGGACAAAAACGAGCTTCTACTTGAGCCTCATCACCTAGAAGTACCATCGGGTGCGTCCAAAATAATTTGTGAGCCTGTGGTATGTTTGGCGCAACCGTGCTCCTATCCTGCAAAGACACTAGCTAACACTATCTCCAAGCGGATTAAAACAAGATTCCACATGACCCACGTCACGTAGCATTTTCGTCGGGTGCGTCAATTGCATTAAGATTAGCACTATCTCCAAACGGGCCAAAATGAGGTTCCACTTGAGCCTCATCACCTAGGAGTTCCATCAAGTGCGTCTAAAATGATTTTCGAGCCTATGATACGTTCGGCGCAAACCGTGCACCTATCTTGCGTCAAGATTAGCACTATCTCCAAACGGACTGAAACGAGCATCCACTTGAGCCTCATCACCTACGAATACCATCGTGTGTGTCCAAAACGGTTTTTGAGCCCATAGTATGTTTGGCGCAAACCGTGCACCTATCTTGCATCGACACTAACACTATCTACAAATGGATCGAAATAAGATTTCGCATGACCCAGAGCACCTAGGAGTTCCATCAAGTGTGTCCAAAATGATTTTCGAGCCTATGGTATGTCCGGCGCAAACCGTGCACCTATCTTGCGTCAAGATTAGCACTACCTCCAAACGGACCAAAACGAGCATCCACCTGGGTCTCGTCACCTAGGAGTACCATCGGGTGCGTCCAAAACAATTTCTGAGCCTATGGAATGTTTGGCGCACACCGTGCTCCTATCTTGCACTGACACTAGCTAACAGTATCTCCAAATGGATCAAAACGAGATTCCACATGACCCACGTCACCTAGGATTTCCGTCAGTTGCGTCTATAACGATTTCTGAGCTTATGGTACATTCATCGCAAACTGTGCAACTATCTTGCGTCAAGATTAGCACTATCTCCAAATGGACCAAAACAAGCTTCCACTTGATCCTCATCACCTAGGAGTTCCATCAAGTGCGTCCAAAATGATTTTCGAGCCTATGGTATGTTCAGCACAAACCATGCACCTATCTTGCGTTAAGATTAGCACTACCTCCAAACGGACCAAAACGAGCATCCACCTGGGTCTCGTCACCTAGGAGTACCATCGGGTGCGTCCAAAACAATTTCTGAGCCTATGGAATGTTTGGCGCACACCGTGCTCCTATCTTGCACTGACACTAGCTAACAGTATCTCCAAATGGATCAAAACGAGATTCCACATGACCCACGTCACCTAGGATTTCTGTCAGTTGCGTCTATAACGATTTCTGAGCTTATGGTACATTCATCGCAAACTATGCAACTATGTTGCGTCAAGATTAGCACTATCTCCAAATAGACCAAAACAAGCTTCCACTTGATCCTCATCACCTAGGAGTTCTATCAAGTGCGTCCAAAATGATTTTCGAGCCTATAGTACGTTCAGTCCAAACCGTGCACCTATCTTGCATCAAACTTAGCACTATCTCCAAACTGACTGAAATGAGCTTGCACTTGAGCCTCGTCACCCAGGAGTACCATCAGGTGCGTCCAAAATGATTTCTGAGCCTATGGTACATTCGGCACAAACGTTGCACCTATCTTGCATCGACACTAACAATGTCTCCACATGGACCGAACGAGATTCCACATTACCCACGTCACCTAGGATTTCCGTCGGGTGCGTCCCAAACAATTTATGAGGCTATTGTACGTTCAACGCAAACTGTGCACCTATCGTGCATCAAGATTAGCACTATCTCCAAATGGACCAAAATGAGCTTTTCACTTGAGCCTCATCACCTAGGAGTTCCATCGGGTACGTCCAAAATGATTTTTGAGCCTATGCTACGTTCGACGCAAACCGTGCAGCTATCTTGCATCAAGATTAGCACTATCTCCAAACTGACCAAAATGAGCTTTTCACATGAGCCTCATCACCTAGGAGTTTCATCGGGTGCATCCAAAATGATTTTTGAGCCTATGGTACGTTCGACGTAAACCGTGCAGCTATCTTGCGTCAAGATTAGCACTATCTCCAAACGAACTGAAACGGGCTTCCACTTGATCCTCGTCACCAAGTAATACCATCGTGTGCGTCCAAAACGGTTTCTAAGCCAATAGTACGTTTGGCGCAAGTCGTGCACCTTTCTTTCACCAACACTAACACTATCTGTAAATGGATCAAAATGAGAATTCACATGACCCACATCACCTAGGAGTTCCTTTGGGTGCATCCAAAATGATTTTCGAGCCTATAGTATGTTCAGCACAAACCATGCACCTATCTTGCGTTAAGATTAGCACTACCTCCAAATGGACCAAAACAAGCTTCCACCTGAGCCTCGTCACCTAGGAGTACCATCGGGTGCATCCAAAACAATTTCTGAGCCTATCGTATGTTTGACGCAAAGCGTGTTCCTATCTCGCACCGACACTAGCTAACACTATCTCTAAATGGACCGAAACAAGATTCCACATGACCCACGTCACCAAGGATTTCTGTGAGTTGCGTCCATAATGATTTCTAAGCCTATGGTATGTTCAGTGCGTCAAGATTAGCACTGTCGGTACCAACAGTACGGGGGTACCCGCACCTATCGCCAAAAAACTAACACGACCGAAACCGCAATAAAAGATAGCCCGCCTCGACCGCGTATCCAGTCAGTCTCGTATGAGGCCCGCTCGACGGGGCGCCTCGACCGCGCCCCGGCTCCGACTCGTATGAGGCCCGCTCGACGGGGCGCCTCCACCGCGCCCCGGCTCCAACTCGTACGAGGCCCGCTCGATGGGGCGCCTCGACCGCGCCCTGGCTCTGACTCGTACGAGGCCCGCTCGACGGGGCGCCTCGACCGCGCCCCATCCCGTGCCACAAGGTACCTCGACAGCGCTCCGACCCGCGCGAGGCTCGACCGCCCGCTGGGGAGAACTCCGACTCGCGTTAGCCCGGACCGAGCACCTCGACACCTTTTCTTTACCTATCCTAGGACAAAAGCCGTAGCATTCAATGCGGTTACCTACTACCACCTACCGGCATGGCTGCGGCCAGGATTGACGTGGGAACAATACCCGTGTCAGATCTCACTGTTTTACCGCCCATCCCGTGATGGGAGGTGAAACCCGTCACTATACCCACCTTACCGCACACTGTTCACCAACAATCACCCTCGAGGGAGGATAAGACAAGGCCCGTTCTCCGCGATATCGAGGGTTCTGCCTTATCCATCCGGCCTCGACCCGGCCTTGACCCGACCTCGACCCAACCTCGACGCTCGGTATAGTTCAACGGCAAGGGAAGGACGGTATGGCACGGCGCTCCGAGTCATTTCGTCATCTTGTCTCCCACAACGTCAGGGTGTCCAGGGATGGCCAGCCATTCCCCAGGCACGTCGCTATAGTCAACTCAACAGGAGTCGACAAAACGTCACCTCAAGGCTCCCCGTCGTCTTGGCCTCCTCTCACCCTATAAAAGGGCAGGCCAGGGCTCAACGGAGGAGGGGGACAAAGACGAAACAAAAAAAACAAGACAAGAGATCGACATCTCAAGCAACCACCTTTTTCCTCTTTTCTCTTTGAGACTTGGGCTCGACACCCTCTCTCGCATGCTTGTAACCCCTACACGATCACCTCGGTGCAAGGAAATACAAACATCTCCCCCCCGCTGGACATAGGGCCTTCTTTTGCCCGAACCAGGATAAACCCCCGTGTGTTCTCCTTGCATCACCATCCAGGAAAGAGACACGCAGCATTTACTCGTTGGTTTAGGACCCCCTCGGGTCCGAACACCGACAGTTGGCGTGCCAGGTAGGGGAACGCTGCGTGCAAACGTCGCTTTCTCGCCTTTCTTCCAGGATGGCTAACCCCGAACGCCCTATCCCGTTGGCCACGATGATCTGGTTCGGGAGTTTGGAGTTCATGTCGCTCGGCTCTGGCTACGACATGGTCCTACTTCCGCCCAGGCACCCAACCGATGAGGACTACGAGCTCTCCCTGCCCGGGGGAGCAATCCACCGGCACTGTCGCTCCAGGCGGGCGCGGGCCGCCCGACGACGACGAGCCCGGCACAACCACCGTCTTCACCTCGCGGAGGGCGATGGGGTCCCCCGGTCCGGCACCCCCAGCCAGGCGCCAGCCTAGATCTCCTTTTGGAAGGTTTGGGAAGAACAAGCTTGGCTGAGGGTGACATGCCGACGGAGAATCCCACAGCTCCCCCGTCCGGTGAGACACCACTGTCCGGAGCATCCATTTCAGCAGGGACAGCGACATCTTCATCACCATTCCCGTTTGGGCTAGACTCGGCTGCCCGGGTGTACGCATCCTCCGTGAGCACCCGCATGAGTGCTTATGAGGAACTCCCCGGGCACCATCTACGCTCCACTCTGGACCTCGTTGCATCCACACCGGCTTCTGATTATCGGGACTCTACGGAGACACCGAAAACAGAGCCTCGTGTGACTACTTTACGTCGCCGCCTCAGTGACGATTGGCAACGGCCACACATTCCCCCGTCATATTACTACTTTGGCGCTCCTGACTCTGACTCGGTTGACGACACCTATGATCCGACCCGCGAGTGCTTCAACATCGACGTTGAAAGCACTTCAGAATCAGAGGACGAAGAGCCAGTCGAAGAAAGGCACACGCCACCTCATGACGAGCTTCCTGCCGAGCGAGACGAGCCTCAGTTCCTTGCGGATCAAGGAGCGCAGCTCGAACAGATTCGCGAGTTGCAGGACTAGCTTGACGAGGAACGGGAAAACCTAGATCTACTCCAACAAACCCTCGAGCGTGAGCGGAACACGCACTTGGCGGAAGAGCTCACGAGAGAGCTCGTGACGTCAATCGTCGCATCGACGAGGACCGGGCGGTTGACCCCCCGGTTTTCGCCCGAGCTAGCCAGAACGTCGTCGCCGCCGCCATGCTCCTCCGCAACATGCCCGAGCCATCAAACCCCGATGCCCGTCGGGCTCGAGATGAAATCCGAGAACTCCTCGAGACCGCCGCCATGCAGCAGGCCAAGAGCTCTGCCTCGAGGCGACGCGAGGCAGCCTTGGAGCGGATCCTCGAGTCTTCCCGATAGGAGAGAGAAGCCTCGGTTCACCCCGAGCCTGCCCGGCGAAACCGGGTAGCACCGGCCCCTGAGCCCACCGGCAACGACCGCGAGCCTCGAGACAACCGTGGCAACATCGTCGAGCGCCGCACGCGCAAACACGGTGACGGTGTGGCTCGAGGCTACCACGTCCACAGGGGCGGACGCTACGACAGGTCGGAAGATCATAGCCCTTCACCCGAGCCCCCGGGTCCTCGGGTCTTCAGTAAGGCAATCCGTGAGACGGTGCCCCCGGCTCGGTTCCGCCTCCCCACGACTCTCACTAAGTACAACGGCGAAACCAAACCCAAACTTTGGCTCGCCGATTTCCGCTTGGCGTGTCAGTTGGGCGGGGCCACCGACGACCGGGTCATCATTCGACAACTCCCCCTGTTCCTCTCCGACACCGCCCGAGCACGGCGAGGCTGTTTTGGAGTCGGTAATCTTGGCTACAGACCTCGACGGTCTCGCCAATACGATTCCCGACCCAAAACGCCATGCCGGTAGCTTCGAGCCCGCCAAAGATGTCAAACTCGTACCCCTCGACCCCGCTGATCCCAAGGGAAAGGCACTGAGCATCAGTGCCACCCGCGATCCTAAATAGGAAGCAGTGCTCGTCGACTTTCTCCGCGCAAACGCCGACATCTTTGCGTGGAGTCCCTCGGATATGCCGGGCATACCCAGGGAAGTCGCCGAGCACGCCTTGGAGATCCGGGCCGGATCCAAACCGGTGAAGCAACGCCTGCGTCGCTTCGATGAGGAGAAGCGCAGGGTCATCGGCGAGGAGATACACAAACTGTTGGAGGCCGGGTTCGTCAATGAGGTTCATCATCCCGAGTGGCTAGCTAATCCTGTATTAGTTAGGAAAAAGAGTGGGAAATGGAGGATGTGCGTAGACTATACCGGTTTAAATAAAGCATGTCCAAAAGTTCCCTTTGCTTTGCCACGCATTGACCAAATCATTGATTCCACTGCGGGATGTGAAACTCTCTCATTCTTAGATGCATACTCCGGCTACCACCAAATCAAAATGAAGGAGTCCGACCAGCTCGCGACTTCATTCATCACCCCATTCGGCATGTATTGCTACGTTATGATGACCTTCGGTCTCCGGAACGCGGGGGCAACGTACCAGCGATGCATGCAACATGTTTTTGGAAAGCACATTGGGTCGACCGTCGAAGCTTACGTCGACGACATCGTGGTCAAAACCCAACAAGCCGACGATCTGGTCAGCGACCTCGACGTTGCATTCAAGTGCCTCAGGGCAAAAAACATCAGACTCAATCCAGAAAAATGCGTCTTCGGCGTCCCACGAGGTATGCTTTTAGGGTTCATCATATCTAAACGCGGCATTGAGGCCAACCCTGAAAAAATCTCTGCAATAACCAAAATGGGCCCCATCCGAGATCTAAAGGGCGTATAGAGGGTCACAGGTTGCTTAGCGGCACTCAGCCGTTTCATTTCGCGCCTCGGCGAAAAAGCACTCCCTCTGTACCGTCTCTTGAAGAAATCAGACCATTTTTCCTGGAACCTTGAGGCTGAGGAGGCTCTCACGAAACTCAAAGCCACCCTCTCTAACTCACCGATCCTCGTCCCCCCAACCCTGGGGGAACCACTCCTACTCTACGTCGCCGCGACATCACAAGTAGTCAGTGCTGCCCTGGTTGTTGAGCGGGCCGAGGAGGCACATACCTTGCTCGTCCAAAGGCCGGTCTATTTCGTTAGCGAGGTGCTCTCAGAAACAAAGTGTCGATACCCACAAATCCAGAAACTGCTATATGCTGTCATCTTGACGCGGCGCAAGCTCCGACACTACTTCGAGGGTCACCCGATTACTGTGGTTTCTTCTTTCCCCTTGGGAGAGATAGCCCAGAACCGGGAAGCCTCGGGTAGGGTTGCCAAATGGGCGGTCGAACTCATGGGCGAGGCATTGTCCTATGCGCCGCGAAAGGCTATCAAGTCGCAGGTGTTAGCGGATTTTCTGGCTGAGTGGACTGACACACAACTCCCCCCTGCCCAGCTTTAGGCGGAGCTGTGGACCATGTACTTCAATGGGTCATTAATGAAAACGGGAGCAGGCGCAGGCTTGCTCTTCGTCTCACCCCTCGGGATTCACATGCGCTACGTCGTCCGGCTTCATTTCCCTGCGTCTAACAACGTCGCCGAGTACGAGGCACTCATCACGGGGTTGAGAATCGCCGTCGAGCTCGGGGTCCGACACCTTGACGTCCGAGGCGACTCCCAACTCATGATCGATCAGGTCATGAAGAACTCGAGCTGCCGTGACCCCAAGATGGAAGCCTACTGCCAAGAAGTACGGCGCCTCGAGGACAAGTTTCACGGCCTCGAGCTCAACCACATCGCACGCAGGTATAATGAGGCCGCTGATGAACTGGCAAAAATCGCGTCCAGTCGAGCCACGGTTCCACCGGACGTCTTCGCGAAAGACCTTCAGCAGCCATCCGTCGACCTCAGGCCCGACGGGGGGGTCGACAGGGCGTCGCTCGACCCTCCACCTGAGGCAGAAGCCCCCTCGACCGGGGCTGAAGCCATGCAGGTGGAAGACCTAATGCCACCGTCCGACCTCGAGCCCGACTGGCGCGTCCCGTACCTCGACTACCTCAGCCAAGGGGACCTCCCGTCGGATAAGACTGAGGCTCGACGGATCACACGCCGGGCCAAAACTTTTGTGATCATGGGCGACAGCAGAGAGCTCTATCGTCGTAGCCCTACCGGTATCCTCCAACGTTGCATCACAAAAGAGCAAGGCAGGAATCTGCTCGGCGATCTTCACTCGGGGGCTTGCGGTCACCACGCAGTACCTCGAACCCTCGTCGGAAACGCCTTTTGACAAGGATTCTATTGGCTGACCGTGGTCTCCGACGCTGTCAAGCTAGTACGCTCCTGTGAGGGTTGTCAGTACTATGCGAGACAAACCCATCTTCCGGCACATGCCCTGCAAACCATCCCCATCACATGGCCGTTTGCCGTTTGGGGGCTCGACCTTGTCGGACCACTGAAAAGGACAACTGGCGGCTTCACCCACTTGCTCGTCGCAATCGACAAATTCTCCAAGTGGATCGAGGCCCGCCCTATCACCAACATCAGGTCCGAGCAAGCTGTGCTCTTCTTCACTGACATTATTCATCGCTTTGGGGTCCCCAACTATATCATCACAGACAACGACACCCAGTTCACTGGCCGAAAGTTTTTGGATTTCTATGGCAACCACCACATCCGAGTGCTCTGGTCAGCCGTGGCTCATCCAAAAACAAACGGTCAGGTGGAACGTGCCAACGGCATGGTCCTACAAGGCCTGAAGCCCAGAATCTTTGACAAATTAAATAAACATGGCAAAAGATGGGCTGCCGAGCTACCCTCGGTCCTGTGGAGCCTAAGAATAACACCGAGTCGAGCCACGGGGTTCACTCCGTTCTTCTTAGTCTACGGGTCTAAGGCTATGCTACCAACCGATATAGAATACGGATCCCCAAGGTTGAAGGCTTACAACGAAAGATATAACGACGCCACAAGACAGGACACCCTCGACCAGCTCGAGGAAGCCTGAGATGTGACTCTGTTGCATTCTGCCAGGTACCAGCAGGGTCTCCGACGCTACCACGACAGACACGTCCGCAAGCGTGACCTCAACGTCGGCGACTTGGTGCTACGGCGGAACCAGAACACCAAGGGACGGCACAAGCTCACACCACCATGGGAAGGGCCGTACATCATCGCAGAAGTACTAAAGCCGGGCACCTACAAGCTATCCAATGAGAAGGGCGAAATCCTCACCAACGCTTGGAACATTGAACAGCTACGTCGCTTCTTTCCTTAAAAAGCCTCGAGACTCTGTATTTTCTTTTTCGTCAATAAAGAATACAGCGATGTTCAAACTTTCGTTTCGTAATGAGGAAGGATCGACCCTGCACTCCCAGAGTCGACCCTCCCTCGGGGGCTGCAAGGGGGGAACCCCCGGTCCCCAAAAAAACTTAGGCTCTTTTTTAAAATTTAAGAACCGCTTCTTAGATCGACTTCGCTGAAAGAGCACCCTAGGGTTCGAGAGGGCTCTCGAGTCTGGAGCATCACCTATGCCTCCGAGGCTACGGTACCTCCACTCACCCCTTACACCTTTTAGAGGTACGCCTTCACGATAGGAAGATCTAAACAACGGTTCCTAAATTTAAAAGAACATACCCCCTGTCGCTTAGATCAGGCTCTCACACGATTTACAAGGCCGCAACATCACCCTGAAGCTCGAGGGTAGTTGAGCCGTGAGATCACTTACGCCTCCGAGGCTATGGTACCTCCACTCGCTCCCTTACGCCAAAGGATGCAGCTGCGTGCTAAGTAAATCACGCGAGAACACGGTCTGAGCGATAAAGGGAAGAAAAGCTCGAGTAAAACTAAATCAACCACGAACCGGTTTATGTTTTGAGTTTTTAAGGCCTCTGCGGCCACCACGACCAAAATTCGAAATACTAACTCATTACATGGGCCTTCATGCCTAGATTTGGCTCACAGGCCCTCGTCGTCGGCTGGCGGAACCACCTCGGCTTCAAAAAGCGAGGCCAGACGGCTTCCTGGCTCTTCGGCGGCTTCGATCAGCTCCACGCAAGCATCCACGTTCTCCTCGTCTGTCCGATCTGGGTCTGTGATGAAGCCCTTGGCGACGAGATTCATGTCAAACACAAACCCTGAACGGACGACGGCCAGCGCCCTCTTCACGCCGTGATGGAGGCCGTCCCGTATCTTCACCCGGGCAAGGCGGCCCAGCGCCACCATCCAGCGGACGAAGGAGTTCCCTGGAACATCTTCCTCGGTGTTGGCGTCGGGCTCGACCCCCAGGCCGTCACACACGGTGGTGATCGCGCCCTAGAGAAGTTGGGTCCTCCGGATCTCGGCTTCGAGGAGGCTCTGGAAGGAGTTGGCAGAAGATTGGGCCTCTCGATTCTCTCTCTCCAGCTCTGAAACACGATAAACAAATTAATACCCAACGCGGGGCCTTCAACGTCGTGGCCGTGACAATCACACTTACCCTCGATGTGGGTCTGCAGGCCCATGACCTCGTCACGAAGCCCCCCGCAAGTTCACTCGAGCCCCAGGAAGGCGCTGTCCTTGTCACTGATGGCTTCCTTTAGCGCCTCGATCTCCTGCCGAGCAGACTCGAGAGCTGCGTCCTTCTCTTGGACGGCTCCCTTCAGCGTCGTGACCTCGACGTTGAGGGTGTCGCGCTGAAGGCTAACCTGGGAAACATCCTCCTCGAGCTCCTTCACCCGCATGGACAGGGGCTCGAGATCCCTGCGGGCCTGGGCAGCCTCCTCCCGAGCCTTGTCCATGCCAGTGCGCATCACGGCCTCGGCTGCCCATGCCTGCGTCGCTTCTTCTTTCACCACCGCGTACGCGACGCGCAGCTCAGCCATCTCGGCGTTTCGATCGGACAGCCGTTTCCGGGCCTCCTCGACCAGAACCCGTTGCTAGGACAGCGCGCCCCACACGCCACTCTCATCCCGAATGAAGAGCGACTTGCGGCGGGAGTACTCCTTCAGCTCCTGAACGCAATCCGAAAAGGTCACAAAGCCGAGGGATAAAGACACCAAGAAAACTACGGAGAAAGCCGACGGGCCGATCATACCTCGGTGGCATCTCCCATACTCCGCACGGCACCAGACGCCACTCGGAGCAACCGATCAAGATGCCGGCGGACGCCCTCGAGGTATTCCCATCGGTGCACCTCATCTTTGTCGCTCAAGACAAAGATGGGCTCGGCGTCGGGGTTCGTAGCGTCCCTAAACTAAAGGGACAGCCCCCCCACCTCGGCAGCTCCGTCTCTGCCCGCGCTATCGCCAGCGCGGCGATGTCGGGCCACGACGAGGATGACCCGGCCGGGGCGTCTCCCGGTCCCGCGGAAGGACCGGCCTCGCCCGTAGTGTTCACCTCTCCAACGGCCGTCGAGGCACCGGCCTGATCCGCGACCTCACCCCCCTCGACCCCCATCGCTTGTTTTCCTTTGTCCAGGGGGATGTCGTCGAGGGTAAGGTGAGGGCGGGCACCAACGGCCGCCGACGCCTCCGGAGCCGGCGCCTCGACCGACGACGGCTCCGGTACCCGCGCCTCGACCGCTGGCACCTCCGGAGCCGGCGCCTCTTCTTCCGGTGCTCCGGATAGGGTCTCGATCGCCCCGCCCTCCACCATGCCCGCTGGCTCCGCCAACGGGTCTTGTTGCGGCCGCGACCCCCTCGCCAGGGTCGCCTCTTGTCCTGACGCCGACGCGACCTCCTCCATGGTCACGTCCGCACCCGCCCGCTCCGCATCGTGGACGGGTGCCTCGCCCGTCACGACCTCAACGGTAGCCTCGGCCGTCGCCGATGACCTGGGCCCCATCTCGACCGTATCGAGCGCCGCTACCTCTGCCGGTTTGGACCCCTCAACAGCAGGATCCGGGCCAGCAACCACCACGGCGTCGGCTGACCCCTGCTGTTGTCGCAGGCGCCCCTTCGCGGCCTCGACCTCCCGGACCCAGGCCGCATCCTGCTCTGCCGTCCGGTTGAGGACAACGGCGCTGGCCCGCAGCGACTTCACGGGAGTAAGCCCCATCGTCTCCGCCTTTCGCTTTAGCCTACAAAGTGAGAAGAAACGTCAGCCGACGGATCCAGAGAAAGGCAGGACAACCGAGCTGAGATACTTACCCGGAAATCGGCACCAAGTGCCTCAACCCCGCGCGACCCGAGCCTCCCGGGACGGCCGATGGTGGCCTCGCGGCGGCCTCACCAGCAGACCGAGCGCTCCTGGGAGCCTCGGCCGACGCACCGCCCTGCGCCCTCTGTGCCTCCGAGGCCAGCTGGCCTTGGGTTCTTACGCCTACCGACGCCACCGCCGATGACGACGCCGGTACTGCCGTCCCAGCCCCTGCCCGAGCCTGCGGGGCCTAGGCTGGTGCGGACGTCCCTGTTGACCCCTCTCGACGGGTCCAGGGTAAAGCGGCCCCTCCCGTCGAGGGGCCCGTCTCCTTCTCCGCCTTCTTCCCCTCGGGCTCCTTGACTACGACGACCGAGGAGGACGCCCCCCCGATGGGCTCCAGCAGGGGGCGAATATCGGGAAGGTCCCCAAGCCCAGTCGCGATCTCATATCGCGACAGGGCATCGTCGTCTTCGCCGCTGCTGTCGTCGTCCTCCCCCGAGACCGTCTCGGAAGGCAACGGCACCAGGGGGACCCCGTCGATGGTCTGCTGGTGCCGAAGCTTCTTCAACGCCTCCGCCTCCTTGGCCTTGCGGATCGCCCGCTTCTTGGTCGTCTCCTTGGTCTGCTTCTTCTTGGAAGCATGCTGGCGTCGAGCCTCCCGGGCGGGCCAGTCCTCTGGGACTGGCGGACGCGTTTCTCGCAACGCCGACAGATCCTATACGCCGGTCTCGACCACATTAGCGAAATCCACAGATAAACGAAAATAGCAACACCTCATCCCCGGGATACCTACCATGGACTCGAACCCCTCGGTAGGCCTCATGGGAACCCGGTTGGCCTCCTCCACCTTGAAGTTCCCAACCATCCGGCGCGCTCGCCGGAGGACCTCCTCAAGGGCGAGGGATTTGTGCGACATCCGGGTCCACTCCAGATTTGCCTCCGGAGTCATCTGGTCCAGACGGAGACGACGCCGGCATAGCGGCATCACTCTGCGGCGATGGAAGGCCGCGGCCACCGCCGTAGCCGTCAAGCCCCGAAGGCGAAGCTACTGCAGCGCCGCCAGCAGCGGGTCCAAGTGCGGCTTCTCGGCCTCCGGCACTCCGTAGGACCAGCGCTCCTCTCGAGCGGTCAACACACGGCCGGTGTACCTCAGCAATTGATTTTCATCATTGCGGAGGTAGAACCAACCTTCGTGCCACCCACTGTTCGAAGAGATGAGGTGGGCCGGGATGTACAGATCCGCCCGACCCGACCTCACCTGCAGCACGCAACTCCCCACTCGAGCCGCGCACAGGACGCCCTTCTCCCCTGCCTTCTTGGCAAAGAGCTCGGCCTTGAAAAGGTGAAGCCACAGGTTCCACTGTGGCTCCACCCCAAGGTAGCCCTCGCAGACCGCCACGAAGATGGCGGCCTGCGCGACGGCGTTGGGGGAAAGATGGTGAAGCTCCACCCGGTAGTGGTGGAGGAGCGCGCGCATGAAGACCGACGCCGGCACGCCAAACCCCGCTCGTGGAAGCAGACGAAGCTCACCACGTACCCTTTAGGGGGCACCGGCTCCCGGTGGGTAGGGGACGGCGCCATCCACTCCGGCTGCGACCGGCTCGTCCTTGGCCCCAGCAGCCCGTCCTCCACCAACTCTTCCAACCTCCTCTCCGTTACCGAGGAGGCGGCCCAGTCGTCGGCGGGAAGGATCTGGCTCTTTCCTGCCATTGGTGCTGTCGGAAGGGGGATGGATGAAAAGGATGTGGTGGCAGCGACGACGCGGGCGGAGAACGCGATAAGGCAAAGATTGTCTGAGCAGAAGATTGCAGGAACGCAAGGGACCGGTGGGGAACGCAGACCCCTAAGCCTTAACTTTATATACCCAGGCGAAAGCCCAACGGCCGCGCGAGAAGGTAGGAATAGTTTCCCGCATTAAATGCGCCCACCTAACCGTTTCCTTACATCTCGCAGGAGTCGGGCACGTGGCCGTCCCCCACGTCGTGACCATACGCCACGTCGCCCACTACCGCGCCGATCTCGCCTCCCAAAAAGATGCGCCCGGCTAACGGACGAGGGAGGGATCCGCGGACGAATATCCCCAGGTATGAGGAAAATGGGCCCGAAGCCCGCAATAAGTCTCGAGGGAGCGAAAGTTGGCCCTCGAACAGGGTTCGACAGCTGCCCTCGAGCGATAGAGTTAGGGACGACCCAGGGTGCGCCCGTACATGGCCAAGGGCTCGAGCCACGCTCTCGAGGCACCCCAGGATGTATTCGAGGCCGAAGGAGAAGGTCGTCGTAGGAATCCCTCCGGGGGAGGCATCGAGCCCTCGAATCCTGTCGAAGGGAATCGAGATCCACACGACCACTTCTTGGCATCTTTGAGGGTGCCTCCGGGCCACTAGCCGACCCTAACGAATGGGGCACAGGCTCTCACTCGAATTCCCCCGCTAGCAGCTCACTGGAGATCGTCGGAACTCACGCCCAAACGAGGGTAGTACGGCGTTCTCCACCCCTCCTCCTTTTTTCGGAAAGGGAGCGTGAGGGTCGCAAAAGACGGCCGGGACTCTGATCGACCTCGTGCGCACGAGGCTCGGGGTCCCGACCGCAGAAACGGGCCCTGAGCCCGGAATAAGCCTCGAGGGAGCTAAAGCTGGCCCTCGAACAGGGTTCGACAGCTGCCCTCGAGCAACAGAGTTAGGGACAACCCAGGGTGCGCCCGTACATGGCCAAGGGCTCGAGCCACGCTCTCGAGGCACCCCAGGATGTATTCGAGGCCGAAGGAGAAGGTCGTCGTAGGAATCCCTCCGGGGGAGGCTTCGAGCCCTCAAATCCTGTCGAAGGGAATTGAGATCCACACGACCACCTCTTGGCATCTTTGAGGGCGCCTCCGGGCCACTAGCCGACCCCTAACGAACGGGGCACGGGCTCTCACTCGAACTCCCCCGCTAGCAGCTCACCGGAGATCGTCGGAACTCGCGCCCAAACAAGGGTAGTGCGGCGTTCTCCACCCCTCCTCCTTTTTCGAAAAAGGAGCGTGAGGGTCGCGTAGCAAAAGACGGCCGGGACCCTGATCGACCTCACACGCGCGAGGCTCGGGGGCTTGGCCACAACGAATCGTTCCCTAATCAACCGCGTACAAGACCTCGGAGGAGTCTCAATACTCCACCGAGGCCTCGGGGGCTACACCCGGCGCGTGCGCTCGCGCGCCCCCGCCGGAAACAATCACGGCGCTACGACTCCAGTTCTGACCAACTTCTGGGAGAGTGATCACACACTCACCCAAAGGCTCGGGGGCTACTGTCGGTACCAACAGTACGGGGGTACCCGCACCTATCGCCAAAAAACTAACACGACCGAAACCGCAATAAAAGATAGCCCGCCTCGACCGCGTATCCAGTCAGTCTCGTACGAGGCCCGCTCGACGGGGCGCCTCGACCGCGCCCCGGCTTCGACTCGTACGAGGCCCGCTCGACGGGGCGCCTCGACCGCGCCCCGGCTTCGACTCGTACGAGGCCCGCTCGACGGGGCGCCTCGACCGCGCCCCGGCTCCGACTCGTACGAGGCCCGCTCGACGGGGCGCCTTGACCGCGCCCCATCCCGTGCCGCAAGGTACCTCGACAGCGCTCCGACCCGCGCGAGGCTCGACCGCCCGCTCGGGAGAACTCCGACTCGCGTGAGCCCGGACCGAGCACCTCGACACCTTTTCTTTACCTATCCCAGGACAAAAGCCGTAGCATTCAATGCGGTTACCTACTACCACCTACCGGCATGGCTGCGGCCAGGATTGACGTGGGAACAATTCCCGTGTCAGATCTCACTGTTTTACCGCCCATCCCGTGATGGGAGGTGAAACCCGTCACTATACCCACCTTACCACACACTGTTCACCAACAATCACCCTCGAGGGAGGATAAGACAAGGCCCGTTCTCCGCGATATCGAGGGTTCGGCCTTATCCATCCGGCCTCGACCCGGCCTCGACCCGACCTCGACCCAACCTCGACGCTCGGCATAGTTCAACGGCAAGGGAAGGACGGTATGGCACGGCGCTCCGAGTCATTTCGCCATCTTGTCTCCCACAACGTCAGGGTGTCCAGGGATGGCCGGCCATTCCCCAGGCACGTCGCTACAGTCAACTCAACAGGAATCGACAAAACATCACCTCAAGGCTCCCCGTCGTCTTGGCCTCCTCTCACCCTATAAAAGGGCAGGCCAGGGGGACGAAGACGAAACAAAAAAAACAAGACAAGAGATCGACATCTCAAGCAACCACCTTTTTCCTCTTTTCTCTTTGAGACTTGGGCTCGACACCCTCTCTCGCATGCTTGTAACCCCTACACGAGCACCTCGGTGCAAGGAAATACAAACATCTCCCCCCGCTGGACGTAGGGCCTTCTTTTGCCCGAACCAGGATAAACCCCCGTGTGTTCTCCTTGCATCACCATCCAGGAAAGAGACACGCAGCATTTACTCGTTGTTTTAGGACCCCCTCGGGTCCGAACACCGACAAGCACTATCTCCAATATAGACCAAAAAGAGCTTCCACTTGAGCCTCATCACCTAGGAGCTCCATCAGGTGCATTCAAAAAGATTTTTGAACCTATGGTACGTTCAGCGCAAACCGTGCACCTAACTTGCGTCAAGATTAGCACTATCTCCAAGCGGACCGAAACGAGCTTCCACTTGAGCCTCATCACCTAGGACTACCATCAGTTGCGTCCAATACTATTTATGAGCCTATGGTATGTTCGCCAAAACCGTGCAGCTATCTTGCATCGACACTAACACTATCTCCACATGGACTGAACAAGATTCTACATGACCCACATCACCTAGGATTTCCGTCGGGTGCGTCCAAAACGTTTTCTGAGCCAATTGCACGTTCAGTGAAACTGTGGACCTATCTTGCGTCAAGATTAGCACTATTTCCAAACGTACCAAAACGAGCTTCCACTTGAGCCTCATCACCTAGGAGTTCCATCGAGTATGTCCAAAATGATTTCTGAGACTATGGTACATTTGGCACAAACCGTGCACCTATCTTACGTCAAGATTAGCACTATCTCCAAACGGATAGAAACGAGCTTCCACTTGAGCCTCGTCACCTAGGAGTACCATCGGGTGTGTCCAAAATTATTGATGAAACTATGGTACGTTCAGTGCAAACCGTGCACCTATCTTGCGTCAAGATTAGCGCTATCTCCAAACGGAATGAAACAAGCTTCCACTTGAGCCTCATCACCTAGGAATACCATCGTGTGCGTCCAAAATGATTTCTAAGCCAATAGTGAGTTTGGCGCAAATCGTGCACCTTTCTTGCACTAACACTAACAATATATGCAAACGGATCAAAATGAGATTCCACATGACCCACGTCACCTAGGAGTTCCTTCGGGTGCGTCCAAAATGAATTCTGAGCCTATGGTACATTCGGTGCAAACCGTGCACCTATCTTGCGTCAAGATTAGCACCATCTTCAAAAGGACTGCAACAAGCTTCCACTTGAGCCTCGTCACCTAGGAGTACCATCGGGTGCGTCCAAAACGATTTCTGTGCCTATGGTACGTTCAGCACAAACCGTGCACCTATCTTGCTTCGACACTAACTCTGTCTCCAAATGGACTGAACAAGATTCCACATGACCCACGTCACCTAGTGTCGGGTATCAATAATAGGGATACCCAACTAAGGGTGTAAACGACACATCTGTTTTGACCACTCGAGGCTCGGCGAATAAATGCTGCCTCGCCTGATCCACCCGCTAGGCCTCAGGCGCACCTTGCCTGTCGGGAACAATCTCTGCCTCGCTCGACCCCTGTGACGTAAGTATGGGAGCGCCCAACCCCCTCGACATACTTTTTGCCTCGCCCGAGGGATGCATAAGGCCCTAAGACGCAACCGGGAGTTGTGTGGTCCCCTACCACGACATCCACATCCACGAATGGGACATGCATGACCACACACAGTGTATGGGCGCATGGGAGCCGCGGTACGAAACAATACGACCCCGGTCATTCTAGCCACGACCGGCGTCCACACCTCTACAACAATGGGGGCAACGACCACTGTGCCACCTAATCTCTCTCTACGTGAACCCGAGGGCACACCCCACCCATCCTCTATAGTGCAAAGGAACATGTGCCTGCATGAACACAGCACATATTAAATAGTTGATAGAGGAGCCTGGACTCAATGACCATGATGTCCTTGTGCTACAGGGTCGGCCACCCGCACCGGATAAGGAGTAAGATGGCGTACGCCCCAAGCCTTTTTTTGTTTTTCTCTTTCTTGTTCTCATCTTTTTACCTTTACCACAAGCTATAACCCAAGCCATCCCCTTTAAAGCTACAAAAGGGGAGGTAGGGACCCCATCTAGGGGCAAGGACAAAGAGACGAACTGATCAACTCATCAGAGCACACAACAACCAACACTTGAAACCTACACACAAGAGACCTAGGAGCTCCTTCCTCTCTCGAAGTACTTGTAACCCCTACTACAATCACCCTGGTGCAGAGTAACATGAGAAGCAGCATCCACTGGACGTAGGGACATTCGGCCCAAACCAGTATACATCTTTGTGTCCACTTTGCACACCATCCGGGCCTAGACGCGCAGTCACAAATTTACTTGTCATCGTGTCTAGAGCACCGTTCTAGACATCAACAGTTGGCATGCCAGGTAGGGGACTTCTGTGCATCACGATCCACTTCATCAGGTTTCGGATGGCCAGCCATCGCATTCGCTTCACTCTGGGCTCCCATATTTGGTTTGGGAGCCTAGATTTACTCTGCACGGGGGTGGATCATGACTTGGTTCCGCTCCCTCCCTCCGTGCCGGTTCACCATGTCATCAGCATGGAGGAGGAGCTGATCCCGATCCCCCTGTCCGGGTCAGCTGAAACACCCTCTGACATCGACTCTATCACCGAGTCAATGTGCAGCCTTCACCTGCATGCCACCGAGGCGCAGGCTTCTAAGGGTTTTCGACCCCTCGACATCGACTACCCATGCTTAGAGCGTCAGCTCGATGACCTCTTGGGACCGCATCCGTCACTAGAGGCGCTCCATGACCTCTACTTTGCTTTCACCAACGTCATGGCCTAGCTTGAGGAGGACCTCCGCTCTCCCCGAAGTTGATCTCTGCCACTACCCGATCAGCGTGGCCCCATGGGCTGCACAATGCCATGAGGACTTACAAACAACCACGAGGCCAAGCACGTTGCCCCTCAGCCTACGAGCAACCCGTCCATAGGATTGTTGAACCACCACATGTAGTCCATCTCAGAGCTCCTCTAGAGTCCTGAGATGGCCTCGAACACTGACTCCTGTAAACATGGCGGTGGCTGGGATGATGCCGATTTCTCCGGGCTCAACGACCTAGGGGCTCTGCGACGTTTCCTTGGCAACTGTGACTACCTCCTCGAGGCCTCTGATTCAGACAACGCGGACTATGACCCTCCCGCGAGTGCTTCATGTGCGAGGGCCAGTTGGAGGAGGAGGATGACCTGCTCGACGACCAAGGCGAGCACACCCCGGCCAAAGCTCCGCCTCATGGCGCGGATCTCGCCAGGAGAGTTCCCATGCCACCACCCCGAGGGCCTGTGGCACCCCCCGTAGGATAGCCAGAGTTCCAACTGGAGCAACTCCAAGAGCTCGAGAGAAAACTCGAGGAAGAGCGACAGTAGCTGTTGCAACAACGCGCGACGCTCGAGCAAGATCTCGTGAGTCGCAATGACGGTGGCATGGCCTGACGTAGGGCCCACAACGTCCACCAGTAGATCTGCGATGACAACGATGGCGAGCGCCCACCGCCCTTCACTCGGGCAAGCCAGAATGTAACCGCCGCAGCAATACTCCTCTGGGGGGCGCCCGAACCATCCACCTCGGAGGGACGGCAAGCCTACGGAAAGCTACGTACCCTCCTCGAGCGTGCCGCCATACAGCAGGCCGAGAGCTCCATGTCTCGACGAAACGGGCTCAAGGCCAGTCGACCTACACCCTCGGTCCTAGGCGAAAGGGAGGCGTCAGTCCACTAGGACCAAAGAAGAGCGAGGAATAGGCCCCCATCCATCCATGACTATGTCAGCAACGCCTATGACGTGTGCGACGTTATCAACACACATAACAAGCACAAGGAGGACAATGCCAGCCGCGGCTACCACCCTCGCCGGGGTGGCCGCTATCACAGTGAGGAGGACCAACCCCTGAGCTCTGGCACGCTCACTGGGGTGGCCTAGGGTCTTTAGCCGAGATATCCGAAACACGCCATTTCCGGCACGCTTCCGGCAACCTACCAACATCGCCAAATACTCCAGGGAAATAAACCCTGAGCTCTGGCTCGATGACTACCACCTACCTGCTAGTCAGGTGCCACGGATGATGACCGGTTCATCATCTGCAATCTTCCTCTCTTTCTGGCCGACTCAATGAGAGCCTGGCTGGAGCATCTTCCGCCCTACAAAATCCATACCTGGACCGACCTCAGGCACGTCTTTGTGGGGAACTTTTAGGGCACTTCCCGTGTGCCCTGGCAACCCTTGGGACCTTAGGAGCTGCTGACAAAAGGTAGATGAAACTCTTCGTGAGTACATCTAGCGCTTCTCCCGACATTGTATTGAGCTGCCCACCGCTGCCGACACTGACGTCGTCGAGGCATTCCATACGGGGACAACCTACAAAGATCTAGTCCACAAGCTAGGATGCAAGGGCCCCCACACCACCAAGGAGCTATTGGACATCGCCACCAACTTTGCCTCCGGTGAGGAGCGATTGGAGCCATCTTTAGCCCCTTGAAGGACAAGGGGAACCGATAGGAGGACGCCGACGAGGGCAGCTCCAGCCGCAACTCCAAGAAGAATAAAAAGAACAAGCAGCGGCGTGGGGACAACCTCGTGGCCACCGCCAACAACAGGAACAACCGGCCCCACCTGAGGGTGCCCTGGGTGTTTTCGACGAGATGCTTGAGAAGTCATGCCCATACCATCGGGGCCCGGTCAAGCATACCCTCAAAGAGTGCGGTATGATGAAACGCTACTTCTCTAGGGGCACCAAGGGAAAGGGCGACCAGGGGAAGAAACCCGAGGAGGACAAAGGCGATGGAGGCGAGAAGGATGATGACTTCCTCGTCATCAACAACTGCTTCATGATCTTCGGTGGTCCGGCGGCATACAACACCAAACGCCAGTGCAAGTTGGAGCACCAAGAGGTCTACGCCGCTGAACCCACCACGCCAGCCTTCCTCAACTGGTCAGGGACCACCATCACCTTCGAGCGCGGCAACCACCCGGTTCACGTCCCACAACCGGGTCGGTACCCGCTTGTCATCGACCCCATCGTCGGCAACACACGACTCACCAAAGTACTGATGCATAGAGGGAGCAGCCTCAACATCATGTACACCGAGACCATTGATGCTATGGGAATCAATTGGTCCCAGCTCCGCCCGAGCAGAGCACCTTTCCACAACATCATGCCAGGGAAGCGGGCCATACCCTTCGGGTAGATCGACCTGCCCGTCACTTTTGGGGATCCCTCCAACTTCAGGAAGGAGACCCTTACCTTCGAGGTAGTAGGATTCCATGGCACTTACCACGCTGTGCTGGGGCGGCCATGCTACGCGCAGTTCATGGCCATCCCGAACTACACCTACCTCAAGCTGAAGATGCCAAGGACCAACGGAGTCATCACCGTCGGCTCCACTTTCCAGCACGCCTACGAATGCGACGTCGAGTGCTGCAAATATGCCGCGGCTATCATCGAGTCCGAGACACTCACTGCTGACTTGGATGCACGCGCCGTAGAGGTGCCCGACCCCAAGCGGTCCACCAGCTCTTTCGAGCCCACCGAGCAGGTCAAGGAGGTTCCCCTCGACCCTAGCAGCTCCGACGGCAGGACGGTGCGTGTCAGCGCTGCCCTGTCACCCAAATAGGAACTTGTGCTCATTGACTTCCTCCACGCGAATGGTGACATGTTTGCGTGGGGACCCTCGGATATGCCAGGTATTCTGAGGGGTGTCACCGAGCACTCCTTGAACATCCGGGGCGGCTCCAAACCGGCGAAGCAACGGCTGCACTGCTTCGACGAGGAGAAGCGTAGGGCCATCAGAGAGGAGATCTAGAAGCTCTTGGTGGCTGGATTCATCGAGGTTTTTTGTCCCGAATGGTTAGCTAATCCTGTACTTGTGAAAAAGAAGAACGGTAAATGAAGAATGTGTGTTGACTACACTAATCTCAACAAGGCTTGTCCTAAAGATCCTTTTCCTTTGCCACGCATAGATCAAATAGTTGATTCTACTTCAGGATGTGAAGTTCTCTCCTTCCTTGATGCTTATTCCGGCTACCACCAAATTATGACGAAAGAGTCCGACCAGCTCGCGACCTCTTTCATCACCCCGTTTGGGTCTTACTCCTATGTCACCATGCCGTTCGGGCTCAAGAATGTGGGGGCTACATACCAGTGATGTATGCTCACCGTTTATGGGGACCTCATTGGGCGAACCATTGAGGCTTACGTAGATGACATTGTAGTCAAGTCCAAGCAAGCCAATCACCTATTGGCCGATCTCGAGCAAAGCCTTCGAAAGGCTGCGGGCCAAGCACATCAAACTCAAGCCCGAGAAATGCATTTTTAGGGTCCCGAGGGGCATGTTGCTCGACTTCATCGTCTCCGAGAGGGGCATCGAGGCCAACCCAGAGAAAATTTTTGCCACTACAAGCACAGGCCCAATTCAGAACCTAAAAGGGGTTTAGCGAATCACGGGGTGTCTTGCAGCGCTAAGCCGTTTCATCTCACGCCTCGATGAGCGAGGGCTTCCCCTCTATCAGCTTCTGAAGAAAACTGATCATTTTGCGTGGACTCCTGAGGCCCAGGAGGCACTTGACAAGCTCAAGGCACTCCTGACATGGGCCTTGATCCTCATGCCACCCGCCGGGAAGGAACCACTCCTGATGTACATCGTAGCCACCACCCAGGTGGTGAGCGCTGCCATCGTGGTGGAACGGTAGGAGGAGGGACACACCCTCAAGGTCCAGTGTCTGATTTACTTCATCAGCAAAGTCTTGTCCGACAGCAAGGCATGCTTCCCCCAAATCCAGAAACTCCTATACACTATCCGCATTGCTCGAAGAAAACTACGCCACAACTTTGAGTCACATCCGATCATGGTTGTGTCCTCCTTCCCCCTCGGGGAAGTGGTCTAGAGCCGAGAAGCGATGGGATGAATCGCCAAATTATCGATCGAGCTCATGGGAGAAGGCATCACCTACACTCCTCGGATGGCCCTCAAATCCCAGGTGCTAGTAGACTTCGTGGCAGAATGGACCGAGACCCAGTTGCCACCAGCCCCTATGGAGCAGGAGTACTAGACCATGTACTTCGATGGGTCGCTGATGAAGAGTGGAGCTAGAGCGGGATTGGTCTTCGTCTCCCCCTCGGCATACGCATGAGGTACATGATTCACATTCATTTTCCTACCTCTAACAATGTGGCTGAGTATGAGGCACTTGTCAATGGTCTGCACATTGCCACTGAGCTCGAGATCCGATGGCTCAATGTCTGAGGTGATTCCCGGTTGGTTGTGGACCAAGTCATGAAGGAGTCAAGCTGTCATGACCCCAGGATGGCGATGTACTCCTAGGTGGTCCGCCTCCTAGAAGACAAGTTTGATGGTCTCGAGCTCAACCACGTCGTGAGGCGGTTCAATGAGGCAGCGGATGAGCTCGCGAAGTTGGCGTCCGGTCGGGAGCCGGTCCCCTTTGATGTCTTCACCAGCGACCTACATAAGCCCTCGGTAACTTGCTAGGACTTGGCACAGGATGGCAACGTGCCACCTACACCAGCCTCAGGGGCTGGCCCGACCCTGGTCCCCACCGAGCACGAGGTTATGGAGATTGTTAAGGACCCAGCGGCAAGGCCCGATCCTCTACTAGACTGGAGGATCCTATACCTCGACTACCTAGTCCATGGAGCACTCCCCGCTAACAGGACCAAGGCCCGACGCCTCGCGCACCGAGCCAAGTCTTTTGTCCTAGTGGATCGGGAACTCTATAAGAGGAGTCCCACTAGAATCCTGCAGCGCTGTAATCCCATTGAGCAAGGGTGAGAGCTGCTTTAGGACATCCACGAGGGCATGTGCGGCCATCACACTACACCACGCACACTTGTCGGGAACGCATTCTGGCAAGGCTTCTACTGGCCTATTGCCATAGCCGAAGCCACTGACATAGTACGCTCCTGTGAGGGGTGTCCGTATTACGCTCAGCAAACTCACATACCAGCCCAAGTGCTCCAAATGATCCCAATCACGTGGTCGTTCACGGTCTAGGGTCAGGACCTTGTCGGGCCGTTCCAGAGGGCGCCCGAGGGCAACACCCACTTGCTTGTTGTTATCGACAAGTTCTCAAAGTGGATCGAAGCTCGGCTAATCACACAAATCAAGTCTGAGCAAGCGGTGCTCTTCTTCACAGACATCATCCACCGCTTTAGAGTCCCTAATTCCATCATCACCAACAATGGCACACAGTTCACCGATAAGAAGTTCCTCAGGTTATGCGATGATCACATCTGTGTGGATTGGGCAACCATGGCACACCCCCAAAAAAATGGACAGGTCGAGCGTGCCAATGTCATGATCTTGCAAGGCCTCAAGCCGAGGATCTTTAACCAGTTGAACAAATTCGGCCACTGATGGGTCACGAAACTCCTCGTGGTCCTCTGGAGTTTGAGGATGACCCTGAGCGGAGCAATGAGCTTCACGCCTTTCTTCATGGTCTATGGATTTGAGGCCATCCTCCCCACTGACTTGGAGTACACGGCGCCGAAGGTCAGAGCGTACGACTACAAAGGGAACCAAGCCTCCCTTGAGGACACCGTGGACTAGCTGGAGGAAGCACATGACGTCACCCTACTCCACTCCACCAAGTACCACCAAGCCTTACGACGATACCACCACCGCCGCGTGCGGGACCAGGCGTTCAATGTCGGGGACCTGGTGCTTCGCCTCAGTCAGCACAACAGAGGCTACCACAAGCTAACACCACCATGGGAGGGCCCATTCATCGTCGTAGAAGTACTCCGACCAGACACCTACAAGTTGGCCAACGCTGATTGCGAGATCTTCACCAATGCTTGGAACATCGAACAACTATGTTGCTTCTACCTTTAGAACTCCAAGCTATGTACATAATTATGAAAAATAGAGACCCTCCGTCTTGAATAAAAAGCACACATTCACTATTTTTTCACCCAACTCTAAGTGACACCTGACCTCGGCCTTGACCGGTGTCACGCCACCCTCGGAGGCTCGGGGGACCCCTGGGCGCTCCAAAATTTTCAACACTTTACAAAAATTTCTCATGCCCAAGCCCTTTCAATGGTGTTTAAGTGAACAGATGTGTGACGGTGCCTTTGCCCACTGAATCACACTCCTAAAAGCTCCGTAAACTTAAACACAACACGAAGATCGGGCAACCCCTTAAGAACTTTACGAAAATTTCTACTCCCGAGCCCTCCGATAGCGTTTCAAGGAATATGGGCACGTTAGAGCACGAGAACCCTTCGGGTCAGATTAATCGGACTGTGAGAAGCCTACGCCTCTACCGCTATGCTGCCTTTTTTCCTTAACCCCGACCCAAGGGGCCCGACTCATAGCTTAAAACACCGTGTGCCTAAATGTGAAAAGAGGATCGGGCAAACACGTAAAAGCTTCACACGAAAAAGATAAAAACAGGTTTTCATAAATGCCCCGAGAACCACAAACTTGTTTGCTATCTTATAGACGTTCTTTTACAAGGGCGCTATGCCCAAAACTCTCTCTACAGGTCGCACGGAGGAGGGACGATCTCGTCTTCAAAATATGACACTAGAGTGGTTGCCGGGGCAAGCACCTCCTCATCAATCGCGTCAAGCACGGCCTCAGGGGCATCGGTGTAACCCTCACTGAGGGCCACCAGATCGATCCCCACATAGTGGGACCTGAGGATGGCAAACGCCCGTCGCACCCCGAGTTGGAGTGACTCCCTCACAAGGGTCTGAGCCTGCTTGAAGGCGATGGCGAGGTGACTCCTCAGCGAGCTTAGCTCGAGGCCCGTTTGACCCAACCTGAAGGCGTCGCACACCAACCCGATGGACGTCTGCACCTTCGAGTGCTCACGCCACTCCACCTCCAAGGTTTCTCACGTCGACAACAGGTCCGCCTCCACCCCGGTGAGCCTACCTCTCAGCCTTGCCCATCACAGAGAATAAGGAAAAGGCCTCAGGAGAAAATGCCATGGGGGGAAATTGGAATCTTACCTTTCATCTCCTCACCCACAACACACTTGTGCTGGAGCCCTTGGCCCACCGCAGCATGAAAGCCCTCCACCTCCTTGAGAGGCTGAGCAGTCACCCTCTCGGCGTCCACCTTCTGGTCCACCACCATGTCCCGTTCTGTCTGAGCAATGATACACTCTTGGTGAGCCTCGTCCCGCTCCCCAAGGGCGTGCTCATGCTCACCACGGATGGTCTCAAGGCTGGAGCAGAACTCTTCGACAACCAGCGTCAGCCGCTCGTGCTACTCCCTTACCTTCCGGGCCTCTTCCTCGTCCTTGCGGGTACGGTTGAGGACTTCCACCAGCTTCTCCCCTGCCTCCTGGGTGTCGGCTACGGCTTCCTGGTGGCGGATGCGGAGGTCCGCCAATTCACTACCGAGGCCAACCGCCCGCTGCTGGGCCTCGGCAAGTTGCGCCTCGACCGCGACGGCCCTCTACACCTCCACCATGAGGCGTTCCCACGTCTCTTGCTCACGGCGTAGGAACTCCGACTTCGCCTGGCTGTAGTCATAGAGCGCTTGCACAGACCACGTCAAGATCACAAAAGAGGAAGGAGCACAAATAAAATGCAACACGGCATACCTGTCCTGCGGGGGGGACATCTTCATGTAGCGTGGACAACGCCAAAGTCAAGGTACTAGAAAAGTTTCAGAGCCCCGCTTGCACCCGGTCCAAGTGGCCCTACTCCGCGATGTCATCCAGCACGAAGACAGGGCGCTTCGGATGCTACCCATCCACCCAGGTGAGGCGTGGGCTGCCCCACTAGTTGGGGTTGTCCCCCATCCGCATGAGGGTCTCGGACCCCTCGGCGAAGGTTGGCCAGATTGCCTCGGCCACGCCGGATGATTGGTCGACACGCGCCGACCCCTCAGCAGCCCTAGCGTTGCGCAACGTCTTCTCCTCCGTCTGGGCTCCGCCACCAATGGCATCTCCCGCCTGGACCGAGGAGGGCTACGGCTCATGATCCACCACCACGTCAGTTGCTGCTGACCTACTTGCCCCCACGACCAGGTCAGACGTCCCGCCGTCGGAGTTGTGGACGCCTTGACGGCGCCCTCCCCGGGGAGCGCCGGCTCGGGAACGGGGTCTGGCCCGGACCGTGGAGCCGACCGCAGCAGCTCCATCCCCATCCCTGTAGACTCCTCCGCCGCCGCCTCCGAGATCTCCACTGTAGCCCTCCCCCTGGCGGAGGGCGTGGCCCTGGATGGGGCGGAATGGGGGTGACCAGCTCCTTTGGCCCCTCGGCGATAGACGGTCCCTACGGGACAACGGCGGACCATCCCGAGGCAGAGGAATCCGAGCCCGACGCATCGCTGGCCCGTTCCTAGCCTTGCCTCCTCAGGATTTTCTAGGGTGCAAGCGAGGGGGCGACAGACTGGGTTCCCCTAAGAAAAATAAAAGGCTCGATAACCTTGGCAAAAGGAAGAGTTCTTAAAAAAACACTCCAGGCGAGGGACTCTGCTTACCTTTGCGACGTGGGATGATGGTTTTTTGCCGCCGCCGTGGTAGAACCTGACCTCATTGTATCAAGGCAGGGCCTCTTCCTAGCCACTGTCTCGGTTGCCCTAGGCCGAGAGGAGGGCACTACACCCCCAGGCTTGGGGGCTCGGCCCTCCCCGACACCTCCTCGGGGCGCGCCGAACCCGTGGACCTCGCGGGCTTGACTCTTCTAGATACCTCCTCGGGGCACACCGACCCCAAGGACCCCGGGGGCCTGCTCCCTCAAGCCCCCCCGCCACAGCCACTCTGCGCCCTGGCTCCGTCAACTCGTGGACCTGGGACGGGGGTCACGGCGTGAGCTCCACCACTAGCTCATCATCCTCCTCGGCAAAGGCATCGAGCCATTCATGCGACCCCTCCTCATCGTCATCCTCGTTGTCGCTCGACTCCTCTTCGTCCTCCCCCACGACGCGTTGTCTCCTCTGGTGCTTCTCTTGCTCCTTCTTCCTCTTGGCCTTATCGGCCCTCTTCTGTTTCTCCTCATCCTTCTTCTTATTCTTCACCCCCTCGGCGTGGGCCCGGTTCCGTGCCCTCAGGGTCACATCCTCAGGAAGGGGTGGGTTAGATTCGAGGACCAAGTAGAGATTCTCCTGCAACCACCCAAGCCCCAGGTCAAGCAATAGAAAAAGAAATCCAAGGGAATAAGAAGGAGGAAAGCGCTCACCATCTCGACGAAACCATGGTCGAGATGCATCGGCGGGCAAAGGTCGAGGATGATGTCGTTGGGGACGCTCCCGAGCCTCGCCTTGATACGTTTCTTCATTTCTTCATGGGTTAGCTGCTCGGACGAAAGTGCCATCCCCTCGATGGGTGCGCTAGGCACCATCTTGTCCAAGCGACATGCCCACTCCATCAGCGGTAACACCCTCTGTTCATGGAACACGGCGATTACGCCAGCCCTAGTGACACCGTGATTTACCAGGTGCCGAACCTCCTAGAGGAGGGTATTGATCTTTGCCTTCTCAGGAGTGGGAGGCCTATAGCTCTAGTGCGTCGGCATCGCTCCTGAGGTAGAACCACTTCTGGTGCCACCCCTTGTTGGAAGACGTCCCCTTCATAGAGACGTATTCGTCTGCCTGGCTCTGGCACACCTGGATCGCGCAGCTGCTGATGAGCATCGACGCCGTCTCACCCCTCCTAACCATCTTAAGGAAGGCGATGGCGCAAAAGTAGGACCTCCACAAGTGAAGTTGGGCTTGATGCCCAAATAGCCCTCGCACACGGCGACGAAGACCATGATCTGGAGAACCGAGATGGGGTTGAGGTTCTACAGCTCAATCCCGTAATGATGGAGCAGTCCCCGAAAGAACTTGCTCGCCGGGATCCCGAACCCCTGCTTGTGGAAGTGAGCGAAGGACACGACGTCAACGGCCGGGGGGTCCAGGTGGTCCTCGTTGTCGGGGAGCCTCCACTCCTGCTGCGCCGCGTTGGTGACCACGGGTCGGAGCAACCTCCTCCAGACGAGATTGTTCGCATCCTTCTGGGTGAAGGACGAGCGCAGCCATGGGTCCATCTTGGCGATCGGCGTGCTTTCTCCGACGACGGTGACGGCGATGGCAGAGGGGGAAGCCCTTCTTGCTTTTTGCTTTGGAAGGTGAGAAGGCGAGAGGGCAAAGGCAGAAAGTGTGGGAGCGTGCGGTAGAAGGAGCGGATCTCTGAGTTAAATAAGGAGGAAGGCGGAGCGACCTAGAATTAATCCACCCGCATTAATTGTGGTGTCTGGTACATCCTGTCATGCCCCCAAATATCTCGGTAACCGTGTGCGCGCCTCCTGCAAAACTGTCACCTCGACCGTGTCATCTGCCTCGCACATCGTGCCTACTATTATCAATCCACTCCAACTAACGCAGAGCTCAGGCGCGCTCGCCCCCGCTATGAGCCATGGGCCTCGGTAAGTAAGAACAGGATACGGGGTTGTATATGCCCCTATGGCCCATTTACGGTCTAGGGGTTCGAAGGCTGGCCCACAGCTAGGTTCGAGAACCGCCCCAGGATACCATAGAGTCAGGGATGGCGAGGGATGGGCACACTAGCGGCCAACACCCTAGCGCGTAAGTGCCAAGGGCGCCCCGGCCCATGTTTGAGTCCTGATTGGTAGCTGATTCATGGTATTCCTCGACAGAAGGCATTGAGCCCCTGGACCAGTCGAACGGTCCCGAGAACTATATGAATCGACCATCGGTTATCTGGAGTGCATCACCAACTTGACCACAAGCCAAAACCCCTCGAATAGGAACCAGGGTGCCACTCGAACAAACCCGTTAACAGCTCAATGAGCACCATGGTTCGTCCAATGAGGATAGCATGGCATGGCTCACCCCCTCTATTTCACGAAGAAATGCGCGAGGGACAACGACCCCAAAGTCGAGAAGCCACCCGATTGGTGTCCTATAATGAGTGGGGCTTAGGGGCTGTGCTTGCTTCCTGACCCAACGAATGGTTACAACCCCGCGATAAACAGGGGCTCGGGGGCTATGCTTACAAGCTCGACCCAACAAGCGGTCATACGAAAATCAGCCAAGCTGAGAATAACCCAAGGGAATTGCACCCGAGGGCAATACCAACAAGGACCACCCTGCATGGTTCAAGCCCTTGGAGGGGTACCATACCCCTCCAAGGCCTCAAGGGCTACACCCGGCGGGTGCGCTCGCGCGCATCCATTGGACAACTTCCTTCAAACCAAACAAGCAACAACTACCCATGTGTGCTCATCCTCAAGCCTCTAAAGGAGTGCCCCACTCCTCCATAGGCTCAGGGGCTACTGTTGGGTATCAATAATAGGGATACCCAACTAAGGGAAGTAAATGGCACATCTGTGTTGACCACCCAAGGCTCGGCGAATAAATTTTGCCTCGCCCGATCCAGCCGCTTGGCCTCGGGTGCACCTGGCCCGTTGGGAACAATCTTCCCTCACCTGACCCCTGTGACATAAGCATGGGAACACCCAACCCCCTCGACATACTTCCACCTCGCCCGAGAGACACGTAAGGCCCTCGGACGCAACTGGGAGCCACGTGGGCCCCTGCAATGACATCCACATCCACAAATGGGACGTGCACGACCGTGCATAGTGTACGGAGGCATGGGAGCCATGGTATGAAACGATACGACCCTGGTCATTCTAGCCACGACCAGCATCCACACCTCTACAACAACGGGGGCAATGACCATTGTGCCACCTAATCTCTCTCTACGCGAATCCGAGAGCATACCCCGCGCCATCCTCTATAGTGTAAAGGAACATGCACCCGCATGGCACAGCACGTATCAACAATTGATAGAGGAGCCTGGACTCGACGGCCATGATGTCCTTGTGCTACAAGGTCAGCCACCCGCACCAGATAAGGTGGAAGACGGCGTACGCCCCAAGCCTTTTTTGTTTTTCTCTTTCTTGTTCTCATCTTTTTACCACAAGTTGTAACCTGAGCCATCCCCTTTAAAGCTATAGAAGGGGAGGTAGGGACCCCATCTAGGGGCAAGGACAAAGAGATGAACTGATCAACACATCAGAGCACATAGCAACCAACACTCGAGACCTACACACCAAAGACCCAGGAGCTCCTCCCTCTCTCGAAGTACTTGTAACCCCTACTACAAGCACCCTGGTGCAAAGTAACACGAGAAGCAGCATCCACTAGATGTAGGAACGTTCGTCCCGAACCAGTATACATCTTTGTGTCCACTTTGCACACCATCCGGGCCTAGACGTGCAGTCACAAATTTACTTGTCATCGTGTCTAGAGCGTTGTTCAGGACGCCGACACCTTGGATTTTCGTCAGGTGCGTCCAAAACGATTTCTGAGCCTATTGTACGTTTAGCGTAAACTGTGCACCTATCTTGCGTCAAGATTAGCACTATCTCCAAACGGACCAAAACGAGCTCTTCACTTGAGCCTCATCACCTAGGAGTTCCATAGGGTGCGTCCAAAATGATTTCTGACCCTATTTTACGTTTGGCGCAAACCGTGAAACAATGTTGCGACAAGATTAACATTATCTCCAAATGGACAGAAACAAGCTTCCACTTGAGGTCGTCACCTAGGAATACCATCGTGTGTGTCTGTTGGTATAAATTAAGTGCAACTAAAATATGAAGGATTCTGCAAGCGCACAGAATATACCATTGTAGCATTTTACCGGGAGTATTCCAGGTATCGTTATTTATATTTTACCACAGGGAAGCAAGGGTTAAAGAATCTGATAATTCACCATCATGTATCTACTAACTTAGTAAACCAACTAGACTAAAGCAGGGTGTAAATGATATATGATAGGTATATGAATAATATCACACATAGGAGAATTCTATGATAAATGAGTAGCTAGCTAAAGTGAGAGGACAACAGGAGAGATCAAGGTTCCTATGTACTTCTCTATTACTTTGGTTCTTTAATAACTAAAGCATGAATAGATATAGCGATCATACACATGACACTTTGGAGCAACAGTACCTTTCTGACTCTCGAAAGAGACTAGGAAGAAAGTAGTCGGGGGAAGGCTGCCAAAAGCTCTACGAACATCAACCCGAATGTGGTGGATTACGAAGGCCTTACAGAGCTGTCACCTCTAGGGCTACCACAACTATACGTGGGGTTGAGCGCAACCTCAGGTAACCTATAGCCTAGACACCATGCCTAAACTATCGATTACTACACTAGCTATGCACAATAACTAAAGCACTCAATATGAGCTAAGATCCCATGCCAAGGTATAACAACTATACTAAACATACATAATAAAGGCATAAAGTAAATAGAGAATATAAAAATATATAAAGCATAAGTCTTGTAAAGAATAGATATAAAGACATACCAAATCTCTGAAGACTTCTCCAGAACCAGAGCGCAGCTCCGCTCTCCCTAAGTCCCATCTATATCTAATCTACCACATTGGAATGTCTAGCCCTAATTCTCTAGGGAGGAGAGGTTATCTTTTCATGGGACACCTCTGCCTCTGATCCCAGCTAAGAGATAATGAAATTAGGGTTTATGGGATGCCTCCTCCAGGGGCCAGGGGCCTTGCTTATATAGCCCTCTAGGAAACACCACAACCCTCGGATCAAACCGACCTTGATCAACGACTTTTTATTAATCCTCAAAGGCGGTGGAGGCATGATCCGCGAGACAGAGCCTGATTGGCTCTGCCACTGGGGCGGGCGCCCAAGGAGGGGGGCAGGCGCCCCACTTCCAGGCCCGTTTTGCCTTCCGTTTGATTCCAGAGTCTTCTCGTACCTTCTAGATTATAGAAAAGTTATGCGTGGCCCTGTTGTCTCTATGTAAACCTAACATGTGGGCCTTCCTTGGTTCTTTTCACCTGACACCCTGTAGAAACAGACATTCAGCCAAACTCATGGAATTATATCAGTAAACCCCCTATATCTAAGTGGTAATTATTGTTTAGTCCTTTTTCATGCTATGTTGATTGTGAAAAAATGATACTTATCTACCGTCAACAGTGTCCAACATGGTTTCTGAGCCAATACTATGTTTGGCGCAAACCGTGCACCTATCTTGCACCGACACTAACACTATCTACAAACAGACCGAAATAAGATTCCACATGACCCACGTCACCTAGGAGTTCCATCGGCTATGTCAAAAATGATTTATGAGCCTATGCTTCTTTCGGCACAAACTGTGCAGCTATCTTCCGACAAGATTAGAAATATCTCCAAACGGACTGAAACGAGCTTCCACCTGAGCCTCATCACCTAGGAGTACCATCGGGTGCGTCTAAAATAATTTCTAAGCCTATGCTATGTTTGTCGCAAACCGTGCTCTTATCTTGCACCGACACTAGCAAACACTATCTTCAAACGGACCGAAACCAGATTCCACATGACCCACATCACCTAGGATTGTCCTCAGGTGCGTCCATAACGATTTTCGAGCCTACGGTACGTTCAACGCAAACTGTGCACCTATCTTGCGTCAAGATTAGCACTATCTCCAAATGAACCAAAATGAGCTTCCACTTGAGCCTCATCAACTAGAAGTTCCATCGGGTGCGTCCAAAATGAATTTTGAGCCTATGGTACATTCGGCGCAAACCGTGCACCTATCTTGCGTCAAGATTAGCACTATCTCTAAACGGACTGAAATGAGCTTTCACTTGAGCCTCGTTAGCTAGGAGTACCATGGGGTACGTTCAAAATGATTTATAAACCTATGGTATCTTCGGCACAAACCATGCACCTATCTTGCATGGACACTAACACTGTCTCTAAATGGACCAAACAAGATTCTACATGACCCACGCCACCTAGGATTTCCGTTAGGTGCGTCCAAAACAATTTCTGAGCCTGTTGGACGTTAAGCGCAAACTGTGCACCTATCTTGCATCAAGATTAGCACTATCTCCAAACAGACCAAAATGAGCTTCCACTTGAGCCTCATCACCAAGGAGTTCCATCAGGTGCGTTCAAAATGATTTCTGAGCCTATGGTACGTTTAGCGAAAAACTGCGTCAAGATTAGCACAACCTCCAAACGGACCAAAACGAGCTTCCACTTGAGCCTCGTCACTTAGGAGTACCATCGGGTGCATCCAAAACAATTTCTAAGCCTATGGTATGTTTGGCGCAAACCGTGCTCCTACCTTGCACCGACACTAACTAACACTATCTCCAAACAGACCGAAACGAGATTCCACATGACCCACGTCAGCTAGGATTTCCGTCGAGTGCATCCATAGCTATTTCCGAGCCTATGGTATGTTCAGCGCAAACTGTGCACCTATCTTGCATCAAGATTAGGACTATCTCCAAATGGACCAAAACGAGCTTTCACTCGAGCCTCATCACCTAGGAGTTCCATCAAGTGCGCCCAAAATTATTTCTGAGCCTATGTTACGTTCGGCATAAACCATGCACCTATCTTACGTCAAGATTAGCACTATCTCCAAACAGAATGAAACGAGCTTCCACTTGAGCCTCGGCACCTAGGAATACCATCGTGTGCGTCCAAAACAATTTCTAAGCCAATAGTGGGTTTGGCGCAAACCATGCAACTTTCTTGCACTAGCACAAACAATATCTGCAAACAGATCGAAATGAGATTCGACATGACCCATCTCACGTAGGAGTTCCTTCGAGTGCGTCCAAAATGAATTTCGAGCCTATGGTACACTCAACGCAAACCATTCACCCATCTTGCAAGATTAGCACTCTCTCCAAACAAACTAAAACAAGCTTCCACTTGAGCTTCGTCACCTAGGAGTAGCATCGGGTGCATCCAAAATGATTTTTTAGCATATGGTACGTTCGGTACAAATCATGCACCTATCTTGCATCGACACTAACACTGTCTCCAAATGGACCGAACGAGATTCCACCGGACCCACGTCACCTAGGATTTCCATCGAGTGCGTCCAAAACCATTTCTGAGCCTATTGTACGTTCAGCATAAACTGTGCACCTATCTTGCTTCAGTTTTTGCCGCTTGAAGACAGGAATCATCTTCAGTTTTTGTAATATGCTTTGAGCAGGCTAGGTCAGCTATCACATTCACTGCTCTCTCAATAGACTCAGATAATACAGTGTTGTCATCAGAGAAAGAGAACTGCACACCTGGAACTTTATGTAGCATTTCGTTAGTTGCCATTTGAGTGATTGAATAGTCACCAGCGGTGCAAACACCTTCCACTGGTAGGTCAGTTTCTCGACAAGAAGGGTTTTGTGGAACAAGAATGTTCATACACATGCTAGGTCCACTAGAGAACAGAGATGTGTGAGTAGTTAGTTATGATCCGAAACACTCTTCATATACCGAGAACGAAGTATCATGATGTCTTGGATACCCAAAGTACCAATGCTTTAGGGAAGTCAATGAAGGAAAATTTTTTAGACAAAATCTACTATGAAGAGCAATTATTAGGAAGTTGAATTGACTAAGGTAGTCTCTCTAATGTCCAAAGCAAGTAGCCCAATGCTATCGCTAATGTTGAAAAATGGATGACATGCTTCTCTTCCCTTGAAAGTCTTTTGATCTGAATCTCGGGACGCGATTCTTTTAAGGGAGGAGGGCTGTAACACCCTAGGTGTTGGTCACCAAGTAAGTAGTAGGTTTGAACTCAAATATGACATGTTAAGTGGTAATCAGGAGCTTTAGTCCCTTATCTCAGAAGTGGTGATGGAGATGTCAAGGTTAAACTTATAACAATGAGACCAACTTGGAATTGGACAACACACCTTGCTTACATGTTAACCCCTTTCAAATGTATGCTTGAGTAATGTTTAAGGTGCTTCTTTCATGTGTCTCACATCACTCTCTATCTATAGTGATCAATGGAAAAGTTTCGTGAAGTTTGGAATCAAAAAGTCACATGAAATGATAAGTTATAACCTTCATTGAATTGCTCCATCATGTGAATGGGAACATGGGACGTCGACCAAACCTTGCAACCTTACTCAAACAACTCTAATTAAACTCATGAACAAAAGTTATTAAGGGTTCATGTAGAGCAAGTGGCCAGAAAGTACTTCAATGGATCAAAAGGGATAATTTAAGCTTTATCGTGTTGTCGCTTTGACCAAGATGAAGCAATGGTTTCTGTACCAAATATGATGTTTGACCTTAAATAAGAGTTGTAGTTTAGGTTGAGTAGAACAACTTTTGTTGAAGGACCAAAACCTAGTTCAGCCTCTAGGGTAGCCAAACAGTGGGTCAAAGTTTGAATCCAGAGCTATTTTCTGGAACCCTGAAATTTGGCTAAATGTTGATGACTGACATTCCATTTTCAGTTTCCATGTAGCTACCTTGGGGAATTAATATCTTGAAAACCGAGCTGATCCAGCCTAAGATTCCTTAAGCAATATTGTTGTCCTCATGTAGCTCTACCATGTTGACCAAAGTGCCTCAAGTTAATATGTGACGTTTTAAGAGTTAGAAGGAGTATGCTATGTTTGTCGCAAACCGTGCTCCTATCTTGCACCAACACAAGCAAACATTATCTCCAAACGGACAGAAACGAGATTCCACATGACCCACGTCACTAGGATTTTTGTCCGGTGCGTCCATAACGATTTCCGTGACTATGGTACGTTCAGTGCAAACTGTGCACCTATCTTGCATCAAGATTAGCACTATCTCTAAATAGACTAAAACGAGCTTCCACTTGAGCCTCGTCACCTAGGAGTTCAATTGGGTGCGTCCAAAATGATTTCTGAACCTATGGTACGTTCGACACAAACCATGCACCTATCTTGCATCAACACTAACACTCTCTCCAATTGGACCAAACAAGATTCCACATGACCCACGTCACCTAGGATTTCTGTCGGGTGCGTCCAAAACGATTTCTAAGCCTATTGTACGTTAAGCGCAAACTGTGCACCTATCTTGCGTCAAGATTAGCACAATCTCTAAACGGACCAAAACGAGCTTGTACTTGAGCCTCATCACCAAGGAGTTCCATCAGGTGCGTTCAAAATTATTTTCTGAGCCTGTGGTACGTTCAGCGCAATCCCTGCACCTATCTTGCATCAAGATTAGCACTACTTCCAAACGGACCGAAACAAGCTTTCACTTGAGCCTCATCACCTAGGAGTACCATCATGGGAGTCCAAAACAATTTCTGAGCCTATGGTATATTTGGCGCAAAACTGTGCTCCTATCTTGCACCAACACTAGCTAACACTATCTCCAAACAGACAGAAACGAGATTCCACATGACCCACGTCACCTAGGATTTCCGTCGGGTGCATCCCTAACGATTTCTTAGCCTATGGTACGTTCAGTGCAAACTGTGCACCTATCTTGCATTAAGATTATCACTATCTCCAAATGGACCAAAACGAGCTTCCACTTGAGCCTCTATCACCTAGGAGTTCCATCGGGTGCGTCCAAAATGATTTCTGAGCGTATGTTATGTTCTGCGCAAACCAAGCACCTATCTTGCATCAAGATTAGCACTATCTCCAAACGGAATAAAATGAGCTTCCACTTGAGCCTCGTCACCTAGGAATACCATCATGTGTGTCCAAAACGATTTCTAAGCCAGTAGTGGCTTTGGGGCAAACCGTGCACCTTTCTTGTATTGACACTAACAATATCTCCAAACGGATAGAAATGAGATTCCACATGACCAACGCCACCTAGGAGTTCCTTCGGGTGCGTCCAAAATGAATTTCGAGCCTATGGTATGTTCGTCGTAAATCGTGCACCTATCTTGCGTCAAGATTAGCACTATCTCCAAACGGACTGAAACAAGCTTCCACTTGAGCCTCGTCACCTAGGAGTACCATCGGGTCCGTCCGAAACGATTTTCTGAGCCTATGGTACGTTCGGTGCAAACCATGCCCTATCTTGCATCGACACTAACACTATCTCCAAATGGACCAAACAAGATTCCACATGACCCACGTCACCTAGAAATTCTGTCGAGTGCGTCTAAAACGATTTCTGAGCCTATTGTTTGTTCATCATAAACTGTACACCTATCTTGCGTCAAGATTAGCACTATCTCCAGATGGACCAAACTGAGCTCTTCACTGGAGCCTCATCACCTAGCTGTTCCATAGGGTGCATCCAAAATGATTTCCGAGCCTATGGTACGTTCGGCGCAAAACGAGAAACTATGTTGCGGCAAGATTAACACTATCTCCAAACGGATTGAACGAGCTTCCACTTGAGGCTCATCACCTAGGAATACCATCGTGTGCGTCCAACACGGTTTCTGAGCCAATACTACATTAGGCGAAAACCATGCACCTATATTGCACCGACACTAACACTATCTGCAAATGGACCGAAATCAGATTCCACATGACCCACGTCACCTAGGAGTTCCATCGGGTGCGTCTAAAATGATTTCTGAGCCTATGCTACGTTCGGCGCTGTGCGGCCACGTTGCGTCAAGATTAGAACTATGTCCAAATGTACTGACACGAGCTGCCACTTGAGCCTCATCACCTAGGAGTACCATCGGGTGCTTCTAAAACAATTTCTGAGCCTATGCTATGTTCGTCGCAAACCGTGCTCCCATCTTGCACCGACACTAGCAAACACTATCTCCAAACGAACCAAAACGAGATTCCACATGACCCACATCACCTAGGATTTTCATCAGGTGCGTCCATAATGATTTCTGTGCCTATGGTACTTTAAGAGCAAACTGTGCACCTATCTTGTGTCAAGCTTAGCACTATCTCGACACGGACCAAAATGAGCTTCCACTTGAGCCTCATCACCTAGGAGTTCTATTGGGTGCGTCCAAAATGAATTTTGAGCCTCTAGTACATTCGGCACAAAACGTGCGCCTATCTTGCGTCAAGATTAGCACTATCTCTAAACGGACTGAAACAAGCTTCCACTTGAGCCTCATCACCAAGGAGTACCATGGGGTGCATCCAACAAGATTTCTAAACCTATGGTACGTTCAACACAAACCATGAACCTATCTCGCATCGACACTAACACAGTCTCCAAGTGGACCAAACAAGATTCCATATGAGCCATGTCACCTAGGATTTTCGTCGGGTGCGTCCAAAATGATTTCTGAGCCTGTTGTACGTTAAGCGCAAACTATGCACCTATCATACGTCAACATTAGCACTACCTCCAAACGGACCGAAACGAGCTTCCACTTGAGCCTCGTCACCTAGGAGTACCATCGGGTGCATCAGAAATAATTTCTGAGCCTATGGTATGTTTGGCGCAAACCGTGGTCCTATCTTTCACCGACGCTAGCTAACACTATCTCCAAAGGAACCGAAATGAGATTCCACATAACCCACATCAACTAGGATTTCCGTCGGGTGCATCCATAATGATTTCTGAGCCTATGGTACGTTTTGCGCAAACTGTGCACCTATCTTGCGTCGAGTTTAGCACTATCTCCAATTGAGCCTATATCACATAGGAGTTCCATCGGGTGTGTCCAAAATGAATTCCGAGCCTATGGTATGTTCGGCGCAAACCATGCACCTATCTTGCGTCAAGATTAGCACTATCTCCAAATGGACCGAAACAAGCTTCCACTTGAGCCTCGTCACCTAGGAGTACCATCGGGTGCATCCAAAATGATTTCTGAACCTATTGTACGTTCAGTATAAACTGTGCACATATTTTGCGTCAAGATTAGCAATATCTTCAAACGGACCAAAACGAGCTCTTCACTTGAGCCTCATCACCTAGGAGTTCCATAGGGTGCGTCAAAAATGATTTTCAAGCCTATGGTACGTTCAGCGCAAACTGAGAAACTATGTTGCGGCAAGATTAACACTATCTCCAAACGGATTGAAACGAGCTTCCACTTGAGGCTCGTCACCTAGGAATACCATCGTGTGCGTCCAACACGGTTTCTGATCCAATACTACATTTGGCGAAAACCGAGCACTTATCTTGCACCAATACTAACACTATCTGCAAACGAACCGAAATGAGATTCCACATGACCCACGTCACATAGGACTTCCATCGGGTGTGTCTAAAATGAGATTCCACACTATCTTGCACCGACACTAGCTAACACTATCTCCAAAAGAAATAAAATGTGATTCCACATAACCCACATCACCTAGGATTTCCGTCTGGTGCATCCATAACGATTTCTAAGCCTATGGTATGTTCTGCGCAAACTGCGCACCTATCTTGCGTCGAGTTTAGCACTATCTCCAAACGGACCGAAACGAGCTTCCACTTGAGCATCATCACCTAGGAGTACCATCGGGTGCGTCTAAAACAATTTCTGAGCCTATGCTATGTTTGTCGCAAACCATGCTCCAATCTCGCACTGACACTAGCAAACACAATCTCCAAACATATCGAAACGAGATTCCACATCACCCACATCACCTAGGATTTTTGTCGGGTGTGTCCATAACGATTTCCGTCTATGGTACATTTAGAGCAACTGTGCACCTGTCTTGCGTCAAGAATAGCACTATCTTGAAACGGACCAAAATGAGCTTCCACTTGGGCCTCATCACCTAGGAGTTCGATCGGGTGTGTCCAAAATGAATTTTGAGCCTCTTGTACATTCGGCGCAAACCGTGCACCTATCTTGTGTCAAGATTAGCACTATCTCTAAATGGACTGAAACAAGCGTCCACTTGAGCCTCGTAACCTAAGAGTACCATGGGGTGCGTCCAAAACGATTTCTGAACCTATGGTACGTTCGGCACAAATCATGCACCTATCTTGCATCGACACTAACACTGTCTCCAAGTGGACCAAACAAGATTCCACATGACCCACGTCATCTAGGATTTTCATCAGGTGCGTACAAAATGATTTTCTGAGCCTGTTGTACGTTAAGCGCAAACTGTGCACCTATCTTGCGTCAAGATTAGCACTATCTCCAAACGAATGAAAATGAGCTTCCACTTGAGCCTCATGACCAAGGAGTTCCACCAGGTGCGTCCAAAATGATTTCTGAGCCTATGGTACATTTAGAGCAAACCATGCACCTATTTTTCGTCAAGATTAGCACTATCTCTGAACGGACCGAAACGAGCTTCCACTTGAGCCTCCTCACCTATGAGTACCATCGGATGCGTCCAAAACAATTTTTGAGCCTATGGTATGTTTGGCGCAAACCGTGCTCCTATCTTGCACCGACACTAGCTAACACTATCTCCAACTGGCCTGAAAGAAGATTCCACATAACCCACATCGCCTAGGATTTCTATCGGGTGCATCCATACTGATTTCTGAGCCTTTGGTACGTTCAGCGCAAACTGTCCACCTATCTTGCGTCAAGATTAGCACTATCTCCAAATAGACCAAAACGAGCTTCCACTTGAGCCTCTATCACCTAGGAGTTCAATTGGGTACGTCCAAAATGATTTCTGAGCCTATGTTACATTCAGCCTAAACCATGCACCTATCTTGCATCAAGATTAGCACTATCTCCAAACGGACTGAAACAAGCTTCCACTTGAGCCTCATCACCTAGGAGTACTATCGGGTGCATCCAAAACGATTTCTGAGCCTATGGTATGTTCGGCGCAAACCGTACACGTATCTTGCATTGACACTAAAACTGTCTCCAAATGGACCAAACGAGATTCGACATGACCCATGTCACCTAGGATTTCCATCGGGTGCGTCCCAAATGATTTTTGAGCCTATGGTATGTTCGACGCAAACCGTGAAACTATGTTGCGTCAAGATTAACCTTATCTCCAAACGGACTGAAACGAGCTTCCAATTGACCCTCGTCACAAAGGAATGCCATCATGTGCGTCCAACACGGTTTCTGAGCCAATACTACGTTTGGCGCAAACCGGGCACCTATCTTGCACCGATACTAACACTATCTGCAAACGGACCAAAATGAGATTCCACATGACCCACGTCACCTAGCAGTTCCATCGGGTGCGTCCAAAATGATTTCCGAGCCCAAGCTACGTTCGGCGCAAACTGTGCAGCTATCTTGCGTTAAGATTAGAACTATCTCCAAACGGACCGAAACTTGCTTCCACTTGATCCTAATCACCTAGGAGTGCCATCTTGTGCGTGCAAAATGAATTTTAAGCTTATGGTACATTCGATGAAAATCATGCACCTATCTCGCGTCAAGATTAGCACTATCTCCAAACAGACCAAAATGAGCTTCCACTTGAGCCTCATCACCTAGGAGTTCCATCGTGTGCGTGCAAAATGAATTTTCAGCCCATGGTACATTCGGCGCAAATCGTGCACCTATCTTGCGTCAAGATTAGCACTATCTCCAAACGGACCAAAACACACTTCCAGTTGAGCCTCATCACCTTGGAGTTCCATCGGGTGCGTCCAAAATGATTTCCTAGCCTATGGTACGTTCGGCGCAAACTGTGCACCTATCTTGCGTCAAGATTAGCACTATCTCTAAACAGGCTAAAACGAGCTTCCAATTGAGCCTTGTCACCTAGGAGTACCACGGGGTGCGTCCAAAATGATTTATGAACCTATGGTACGTTCCGCACAAACCATGCACCTATCGTTCATCGACACTAACACTATCTCCAAATAGACCAAACAAGACTCCACATGACCGACATCACCTAGGATTTCCGTTGGGTGCGTGCAAAACGATTTCTGTGTCTATTGTATGTTAAGCGCAAACTGTGCACTTTCTTGCATCATGATTAGCACTATATCCAAACGGACCAAAATGAGCTTCCACTTGAGCCTCATCACCAATGAGTTCCAACAGGTGCGTCCAAAATGATTTTCGAGCCTATAGTACGTTCGGCGCAAACCGTGCACCTATCTTGCGTCATGATTAGCACTATCTCCAAATGTTCCAAATTGAGCTTCCACTTGAGCCTCATCACCTAGGAGTTCCATCGAGTGCGTCCAAAATGATTTTCGAGTCTATGGTACGTTTAGCATAAACCGTGCACCTATCTTGCGTCAAGATTAGCACTACCTCCAAATGGACCGAAACGAGCTTCCACTTGAGCCTCGTCACCTAGGAGTACCACCGGGTGCGTCCAAAAAAATTTTCTGAGCCTATGGTAAGTTTGGTGCAAACCGTGCTCCTATCTTGCACCGACACTAGCTAACACTATCTCCAAATGGACTGAAACAAGATTCCACATAACCCCCTTCACCTTGGATTTTCGTCGGGTGCATCCATAACGATTTCCAAGCATATGGTATGTTCAGCACAAACTGTGCACCTATCTTGCGTCAAGATTAGCACTATCTCCAAACAGACCAAAATGAGCTTCCACTTGAGCCTCTATCACCTAGGAGTTCCATCGGGTGTGTCCAAAATGATTCCCGAACCTATGGTACGATCGGCGCAAACCTTGCACCTATCTTGCGTCAAGATTAGCACTATCTCCAAACAGACTGAAATGACCTTCCACTTGAGCCTCGTCAACTAGGAAAACCTTCATCTGCGTCCAAAACGATTTCTGAGCCAATAGTATATTTGGCGTAAACCGTGCACCTATCTTGCACCGACACTAACACTATCTGCAAACAGATCAAAATGATATTCCATATGACCGACATCACCTAGGAGTTCCATCGGGTACATTAGCGCAAATCATGCACCTATCTTGCGTCAAGATTAGCACTATCTCCAAACAGACCGAAACGAGCTTCCACTTGAGCCTCGTCACCTAGAAGTAACATCAGGTGCGTTCAAAACAATTTCTAAGCCTATGGTAAGTTTGGCGCAAACCGTGCTCCAATCTTGTACCGACACTAGCTAACCCTGTATCCAAAAGGACCAAAACAAGATTTCGCTTGACCCACGTCACCTAGGATTTCTGTCGGTTGCATCCAAAACGATTTCTGAGCCTACGGTACGTTTGGCCCAAACCGTGCTCCTATCTTGTGTCAAGATTAGCACTATCTCCAAATGGATTGAAACGAGCTTCCACTTGAGGCTCATCACATAGGAGTTCCACCAGGTGCGTCCAAAATGATTTTCGAGCCTATGGTACATTCGGCGCAAACCGTGCACCTATCTTGCGTCAAGAATAGTACTATCTCCAAATGGACTAAAACGAGCTTCCACTTGAGCCTCGTCGCCTAGGAGTACCATCATGTGCGTCCAAAACAATTTTTGAGCCTGTAGTTTGTTTGGTGCAAACCGTGCACCTATCTTGCATTGACACTAACACTATCTGCAAACGAACCTAAATGGGATTCCACATGACCCATGTCACCTAAGAGTTCCATTGGGTGCGCCCAAAATGATTTTCTAGCCTATGGTACGTTTGGCGCAAATCATGCAACTATCTTGCGTCAAAATAAGCACTATCTCCATACGGACCGAAACGAGCTTCCACTTGAGCCTTGTCACTGAGAAGTACCAACAGGTGCGTCCAAAACAATTTCTAAGCCCATTGTATGTTTGGCGCAAACCGTGCTCCAATCTTGTACCGACACTAGCTAACACTATCTACAAACAGACCGAAACAAGATTCCACATGACCCACGTCACTTGGGATATCCGTCGGTTGCATCCAAAACGATTCCCGAGCCTATGGTACGTTTGGCCCAAACCGTGCACCTATCTTGCGTCAAGATTAGTACTATCTCCAAACGAACCAAAACAAACTTCCACTTGAGCCTCATCACATAGGAGTTCCACCGGGTGCGTTCAAAATGATTTCTGAGCGTATGGTACGTTCGGCGCAAATCATGCATCTATCTTACATGAAGAATAGTACTATATCCAAACGGACTGAAATGAGCTTCTACTTGAGCCTCGTCACCTAAGAGTACCATCGGGTGCGCCCAAAACAATTTTTGAGCCTATGGTATGTTTCGCGTGAACTGTGCTCCTATCTTGCACCGACACTAGCTAACACTATCTCCAAATGGACCAAAACAAGATTCCATATGACCCACGTCACCTTGGATTTCCGTTGGGTGTGTCCAGAATGATTATCAAGCCTATGGTACATTCAACGCAAACTGTGCACCTATCTTGCGTCAACATTAGCACTATCTCCAAACGGACCAAAACGAGCTTCCACTTGAGCCTCATCACCTAAGAGTTCCATTGGGTGCGTCCGAAATGATTTTCTGAGCCTATGGTACGTTCGGCGCAAACCATGCACCTATCATGCATCAAGGTTAGTACTGTCTCCAAACGGATAGAAACAAGCTTCCATTTGAGCCTCGTCACCTAGGGGTACTATCGTGTGCGTCCATAATGATTTCTGAGCCTATGGAACGTTCAACGCAAACCGTGCACCTATCTTGCGTTAAGATTAGCACTATCTTCAAACGGTCTGAAATAAGATTCCACTTGAGCCTCGTCACCTAGGAGTACCATCGGGTGCATCCAAAACGATTTCTAAGCCCACGTTCGGTGCAAACCGTGCACCTGTCTTGCGTCAAGAGTAGCTCTATCTCCAAACGGTCTGAAACAAGCTTCCACTTGAGCCTCATCTCCTAGGAGTTCTATCGGGTGCGTCCAAAATGTTTTTCGAGCCTATGGTACGTTTGACGCAAATCGTGCACCTATCTTGTGTCAAGATCAGCACTATCTCCATACGGACCGAAACAAGCTTCCACTTGAGCCTCATCACCTAGAAGTACCGTTGGGTGCGTCCAAAACAATTTCTGAGCCTATGGTATGTTTGATGCAAACCGTGCTCCAATCTTGTACCGACACTAGCTAACACTATCTACAAACGGACTGAAACAAGATTCCACATGACCCACGTCACCTAGGATTTCCGTCGGTTGCATCCAAAATGATTTCTGAGCCTATGGTAGGCTTGGCCCAAACCGTGCATCTATCTTGCATCAAGATTAGCACTATCTCCAAACGGACCAAAACAAACTTCCACTTGAGCCTCATCACATAGGAGTTCGACCGGGTGCGTCCAAAATGATTTCTAAGTCTATGGTACGTTCATCTCAAACCGTGCACCTATCTTGCATCAAGAATAATACTATCTCCAAACGGACTGAAACGAGCTTCCACTTGAGCCTCGTCACCAGGACTACCATCATATGCGTCCAAAACATTTTCTGAGCCTATAGTTTGGTTGGCAGAAACCATGCACCTATCTCGCGTCAAGATTAGCACTATCTCTAAACGGACTAAAATGAGCTTCCACATGAGCCTTGTCACCTAGGAGTACCTTGGGGTGCGTCCAAAACGATTTCTAAACCTATGGTACGTTCGGCACAAATCATGCACTTATCTTGCATCGACACTAACACTGTCTCCAAATGGACCAAACAAGATTTGGCATGACCCACGTCACCTAGGATTTTCGTCGGGTGTGTCTAAAATGTTTTCTGAGCCTGTTGTACGTTAAGCGCAAACTGTGCACATATCTTGCGTCAAGATTAGCACTATCACCGAATGGACCAAAACGAGCTTCCACATGAACCTCATCACCAAGGAGTTCCATCAGGTGTGTCAAAAATCATTTCCGAGCCTATGGTGATGAGGACATCATTGGCTCAAAGATGACCATGCCAACCACTTCTATACCAAAGGTGCAACCATTCTATATGAGGCTTATCATTGATGCATTTGATGAATTGATGCTGCACCATGATGTGTGTTCATTCTCATTTTCAGAATTACTTACATGGATCAAGGGAAGGTTTGATTGCATATGGAAAGCATGGAAGGTTAATGAAGTTGATTGGGGACCAAATCCAAGTATTCCTAACGTCCTCCGCTAGGCCACCATGTCACTTTGGTTCCAAGGACAGAAAGAGTCCAAGTCTAACACGTTTTGGAAGTTGAATTCGGACTGCAAAATAGTCCTAAATTGCGACGGTCACCACGACTTCATACGGACTCCGATTGGGACGTTATAGCACTTTTTGGAAAGCTTATCAAGTCTATTTTCCAACGGATCTGGACTCATGGCTATATCTTGTCCGGTGCTTCCGCAATCATCGTTTCAACGCTGGGACCTTTTCTGCCTTTGGTGCTGCGACACCCTATTTTGGGCCGATGGTCCATGTATCAATTTGGGTCCATTAAGGACGTGTCCTAGGGTTGGAGAATGACCCCAACACCCCCTGGTCGTTCCCCTAGATATTAATAAGGATTAGAGCCACCACAAACAGATTAGGTTTTGTTTTGTTAAAAGTTTAGCCATTGCTACTTTCTTGTAGACGTGTTGACTAGACCATCCGTTCTACTTGATTCAGAACCCCAACTTTGTGAGTTAAGATTGGTTTTTCATCTCCATATTTGCAATTGAGTTGCTTGTTCTACTTGTTCTTGCTTGTTCCTCGATTGCTTGCAGGAATTACCCTAGTGGTTCGGTTGATCATGCTCCACAAGATCACGACGGCTGTTGGAGGTGGTGTATCGGTTGCTAAGGCGCAGCTTGGAAGGCTATAGTCGGGCCGTGAACATCATCTCCATCCACCAATCGAGTTATCTCACGCTTCTCATCGAAAGATCGACCACAAACCCTTGCGGGTTTCATATCATATGGTATGTTTAGCGCAAACCATGCACCTATCTTGTGTCAAGATTAGGACTATCTCCAAACGTACCAAAACGAGATTCCACTTGAGCCTCCTCACCAAGGAGTTCCATCGGGTGCGTCCAAAATGATTTATGAGACTAAGGTACGTTCAGCGCAAACCGTGCATCTATCTTGTGTCAAGATTAGCACTACCTCCAAACAAACTGAAACGAGCTTCCACTTGAGCCTCGTCACCTAGGAGTACCATCAGTTGCGTCCAAAACAATTTCTAAGCCTATGGTATGTTTGGCACAAACCGTGCTCCTATCATGCACCGACACTAGCTGACACTATCTCCAAACAGACCGAAAACAAGATTTCACATGACCCGCGTCACGTAGGATTTCCATCGGGTGCGTCCAGAATGATTTTCAAGGCTATGGTACGTTCAGCGCAAACTGTGCACCTACCTTGCGTCAAGATTAGCACTATCTCCAAATGGACCAAAACGAGCTTCCACCTTAGCGTCATCACCTAGGAGTTCCATCGGGTGCGTCCGAAATGATTTTCGAGCCTATGGTACGTTCTGCGCAAACCGTGGACCTATCTTGCGTCAAAATTAGCACTATCTCCAAATGTACCAAAACGAGCTTCCACTTGAGCCTCATCACCTAGGAGTTCCATCGGGTATATCCGAAATGATTTCCGAGCCTATGGTACGTTCGGCGCAAATCATGCACCTATCATGCATCAAGAATAGTACTATGTCCAAACGGACTGAAACTAGCTTCCACTTGGGCCTCGTCACCTAGGAGTACCATCGTGTGCGTCCAAAATGATTTCTAAGCCTATAGTATGTTTGGCGTAAACCGTGCACCTATCTTGCACCGAAACTAACACTGTCCGCAAACGGACCGAAATGAGATTCCACATGAGGCACATCACCAAGGATTTCCGTCGGGTGCATCCATAATGACTTCCGAGCCTATGGTACATTCGGCGCAAACAAAGCACCTATCTCGCGTCAAGATTAGAACTATCTCCAAACAGACCAAAGCGAGCTTCCACTTGAGCCTCGTCACCTAGAAGTTCCATCGGGTGTGTCTAAAATAATTTCTGAGCCTATGTTATGTTTGGCATGCTCCATGCTCCTATCTGGTACCGACACTAGCTAACACTGTCTCCAAACGGACCGAAACAAGATGCCACATGACCCACGTCACCTAGGATTTCTGTCGGTTGCATCCAAAACGATTTCCGAGCCTATGGTACGTTCGGCCCAAATCGTGCACCTATCTTGCGTCAATGTTAGCACTATCTCCAGATGGACCAAAATGAGCTTGCACATGACCCACATCACCTAGGAGTTCCATCGGGTGTGTCCAAAATGATTTCTGAGCCTATGATATGTTCGACGCAAACCATGCACCTATCTTGCATCAAGATTAGCACTATTTCCAAACGGAATGAAATGAGCTTCCACTTGAGCCTCGTCACCTAGGAATACCATCGTGTGTGTCCAAAACGATTTCTGTGCCAATAGGGGTTTGGAGCAAACCAGGCAACTTTCTTGCACCGACACTAACAATATCTGCAAACAGATCGAAATGAGATTCCACATGACCCACGTCACCTAGGAGTTCGTTCGGGTGCATCCAAAATGAAGTCCGAGCCTATGGTACGTTCCGCGCAAACCGTGCACCTATCTTGCGTCAAGATTAGCATTATCTCCAAACGGACTGAAACAATCTTCCACTTGAGCCTCATCACCTAGGAGTACCATCGGGTGCGTCCAAAACGATTTCTGAGCCTATGGAACATTCGACGCAAACCGTGCACCTATCTTGCATCGACACTAACACTGTCTCGAAATGGACTGAACGAGATTCCACATGACCCACGTCACCTAGGATTTTTTATCGGGTGCGTCCCAAACGATTTCTGAGCCTATGGTACGTTCGGCGCAAATCGTGCACCTATCTTGCGTTAATGTTAGCACTATCTCTAAATGGACCAAAATAAGCTTCCACTCGAGCCTCATCACCTAGGAGTTCCATCGGGTGCGTCCAAAATATTTATGAGCCTTTGTTATGTTCGGCGCAAACCATGCACCTATTTTGCATCAAGATTAGCACTATCTCCAAATGGAATAAAATGAGCTTCCACTTGTGCCTCGTCACCTAGGAATACTATCGTGTGCGTCCAAAACGATTTCTAAGCCAATAGTGGGTTTGGCGCAAACCATGCAACTTTCTTGCACTGACACTAACAATATCTGCAAACATATCGAAATGTGATTCCACATGACCCACGTCACCTAGAAGTTCGTTCGGTGCGTCCAAAATGAATTATGAGCCTATTGTACGTTCGGCGCAAATCGTGCACCTATCTTGCATCAAGATTAGCACTATCTCCAAACGGACTGAAACAAGCTTCGACATGAGCCTCATCACCTAGGAGTACCATCGGGTGCGTCGAAAATTATTTATGAGCCTATGGTATGTACGGCGCAAACCGTGCACCTATCTTGCATCGACACTAATACTGTCTCCAAATGGACCGAACAAGATTCCACATGACCCACGTCACCTAGGATTTCCATCGGGTGCATCCAAAATGATTTCTGACCCTACAGTACGTTCAGCATAAACTGTGGACCTTTCTTGCGTCAGGATTAGCACTATCTCCAAATGGACCAAAACGAGCTCTTCACTTGAGCCTCATCACCTAGGAGTTCCATAGGGTGCGTCGAAAATGATTTCCGAGCCTATGGTACGTTCGGCGCACACCATGAAACTATGTTGCGTCAAGATTAACATTATCTCCAAACGGACTGAAACAAGTTTCCACTTGAGGCTTGTCACCTATGAATACCATCGTGTGCGTCCAACACGGTTTCTGAGCCAATACTACATTAGGCGAAAACCGTGCACCTATATTGCACCGACACTAATACTATCTGTAAACGGACTGAAATCAGATTCCACATGACCCACGTCACCTAGGAGTTCCATCGGGTGCGTCCAAAATGATTTCTGAGCATATGCTACGCTTTGCGCAAACTGTGCGGCCATCTTGCGTCAAGATTAGAACTATGTCCAAACGTACCGACACGAGCTGCCACTTGAGCCTCATCACCTAGGAGTACTATCAGGTGCTTCTAAAACAATTTCTGAGCCTATGCTATGTTTGTCGCAAACCGTGCTCCTATCTTGCACCGACACTAGCAAACACTATCCCCAAATGGACCAAAACGAGATTCCACATGACTCACATCACCTAGGATTTTCATCGGGTGCGTCCATAACAATTTATGTGCCTATGGTACTTTAAGAGCAAACTGTGCACCTATCTTGTGTCAACACAGTTTCTGAGCCAATACTACATTTGGCAAAAACCATGCACCTATCTTGCACCGACACTAACATTGTCTGCAAATAGACCGAAATGAGATTCCACTTGACCCACCTCACCTAGGAGTTCCATCGGGTGCGTCCAAAATGATTTCTGAGCCTATGCTACGTTCGGCACAAACTATGCAGCTATCTTGCGTCAAGATTAGAACTATCTCCAAACGGACATAAACGAGCTTTCACTTGAGCCTCATCACCTAGGAGTACCGTCGGGTGCGTCTAAAACAATTTTTGAGCCTAAGCTATGTTTGTCACAAATCGTGCTCCTATCTTGCACCAACACTAGCAAACACTATCTCCAAATGGACCAAAAAGAGATTTCACATGACCCACATCACCTAGGATTTTCGTCGGGTGCGTCCATAATGATTTATGAGCCGACGGTACGTTCCGCGCAAACTGTGCACCTATCTTGCGTCAAGATTAGCACTATCTCTAAACGAACCGAAATGAGCTTCCACTTGAGCCTCATCACCTAGGAGTTCCATCGGGTGCGTCCAAAATTAATTCTGAGCCTACGGTACATTCAGCGCAAACCGTGCACCGATCTTGCGTCTAGATTAGCACTGTCTTTAAACAGACTGAAATGAGCTTCCACTTGAGCCTCGTCACCTAGGAGTACCATGGGGTGCGTCCAAAATGATTTCTAATCCTATGGTGCGTTTGGCACAAACTATGCACCTTATCTTGCATGGACACTAACACTGTTTCCAAGTGGACCAAACAAGATTCCACATGACCCACGTCACTTAGGATTTATGTCGGTTGTGTCCAAAATGATTTCTGAGCCTATTGTACGTTAAGCGCAAAATGTGCACCAATCTTGCGTCAAGATTAGCACAATCTCCAAACGGACCAAAACGAGCTTCCACTTGAGCCTCATCACCAAGGAGTTCCATCAGCTGCGTTCAAAATAATTTTCGAGCCTATGGTACATTCAGCGCAGACCATGCACCTATCTTGCGTCAAGATTAGCACTACCTCCAAACGGCCCAAAACGAGCTTCCACTTGAGCCTCGTCACCTATGAGTACCATCGGGTGAGTCCAAAACAATTTCTAAGCCTTTGGTATATTTGGCGCAAACAGTGCTCCTATCTTGCACCGACACTAGCTAACACTATCTCAAACGGACCGAAACAAGATTCTACATGTCCCACATCACCTAGGATTTTCGTCAGGTGCATCCATAACGATTTCTGAGCTTATGGTACGTTCAGCGCAAAACTATGCACATATCTTGCGTCAAGATTAGCACTATCTCCAAATGGGCCAAAATGAGCTTCCACTTGAGCCTCTATCACCTAGGAGCTCCATCGAGTGCGTCCAAAAGGATTTCTGATCCTATGTTACATTCAGCGCAAACCATGCACCTATCTTGCATCAAGATTAGCACTATCTCCAAATGGAATGAAACAAGCTTCTACTTGAGCCTCGTCACCTAGGAATACCATCGTATGCGTCCAAAACAATTTCTAAGCCAATAGTGGGTTTGGCGCAAACCGCGCACCTTTCTTGCACTGACACTAAGAATGTCTGCAAACGGATGAAAATGAGATTCTGCATGACCCACGTCACCTAGGAGTTCCTTCAGGTGCGTCCAAAATGAATTCCGAGCGTACAGTACGTTCGGCGCAAACCGTGCACCTATCTTGTATCGACACTACACTGACTCCAAATGGACGGAACAAGATTCGACATGACCCACGTCAGCTAGGATTTTCGTCGGGTGCGTCCAAACCGATTTCTGAGGCTATTGTATGATCAGCATAAACCGTGCACCTATCTTGCGTCAAGATTAGCACTATCTCCAAACAGACGAAAATGAACTCTTCACTTGAGCCTCATCACCTAGGAGTTCCATAGGGTGCGTCCAAAATGATTTTCAAGCCCATGGTACGGTTGGTGCAAACCGTGCACCTACCTTGCACTGACACTAACACATCTACAAACGGGCCTAAAGTGGAATCTTGTTTTGGTCCGTTTGGAGACAATGTTAGTGTCGGTTCAAGATAGGTGCATGGTTTGTGCCAAATGTACCATAGGCTCAGATATCATTTTGGACGCACCCGATGGTACACCTTGCTGATGAGGCTAAGTGGAAGCTCATTTCGGTCTGTTTGGAGATAGTGCTAATCTTGACGGAACATAGGTGCACGGTTTGCATCGAACGTACCATAGGCTCGAAAATCGTTTTGGACGCACCTGACAGAACTCCTAGGTGATCATACTCAAGTAGAAGCTCATTTTGGTCCGTTTGGAGATAGGGATAATCTTGACTCAAGGTAGTTGCTTGATTTGCGTCAAATGTACCATAGGCTCAGAAATCATTTTAGACGCACCCGATGCAACTCCTAGGTGATGAGGCTCAAGTGGAAGCTCGTTTCGGCCCGTTTGCAGATAGTGCTAATCTTGATTTAGATAGGTGCACGGTTTGCGCCAAATGTACAACAGGCTCAGAAATCATTTTGGACGCACCCGGTTGTACTCCTAGGTGATGATGCTCGAGTGGAAGCTCGTTTCGATCCATTTGGAGATAGTGCTAATCTTGACGGAAGGTTGGTGCACGGTTTGCATAGAACGTAACATAGGCTCAGAAATCATTTTGGACACACCTAACAGAACTCCTAGGTGATGATGCTCAAGTGGAAGCCCGTTTTGGTCTGTTTGGAGATAGTGCAAATCTTGACGTAGATAGGTGCACGGTTTGCGCTGAATGTACCATAGGCGCGGAAATCGTTTTGGACGCACCCGATGGAACTCCTTGATGACATGGGTCATGTGGAATCTTGTTTTGTTCTGTTTGGAGACAGTGTTAGTGTCAGTGCAAGATAGGTGCACGGTTTGCGCCAAATATACCACAGGCTCATAAATCATTTTGGATGCATCCGATGGTACTCCTAGGTGACGAGGCTCAAGTGGAAGCTCATTTCGGTCCGTTTGGAGATGATGCTAAATTTGACGAAAGATAGGTGCACGGTTTGCATCAAACGTACCATAGGCTCGAAAATCATTTTGGACACACCTGACGGACTCCTAGATGATGATGCTCAAGTAGAAGCTCATTTTGGTCCATTTGGATGTAGTGCTAATCGTGACATAAGATAGGTGCACGATTTGCGTCAAACATACCATAGGCTTGGAAATCGGTTCGGACATACCTGATGGAACTCCTCGGTGACAAGGCTCAAGTGGAAGCTTGTTTTGGTCCATTTGGAGATAGTGCTAGTGTTGACATTGATAGGTGCACGGTTTACGCCGAATGTACTATAGGATCGGAAATCATTTTGGACGCACCCGATGGATCTCCCAGGTGATATGGGTCAAGTGGAAGCTCGTTTTGATCCGTTTGGACAAAGTGTTAGTGTCGGTGCAAGATAGGTGCACAGTTTGCGCCAAATGTACCATAGGCTCAGAAATTATTACGGATGCACCCAATGGTACTCCTTTGTGATGAGGCTCAAGTGGAAGCTCATTTTGGTGCTTTTGTAGATAGTGCTAAACTTGACGGAAGATAGATGGACGGTTTTCGCCAAACGTACCATAGGCTCGAAAATCGTTTTGGACACACCTGAGGGAACTCCACGGTGATGATGCTCAAGTGGAAGCTTGTTTTGGTTCGTTTGGGGATAGTGCTAACCTTGACACACGATAGTTGCACGGTTGGCGTCGAACATACCATAGGCTCAAAAGTCATTTTGGACGCACCTGATGGTACTCCTAGGTGACGAGTCTCAAGTGGAAGCTCATTTCGTTGCGTTTGAAGATTATGCTAATCTTGATGCAAGATAGGTGCACGTTTTGCGTCGAACGTACCATAGGCTCAGAAATCGGTTCGGACGCACCCGATGGAACTCGTAGGTGACATGGATCATGTAGAATCTTGTTTCGGTCTATTTGGAGAAAGTGTTAGTGTCTGTGCAAGATACGTGCACGGTTTGCGCAAAATGTACCATAGGCTAAGAAATCATTTTGGATGTACCTAATGGTTCCTAGGTGACGAGGCTCAACTGGAAGCTCGTTTCGGTCCATTTGGAGATAGTGCTAAACTTGATGGAAGATAGGTGCACGATTTGCGCCGAACATACCATAGGCTCGGAAAACGTTTTGAACACACCAGATGGAACTCCTAGGTTTGGGTCATGTGGAATATCATTTCAGTCCGTTTGGTGACAGTGTTAGTATCAGTGCAAGATAGGTGCCTGGTTTACGCCAAACATACCATTGGTTCAGAAATCATTATGGACGCACCCGATGGAACTCTTAGGTTTACGAGGCTCAAGTGGAAGCTCATTTCGGCCCGTTTGGAGGTAGTGCTAATCTTGACATAGATAGCTGCACGGTTTCACCAAACATACCAAAGGCTCAGAAATTATTTTGGATACACTCAATGGAACTCCTAGGTTTATGAGGCTCAACTAGAAGCTCGTTTCGGTCCGTTTGGTGATAGTGCTAAATTTGACGTGAGATAGGTGCACGGTTTGCACCGAACGTACCTTAGGCTTAAAAATCGTTTTGGACTCACAAGATGGAACTCATAGGTGATGAGTGTCATGTGGAATCTCATTTCGGTCCGTTTGGAGACAATGTTAGTATCGGTGCAAGATAGGTGCACGGTTTGTAACTAACGTACCATAGGCTCAGAAATCATTTTGGAAGCACTTGATGGTAGTCCTAGGTGACGAGGCTCAAGTGGAAGCTTGTTTTAGTCCGTTTGGAGATAGTGCTAATTTTGACGCAAGATAGGCGTATGGTTTGCGCCGAACATACCATAGGCTTAGAAAACATTTTGGACTCACCCGATGGAACTCCTAGGTGACATAGGTCCTGTGAAATCTTGTTTCGGTCTGTTTGGAGATAGTGCTAAACTTGACAGAACATAGGTGCACGGCTTGCACTGAATGACCATAGGCTTAGAAAACATTTTGGGCGCATCGGATGGAACACCTACGTCATGTAGGTCATGTGAAATCTTGTTCCAGTCCATTTGGAGACAGTGTTAGTATCGGTGCAAGATAGGTGCACGGTTTGCACCAAACATACCATAGGCTAAGAAATCATTTTGGATGCACCCGATGGTACTCCTAGGTGACGGGGCTCAAGGGGAAGCTCAATTTCATCCGTTTGGAGATAGTGCTAATCTTGACGCAAGATAGGTGCACGATCTGCGTCGAACGTACCATAGGCTCCGAAATCGGTTCGGACGCACCCGATGGAACTCCTAGGTGATGAGGCTCAAGTGCAAGCTTGTTTTGGCCCGTTTGGAGATAGTGCAAATCTGGACGTAGATAGGTGCATGGTTTCTCCAAACATACCATACGCACACAAATCGTTTTGGACGCAGCCGGTGGTACTCCTAGGTGACGAGGCTCAACTGGAAGCTTGTTTTGTCCGTTTGGAGATAGTGCTAAACTTGACGCGAGATAGGTGCACGGTTTGCGCTGAACATACCAAAGGCTCGGAAATCCTTTTGGACATACCCGATGGAACTCCTAGGTGTTGATGCTCAAGCGGAAGCTCATTTTGGTCTATTTGGGGATAGTGCTAATCATGACATAAGATAGGGGCACGATTTGCGTCGAACGTACCATAGGCTCGAAAATTGGTTCGGACACACCCGATGGTACTCCTAGGTGACGAGGCTCAAGTGGAAGCTTGTTTCGGTCCGTTTGGAGATAGTGCTAACCTTGATGGAAGATGGTGCATGGTTTGCGTCGAACATACCATAGGCTCGAAAATCATTTTGGACACCCCTGATAGAACTCATAGGTGATGATGCTCAAGTGGAAGCTCATTTGGTCCGTTTGAAGATAGTGCTAATCGTGACATAAGATAGGTGCACAATTTGCGTTGAACGTAGTATAGCTCGAAAATCGGTTCGGACGCACCCGATGCAAATCCTAGGTGATGAGACTCAAGTGGAAGCTCGTTCTAGCGCGTTTGGAGATAGTGCTAATCTTGACATAGTTAGGTGCACAGTTTGTGCCGAATGTACTATAGTCTCAGAAATCATTTTGGACGCACCCGATGGAATTCCTAAGTGACATGGGTCATGTGGATTCTTGTTTCAGTCTGTTTGGAGACAGTGTTTGTGCCAAATGTACCATAGGCTCAGAAATCATTTTGGATGCACCTGGTGGTACTCCTAGGTGACGAGGCTGAACTAAAGCTCGTTTCGGTCCATTTGGAGATAGTGCTAAACTTGAAGGAAGATAGGTGCACGTTTTGCGCTGAACGTACCATAGGCTCGAAAAACATTTTGAACACACCAGATGGAACTCGTAGGTTGGGTCATCTGGAATATCGTTTCGGTCCATTTGGAGACAATGTTAGTATCGCTGCAAGATAGGTGCCTGGTTTGCACCAAACATACCATAGGTTTAGAAATCGTTATGGACGTACCCGATGGAACTCCTAGGTTTACGAGGCTCAAGTGGAAGCTCATTTCGGCCTATTTGGAGATAGTGCTAATCTTGACGTAGATAGCTGCACGGTTTTGCCAAACATACCATATGCTCAGAAATCATTTTGGATGCACCCGATGGAACTCCTAGGTTTACGAGGCTCAACTGGAAGCTCATTTCGGTCTGTTTGGTGATAGTGCTAAACTTGACGCGAGATAGGTGCACGGTTTGCACCGAACGTACCTTAGGCTCAAAAATTGTTTTGGACACACAAGACGGAACTCCTAGGTGACGTGTGTCATGTGGAATCTCGTTTCGGTCCGTTTTGGATGCACTCGATGGTAGTCCTAGGTGACGAGGCTCAAGTGGAAGCTCGTTTTAGTCCATTTAGAGATTGTGCTAACTTGACGCAAGATAGGTGCATGGTTTGCGCCGAACATACTGTAGGCTTAGAAAATGTTTTGGACTCACCCGATGGAACTCCTAGGTGACGTGGGTCATATGGAATCTCGTTCCAATCCATTTGGAGACAGTGTTAGTATTGGTGCAAGATAGTTGCACGGTTTGCACCAAGCGTACCATAGGCTCGGAAAACGTTTTGAACACACCAGATGGTACTCCTAGGTGACAAGGCTCAAGTGGAAGCTCATTTCAATCTGTTTGGAGATAGTGCTAATCTTGATGCAAGATAGGTGCATGATTTGTGTCGAACGTACCATAAGCTCAAAAATCGGTTCGGACGCACCTGATGGAACTCCTTGGTGACGAGACTCAAGTGGAAGCTCGTTTTGGCCCATTTGGATATAGTGCTATTCTTGACGTAGATTGGTGTACGGTTTCGCCAAACATACCATGGGATCAGAAATTATTTTGGACGCACCCGGTTGTACTTCAAGGTTACGGGGCTCAACTAGAAGCTCGATTTGTCCGTTTGGGGATAGTGCTAAACTTGACACGAGATAAGTGCGTGGTTTGCGCCGAATATACCATAAGCTCGGAAATAGTTTTGGACACACCCGATGGAACTCGTAGGTGACATGGGTCATGTGGAATATTGTTTCGGTCCGTTTGGAGATAGTTTTAGTGTCGGTGCAAGATAGGGGCACGGTTTGCGCTGAATGTACCATAGACTCAAAAATCATTTTGGACCCATCCGATGAAACTCCTAGGTGACTTGGGTCATGTGGAATCTTGTTTTGGTCCGTTTGAGACAGTGTTAGGGTCGGTGCAAGATAGGAGCACAGTTGTCGCCAAAATGTATAATAGGCTCAGAAATCATTTTGCACGCATCAGATGGTACTCCTTGGTGATGAGGCTCAAGTAGCAGTTCGTTTTGGTCTGTTTGGAGATAGTGCTAAACTTGACAGAACATAGGTGCACGGTTTGCACTGAATATACCATAGGCTCAGAAAATGTTTGGGCACATCAGATGGAACTGCTTGGTGACGTGGGTCATGTGAAATCTCGTTCTAGTCCATTAGGAGACAGTGTTAGTATCGGTGCAAGATAGGTGCACGATTTGCGCCAAATGTACCATAGGCTAAGAAATTGTTTTGGATGCACCCGATGGTACTCCTAGGTGACGAGGCTCAAGTGGAAGCTCAATTCGATCCATTTGGAGATAGTGCTAATCTTGAGGCAAGATAGGAGCACGATTTGCGTCAAACGTACCATAGGCTCGGAAATCGGTTCGGACGCACATGATGGAACTCCTGGGTGACGAGGCTCAAGCTCGTTTTGGTCCGTTTGGAGATAGTGCTAATCTTGACGTAAGATTGGTGCACGGTTTGCATCGAACGTACCATAGGCTCGGAAATCATTTTGGACACACCTTACGGAACTGCTAGGTGATGATGCTCAAGTGGAAGGTCGTTTTGGTCCGTTTGGAGATAGTGCTAATCGTGACATAAGATAGGCGCACGATTTACGTCAAACATAGCATAGGCTCCGAAATCGGTTCGGACGCACCCAATGCAAATCCTAAGTGACGAGGCTCAAGTGGAAGCTCATTTCGACCCATTTGCAGATAGTGTTAACCTTGACGTAGATAGGTGCACAGTTTGCGCCGAATGCACTATAGGCTTGAAAATATTTTTAGACGCACTTGATGAAACTCCTAAGTGATATGGGTCTTGTGGATTCTTGTTTCAGTCTGTTTGGGGATAGTGTTAGTGTCGGTGCAAGATAGGTGCACGGTTTGCGCCAAATGTACCACAGGCTCAGAAATCATTTTGAACGCACCCGTTGGTACTCCTAGGTGATGAGGCTTGAGTGAAAGCTCGTTTTGGTCCGTTTGGAGATAGTCCTAATCTTGATGGAAGGTAGGTGCAATGTTTGCGTCGAACATACCATAGGCTCAGAAATCATTTTGGACACACCTAATGAAACTCCTAGGTGATGATGCTTAAGTGGAAGCTCATTTTGGTCCGTTTGGAGATAGTGCTAATCTTGAGTAGCTAGGTGCATGGTTTGTGCTGAATGTACCATAGGCACAGAAATCATTTTGGACACACTCGATGGAACTCCTAGGTGACGTGGGTCATGTGGAATCTTGTTTCGGTCTATTTAGAGACAGTGTTAGTGTCCGTGCAAGATAGGTGCATGGTTTGTGCCAAATGTACCATAGGCTCAGAAATCATTTTGGTCGCACCCGATGGTACTCTTAGGTGATGAGGTTCAAGTGGAAGCTCATTTCGGTCTATTTAGGGATGGTGCTAAATCTGACGGAAGATAGGTACACAGTTTGTGTCGAACGTACCATAGGCTTGGAAATCGTTTTGGACACACCTGACAGAACTCCTAGGTAATGATGCTCAAGCAGAAGCTCATTTTTGTCCATTTGGAGATAGTGCTAATCATGATATAACATAGGTGCACAATTTGTGTTGAACGTACCATAGACTCAAAAATTGGTTCGGACAAACCCGATGGAGCTCCTAGGTGATGAGGCTCAAATGGAAGCTCATTTCGACCCATTTGGAGATAGTGCTAATCTTGACATAGATAGGTGCACAGTTTACACCGAATGTTCCATAGGCTCAGAAATCATTTTGGACACACCCAATGGAACTCCTAGGTGACGTGGGTCAACTAGAAGCTCGTTTCGGTCCGTTTGGACACTGTGTTAGTGTCGGTGCAAGATAGTTGCACAATTTGCGCCAAATGTACAATATAGACAGAAATCCTTTTGTACGCACCCGATGGTACTCTTAGGTGACGAGGCACAAGTGGAAGCCCGTTTTGATTCGTTTGGACATACTGCTAATCTCGACGGAACACAGGTGCACGGTTTGCGTCAAACGTATCATAGGCTCAGAAATCGTTTTGGACAGACCTGATGGAACCCCTAGATGATGATGCTCAAGTGGAATCTCATTTCGGCCTGTTTGGAGACAGTGCTAATCTTGACGTAGACTGGTGCACAGTTTGCGCCGAATGTACCATAGGCTCGGAAATCATTTTGGACGCACCTGATGGAACTCCTAGGTGACATGGGTCATGTGGAATCTTGTTTTAGTCTATTTGGAGACAGTGCTAGTGTCGGCGTAGGATAGGTGCACTGTTTGCGCCAAATGTAACATATGCTTAGAGATTGTTTTGGACGCACCCGATGGTACTCTTAGGTGACGAGGCTCAAGTGAAGCTCATTTCGGTTTCTTTGTAGATAGTGCTAATCGTGACATAAGATAGGTGCACCATTTGCATCAAACATACCATAGGCCTGGAAATCGGTTCGGACATACCCGATGGAACTCCTAGATGACGAGTCTCAAGTGGAAGCTCATTTTGGCCCGTTTGGAGATAGTGCTAATCTTGACGTAGCTAGGTGCACGGTTTGCGCCGAATGTACCATAGGCTTGCAAACCATTTTGGACGCACCTAATGGAACTCCTCGGTGACATGGGTCTTGTGGAATCTAGTGTCGGTCCGTTTGGAGACAATGTTAGTGTCGGTGCAAGATAAGTGCATGGTTTGCGCCAAATGTACCATAGGATCAGAAAATCATTTTGCACGCACCCGATGGTACTCCTAGGTGACGAGGCTCAAGTGGAAGCTCGTTTTGGTACATTTGGAGATACTGCTAATCTTAACGGAAGATAGGTGCATGGTTTGCGTCAAACGTACCATAGCCTTAGAAATCATTTTGGTTCGGACGCACCCGATAGAACTCCTAGTTGACGAGGCTCAAGTGTAAGCTCATTTCGACCCATTTGGAGATAGTGCTAATCTTGACGTAGATAGGTGCACAGTTTTCGCCGAATGTACCATAGGCTCGAAAATCATTTTAGTCCGTATTGAGATAGTGCTAATCTTGACGCAAGATAGGCGCATAGTTTGCGTCGAACGTACCATCGGCTTAGAAAACATTTTGGACTCACCCGATGGAGCTCCTAGGTGACTAGGTCATGTGAAATCTCGTTTCGGTCCATTTGGAGACAGTGTTATTATTGGTGCAAGATGGGTGCACGGTTTGCGTCAAGCGTACCATAGGCTCAGAAATTGTTTTAGATGCACCCTATGGTACTCCTAGGTGATGAGGCTCAAGTGGAAGCTCATTTCGATCAGTTTGGAGATAGTGCTAATCTTGACGCAAGATAGTGCATGATTTGCGTGGAATGTACCATAGGCTCGAAAATTGGTTCAGACGCACCCGATGGAACTCCTAGGTGACAAGGCTCAAGTGGAAGCTTGTTTTGGCCCGTTTGGCGATAGTGCTAATCTTGATATAGATAGGTGCACGGTTTGCACAAAATATAACATAGGCTCGGAAATCGTTTTTGGACACACCCGATGGAACTCCTAGGTGACATGTGGCATCTTGTTTCCATCCATTTGGAGACAGTGTAGGTGTTAGTGCAAGAAAGGTGCACGGTTTGCACCAAATGTACCATAGGCTAATAAACCATTTTGGACGCACCCGATGGTACTCCTAGGTGATGAGGCCCAACTGGAAGCTCGTTTCGGTCCATTTGGAGATAGTGCTAAACTTGACGGAATATAGGTGCACGGTTTGCGCCGAACGTACCATAGGCTCAAAGATCGTTTTGGATGCACTTGATGGAACTCTAGGTGATGATGCCCTCATGGAAGCTCGTTTTGGTCCGTTTGGAGATAGTACTAATCTTGACGCAAGATAGGCGCATAGTTTGCGTCAAATGTACCATAGGCTTAGAAAACATTTTGGACTCACCCGATGGAGCTCCTAGGTGACTGGGTCATGTGGAATCTTGTTTCGGTCCATCTAGCGACAATGTTAGTATTGGTGCAAGATGGGTGCATGATTTGCGCCAAGCATACCATAGGCTCAGAAATTATTTTAGATGCACCCAATGGTACTCCTACGTGATGAGGCTCAAGTGGAAGCTCAATTCGATCTGTTTGGAGATAGTGCTAATTTTGATGCAAAATAGTGCATGATTTGCGTCGAATGTACCGTAGGCTCAAAAATCGGTTCGGGCGCACCCGATGGAACTTCTAGGTGACAAGGCTCAAGTGGAAGCTCGTTTTGGCCTGTTTGGCCATAGTGCTAATCTTAATGTAGATAGGTGCACGGTTTGTGCTGAATATAACATAGGCTCGAAAATCATTTTGGATGCACCCGATGGAACTCCTAGGTCAATATGGAATCTTGTTTCCATCCGTTTGGAGACAGTGCTAGTGTTAGTGCAAGAAAGGTGCACGGTTTGCACCAAATGTACCATAGGCTAATAAACCATTTTGGACGCACCCGATGGTACTTCTAGGTGACGAGGCTCAAGTGGAAGCTCGTTTCGGTCCGTTTGGAGATAGTGTTAGTACTTGATAGAAGACAGATGCACGGTTTGCGTCGAACGTACCATAGGCTCGAAAATCGTTTTGGATGCACTCGATGGAACTCTAGGTGATGATGCCCTAGTAGAACCTCGTTTTGGTCCGTTTGGAGATAGTACTAATCTTGACGCAAGATAGGTGCACGATTTGTGTCGAACGTACCATAGGGTCGAAAATCAGTTTGGACACACCCGATGGAACTCCTAGGTGACGAGGCTCAATTAGAAGCTTGTTTCGACCTATTTGGATATAGTGCTAATATTAACGTAGATAGGTCCACGGTTTGCACCGAATGTTCCATAGGCTCGGATATCGTTTTGGACGCATCCAATGGAACTCTTAGGTGACATGGGTCATGTGAAATCTTGTTTCAGTCCGTTTGGAGATAGTGTTAGTGTCGGTGCAAGATAGGTGCGTGGTTTGTGCCAAATATACCAAAGGCTCAGAAATCGTTTTGCACGCACCGATGGTACTTGTAGGTTGCAAGGCTCAAGTGGAAGCTAGTTATGGTCCTTTTGGAGGTAGTGCTAAACTTGATGGAAGACAGGTGCACGGTTTCCACCAAACGCACCATATGCTCGAAAAATGATTTGAACGCACAAGACAGAACTCTTAGGTGACGTGTGTCATGTGAAATCTCATTGCGATCCGTTTGGAGATAGTATAAGTATCGATGCAAGATAGGTGCACGGTTTGCACCAAACGTACCATAGGCTCGGAAATCATTTTGCATGAACTCGATGGTACTCCTAGGAGATGAGGTTCAAGTGGAAGCTCGTTTCGGTCCGTTTAGAGATAGTGCTAATCTTGACGTAAGATAGGTGCATGATTTGCGTCGAACGTAACATAGGTGACCGGGCTCAAGTGGAAGCTCGTTTTGGCCCGTTTGGAGATAGTGCTAATCTTGGCGTAGATAGGTGCAAGGTTTGCGCCGAATGTACCAGAAGCTTGGAAAATCATTTTGGACGCACCCGATAGAACTCCTAGGTGACATGGGTTATGTGGAATCTTGTTACAGTTCATTTGGAGACTATGGTACTGTCGGTGCACGATAGGTGCACGGTTTGTGCCAAATGTACCACAGGGTTAGAAATCGTTTTGGACGCACCCGGTAGTACTTCTAAGTGACGAGACACAAGTGGAAGCTCGTGTCGGTCCGTTTGTAGACACTACTAATCTTGACGGAAGATAGCGCACGGTATGCGTCAAACGTACCATTGGCTCAGAAATCGCTTTGGACACACCTGACGGAACTCCTAGGTGTGATGCTCAAGTGAAAGCTCGTTTTGGCCCGTTTGGAGATAGTGCTAATCTTGACGCAAGATAGGTGCATGATTTGCTTCGAACGTACCATAGGCTTAGAAATCGGTTCGGACGCACCTGATAGAACTCCAGATGACAAGGCTCAAGTGGAAGCTCGTTTCCGTCTGTTTGGGGATAGTTCTAAACTTGACGAGAGATAGGTGCACGGTTTGCACGGAACGTACCATAGGCTCGGAAATCGTTTTGGTCGCACCTGAGGGAACTCCTAGGTGACGATGTCAAGTGGAAGCTTGTTTTGGTCTATTTGGAGATAGTTCTAATCTTGACACAAGATAGGTGCACGGTTTGTGTCAAATGTACCACAGGCTCAAAAGTTATTTTGGACGCACCCGATGGTACTCCTAGGTGACGAGTCTCAAGTGGAAGCTCGTTTCGGTGCGTTTGGAGATTATGCTAATCTTGATGCATGATTTGCGTCGAACTTACCGTAGGGTCAGAAATTAGTTCGAATGCACTCGATGGAAGTCCTAGTTGACGAGGCTCAAGTGGAAGCTCGTTTCAGCCCATTTGGAGATAGTGCTAATCTTGATGTAGATAGGTGCACGGTTTGCGCCGAATGCAGCATACGCTTGAAAATCATTTTGGACACACCCGACCGAACTCCTAGGTGACATAGGTCATGTGGAATCTTGTTTCGGTCTATTTGGAGACAGTGTTAGTCTCGGTGCAAGATAGGTGGACGGTTTGCGCCTAATATACCATAGGCATAGAAATCGTTTTGGACGCGCCCAATGGTACTCCTAGGTGACGAGGGTCAATTAGAAGCTCATTTCAATCTATTTAGAGATAGTGCTAAACTTGATGGAAGATAGGTGCACCGTTTGCGCTGAACGTACCATAGGTTCAGAAAACGTTTTGAACACACAAGTTGGAACTCCGAGGTGATGTGGGTCGTGTGGAATCTCATTTCAGTCCATATGGAGACAGTGTTAGTATCGGTGCAAGATAAGTGCCCGGTTTGCGCCAAACATAGCATGGGCTCAGAAAATCATCTTGGATGCACCCGATGGTACTCCTAGGTGACGAGGCTCAAGTGGAATCTCATTTCGAACCATTTAGAGGTAGTGCTAGTCTTGACACAAGATAGGTGCATGATTTGCGTCGAACATACCATAGGCTCAGAAATCAGTTCGGACACACCCGATGGAATTGCTAGGTGATGAGGCTCATGTGGAAGCTCATTTTGGCCTGGTTGGAGATAGTGCTAATCTTGACATAAATAGGTGCACGGTTTCGCCAAACGTACCATAGGCTCAGAAATTATTTTAGACGCACCCGATGGAACTCCTAGGTGACGAGGCTCAAGTGGAAACTCATTTCGGTCCGTTTGGTGATAGTGCTAAACATGACGCAAAAGGTGGAACTCCTAGGTGACGTGTGTCATGTGGAATCTCATTTTGGTCCATTTGGAAACAGTGTTAGTATCGGTGCAAGATTGGTGCACGGCTTGCAACAAACGTACCATAGGTTCAGAAACCATTTTGGATGCATTCGATGGTAGTCCTAGGTGACGGGACTCAAGTGGAAGCTTGTTTTAGTCTGTTTGGAGATAGTACTAATCTTGACGCGAGATAGGCGCATGGTTTGTGCTGAACGTACTATAGGCTTAGAAAGCATTTTGGACGCAACCAATGGAACTCCTAGGTGACGTGGGTCTTGTGGAATCTCGTTCCGATCCATTTGAAGACAGTGTTAGTATCGGTGCAAGATAGGTGCACGGTTTGCGCCAAACATGCCATAGGCTCAGAAATCATTTTAGACGCACCCGATGAACTCCTAGGTGATAAGGCTCACATGGAAGCTCATTTTGGTCCGTTTGGGGATGGTGCTAACTTGATGCAAGATAGGTGCACGGTTCGTGCCGAATGTACCATAATCTTAGAAATAGTTTTGGACACACCCGATGGAACTCCTAGGTGACATGGGTCATGTGGAATCTTGTTTCGGTCCATTTGGAGACAGTGTTAGTGTCGGTGTGAGATAGAGGCACGGTTTGCGCTAAATGTACCATAGGCTCGGAAATCATTTTGGACGCACCCAATGGAACTCCTAGGTGCCATGGGTCATGTGGAACTTGTTTCGGTCTGTTTGGAGACAGAGTTAGCGTCAGTGTAAGATAGGCGCACGGTTTGCGCCAAATGTATCATAGGCTCAAAAATCATTTTGGACGCACCCGATGGTACTCCTTGGTGACGAGGCTCAAGTGGAAGCTCGTTTCAGTCTGTTTAGAGATAGTGCTAAACTTGACAGAACATAGGTGCACGGTTTGCGCCGAATGTACCATAGGCTCGGAAAATGTTTTAAACGCACAAGGTGGAACTCATAGATGACGTGGGTTATGTTGAATATCGTTTCGATCCTTATGGAGACTGTGTTAGTATCGGTGCAAGATAGGTGCACGGTTTGCGCCAAACGTAGCATAGGCTCAAAAATCATTTTGAATGCACTCGATGGTGCCCCTAGTGTTGAGGTTTATGTGGAAGCTCATTTCGGGCCATTTGGAGATAGTGCTAATCATGACACAAGATTGGTGCATGATTTGCATCGAACGTACCATAGGCTTGGAAATCAGTTCAGATGCACCCAATGGAACTCATAGGTGACGTGGCTCGAGTGGAAGCTCGTTTTGTCTCGTTTGGCGATAGTGCTAATCTTGACATAGATAGTTGCACGGTTTCCACCAAACGTACCATAGGCTTGGAAACGTTTTGTATGCACAAGATGGAACTCCTAGGTGACGTGTGTCACGTGGAATCTCATTTTGGTCCATTTAGAGACAGTGTAATTATCAGGGCAAGATAGGTGCACGGTTTGCCCTGAACGTACCATAGGCTCGAAAATTGTTTTGGACGCACCCGATAGAACTCCTAGGTGACGATGCTCAACTAAAAGCTTGTTTTGGTCTGTTTGGAGATAGTGCGAATCTTAACACAAGATAGGAGCACGATTTGCCTCGAACGTACCATAGGCTCAGAAATCGGTTCAGACGCACCCGATGGAACTCCTAGGTGACGAGGGTCAAGTGGAAGCTCGTTTTGGCCCATTTGGAGATAGTGCTAATCTTGACATAGATAGGTGCACGGTTTGCGCCAAACATACCATAGCTCAGAAATCGTTTTGGACGCACCCGATGGAAGTCCTATGTGGCACGGGTCATGTGCAATCTTGTTTCGGTCCATTTAGAGACAGTGTTAGTGTCGGTGCAAGATAGGTGCATGGTTTGCATCAATTGTACCATAGGCTCAAAAATCATTTTGGACGCAGCCGATGGTACTCCTTGGTGATGAGACTCAAGTGTACGCTCGTTTTGGTCCGTTTGGAGATAGTGCTAAACTTGACGAGAGATAGGTGTATGGTTTGCGCCAAACGTACCATAGGCTCAAAACTTATTTTGGATGCACCTGACGGAACTCCTAGGTGATGATGCTCAAGTGGAAGTTCATTTTGGTCCGTTTGGAGATAGTGCTAATCTTGACGCAAGATAGGTGTACGATTTGCGTCGAACGTACCATAGGGTCGGAAATGGGTTCGGACGCACCCAATGGAACTCCTAGGTCACATGGGTCATGTGGATTCTTCTTTCGGTCCGTTTGGAGACAGGTTAGTGTCGGTGCAAGATAGGTGCACGGTTTATGTCAATTGTAGCATAGGCTCATAAATCATTTTAGACGCACCCGATGGTAATCCTTGGTGACGAGGCTCAAGTGAAAGCTCGTTTGAGTCCATTTGGAGACAGTGCTAATCTTGACGCAAGATAGGTGCACGGTTTGTGCCGAACTTACCATAGGCTCAGAAATCGATTCGGTCACACCCAATGGAACTCCTAGGTGACGAGGCTCAAGTGAATGCTCATTTCGACCCGTTTGGAGATAGTGCTAATCTTGACATAGGTAGGTGCACAGTTTCGCCAAACATACCATAGGCTTAGAAAACATTTTGGATGCACCCGATGGTCCTCCTAGGTGACGAGGCTCAACTAGAAGCTCGTTTCGGTCCGTTTGGGGATAGTGCAAAACTTGAAGTGAGATAGGTGCACCGTTTGCGCCGAACATAGCACAGGCTCAAAAATCATTTTGGACGCACCCGATGGAACTCCTATGTGACAAGTGGAAGCTCGTTTTGGTCCATTTTGAGATAGTGCTAATGTTGACTCACGATAGGTGCACGATTTGCCTCGAATGTACCATAGGCTCGGAAATCAGTTCCGACGCACCCGATGGAACTCCTAGGTGACGAGGCCCAAGTGGAAGTTCGTTTTGGCCTGTTTGGAGATAGTGCTAATCTTGACGTAGATAGGTGCACGGTTTACGCCGAATGTACCATAGGCTCACAAGTCACTTTGGACGCACCCGATGGAACTCCAAGGTGACTTGGGTATTGTGGAATCTTGTTTTGATCTGTTTGGAGACAGTGTTAGTGTCGATGCAAGATAGGTGCATGGTTTGTGTCAGATATACCATAGACTCAGAAGTCATTTTGGACCCACTCGATGTTACTCCTACGTGATGAGGCTTAAGTGGAAGCTTGTTTTGGCCTGTTTGGAGATAGTGTTAATCTTGACATAGATAGGTGCATTGTTTTGCCAAACATACCATAGGCTCGGAAATCATTTTGGACGCACTCGATGGTACTCCTAGGTGACAAGGCTCAACTGGAAGCTCGTTTCGGTTCGTTTGGGGATAGTGCTAAACTTGACACGAGAGGCGCACGGTTTGCGCCGAACGTACCATAGGCTCAAAAATCATTTTGGACGCACAAGATGGAACTTCTAGGTGACGTGTGTCATGTGGAATCTCGTTTCAGTCCATTTGGAGACAGTGTTAGTGTCGGTGCAACATAGGTGCACGGTACCAAAGGCTCAGAAATCATTTTGGACGCACTTGTTTGTACTCCTAGGTGACGAGGCTCAAGTGGAAGCTCGTCTTAGTCCATCTGGAGATAGTGCTAATCATGACGCAAGATAGGTGGGGTTTGCGCCGAACGTACCATAGGCTCAGGAAACGTTTTGGACGCACCTGATGGAACTCCTAGGTGATGTGGGTCATGTGGAATCTCGTTTAGGTCCATTTGGACACAGCGTTAGTATCGGTGAAATATAGGTGCACGGTTCGCGCCAAAATAGGCTCAAAAATCATTTTGGATGCACTCTATGGTACTCCCAGGTGATGAGGCTCAAGTGGAAGCTCGTTTTGGCCTGTTTCGAGATAGTGCTAATATTGACATAGCTGCACAGTTTTGCCAAACATACCGTAGGCTCAGAAATTATTTTGGACGCACCCGATGGTACTCCTAGGTGACGAGGCTCAACTGGAAGCTCTTTTCAATCCGTTTGGGTATAGTGCTAAACTTGACGCGAGATAGGTGCACGGTTTGCACCGAACGTACCATAGGCACAGAAATTGTTTTTGATGCACAAGATGGAACTCCTAGGTGACATGTTTCATGTGGAATCTCGTTTGGTTCATTTGGTGACAATGTTAGCATCAGTGCAAGATAGGTGCACGGTTTGCACCAAACATACCATAGGCTCAGAAAATAGTTTTGGACACACTCAGTGGTACTCCTTTGTGACGAGGCTCAAGTAGAAGTTCGTTTTAGTCCGTTTGGAGACAGTGCTAATCTTGAGGCAAGATAGGTGCACGGTTTGCGCCGAACATACCATAGGCTTAGAAAACGTTTTGGATGCACCCGATGGAACTCCTAGGTGACGTGGGTCTTGTGGAATCTTCTTCCAATCCATTTGGAGACAGTGTTACTATCGGTGCAAGATAGGTGCACGGTTTGCGCCAAACATACTATAGGCTCAGAAATCATTTTTGATGCAACCAATGGTACTCCTAGGTGATGAGGCTCAAGTGGAAGCTCATTTTGGTCCGTTTGGAGATAGTGCTAATCTTGACGCAAGATAGGTGCACGATTTGCGTTGAACGTACCATAGGCTTGAAAATCGGTTCGGACACACCCGATGGAACTCTTAGGTGACGAGGCTCAAGTGGAGGCTCGTTTTGGCCCGTTTGGCGATAATGCTAATATTAACATAGATAGGTGCATGATTTCGCCAAACATACCATTCGCTCAGAAATCATTTTGGACGCACCCGATGATACTCCTAGGTGACGAGGCTCGTTTCGGTACGTTTGGGGATGGTGCTAAACTTGATGCGAGATTGGTGCATGGTTTGCACCGAATGTACCATAGGATCGGAAATTGTTTTGGACGCTCCCGATGGAACTCCTAGGTGGCATGGGTCATGTGAAATCTTGTTTTGGTCCGTTTGAAAACAATGTTAGTGTCGGGGCAAGATAGGTGCATGGTTTGCGCCAAATGTACCATAGGCTCAGAAGTTATTTTGGACGCACTCAATGATACTCCTAGGTGACGAGGCTCAAGTGGAAGCTCGTTTCGGTCCGTTTGGAGATAGTGAAAAACTTGACGGAAGATAGGTGCACGGTTTGCGCCAAACGTACCATAGGCTTGGAAAACATTTTGAATGCACAAGATGGAACTCCTAGGTGACGTGCGTCATGTGGAATCTCATTTCGGTCCGTTCAGAGACTGTGTTAGTATCGGTGCAAGATAGGTGCATGGTTTGCACCAAATTTACCATATTCTCATAAATCATTTTGGACGTACTGGATGGTACTCCTTAGTGATGGGACTCAAGTGGAATCTCGTTTTAGTCCGTTTGGAGATAGTGCTAATCTTGACACAAGATAGGTGCACGATTTATGCCGAAGGTACCATAGGCTCAGATGTCATTTTGGACACCCGATGGTACTCATAGGTGACGTGGCTCAAGGGGAAGCTCGTTTTGGTCCGTTTGGAGATAGTGCTAAACTTGACGTAGATAGGTCCAGGTTCGCACCGAATGTGCCATAAGCTCAGAAATTATTTTGGACACACCCGATGGAAGTCCAAAGTGACATGGGTCAGGTCGAATCTTATTTCGGTTCATTTGGAGACAGTGTTAGTGTTGGTGCAAGATAGGTGCACAGTTTGGGCCAAATGTACCATAGGCTCAGAAATCATTTTGGACGCTCCCGATTGTACTCCTAGTTGACGAGGCTCAAGTGGAAGCTCATTTCGGTCCGATTGGAGATAGTTCCAATCTTGACGCAAGATAGGTGCATGATTTGCGTCGAACGTACTATAGGCTGAGAAATCATTTTGGATGCACCCGATGGTACTCCTAGGTGACAAGGCTCCAGTGGAAGCTGGCTTCGGTAATTTTGGAGATAGTGCTAAACTTGACGAAAGATAGGTGCAAGGTTTGTGCCAAATGTACCATAGGCTCGAAAAATGTTTTAAACGCACAAGATGCAACTCCTAGGTGACGTGTGTTATGTGGAGTCTCGTTTTGGTCCGTTTGGAGATAGTGTAGTATTGGTGCAAGATAGGTGCACAGTTTGCCCCAAACATAGCATAGGCTCAGAAATCATTTTGGATGCACTCGATGGTACTCCTAGGTGATGAGGCTTAAGTGAAAGCTCGTTTTAGTCCGTTTGGAGATAGTACTAATATTGGTGCAAGATAGATGCATAGTTTGCACCAATCGTACCATAGGCTAAAAAAACATTTTGGACACACCTGATGGAACTCCTCGGTGACGTGAGTCATGTGGAATCATGTTCCAGTCCAATTGGAGATAGTGTTAGTATCGGTGTAAGACTGGTGCACGGTTTGTGACAACTGTACCATAGGTTCAAAAATAATTTTGGATACACCTGATGGTACTCCTAGGTGACGAGGCTCAAGTGGAAGCTCATTTCGGTCCGTTTGGAGATAGTGCTAATCTTGATGCAAGATAGGTTCATGATTTGCATCGAACATACCATAGGCTCAGAAATCGGTTCGGACGCACCCGATCGAACTCCTAGGTGACGAGGCTCAAGTGGAAGCTCGTTTCGGCCCATATGGAGATAGTGTTAATGTTGATGTAGTTAGGTGCACAGTTTCGCCAAACATACCATAGGCTTAGACATCATTTTGGATGCACCCGATGGTACTCGTTGGTGACGAGGCTCAACTAGAAGCTCGTTTCGGTTCGTTTGGGGATAGTGCTAAACTTGACGTGAGATAGGTGCACCGTTTGCACCGAATGTACCATAGGCTCGAAAATCATTTTGGACGCGCCCGATGGAACTCCAAAGTGACGATGCTCAAGTGGAAGCTCGTTTTGGTCCATTTTGTGATAGTGCTAATGTTGACACACGGTAGTTGCATGATTTGCCTCAAATGTTTCAAAGGCTCAAAAATCGGTTCGGACGCACCCAATGGAACTCCTAGGTGACGAGGCCCAAGTGGAAGCTCGTTTTGGCCTGTTTGGAGATAGTGCTAATCTTGACGTAGATAGGTGCACGGTTTGCGTCGAGTGTACCATAAGCTTGGAAATCGTTTTGGACGCACCCGATGGAACTCCGAGGTGACGAGGCTCAATTAGGAGCTCGTTTCGGCCTGTTTGGAGATAGTGCTAATCTTGTTGTAGATAGGTGCACGGTTTGCGCCGAATGTACCATAGGCTTGGAAATCGTTTTGGATGCACCTAATGGTACTCCTAGGTGACGAGTCTCAAGTGGATGCTTATTTCGGTCCGTTTGGAGATAGTGCTAATCTTGACGCAAGATAGGTGCACGATTTGCGTCGAACTTCGAACGCACCCGATGAACTCCTAGGTGACGAGGCTCAATTATAAGCTCGTTTCGGCCTGTTTGGAGATAGTTCTAATCTTGATGTTGATAGGTGCGCGATTTGCGCCGAATGTACCATAGGCTCGGAAATCATTTTGGATGCACCTGATGGTACTCCTAGGTGACCGGGCTTAAGTTGAAGCTCGTTTCCGCCCATTTGGAGATAGTGCTACTCTATGCGTAGTTAGGTGCAAGGTTTGCGCCGAATGTACCATAAGCTCGTAAATCGTTTTGGACGCACCCGATGGATGTCCTAGGTGACATGGGTCATATGCAATCTTGTTTCGGTCCATTTAGAGACAGTGTTAGTGTCGGTGCAAGATAGGTGCATGGTTTGCGCCAAATGTTCTATAAGCTTGCAAATCGTTTTGGACGCACCCGATGGAACTCCTAGGTGACATGGGTCATATGGAATCTTGTTTTGGTCTGTTTGGAGACAGTGTTAGTGTCGGTGCAAGATAGGTGCATGGTTTGCGCCAATTATACCATAAGCTTAGAAATCATTTTGGACGCAGCCGATGGTACTCCTTGGTGACAAGACTCTAGTGGACGCTCATTTCGGTCCATTTGGAGATAGTGCTAAACTTGACGAGAGATAGGTGCATGGTTTGAGCCGAACATACCATAGCCTCAAAAATTGTTTTGGATGCACCTGACATAACTACTAGGTAATGATGCTCAAGTGGAAGCTCGTTTTGGTGCGTTTGGAGATAGTGCTAATCTTGACGCAGGATAGGTGTACGATTTGCATCGAACGTACCATAGGGTGAGAAATCGGTTCGGACGCACCCGATGGAACTCCTAGGTGACATGGGTCATGTGGATTCTTGTTTTGGTCCGTTTGGAGACAGGGTTAGTGTCGGTGCAAGATAGGTGCATGGTTTGCGCCAAATGTACGATAGGCTCAGAAATCATTTTATACGCACCCGATGGTACTCCTAATTGATGAGGCTCAAGTGGAAGCTCGTTTCGGTCCATTTGGAGATAGTGCTAAACATGACGGAATATAGTTGCACGGTTTGCGCTGAACGTACCATAGGCTCAGAAAATGTGTTGAACTCGCAAGATGGAACTCCTGGATGACGTGGGTCATGTCATGTGGAATCACATTTCCGTCTGTTTGGGGACAGTGTTACTATCGGTGCAAGATAGGTACATGGATTGTGCCAAATGTACCATAGGCTCCGTAATCATTTTGGATGCACCCGATGTTACTCCTAGGTGACGTGGCTAAAGTGAAAGCTCATTTCGGTCTATTTGGACATAGTGCTAAACTTGACGGGAGATAGCTGCACGGTTTGCACCGAACGTACCATAGGCTCAGAAATCAGTTTGGATGCACTCGATGAAACACCTAGGTGACATAGGGTCATGTGGATTCTTGTTTCGGTCCGTTTGGAGACAGAGTTAGTGTCAGTGCAAGATAGGTGGACGGTTTGCGCTAAATGTACCAAGGCTCAGAAATCATTTTAGACGCACCCGATGGTACTCCTAGGTGACGAGGCTCAAGTGGAAGCTCGTTTCGGTCCATTTGGAGATAGTGCTAAACATGATGGAACATAGTTGCACGGTTTGCACTGAACGTACCATAGGCTTAGAAAATATGTTGAACTCGCAAGATGGAATTCCTGGAAGACGTGGGTCATGTCATGTGGAATCACGTTTCCGTCTGTTTGGGGACAGTGTTACTATCGGTGCAAGATAGGTACATGGATTGTGCCAAATGTACCATAGGCTCCGTAATCATTCTGGATGCACCCGATGTTACTCCTAGGTGACCTGGCTAAAGTGAAAGCTCATTTTGGTCCATTTGGAGATAGTGCTAAACTTGACGGGAGATAGCTGTATGGTTTGCATCGAACGTACCATAGGCTCAGAAATCGTTTTGGACGCACCTGACGGAACTCCTAGGTGATGATGCTCAAGTGGAAGCTAGTTTTGGTCTGTTTAGAGATAGTGCTAAGCTTGACGCAAAATAGGTGCACGATTTACGTCAAACGTACCATAGGCTCGGAAATTGGTTCAGACGCACCCGATGGAACTCCTAGGTGACGAGGCTCATGTGGAAGCTCATTTCGGCCCATTTGGAGATAGTGCCAATCTTGAAGTAGATAGGTGCAGGTTTGCGCCGAATGTGCCATAGGCTCTGAAATCATTTTGGACACACCCGATGGAATGATATGAACCCGCTAGGGTGAATCCTGATCTTTCGATGAGAGAAGGTGGATAACTCGATTTGGTGGATGGAGATGACGTTCACGGCCCGACTACAGCCTTCCAAGCTGCGCCTTAGCAACCGATACACCACCTCCAACAGCCGTCGTGATCTTGTGGAGCACGATCAACCAAACCACTAGGGTAATTCCTGCAAGCAATCGAGGAACAAGCAAGAACAAGTAGAACAAGCAACTCAATTGCAAATATAGAGATGAAAAACCAATCTGAACTCACAAAGTTGGGGTTCTGAATCAAGTAGAACGGATGGTCTAGTCAACACATGCGTCTACAAGGAAGTAGCAATGGCTAAACTTTCAACAAAACAAAACCCAATCTATTTGTGGCGGCTCTAATCCTTATTAATACCTAGGGGAACGACTAGGGGGGTGTTGGGGTCGTTCTCCAACCCTAGGACACGTCCTTAATGGACCCAAATTGATACATGGACCATCGGCCCAAAATAGGGTGACGCAGCACCAAAGGCAGAAAAGGTTCCGGCGTTGAAACGAAGATTGCGGAAGCATTGGATAAGGATATAGCCATGATTCTAGATCCGTTGGAAAATAGACTTGATAAGCTTTCCAAAAAGTGCTATAACGTCCCAATCGGAGTCCGTATGAAGTCGTGGTGACCGTCGCAATTTGGGACTATTTTGCAGTCCGAATTCAACTTCCAAAACGTGTTGGACTTGGACTCTTTCTGTCCTTGGAACCAAAGTGACGTGGTGGCCTAGCGGAGGACGTTAGGAATACTTGGATTTGGTCCCCAATCAACTTCATTAACCTTCCATGCTTTCCATATGCAATCAAACCTTCCCTTGATCCATGTAAGTAATTCTGAAAATGAGAATGAACACACATCATGGTGCGGCATCAATTCATCAAATGCTTCAATGATAAGCCTCATATAGAATGGTTGCACCTTTGGTATAGAAGTGGTTGGCATGGTCATCTTTGAGCCAATGATGTCCTCATCATTCTCCCCTTCTTGACAGCAAACCGTCCTCGGTTTGATCTTTGTTGGAGTATGTGCTGTAAGTAAAAGTGAACTGTGCTCCCCTTCTTGATATTTATCCTGTTGCATATGGGGAAAACTAGAAAAACTTTGCAAGACATCATTAGTGTTAGTGCAGCCCTCAATTTGATCATGGTATTGTGGCCCAAAAGGATATTTCAGATTAGAACAAATATAAACTTTATGCACCAAATATTCTCCTTTGCTGTCATATTTGCCAATTGCATGAAGCGAACAATGATTAAAACTCGGCAAACCAGAATCAAATTTAAGTTTCTCTTTTAGACAATTTAGATTGCACAGAATATCAAATTCAATATAACCCAAAGTATTTAAAGAGGACAGTAAATTCAGTTCATCTTGTGCACATGTAATAGGATGAAAAAGCTTATCTTCAGCACATTTGTATGGTTCCAAACCAAAAGTATCACACTTATTCGCTACTTGTGGCATAGGAGTAAAAGAATCATCAGCACACAACTCCTCTTTATCACAAGGAACAGCGAGTAATTCATTTTGTGACAAAGGAAAATCAGTAGTGGGTTCCACTATTTGTTGCTCTTCATTAGCATGCAGAGTGGACAAATTTTGGACATTATGGGTCACATCATTCTGGCAAGTATTCACAGATAATAGAATCTCTTTTTCAGCATTGAGAGCCAGACAAAACAATTGACCAATATGGCAATATGATTTGCTAATTAACAAGGTTCGAATTTCAGAATTGAGCCCTCTCATGAATCTACTCATAACATCTTCCATGCATTCATCCAATCCACCAAACATGATACAAATCTTAAAATTATAGTAGTATTGTTTCACAGTCTTACTACCCTGGTTCAAGTTGTCTAATTTTGCAAGCAAATAATCAACATAATATGCAGGAACGAATGCGTCTCTAAAAAGAAATTTGAAGTCTTTCCAAGATTCTGGAACTTTGTTGTGCCTACAAATGTGTTTCCATTCTAGCAAAGCATTTTCAATCAAAATATTAGAGGCAATACAAATCTTTTGTTTCTTGGACAGGTCATGCTCATCAAATTCATTGTCTACTTTTAACTCCCAATCAATGTAAGCTTGAGGATCAAACTTACCATCATATAACGGCAAGTGTTGAATGACATCCTGAATATGAGGGTCTAGTTTCAACAACTCAAAAATCTCCATATCCCCTGCCATGATTAATAGAAAACAAGAAACACAAAAATAATATGTATCCTCCTATCAACTACTAGGATGTGTCGGTTGTAACTCTCTCAAACTCAACTTGTTAAAACAAGCCCTTACAAGTTCTTACCAAGCCAAACAGGAGGTGATGGCAACCAACAAGTCTACAACCATGGAGTGAAGTGTATCAGTGCCATAGCAACAAAACAAATTGTCAAGCTGTAGTCGAATATGTGGAGCTGTAGGTGGGCTAAAGCAAGGAAGTACTAGAACCACGTTAGTTGCAAGCAAATTGAACAAACGCTCAACGACGTTATTGTGCTGGTCCTAGGCTAGTACGTGCTAGAGACGCGAGCCTGGACACAAACGAAGTCACTGAGCTGCAGCAAAGAAGGATCACAAGGATAGGAATAACAACAAAAGAAAAACCCTTCTCTTCTTCTTTCTCTTTCTTTTCTTTCTTTCTTTCTATCTTTCTTTTCTTTCTTTCTTCTGTCTTTTTTCTATTTTTTTCAACTAGCACAAAACTGAAATTTTGCAACAAGAATTAACAAGCTACTTACAACAATTAAATGTTTCCTTGGGAAGGGTGATTCAGTAGCAAAGTCAAACAAGTGGCTGTTTTGCAAAACCAGCAGACGCACAAATCTCCAAGGCAATTGCGAAGCGTTCAGATTGAATTTGGGACCAAGCTCTGATCAGTTGGAAAGAGGACAAGTTAAGGTTTCCAGATTGTATTTAAACTCCCTATTCAGACTCCTGACAAAGGAAATATGGTGCTTTTCTTTTCAGGATAAAACAGGACTCCGAATCGAATTCTATCTTGATCTTGTTGGATTTCCTTTTTGTAGATGGAAATATGGACGTGGATGAAACCTCCAAGGGCGTGGCTAGGATAATGGTGGTAAACAAAACAAAGGAATTTGGAAATCCACTCGGATTCGTTGAGAGAAACAAATAAACTCAAATCTGCGATGGTGACAGAAACGTGACTAGAACTCAAAACTCTAAACGACTAGACGCTAAGACCAGCAACTTGACACGACGATGCAACCGTTAATTCAATAAGCCCTAACTAAGCAGTAATAGTATTAAGCTCAAAGGGTTTTTGGGATTATGGAGAACTAATCTACTAATTTTGTTTTGGCTTTTTCTGGACTATAGGAGATTAAAAAAACAGCAAAGAACTAGAAGTCTCTCACCGATCAACCTTGCTCCGATACCAACTGATATGAACCCGCTAGGGTGAATCCTGATCTTTCGATGAGAGAAGGTGGATAACTCGATTTGGTGGATGGAGATGACGTTCATGGCCCGACTACAGCCTTCCAAGCTGCGCCTTAGCAACCGATACACCACCTCCAACAGCCGTCGTGATCTTGTGGAGCACGATCAACCAAACCACTAGGGTAATTTCTGCAAGCAATCGAGGAACAAGCAAGAACAAGTAGAACAAGCAACTCAATTGCAAATATAGAGATGAAAAACCAATCTGAACTCACAAAGTTGGGGTTCTGAATCAAGTAGAACGGATGGTCTAGTCAACACATGCGTCTACAAGGAAGTAGCAATGGCTAAACTTTCAACAAAACAAAACCCAATCTATTTGTGGTGGCTCTAATCCTTATTAATACCTAGGGGAACGACCAGGGGGGTGTTGGGGTCGTTCTCCAACCCTAGGACACGTCCTTAATGGACCCAAATTGATACATGGACCATCGGCCCAAAATAGGGTGACGCAGCACCAAAGGCAGAAAAGGTTCCGGCGTTGAAACGAAGATTGCGGAAGCATTGGATAAGATATAGCCATGATTCTAGATCCGTTGGAAAATAGACTTGATAAGCTTTCCAAAAAGTGCTATAACGTCCCAATCGGAGTCCGTATGAAGTCGTGGTGACCGTCGCAATTTGGGACTATTTTGCAGTCCGAATTCAACTTCCAAAACGTGTTGGACGTGGACTCTTTCTGTCCTTGGAACCAAAGTGACGTGGTGGCCTAGCGGAGGACGTTAGGAATACTTGGATTTGGTCCCCAATCAACTTCATTAACCTTCCATGCTTTCCATATGCAATCAAACCTTCCCTTGATCCATGTAAGTAATTCTGAAAATGAGAATGAACACACATCATGGTGCGGCATCAATTCATCAAATGCTTCAATGATAAGCCTCATATAGAATGGTTGCACCTTTGGTATAGAAGTGGTTGGCATGGTCATCTTTGAGCCAATGATGTCCTCATCATGGAACTCCAAGGTGACATGGGTCATGTCGAATCTTGTTTCGGTTCGTTTGGAGACAGTGTTAGTGTTTGTGCAAGATAGGTGCCCAGTTTGGGCCAAATATACCATAGACTCAGAAATAATTTTGGACGCACTCGATGGTACTCCTAGTTGACGAGGCTCAAGTGGAAGCTCATTTCGGTCCGTTTGGAGATAGTCCAATCTTGATGCAAGATAGGTGCATGATTTGTGTCGAACGTACTGTAGGCTAAGAAATCATTTTGGATGCACCCGATGGTACTCCTAGGTGACAAGGCTCAAGTGGAAGCTGGTTTCGGTAAATTTGGAGATAGTGCTAAACTTGACGAAAGATAGGTGCACAGTTTGCGCCTAATGTACCATAGGCTCGAAAAATATTATGAACGCACAAGATGCAACTCCTAGGTGACGTGTGTTATGTGAAGTCTCGTTTTGGTCCGTTTGGAGATAGTGTTAGTATCGGTACAAGATAGGTGCACGGTTTGCCCCAAACAAAGCATAGGCTCAGAAATCGTTTTGGACGCACTCGATGGTACTCCTAGGTGATGAGGCTTAAGTGGAAGCTCGTTTTAGTCCGTTTGGAGATAGTACTAATATTGACGCAAGATAGATACACGGTTTGCACCAAGGGTACCATAGGCTCAGAAAATGTTTTGGACGCACCTAATGGAACTCCTCGGTGACGTGAGTCTTGTGGAATCTTATTCCAGTCCAATTGGAGATAGTGTTAGTATCGGTGTAAGACTGGTGCACGTTTTGTGACAACCGTACCATAGGCTCAGAAATCATTTTAGATGCACCCGATGGTACTCCGAGGTGACGAGGCTCAAGTGGAAGCTCATTTTGGTCCGTTTAGAGATAGTGCTAATCTTGATGCAAGATAGGTTCATGATTTGCATCGAACATACCATAGGCTCAGAAATCGGTTCGGACGCACCCGATCGAACTCCTAGGTGACGAGGCTCAAGTGGAAGCTCGTGTTGGCCTATTTGGAGATAGTGTTAATCTTGACGTAGTTAGGTGCACAGTTTCGCCAAACATACCATAGGCTCAGACATCATTTTGGATGCACCCGATGGTACTCATTGTTGACGAGACTCAACTGGAAGCTCGTTTCGACCCGTTGGGGGATAGTGCTAAACTTGACGTGAGATAGGTGCACCATTTGCGCCGAATGTACCATAGGCTCGAAAATCATTTTGGACGCACCCGATGGAACTGTTGTGCGATGATGCTCAAGTCGAAGCTCGTTTTGGTCCGTTTTGTGATAGTGCTAATGTTGACACATGATAGTTGCACGATTTGCCTCAAATGTATCATAGGCTCGGAAATCGGTTCGGACGCACCCGATGGAACTCCTAGGTGACAAGGCCCAAGTGAAAGCTCATTTTGTCCTGTTTGGAGATAGCGCTAATCTTGTTGTAGATAGGTGCACGGTTTGCGCTGAATGTACCATAGGCTTGGAAATCATTTTGGATGCACCTGATGGTACTCCTAGGTGACGAGCCTCAAGTGGAAGTGCATTTCGATCCGTTGGAAGATAGTGCTAACCTTGACGCAAGATAGGTGCACGATTTGCGTCGAACTTACCATAGGGTCAGAAATCGGTTCGAATACACCCGATGGAACTCCTAGGTGACGAGGCTCAATTAGGAGCTCATTTCGGCCTATTTGGAGATAGTTCTAATCTTGATGTTGATAGGTGCACGGATCGCGCAGAATGTACCATAGGGTCAGAAATCGTTTTGGACGCACCCGATGGAAATCCTAGGTGACATGGGTCATGTGCAATCTTGTTTCGGTCCATTTAGAGATAGTGTTAGTGTCGGTGCAAGATAGGTGCATGGTTTGCACCAAATGTTCCATAAGCATGCAAATTGTTTTGGACGCACCCGATGGAAGTCCTTGGTGACATGGGTCATATGGAATCTTGTTTCGGTCCATTTAGAGACAGTGTTACTGTCGGTGCAAGATAGGTGCCGGTTTGCACCAATTGTATCATAGGCTCAGAAATCATTTTGGACGTAGCCGATGGTACTCCTTGGTGACAAGACTCAAGTGGACGCTCGTTTTGGTCCGTTTGGAGATAGTGCTAAACTTGACGAGAGATAGATGTATGGTTTGCGCTGAACATACCATACGCTCAAAAATTATTTTGGATGCACCTAACGGAACTCCTAGGTAATGATGCTCAAGTGGAAGCTCATTTTGGTCCGTTTGGAGATAGTGCTAATCTTGATGCAAGATAGGTGTACGATTTGCGTCGAACGTACCATAGGGTCGGAAATTGGTTCGGACGCACCCAATGGAACTCCTGGTGACATGGGTCATGTGGATTCTTGTTTCAGTCCATTTGAAGACAGGGTTAGTGTCGGTGCAAGATAGGTGCACGGTTTACGCCAAATGTACCATAGGCTCATAAATCATTTTAGACACACCCGATGGTACTCCTAGGTGACGAGGCTCAAGTGGAAGCTCGTTTGAGTCCATTTGGAGATAGTGCTAATCTTGACGCAAGATAGGTGCACGGTTTGTGCCAAACTTACCATAGGCTCAGAAATCGATTCGGACACACCCGATGGAACTCCTAGGTGACGAGGCTCAAGTGAAAGCTCGTTTCGACCTGTTTGGAGATAGTGCTAATCTTGACGTAGGTAGGTGCACAGTTGCACCAAACATACCATAGGCTCAGAAAACATTTTGGACACACCCGATGGTACTCCTAGGTGACGAGGCTCAACTAGAAGCTCATTTCAGTACATTTGGGGATAGTGCTAAACTTGACGTGAGATAGGTGCACCGTTTGTGCCGAACGTAGCATAGGCTCGAAAATCATTTTGGACGCACCCGATGGAACTCCTATGTGACAAGACAAGTGGAAGCTCGTTTTGGTCCGTTTTGAGATATTGCTAATGTTGACACACGATAGGTGCACGATTTGCCTCGAATGTACTATAGGCTCGAAAATCGGTTCGGACGCACCCGATGGAACTCCTAGGTGACGAGGCCCAAGTGAAAATTCGTTTTGGCCTGTTTGGAGATAGTGCTAATCTTGATGTAGATAGGTGCACGGTTTTACGCCGAATGTACCATAGGCTCGCAAGTCACTTTGGACGCACCCGATGGAACTCCTTGGTGACTTGGGTCTTGTGGAATCTTGTTTCGATCTGTTTGGAGACAGTGTTAGTGTCGGTGCAAGATAGGTGCATGGTTTGCGCCAGATGTACCATAGGCTCAGAAGTCATTTTGGACGCACTCGATGTTACTCCTACGTGACGAGGCTTAAGTGGAAGCTCATTTCGGCCTATTTGGAGATAGTGTTAATCTTGACATAGATAGGTGCATTGTTTTGCCAAACATACCATAGGCTCAAAAATCATTTTGGATGCACCCGATGGTACTCCTAGGTGACGAGGCTTAACTGGAAGCTCGTTTCGGTTCGTTTGGGGATAGTGCTAAACTTGAGCGGGAGGCGCACGGTTTGCGCCGAACGTACCATAGGCTCGAAAATCATTTTGGACGCACAAGATGGAACTTCTAGGTGATGTGTGTCATGTGGAATCTCATTTCAGTCCATTTGGAGACAGTGTTAGTGTCGGTGCAACATAGGTGCACGGTACCAAAGGCTCAGAAATCATTTTGGATGCACTCGTTGGTACTCCTAGGTGACGAGGCTCAAGTGGAAGCTCGTCTTAGTCCGTTTGGAGATAGTGCTAATCATGACGCAAGATAGGTCCACGGTTTGCGCTGAACGTACCATAGGCTCAGGAAACGTTTTGGACGCACCTGATGAAACTCCTTGGTGACGTCGGTCATGTGGAATCTCATTCAGGTCCATTTGGACACAGCGTTAGTATCAGTGAAAGATAGGTGCACGGTTCACGTCAAACGTATGATAGGCTCAGAAATCATTTTGGATGCACCCAATGGTACTCCTAGGTGATGAGGCTCAAGTGGAAGATCGTTTTGGCCCGTTTGGAGATAGTGCTAATGTTGACATAGCTGCACAGTTTCACCAAATATACCATAGGCTCAGAAATTATTTTGGACGCACCCGATGGTACTCCTAGGTGACGAGGCTCAACTGGAAGCTCGTTTCGGTCTGTTTGGGGATAGTGCTAAACTTGATACGAGATAGGTGCACGGTTTGCACCGAACGTACCATAGGCACAGAAATTGTTTTTGACGCACAAGATGAAACTCCTAGGTGACATGTGTCATGTGGAATCTTGTTTGGTTCATTTGGTGACAATGTTAGCATCAGTGCAAGATAGGTGCGCGGTTTGCACCGAACGTACCATAGACTCTGAATAGTTATGGACACACTCAGTGGTACTCCTTTGTAACGAGGCTCAAGTAGAAGCTCATTTGAGTCCGTTTGGAGATAGTGCTAATCTTTAGGCAAGATAGGTGCACGGTTTGCGCCGAACATACCATAGGCTCAAAAAACGTTTTGGATGCACCCGATGGAACTCCTAGGTGATGTGGGTCTTGTGGAATCTTGTTCCAATCCATTTGGAGATAGTGTTACTATCGATGCAAAATAGGTGCACGGTTTGCGCCAAACATACTATAGGTTCAGAAATTATTTTTGATGCAACCAATGGTACTCCTAGGTGCTAAGGCTCTAGTGGAAGCTCATTTCGGTCCGTTTGGCGATAGTGCTAATCTTGACGCAAGATAGGTGCACGATTTGCGTCGAATGTACCATAGGCTCAAAAATCGGTTCAGACACACCCAATGGAACTCTTAGGTGACGAGGCTCAAGTGGAGGCTCGTTTTGGCCCGTTTGGAGATAGTGCTAATATTAACATAGATAGGTGCATGATTTCGCCAAACATACCATAGGCTCAGAAATCATTTTGGACGCACCCGATGGTACTCGTAGGTGACGAGGCTCAACTGGAAGCTCATTTTCGGTATGTTTGGGGATAGTGCTAAACTTGACGCGAGATAGGTGCACGGTTTGTGCTGAACGTACCATAGGATTGGAAATCGTTTTGGACGCTTCCGATGGAACTCCTAGGTGGCATGGGTCATGTGGAATCTTGTTTTGGTCCGTTTGGAAACAATGTTAGTGTCGGTGCAAGATAGGTGCATGCTTTGCGCCAAATGTACCATAGGCTCAGAAGTTGTTTTGGACGCACTCAATGATACTCGTAGGTGAGGAGGCTCAAGTGGAAGCTCGTTTTGGTCCGTTTGGAGATAGTGCAAAACTTGACGGAAGATAGGTGCACGGTTTGCGCCAAACATACCATAGGCTTGGAAAACATTTTGAACGCACAAGATGGAACTCCTAGGTGACGTGTGTCATGTGGAATCTCGTTTCGGTCCATTCAGAGACTGTGTTAGTATCAGTGCCAGATAGGTGCACGGTTTGCACCAAATTTACCATAGGCTCAGAAATCATTTTGGACGTACTGGATGGTACTCGGTGATGGGACTCAAGTGGAATCTCGTTTTAGTCCATTTGGAGATAGTGCTAATCTTGACGCAAGATAGGTGCACAATTTACGCCGAAGGTACCATAGGCTCGGATATCATTTTGGACACACCCGATGGTCCTCCTAGGTGACGAGGCTCAAGGGGAAGCTCGTTTTGGTCCGTTTGGAGATAGTGCTAAACTTGACAGAAGATAGGTGCATGGTTTGTGCCGAACGTACCATAGGCTTAGAAAACATTTTGGACTCAGCCAATGGAACTCCAAGGTGACTTGGGTCATGTGGAATCTCGTTCCAGTCCATTTGGTGACAATGTTAGTATCGGTGCAAGATATGTGCATCGTTTTCACCAAACGTACCATAGGCTCAAAAATCATTTTGGACGCACCCGAAATGTACTCCTAGGTGACGAGGCTCAAGTGGAAGCTCATTTCGGTCCATTTGGAGATAATACTAATCTTGATGCAAGATAGTTGCATGATTTGCGTCGAACGTACCATAGGCTCAGAAAATCGGTTCAGACGCACCCAATAGAACTCCGAGGTGAGAGGCTCAAGTGGATGCTCGTTTCGCTCCATTTGGAGATAGTGCTAATCTTGACGTAGATAGGTGCACGGTTTCACCAAACATACCATAGGTCCGGAAATTCTTTTGGACGCACCCGATGGTACTCCTATGTGACCAGGCTCAACTGAAACCTCTTTTTGGTCCGTTTGGGGATAGTGCTAAACTTGACGCGAGAAAGGTGCACGGTTTGCGTCGAACGTACCATAGGCTCATAAATCATTTTGGACGCACCCGATGGAACTCCTAGGTAAGGATGCTCAAGTGGAAGCTCATTTTGGTCCGTTTGGAGATAAGTCTAATCATGAAAAAGATAGGTGCACGATTTGCCTTGAATGTACCATAGGCTCGAAAATCGGTTCGGACGCACCTATTGGAACTCCTAGTTGATGTGGCTCAAGTGGATGCTCGTTTCACCCGTTTGTAGATAGTGCTCATCTTGATGTAGAGAGGTGCACGGTTTGTGCCGAATATACCATAGGCTCAGAAAACATTTTGGATGCAACCGATGGAACTCCTAGGTGACATGGGTCATGTGGAATCTTGTTTCGGTCTGTTTGTGGACAGTGTTAGTGTCAGTGCAAGATAGGTGCACGGTTTGCGCCAAATGTACCATAGGGTCAGAAACCATTTTGAAAACACCTGATGGTACATCTAGGTGACGAGGCTCAAGTGGAACCTCGTTTTGGTCTGTTTGGGGATAGTGCTAAACTTGAGGAACATAGGTACATGGTTTGCGCCGAACGTACCATAGCTTGAAAATCATTTTGGTCGCACTGGCCGGAACTCCTAGGTGATGACGCTCAAGTAGAAGCTCATTTTGGCCTATTTGGAGATGGTGCTAATCTTGATGCAAGATAGGTGCACGATTTGCGTCGAATGTACCATTGGCTCGAAAATCGGTTCGGACGCACCTGATGGAACTCCGAGGTGGCAAGGCTCAAGTGGAAGCTCGTTTCGGCCCATTTGGAGATAGTGTTAATCTGGACGTAGATAGTTGCACTATTTGTGTCGAATGTACCATAGCCTCGGAAGTCGTTTTGGACACACCCAAGGAACTCCTAGGTGACATGGGTCATGTGGAAACTTGTTTTGGTATGTTTGGAGACAGTGTTAGTGTCGGTGCAAGATATGGTGCACGGTTTGCGCCAAATGTACCATAGGCTTAGAAATCATTCTGGACGCTCCCGATGGTACTCATAGGTGACGAGGCTCAATTGGAAGCTCATTTTGGTCTGTTTAGAGATAGTGCTAAACTTGATGGAAGATTGGTGCACTGTTTGCGTTGAACTTCCATAAGCTTGGAAAACATTTTGAACGCACTAGATGGAATTCCTAAGTGACGTGTGTCTTGTACAATATCGTTTCGGTCCATTTGGAGACAACGTTAGTATCAGTGCAAGATAGGTGCACCATTTGCACCAAACGTACCATAGGCTCAGAAATCGTTTTGGACACACTCGATGGTACTCCTAGGTGACGAGGCTCAAGTGGAAGCGCGTTTTAGTCTGTTTGGAGATAGTGCTAATCTTGACGCAAGATATGAGCACGGTTTGCGGTAAACGTACCACAGGCTCAAAAAAAGTTTTGGATGCACATGAAGGAACCCCTAGGTGCTGTGGGTCATGTGGAATCTCATTCCGGTCCACTTAGAGACGGTGTAAGTATCGGTGCAAGATAGGTGCACCGTTTGCACCAAATGTACTATAGTCTCAGAAATTGTTTTGGACGCACTCCATAGTACTCGTAGGTGATGAGGCTCAATTGAAAGCTCGTTTTAGTCCGTTTGGAGATAGTGCTAATCTTGACGCAAGATAGGTGCACGGTTTGCGCCAAATGTGCCATAGGCTTAGAAAACATTTTGGACGCACCCGATGGAACCCCTAGGTGACGTGGGTCATGTGGAGTCCTGTTCCGGTCCATTTGGAGATAGTATTAGTATCGGTGCAAGATAGGTGCACGGTTTGCGCCAAACGTACCACAGGCTCAGAAATCATTTTGGATGCACCCGATGATACTCCTAGGGGACGAGGCTCAAGTGGAAGCTCGTTTCGGCCCTGTTGGAGACAGTGATAATCTTGACGTAGATAGGTGCACGTCTGTGCAATACGTACCATAGAATCAGAAATCGGTTCGGGCGCATCCGATGGAACTCCTAGGTGACATGGGTCTTGTGGAATCTTGTTTCCGTCCATTTTGGAGACAGTGTTAGTGTTAGTGCAAGACAGGTGCACGGTTTGCACCAAATGTACCATAGGCTCAGAAATCATTTTCGACGCACGCAACGGGGAAGCTCTTTTTGTTCTATTTGGAGACACTGCTAATCTTGACGCAAGATAGGTGCATGGTTTCGCCAAACATACCATAGGATCAAAAATCATTTTGGACGCACCCGATGGTCCTCCTAGGTGACGAGGCTTAACTGGGAGCTTGTTTCGGTCCGTTTGGGGATAGTGCTAAACTTGATGCGAGATAGGTGCTCGGTTTGCGTCGAATGTACCATAGGCTCATAAATCATTTTGAACACACAAGATGAGGCTCAAGTGAAAGCTCATTTCAGTCCGTTTGGCGATAGTGCTAATCTTGACACAAGATAGGTGCATGATTTGCATCGAACATACCATAGGCTCAGAAATCGGTTTGAACGCACCCGATGAAACTCCTAGGTGACGAGACTCAAGTGGAAGCTCGTTTCGACTAGTTTGGAGATTGTACTAATCTTAACGTAGATAGGTGCATGGTACTCCTAGGTGATGAGGCTCAAGTGAAAGCTCATTTCGGTCCGTTTGAAGATAGTGCTAATGTTGACGCAAGATAGGTGCATGATTTTCATCGAACGTACCATAGGCTCACAAATCGGTTCGAACGCACCCGATGGAACTCCTAGGTGACGAGACTGAAGTGGAAGCTCATTTCGACCAGTTTGGAGATTGTGCTAATCTTGACGTAGATAGGTGCATGGTACTCCTAGGTGATGAGGCTCAAGTGAAAGCTCATTTCGGTCCGTTTGGAGATAGTGCTAATGTTGACGCAAGATAGGTGCATGATTTTCATCGAACGTACCATAGGCTCAGAAATCGGTTCGAACGCACCCAATGGAACTCCTAGGTGATGAGACTCAAGTGGAAGCTCGTTTCGACCAGTTTGGAGATTATGCTAATCTTGACATAGATAGGTGCATGGTTTGCACCAAACGTACCATAGTCTCAGAAATAGTTTTGGACGCATTCCATGGTACTCCTAGGTGACAAGGCTCAATTGAAAGCTCGTTTTAGTCTGTTTGGAGATAGTACTAATCTTTACGCAAGATAGGTTAACGGTTTGCGCCGAACGTGCCATAGGCTTAGAAAATATTTTGGACGCACCAGATGGAACTCCTTGGTGACGTGGGTCATGAGGAATCTCGTTCCGGTCCATATGGAGATAGTGCAAGTATCGATGCAAGATGGGCGCACATTTAGCGCCAAACATACCGTAGGCTCAAAAATCATTTTGGATGCACCCGTTCGGACTCCTAGGTGATGAGGCTCAAGTGAAAGCTCATTTCGGTCCATTTGGAGATAGTGCTAATCTTGACGTAAGATAGGTGCTTGATTTGCATCGAACGTACCATAGGCTCAGAAAATCGGTTCGGACGCACCTGATGGAACACCTAGGTGACATGGGTCTTGTGGAATCTTGTTTCCGTCCGTTTTGAAGACAGTGTTAGTATCAGTGCAAGATAGGTGCACGGTTTGCGTGAAATGTACCATAGGCTCAGAAATCATTCTCGACGCACGCAATGGTGGAAGCTCTTTTCATTCCATTTGGAGATACTGCTAATCTTGATGCAAGATAGGTGCATGGTTTCGCCAAACATACTATAGGCTCAAAATCATTGAGACGCACCCGATGGTACTCCTAGGTGACGAGGCTTAACTGGGAGCTCGTTTCGGTCCATTTGGGGATAGTGCTAAACTTGACGCGAGATAGATGCTCGGTTTGTGTCGAATGTACCATAGGCTCATAAATCATTTTGAACGCACAAGATGAGGCTCAAGTGATAAGGCTCAAGTGAAAGCTCATTTCAGTCAGTTTGACGATAGTGCTAATCTTGACGCAAGATAGGTGCTTGATTTTCATCGAACGTACCATAGGCTCATAAATCGGTTCGAACGCACCCGATGGAACTCCTAGGTGATGAGACTCAAGTGGAAGCTCGTTTCGACCAGTTTGGAGATTGTGCTAATCTTGACGTAGATAGGTGCATGGTACTCCTAGGTGATGAGGCTCACGTGAAAGCTCATTTCGGTGCGTTTGGAGATAGTGATATGAACCCGCAAGGGTTTGTGGTCGATCTTTCGATGAGAAGCGTGAGATAACTCGATTGGTGGATGGAGATGATGTTCACGACCCGACTACAGCCTTCCAAGACTGCGCCTTAGCGACCGATACACCACTTCCCAAGGCCGTCACGATCTTGTGGAGTATGACAACCAGCCCCTAGGGCTCCCGTCCTGCAAGCAATCGAAGAACTAGCAAGAATGAGGAAACAAGCACTGAAATTGCAAGATAAAATCGAAGGTTTCACACTGAATCTTATTATGAGTGGGGTTCCAAAGATAAGGAGACGGGCGACTGGATCAGCACGCGCGCCTACAAGCAAGTAGCGATGGCTAAACTTGATCTAAACAAAACCCAAGTGTTCCTAGTGGCGGCTAAGGGGTATATAACGTGTGGAGGACGACCACGAGAGAGTTTGGGTCGTGCTCCAACCCTAGGACGCGTCCCTAGTGGACTCTAAACGATACAAGCCCATTGGGCTAACTTAAGGTGGCGCAGCACCCTGGGCAGAATAGACCTCTCGGTGATTTTTGGACTGTTGACGCCGCTTCTGAGCAGGTATGAGTACGAGGTCAGATCCATATGAAATTAGACTTTATTAGCTTTCCAACAAGTCCAGAATCACCCCAATCTGACTCCGTATGTAACCGTGGCGACCGTCGCAAGTTGAAGGTGTGCTGCAGTCCGAATCCAGCCTACGCGAGTCCTTTTCCCTTTCGGTCTTCTCCTTGATTCCTAATCAAAACAAGAGTGCACGTGTCTCCAAGATCTAAACAGGATGGACAAGAGCTCAAGAAGGAACTCACTTGATGATTAACTTTTCGAGCACGAGCACGAGTAATAGGACCAGCAGTTGTCGGCGTGGACGGCGTGGATGTATGATCGGTGTTGATGTCCTCATCAGATAGTGCTAATGTTGATGCAAGATAGGTGCATGATTTTCATCGAACGTACCATAGGCTCATAAATCGGTTCGAACGCACCCGATGGAACTCCTAGGTGACGAGACTCAAGTGGAAGCTCGTTTCGACCAGTTTGGAGATTGTGCTAATCTTGACATAGATAGGTGCATGGTTTGCACCAAACGTACCATAGTCTCAGAAATAGTTTTGGACGCACTCCATGGTACTCCTAGGTGACAAGGCTCAATTGAAAGCTCGTTTTAGTCCGTTTGGAGATAGTACTAATCTTTACGCAAGATAGGTGCACGGTTTGCGCCGAACGTGCCATAGGCTTAGAAAACATTTTGGACGCACCTGATGGAACTCCTTGGTGACGTGGGTCATGAGGAATCTTGTTCTGGTCCATATGTAGACAGTGTAAGTATCGATGCAAGATGGGCGCACATTTTGTGCCAAACATACCGTAGGCTCAAAAATCGTTTTGGATGCACTCGTTCGGACTCCTAGGTGATGAGGCTCAAGTGAAAGCTCATTTCGGTCCGTTTGGAGATAGTGCTAATCTTGACGTAAGATAGGTGCTTGATTTGCATCGAACGTACCATAGGCTCAGAAATCGGTTCGAACGCACCCGATGGAACACCTAGGTGACATGGGTCTTGTGGAATCTTGTTGCCATCCATTTTGGAGACAGTGTTAGTGTCAGTGCAAGATAGATGCACGGTTTGCGTGAAATGTACAGTAGGCTCAGAAATCATTCTCGACGCACGCAACGGTGGAAGCTCTTTTCATTCCGTTTGGAGATACTGCTAATCTTGATGTAAGATAGGTGCATGGTTTCGCCAAACATACTATAGGCTCAAAATCGTTTGAGACACACCCGATGGTACTCCTAGGTGACGAGGCTTAACTTGGAGCTCGTTTCGGTCCATTTGGAGATAGTGCTAAACTTGACGCGAGATAGGTGCACGGTTTGCGTCGAATGTACCATAGGCTCAGAAATCATTTTGGACCACAAGATGGAACTCCTAGGTGACGTGTGTCATGTGGAAGATGGTTTGAGTCTGTTTGGAGACAATGTTAATATCGGTGCGAGATAGGTGCACGGTTTGCACCAAACGTACCATAGTCTCAGAAATCGTTTTGGACACACTACATGGTACACCTAGGTGATGAGGCTCAATTGGAAGCTCGTTTTAGTCCATTTGGATGTAGTGCTAATCTTGACGCATGATACGTGCACGGTTTGCGCCGAAGGTGCCATAGGCTTAGAAAACATTTTGGACCCACCCGATGGAACTCCTTGGTGATGTGGGTCATGTGGAATCTTGTTCCGGTCCATTTGGAGACGGTGTTAGTATCGATGCTAGATAGGCTCACGGTTTGCGCCAAACGTACCGTAGGCTCAAAATTCGTTTTGGATGCACCCGATGGTACTCCTAGGTGATTAGGCTCAAGTGAAAGCTCATTTCGGTCCGTTTGGAGATAGTGCTAATCTTGACGTAAGATAGGTGCATGATTTGCATCGAACGTACCATAGGCTCAGAAATCGGTTCAAACGCACCCGACGGAACTCCTAGGTGACGAGACTCAAGTGGAAGCTCGTTCCGGCCAGTTTGCAGATTGTGCTAATCTTGACGTAGATAGGTGCATTGTTTGCACCAAACATACCATAGTCTCAGAAATCGTTTTGGACGCACTCCATGGTACTCCTAGGTGACGAGGCTCAATTGAAAGCTTGTTTTAGTCCGTTTGTAGATAGTGCTAATCTTGATGCAAGATAGGTGCACAGTTTGCGCCGAACGTGCCATCGGCTTAGAAAACATTTTGGATGCACCCGATGGAACCCCTAGGTGACGTGGGTCATGTGGAGTCTTGTTCCGATCTATTTGGAGATAGTGTTAGTATCAGTGCAAGATAGGTGCACGGTTTGCGCCAAACGTACCACAGACTCAGAAATTGTTTTGGATGCACCGATGATACTCCTAGGGGACGAGGCTCAAGTGGAAGCTCATTTTGGCCCTTTTGGAGATAGTGATAATCTTGATGTAGATAGGTGCACGCTTGCGCCGAATGTACCATAGGCTCAGAAATCGGTTCAGACGCAGCTGATGGAACTCCTAGGTGACATGGGTCTTGTGTAATCTTGTTTCCGTCCATTTTGGAGACAGTGTTAGTGTCAGTGCAAGATAGGTGCACGGTTTGTGCGAAATGTACCATTCTCAAGGGACACAACGGTGGAAGGTCTTTTCGTTCCGTTTGGAGATACTGCTAATCTTGACGCAAGTTAGGTGCATGGTTTCGCCAAACATACTGTAGGCTCAAAAATCATTTTGGACGCACCCGATGGTACTGCTAGGTGATGAGGCTTAATTGGGAGCTCATTTGGTCTGTTTGGGGATAGTGCTAAATTTGACGCGAGATAGGTGCACGGTTTGCGTCGAGCATACCATAGGCTCAAAAATCATTTTGGATGCACAAGATGGAACTCCTAGGTGACGTGTGTCATGTTGAAAGTCCCTAGTTTAGTTTTGGCTAATTGATGAAACCTAGGACTAACCTTTGTATCTAAGTGGATGATCTAGATAAATGTGGTCATTGAATATGAGACATGACATTAACTCATGTGACCAAGATGGTGAAGACCAAGATGAGGCTTGGCTTGATGGACCGGTTGTGAAGGTGAAGGGTAAGTCGAGGCTTCGAAGCAAAGGACCATGCAATGGTGAAGCTTGAGCAAGACTTGGCGCCGACGGACCGATGCAACGGTGAAGAGCAAGTGAAGTCAAGGTCGATGGATCGAGACGGTCATGTGATGATATGAAGTGGATCATATCATTTGGAGAAACAAAATGGGCTCAAGCAAAGGTATAACCATAGGACCATTTTGTTTTGCACTCAAGACACCATAGAGGGTGTGAGTGATTTAAGATCGATAGTCGAACTATTAAGAGGGGAAGTCTTATCGGTTACTCGACGCACGGGTGGCACTAGGTGAATTCATGAAGTGCATTGCATGTAGGGCCTAGTGAGCTAATTGGAAAACCTTTGAAAATGATTATGAAAATGCTAACACACATGCACATGGTGGTGATCACTTGTTGGTGTTGGCACATTTGCGAAGGCGATGGAGTTTGAGGGTAGAGAGGGGTTTGGGGTCCTCTCTCCCTCCCACCGAGCTTGCGAGGCAGGATTCAGGCGTTTTCAAGGAAATGAAATGCCTATTTTGCTTTACGCCATTGTCGAGATTTGGAGGCGTAGTCACGTTGTGTTTTATGAGCTATAACATGTGTTTTAGTGATACACATATGGAGAGTAGCTCATAAGTGAACGGGTGAAACAAGCGGATCGAGCAAACATTGCAAAACCATCGAAATAGGAGCAACAGACGCTGGCTCGGAGAGCGACAGACGTGACCCTAGCGTTTGTCGGCTCACCCGAGTTGCACCGCGCAGGCACCCGCGACAGACGCGGTGGTGTTCTGACAACAGACGCGCCTAGAATCACTATTCCAGCGTCTGTCGCTTGAGGAAGTTGGGCGCGTCGCGGTTCTACGCGACAGACGCGTCCATCGGCCAGGCACCGGATGCGTCTGATGCTCTGGCGCAATAACGTGGCCACTGGACCGCGTTTGACGGTGGCGAGGCAGCGTCTGTCGGTCACGATAGACGTGTCTATTGCCCCGGCGCGCTGCAGGCCTCTCTGGACCGCGTCTATCGCATGGTGGAGAAGCGTGGCTGTGTTATTGACCATTGGAGATCAATGGTTCGTATTTAAAGTGGGACACGTGGCAGTGATCCACTACGGGTGGCACAGGAGCGACGGACGCTGGGCGCGTCTGTCGCTCGTGAAAAACGCCCAATGAGGTTTCCAACGGGTCTATTTGTTTGTGGAGCTATAAATACTTGTTGGCCGGCCCTTGGGGAGTGCTCTTGACATTTCTAACACTCTTGTGCATCCTTTGAGCTAAAGCTTCTCCCTCCCACTCATCTCTCTTGCTTGATTGCAAATCAAAAGTGAGATTGAGTGATCCCAAAGTGCATTGCATAGCTTGAGGGCATCTAGTGGCACTTGTGGGTGATTTAGCTGCTGGATTTCTTGTTACTCTTGGAGAGTACCGCTCCTAGTCGGTTTGGAGATTGTTGGAGGCATTGGCAAGAGAAGGAGATTGTTCTTGGCCACCTCCGGTTGATTGTAAGAGGTTCTTGTACTTTCCTCGGCGGAGTGCCAAAAGCAACTCTAATACATTGTGCGTGTCATTGAGTTACCTTGCTTGAGAGTGGTGTCTTGCGGTGCCTTGCAGGGCGTGCCTTGAGGGGCAAGTGACTTGAGGGTCACACCGAGAAACCATCTAAGTGTTGGTCGACACAACCGGTGACGTAGCTTGTTGGTGCACAAGTGAACACCGGGTGAACAAAAATATTGTGTCTCTTATCTCCCGATGATTGGTCTTCATATTGTGTTGTTGTCAATATTGATTGATTGTATATCATCTTGGTGATTGGCAACATCTTCACTCCACCGTCGGTATAAGAATTACAATCCTCTCTCTTGCATTTACATTTACTAGATTATCTTGTGTAGCTCTAGTGATAGCTTTGCTAGTAGTGTTGTTAGCTTCCTCACTAGTGTAAAATTAGTGCCATAGCCCTTGTGTGAACTAGAGATCATAGTCTACTAGACTTGTGGATAGGAGGCTTGCATCACAACCGTAGGCCAAGCAAAACTCGCTTTACACCGTTTGTTATTCTAACAAGTTTGCTTAGTGGTTCGTGTAGGATTTTTTATAGGCTACTCATGCCCCCTCTAGCCATCTAGGACCTTACACATGTGAAATCTTGTTTGAGTCTATTTGGAGACAGTGTTAGTATCGGTGCGAGATAGGTGCACGGTTTGCACCAAACGTACCATAGTCTCAGAAATCATATTGGACGCACTCCATGGTACTCCTAGGTGACGAGGCTCAATTGGAAACTCATTTTAGTCCATTTGGAGATAGTGCTAATCTTGACGCAAGATAGGTGCACGGTTTGCGCCGAACGTGCAATAGGCTTAGAAAACATTTTGAACGCACCTGATGAAACTCCTTGGTGACGTGGGTCATGTGAAATCTCGTTCCGGTCCATTTGGAGACGGTGTTAGTATTGATACAAGATAGGCGCACGGTTTGCACCAAATGTACCGTAGGCTCAAAAATCATTTTGGATGCACCCGATGATACTCCTAGGTGATGAGGCTCAAGTGAAAGCTCATTTCGGTCCGTTTGGAGATAGTGCTAATCTTAACGCAAGATAGGTGCATGATTTGCATCGAACGTACCATAGGCTCAGAAATCAGTTTGGACGCACCCGATGGAACTCCTAGGTGAGGAGGCTCAAGTGGAAGCTCGTTTCGGCCAGTTTGGAGATTGTGCTAATCTTGACGTAGATAGGTGCACGGTTTGCACCAAACATACCATAGTCTTAGAAATAATTTTGGACACACTCCACGGTACTCCTAGGTGACGAGGCTCAATTGAAAGCTCGTTTTAGTCCGTTTGGCGATAGTGCTAATCTTGATGCAAATTAGGTGCATGGTTTGCGCTGAACGTGCCATAGGCTTAGAAAACATTTTGGACGCACCCGATGGAACTCCTTGGTGACGTGGGTCATGTGGAATCTCGTTCCGGTCCATTTGGACACGGTGTTAGTATCGATACAAGATAGGCGCACGGTTTGCACCAATTGTACTGTAGGCTCAAAAATCATTTTGGATGCACCCGATGATACTCCTAGGTGATGAGGCTCAAGTGAAGCTCATTTCGGTCTATTTGGAGATAATGCTAATCTTAACGCAAGATAGGTGCATGATTTGCATCGAACATACCATAGGCTCAGAAATCAGTTCGGACGCACCCGATGGAACTCCTAGGTGAGGAGGCTCAAGTGGAAGCTCTTTTCGGCCAGTTTGGAGATTGTGCTAATCTTGAGGTAGATAGGTGCACAGTTTGTACCAAACGTACCATAGTCTTAGAAATAATTTTGGACGCACTCCATGGAACTCCTAGGAGACGAGGCTCAATTGAAAGTTCATTTTAGTCCGTTTGGCGATAGTGCTAATCTTGATGCAAGGTAGGTGCACGGTTTGCGTCGAACGTGCCATAGGCTTAGAAAACATTTTGGACGCACCCGATGGAACCCCTAGGTGACGTGGGTCATGTGGAATCTTGTTCCGATCCATTTGGAGATAATGTTAGTATCGATGCAAGATAGGTGCACGGTTTGCGCCAAACAAACCACAGACTCATAAATCATTTTGGATGCACCTGATGATACTCCTAGAGGATGAGGCTCAAGTGGAAGCTCATTTTGGCCCTTTTGGAGATAGTGATAATCTTGACGTAGATAGGTGCACGTTTGCGCCGAATGTGCCATAGGCTCATAAATCAGTTCAGACGCAGCCGATGGAACTCCTAGGTGACATGGGTCTTATGGAATCTTGTTTCTGTCCATTTTTGAGACAGTGTTAGTGTCAGTGCAAGATAGGTGCACAATTTGCGCGAAGTGTACCTTAGGCTCAGAAATCATTCGCGAAGCACACAACGGTGGAAGCTGTTTTCGTTCCGTTTGGAGATACTGCTAATCTTCACGCAAGATAGGTGCATGGTTTCGCCAAACATACTGTTGGCTCAAAAATCGTTTTGGACGCACCCGATGGTACTCCTATGTGACGAGGCTTAATGGGGAGCTCGTTTTGGTCCGTTTGGAGATAGTGCTAAACTTGACGCGAGATAGGTGCACGGTTTGCGTCGAATATACCATAGGCTCAGAAATCATTTTGGATGCGGAAGACGGAACTCCTAGGTGACGTGTGTCATGTGGAATCTCGTTTGAGTCTGTTTAGAGACAGTGTTAGTATCAGTGAGAGATAGGTGCACGATTTGTACCAAACGTACCATAGTCTTAGAAATCATTTTGGACGCACTCCATGGTACTCCTAGGTGACGAGGCTCAATTGGAAGCTCGTTTTAGTCCGTTTGGAGATAGTGCTAATCTTGATGCAAGATAGGTGCACGGTTTGCGCCGAACGTGCCATAGGCTTAGAAAACATTTTGGCGCACCCAATGGAACTCCTTGGTGACATGGGTCATGTAGAATCTCGTTCCGGTCCATTTGGAGATGGTGTTAGTATCGATGCAAGATAGGCTCACGGTTTGCGCCAAACGTACCGTCGGCTCAAAAATCGTTTTGGATGCACCCGATGGTACTCCTAGGTGATGAGGCTCAAGTGAAAGCTCATTTCGGTCCGTTTGGAGATAGTGCTAATCTTGATGCAAGATAGGTACATGATTTGCATCGAATGTACCATAGGCTCATAAATCTGTTTGTATGCACCCGATGCAACTCTTAGGTGACGAGACTCAAGTGGAAGCTCATTTCGGCCAGTTTGGAGATTGTGCTAATCTTGACGTAGATAGGTGCATGGTTTGCACCAAACGTTCCATAGTCTCAGAAATCATTTTGGATGCACTCCATGGTACTCCTAGGTGACGAGGCTCAATTGAAAGCTCGTTTTAGTCCGTTTGAAGATAGTGCTAATCTTGACGCAAGATAGGTACACGGTTTGCGCTGAACGTGCCATAGGTTTAGAAAACATTTTGGATGCACCCGATGGAACCCCAAAGTGACTTGGGTCGTGTGGAGTCTTGTTCCGGTCCATTTGGAGATAGTGTTAGTATCGGTGCAAGATAGGCGCACGGTTTGCGCCAAACGTAGCGCAGACTTAAAAATCATTTTGGATGCACCCGATGATACTCCTAGGGGACGTGGCTCAAGTGGAAGCTCATTTTGTCCCTTTTGGAGACAGTGATAATCTTGACGCAGATAGGTGCACGTTTGCGCCGAACGTACCATAGGCTCAGAAATCAGTTCGGACGTAGCCGATGGAACTCCTAGGTGACATGGGTCTTGTGGAATCTTGTTTCCGTTTGTTTTCAAGACAGTGTTTGTATCAGTACAAGATAGGTGCACAGTTTGCGTGAAATGTACCATAGGATCATAAATCATTCTCGACTCACGCAACGGTGGAAGCTCTTTTCGTTCCGTTTGGAGATACTGCTAATCTTCACGCAAGATAGGTGCATGGTTTCGCCAAACATACTATAGGCTGAAAAATCATTTTGGACGCACCCGATTTTACTCCTAGGTGACGAGGCTTAACTGGGAGCTCGTTTCGGTCCGTTTGGGGATAGTGCTAAACTTGACGCGAGATAGGTGCACGGTTTACGTCGAACGTACCATAAGATCATAAATAATTTTGGACGCACAAGATGGAACTCCTAGGTGACGTTTGTCATGTGGAATCTTGTTTGAGTCTGTTTGGAGACAGTGTTAGTATCGGTGCGAGATAGGTGCACGGTTTGCACCAAACGTACCATAGTCTCAGAAATCATTTTGGACGTACTCCTAGGTGATGAGGCTCAATAGGAAGCTCATTTTAGTCCATTTGGAGATAGTGCTAATCTTGATGCAAGATAGGTGCACGGTTTGCGCCGAACATGCCACAGGCTTAGAAAACATTTTGGACGCAGCCGATGGAAGTCCTTGGTCACGTGGGTCATGTGGAATCTCGTTCCGGTCCATTTGAAGACGGTGTTAGTATCAATGCAATATAGGCTTATAGTTTTGAAGGGTCAAGATGGCGGACTAGAGGGGGGGTGAATAGTCCTTTCTAAAACTTAAACATGTTGGCTAACCAAAACAAATGCGGAATTAAACTTATCAGTCTAGCCAAGACTACACCCCTCTAACTAAGTTCACAAGCACCTCACAAAGATCCTAATTAAGCAACTAAGGTGCTTTCCTTAGCAAGAGCTCTCCTATTTAATTCTAGAGCAAGGTCGCACAAACCTATGCACTAGTACTTTGCAAGCAAGAGGGAGCTCCTACACAATTCTAGTAAGCAAAGCGCACAAAGCCTAAGCTCACTAGCAAGGCTCAATAACAAGGCTACACAAGCCAAATTAGAGAGCGCAAATTACTTAGCTACACACACTAAGCAATGTGACTAACAAGGTTACAAAAACCAAATTAGCCACGCAAAGGGGATACTTCTAGCTACACAAGCAAGAAGATATCTAGCTAGCTACACAAGCACAACTAGAACAAGAGCAACTACACAAGCAAGATATATATGAAAGTAAATACAAGCTTGTGTTGCACGAAGGCAAACCACCGAGAAGAGTAGACAATGTTGACACGATGATTTTCTCCCGAGGTTCACTTGGTTGCCACCAAGCTACGTCCCTATTGTGTCGACCAACACTTCGTAGTTCGGCGGCTAATCGGTCACACACCGAGCCTCTCAAAAGGCACCGCAAGAACCCACCATAATGTGTGGTAGCTCAATGACACGCTCAACTAGAGTTGCTCTTCGCGATCTCCGTGGGGTGAGCACAATCCCCCTCACAAAGCTTCTCCGGAGCCTCGCACAATCTTCTTGCGAGCTTCGACGGAGCCACAAGCCACCAAGCCGTCTAGGAGGTGGCAACCTCCAAGAGTAACAAGCACCACCGGCTTGCAACACGATCACCTAGTGCCACTCGATGCAATCCTCACGATGCAACGCACTAGAATCGCTTTCTCACTCGATCCGATGAACACTATCAAGCATGAGTGAGTTAGAGGGCTCCCAAGCACTACCACATAAGCCACCAAGCCCAAAGTGTGCTCAGCTGTCGGCCAAAGCCGGCCAATGGGCTATTTATAAGCCCCTCCACTAAAAGAGATGTTGTACCCCTTCACTGGGCGTTTTTCGGGACGATCGAACACGCCGGTCGAATGGACCGGACGCGCAGGTCAGTAGCGTGCTCCAACGGCTAGTTTTCGCGTGTATAAACTTGTATTGACCGGACACGTAGGTCACTAACGGGACCGGACGCGCAGGTCACAGCGAAACAGCGAACAGAGAGGTTCCAGTAAGCTCATGAAGTGACCGGACGCGTCCGGTCATCACTGACCGGAATCGCTGCAGCGCCCGGTCACTTTCGCCCGCGAAAAACACTGATCGGACGCGCAGGTGCTGACCGGACGCGTCCGGTCACAGACCACTCTTCGGTAAAACGGCGATATCTCTTAGCTCCGAACTCCGATTTCGATGATCTTGGACATTTTGGAAAGCGTACTCAGAGGGCTACACAACACACTAAAGCACTTGATCCAATTCTCAATGGATCAAAGCAGTATTCCACTCCAAGAGCCATCCTAGTGTCCGGAGAACACCGAAAAACCTTTCTCTCTTCTCCAAATTGATCAACACCAACTCCAACACTTTTTCCTTTGCAAATGTGCCAACACCACCATGTGTAAAACACCATGTGCATGTGTGTTAGCATTTTTACAATCATTTTCTCGAAGAAGTTAGGCACTCAACTTGCCTCGCCACTCGATCCTAACACGTATGCAAAGTTAGATCGCTCAAGTGGCACTAGATGACCAATATGCAAACAAGTTTGCCCCTCTTAATAGTACGGCCATCTATCATAAACCCAGCCATCAACTTCTCTATACACCTATGACCGGTGAAATGGAAATGCCCTAGGTTATACCTTTGCCTTGCGCATTCCACTCCATCTCCTCCGACGTTGATGCAACACATGCACCAACCATTCACCAAATGATATGATCTACTTCATATCATCACGTGACCATATTGGTTCATCGATCTTGACCTCACTTGCTCTTCACCGTTGCCTTGGTCCTTCGGCGCCAAGCCATCACACAACTTGCCCTTCACCCTAGCAACTGGTCCATCAAGCCAAGCCTCATCTTTATCTTCTCCACCTTGGTCACATGACTTCATGTCATGTCTCATATGCAATGAGCTCCTTCATGACACCATCACCTGTGGACTAATTTTCTGTGTATCTCACATAAACACAATTAGTCTGCCTAAGGTTGTCACTCAATTACCAAAACCAAACAAGGACCTTTCAATCTCCCCCTTTTTGGTAATTGATGACAACTCTACAAAGATATGGAAATTAAGTTCTTTTGGACTTTATGCCACTTATCCAACATTTAAGCTCTATGTTAGGATTTGGATAAGCACCATAAAATCCGACTTGGTAGTGATAACTCCCCCTACATATGTGCTCAAATGGTTTGGTTTCAAGCTCACACATATGCATGAATATGAAAATTATGGGAGGGTTAGCACTACTAAGTGATGCTAAGGTGTATAGAATAAACCTTTGTAGTTCGATACCATTTGATAGCTTGATACCATTTGAAAATCACAAGTTTGCCATCATCCTTAGCATCATGAGTAGCTAGACATCAAAAACACTAGAAACCCCGTGAGATCAACATTATAAGCATGGTTCTAGTTTTTGCATGATAATCACAAGTCTAGCTAACATCCTATGCATGCTAGTTATCAAATCATCATTCAAGTTCTATAACTAGCATACACCACACAAGCATGCATATTAAATTTAAGAACTTTATGCAATGCAAGCAAGCACGTGAATTGTGCACATATCAAATGTAATCAATCAAAGTTCATGAGCTTGCTCCCCCTACTTGTGTGCTTTCTTTGTCCAAGAATTTTGATTGCTCCCTCTTTGTCCATATCCATGTCCAATATCATCTATCTCTCCCCAAATCTATCTCTCCCCAAATCAATCTCTCTTGGTGCATTGACATATCTTTGTTCCAACTTCTCCCCCTTTGTCATCAATTTCCATAAAAGGTGTGCTTCTCATTGATGCAAAGACTAGCATTGGGATAGATGGTTGAGACTTGAATCTTGCATTTTTTATGGACATTACCACATATGTTGGAATGACAAACTTTATGGTTGCTCTTGAGATACCACATAGGACCTTTGACCTTGATACCAATCGGTGGGGCTCCTCCCCCTATGTCATAGCATGTGTCATTCACTTGAGATACCACTTGAAGATGAGGGTAGCATTTCTTGATTTGATCACTTAAGGTTGAGGATCACTTGTGAAACCATCGTCTTGCATGAATGATACCACGTGAAGATACCATGAGTAGGAATGTGATACCATTTGAAAGAATTTTCTAGTATGGATCCACTTTGAAGGATTTGGCAATAATATTCACTTCTTGAACATTTGCTATCTTCATTAGTACCATTTGTAAGATATCACTTGTAAGTTGATCTAGACACCACTTGTGAATACCATGTGAGAAATCAAATGAGTCTAGATAACACTTGAAAAACTAGATATCCGATTGCATTGTTATTTTTTACTTGGACTCTTATCATCATCATGAGCTTCTAGTATGACTTGAACTAAGTTGATTTGCCTAAGATCCCAAGTCCGGTTTGATCCAATGACAAGCTTGTTCACACCTCATGCTAAGGGTTATCTTGCCAATGTTGTACTTGTCACTTGTTAGCAATCCAAACTAGATCAAGTACTTGGGTTCACTAGCTCATGAACAAATTCATACACAACCACTAGATCATTTAAACAATTCAAACAATAGTGGTAGGCTATGAATTTAAACATTTCATTTGTTATGCATGATCCTAGTAAGCATGTACTATATGCACTAATCGCATACTAGTAAGGGATGAAATGATCATGCACATTGCAATGATACCTTTGTTATGTTGGAGTAGAGGATAGTCACATAGATTCCAATTCATTACTCCAATAGCAATGTGAAGTCCAATTTATAAGCTTGGTGAAGACCAATCATCATAGATAAATCCATTCTTCACCCATATGAAATGAAAACCACTTATGATCAAGTGCACTATCTCTTGAGTTGTGGTTGGCTTGCTTCATCTTTTTGATCAATGCTTGCATGAGAGAACTACTTAGAATACCACTTGAAATACATGACTAGCTCTCTTTTGGGTGTTGCTTGCTTTTCTTGATCAACCCTTTTGATTGCTTCAACTAAGCATCACAAGTTCCTCAGATCACCACTTCCATGTTAGCCTTCCAAGTCCCAAACTTGGTTTCACCTACACACGGCGGCAAGCCCCTCACTAGGGAGAAGTGACCTTTCTCCAAAGAACCACTCTTGATACTCACTTGAAATGATATAGTTTGATTGATCCAAATGATGAACTCAATCTTGATGAATAATCCTTGAATCTATATTTGAGTCCAACTCTTACTACATGTTTAAGTCCTTTTCTTTCTACCAAATGATCTCTAATCATCACTAGAACTTAAACTTCATCTTCATCTTAAGTTTGATCTTGATCTTTAAATTTGAGTACTGAACATGTACACCAAATACATTCCACAATCAAATGTTATTGTACTCATTGCTCTTCATGCTTCTAGATCAATCCAAAACCAAACTTAGGTACCTCAACCACTTATAAACATGTTTCCAACTTGAGGACCTTTCAATCAAAGTGACTCTAGATTAATCCAATGATTGTCACTTTTCTGGCAGATTCTATACCCTTCAAAGAATAATTCTTATCTCCCAATGTGCAGATCTAAAAGCTATGAAATTTGGTAGAGATGAGCTTCACTAAGTCATCTAGCAGCTGTAAAAATTTGAGCTTCATTTGACTTCTAGATTGCTACCAGATTTCAATTCTTCCACCACTACTATATGCTGAAAACTGCTGCACTATAGCTGACAAGATCCACTCCAAAACCGAAGCATCTCTTATCCAATTCTTATGAAATTTGTACAGCTTCTTATACCGTAAGACTAGAGCATGTATACCAAATTTCAAGATAATCCAAATAGATTTGATCACTCAAACATGGCTAAGATCACTGCTAGCTCAGATTTTCAATATAGGACAGATTTCAATACATGAGCTATTCATCATCAAATATGAGTCAAACTTGAGATTAACTTGTTTGAACACTCTCACAAGACATATATCCATTCAATCCACTTACTAAATGTCATCTAATGAATTTATCTAGCACAAATTAATTCAAACTTGATTGCTAAGCATTTAATCCATTCAATCATCTCATAGCAAACAACATTGCATATATATCCAATTCAATCAACTCATATGCACCCAAATGAAATGATCAACAAGAGATATACCTTGGTTAGCTCATGGTCATCCAATAGCAAGCTTTCAATTTGAATATTTGCAAGCCATCAAATATATCCAATAAATCACCACAATCTTTAACATTGCACTTGTATGTTGTAGCACTTAGACTTCACTTATTTTGACTTGGCATTGGGATTGGATATGCATTGAGCTTCATAACTTGACTCAATATATGATGAACAAAATGAAACCAATTGAATCAAGCCTCCAATGCCGATGGTACCTACAAACAATCATCCACTCTTTGATGGTACCCAAACAAGTTTGAGTCCTCTCAAGTTAGGTGCAACATACTTAGGCATTGCCTTAGTATGAATAGCGGGATGTTTTGCAATAGCAACAATAGAGGTACCATTTACATCCTTTCTAAGCACATTGGTATCATCAATTGAAATATGCTTAGAAGTGTTACCTAGGGGACATGAATGTGCCATGTGTCCCCTTTTCTGGCATGAATAGCATCTTCTCTTTGATTGAGCCTTTTCTTCATTGCTCATGTGATGCTTTTCATTGCCTTGCCTCTCATGAGTTGCTTGAGCCTTCTTCTCAAGCTTGGTAGGACACCCCGAGGCAAAGTGTCCTATATCTCCACACTTGAAGCACTTGATGTGAGTCAAATTTCTTTTCTCATTTTGATTCTTGCTCATCATCTTGGCATCTTGAATTTGCATTGGATGCCTTGCTCTACCACCCCTTCTTGTTTTCTTTTTCTTCTTCTTCATCAAGTCACCATCATCTCTATGATTGATCTTGATTTGCTCTTGGGGTGTCTTCTCTTGCTCAACTAGTGGCTTTGGTTGAGGCTTTACTTGTTGCTTCACCAATTGTTTGGTTGGGCACACTAAGATGAGATGACCCCAAGTGTGGCACTTGAAGCACTTGACATGCTTTAGCCTCTTTTCTTCTTTCATCTTCTTGAGCTTCTCAATGTTTGGGCAACCATTAGCAAGATGTCCCGCTTCATGGCATCGATAGCACATGGAATGCGAGATCTTCTTTTGGAGTAGCCTCTTCATCCTCTTTTCTTGCTTTCTTTCGCCCTTTGTCATTTTCTTCTTGAAGCCAAGGCCACTTTTGTCACCAACGTTTCTTTGAGTCTTCATCATGTGCTCAAAGGTGACTTTTGAGTTGTAGCACCTCTCTAACTTGTTGCTCAAATTCTTCACTTTACTTTTAAGCTCATTGTTCACCTTCAAAAGGTTAGTCTCACAAGACATAGAAGTAGAACAAGCATTTAATTGTGAAGAACATGGCATATCTAATAAATCATCACAAGAGGTGGATACATGCTTCTTGCCTACGTCACAAGGGTTAGTAATATATGATTGATCATTTGACCCAAATGATGAGCTCTCACTAGATTTGGTTTCTTCATTAGAAGGCTTCTTAGTGAGTAAAGCATGTTCTTGTGCCAAATTATCATGAGCAACACTAAGTTCCTCATGAGCCAATTTTAGCTCCTCATGTGAACAAGTAGTAACATAAAGTAGATGCTTTTGTTGTTCACATGTGGTTTTTAGAAATGATTTTTCATTTTCAATTTACTTGTTTTTGCCATCTCATTTCTTAGGGCCTTTGAGAGTTTATATAGAAGCTCAAAATTTGGACCATCACAATCAACAACAAAACCACCGATAGATACCTTAGTGTCACCATGTGATGATATTGATGAGCTTGTTGAGGCATCACTCTCATAGCCATCATCTTCACCATCAAGTGTGCATGGAGTAGAATCATTGCTTGCATCACTTGTGGCATTATCAACATTCTTGTCAAGTGATATTGTGGCATGATCATCATCATCATCACTTGACATTGAGGTGGAGCAATCCTCCACAACCACCTCGTTGTGGTCATGCTCAACATCCTCATGTACCTCCATCACTATGTGATCATCCTTCTTGAATTTTCCATCATCCCAAATTGAGGAGCCACAATAGTGATGCTTGAGCGCCGTCCACATGCTATGTGCACTTGAGAGACCCCTCACCTTGTCAAAAATCTCATCATTCAAAGCTTTGATTAGATAAAACTTAGCTTGTGCATCAAGTGTTCGGCAATCCTTTTGAGCTTGGGTACGATTACCACACCCATCCAAGTCATGAGAAAAGCCAACAACTATGATCCACCAAAACTTAGGGCCAAGAGCACGAAATTGATCAAGCATGTGATTTTTCCACCGTGCATAGTGAGTGCCATCAAAAATGTGTTCCACACAATCATCTAGCCCATAAGCCGCCATCCTCTCGGGTCGGTGAAGACCGCAAATGAGAGACCCGGCTCCGATACCACTTGAAGGGTCGAGATGGCAGAATAGAGGGAGGGTGAATAGTCCTTCCTAAAACTTAAATGTGTTGGCTAACCAAAACAAATGCGAAATTAAACTTATCGGTCTAGCCAAGACTACACCCCTCTAAGTTCACAAGCACCTCACAAAGATCCTAATTAAGCAACTAAGGTCCTTTCCTTAGCAAGAGCTCTCCTATTTAATTCTAGAGCAAGGTCGCACAAACCTATGCACTAGTACTTTGCAAGCAAGAGGGAGCTCCTACACAATTCTAGTAAGCAAAGCGCACAAAGCCTAAGCTCACTAGCAAGGCTCAATAACAAGGCTACACAAGCCAAATTAGAGAGCGCAAATTACTTAGCTACACACACTAAGCAATGTGACTAACAAGGTTACAAAAACCAAATTAGCCACACAAAGGGGATACTTCTAGCTACACAAGCAAGAAGATATCTAGCTAGCTACACAAGCACAACTAGAACAAGAGCAACTACACAAGCAAGATATATATGAAAGTAAATATAAGCTTGTGTTGCACGAAGGCAAACCACCGAGAAGAGTAGACAATGTTGACACGATGATTTTCTCCCGAGGTTCACTTGGTTGCCACCAAGCTACGTCCCTATTGTGTCGACCAACACTTCGTAGTTCGGCGGCTAATCGGTCACACACCGAGCCTCTCAAAAGGCACCGCAAGAACCGACCATAATGTGTGGTAGCTCAATGACACGCTCAACTAGAGTTGCTCTTCGCGATCCCCGTGGGGTGAGGACAAAGCTTCTCCGGAGCCTCGCACAATCTTCTTGCGAGCTTCGACGGATCCACAAGCCACCAAGCCGTCTAGGAGGTGGCAACCTCCAAGAGTAACAAGCACCACCGGCTTGCAACATGATCACCTAGTGCCACTCGATGCAATCCTCACGATGCAACGCACTAGAATCGCTTTCTCACTCGATCCGATGAACACTATCAAGCATGAGTGAGTTAGAGGGCTCCCAAGCACTACCACATAAGCCACCAAGCCCAAAGTGTGCTCAGCTGTCGGCCAAAGCCGGCCAATGGGCTATTTATAAGCCCCTCCACTAAAAGAGATGTTGTACCCCTTCACTGGGCGTTTTTCGGGACGATCGGACACGCCGGTCGAACGGACCGGACGCGCAGGTCAGTAGCGTGCTCCAACGGCTAGTTTTCGCGTGTATAAACTTGTATTGACCGGACACGCAGGTCACTAACGGGACTGGACGCGCAGGTCACAGCGAAACAGCGAACAGAGAGGTTCCAGTAAGCTCATGAAGTGACCGGACGCGTCCGGTCATCACTGACCGGAATCGCTGCAGCGCCCGGTCACTTTCGCCCGCGAAAAACACTGATCGGACGCGCAGGTGCTGACCGGACGCGTCCGGTCACAGACCACTCTTCGGTAAAACGGCGATATCTCTTAGCTCCGAACTCCGATTTCGATGATCTTGGACATTTTGGAAAGCGTACTCAGAGGGCTACACAACACACTAAAGCACTTGATCCAATTCTCAATGGATCAAAGCAGTATTCCACTCCAAGAGCCATCCTAGTGTCCGGAGAACACCGAAAAACCTTTCTCTCTTCTCCAAATTGATCAACACCAACTCCAACACTTTTTCCTTTGCAAATGTGCCAACACCACCATGTGTAAAACACCATGTGCATGTGTGTTAGCATTTTTACAATCATTTTCTCGAAGAAGTTAGGCACTCAACTTGCCTCGCCACTCGATCCTAACACGTATGCAAAGTTAGATCGCTCAAGTGGCACTAGATGACCAATATGCAAACAAGTTTGCCCCTCTTAATAGTACGGCCATCTATCATAAACCCAGCCATCAACTTCTCTACACACCTATGACCGGTGAAATGGAAATGCCCTAGGTTATACATTTGCCTTGCGCATTCCACTCCATCTCCTCCGACGTTGATGCAACACATGCACCAACCATTCACCAAATGATATGATCTACTTTATATCATCACGTGACCATATTGGTTCATCGATCTTGACCTCACTTGCTCTTCACCGTTGCCTTGGTCCTTCGGCGCCAAGCCATCACACAACTTGCCCTTCACCCTAGCAACTGGTCCATCAAGCCAAGCCTCATCTTTATCTTCTCCACCTTGGTCACATGACTTCATGTCATGTCTCATATGCAATGAGCTCCTTCATGACACCATCACCTGTGGACTAATTTTCTGTGTATCTCACATAAACACAATTAGTCTGCCTAAGGTTGTCTCTCAATTACCAAAACCAAACAAGGACCTTTCAATCTCCCCCTTTTTGGTAATTGATGACAACTCTACAAAGATATGGAAATTAAGTTCTTTTGGACTTTATGCCACTTATCCAACATTTAAGCTCTATGTTAGGATTTGGATAAGCACCATAAAATCCGACTTGGTAGTGATAACTCCCCCTACATATGTGCTCAAATGGTTTGGTTTCAAGCTCACACATATGCATGAATATGAAAATTATGGGAGGGTTAGCACTACTAAGTGATGCTAAGGTGTATAGAATAAACCTTTGTAGTTCGATACCATTTGATAGCTTGATACCATTTGAAAATCACAAGTTTGCCATCATCCTTAGCATCATGAGTAGCTAGACATCAAAAACACTAGAAACCCCGTGAGATCAACATTATAAGCATGGTTCTAGTTTTTGCATGATAATCACAAGTCTAGCTAACATCCTATGCATGCTAGTTATCAAATCATCATTCAAGTTCTATAACTAGCATACACCACACAAGCATGCATATTAAATTTAAGAACTTTATGCAATGCAAGCAAGCACATGAATTATGCACATATCAAATGTAATCAATCAAAGTTCATGAGCTTGCTCCCCCTACTTGTGTGCTTTCTTTGTCCAAGAATTTTGATTGCTCCCTCTTTGTCCATATCCATGTCCAATATCATCTATCTCTCCCCAAATCTATCTCTCCCCAAATCAATCTCTCTTGGTGCATTGACATATCTTTGTTCCAACTTCTCCCCCTTTGTCATCAATTTCCATAAAAGGTGTGCTTCTCATTAATGCAAAGACTAGCATTGGGATAGATGGTTGAGACTTGAATCTTGCATTTTTTATGGACATTACCACATATGTTGGAATGACAAACTTTATGGTTGCTCTTGAGATACCACATAGGACCTTTGACCTTGATACCAATCGGTGGGGCTCCTCCCCCTATGTCATAGCATGTGTCATTCACTTGAGATACCACTTGAAGATGAGGGTAGCATTTCTTGATTTGATCACTTAAGGTTGAGGATCACTTGTGAAACCATCGTCTTGCATGAATGATACCACGTGAAGATACCATGAGTAGGAATGTGATACCATTTGAAAGAATTTTCTAGTATGGATCCACTTTGAAGGATTTGGCAATAATATTCACTTCTTGAACATTTGCTATCTTCATTAGTACCATTTGTAAGATATCACTTGTAAGTTGATCTAGACACCACTTGTGAATACCATGTGAGAAATCAAATGAGTCTAGATAACACTTGAAAAACTAGATATCCGATTGCATTGTTATTTTTTTCTTGGACTCTTATCATCATCATGAGCTTCTAGTATGACTTGAACTAAGTTGATTTGCCTAAGATCCCAAGTCCGGTTTGATCCAATGACAAGCTTGTTCACACCTCATGCTAAGGGTTATCTTGCCAATGTTGTACTTGTCACTTGTTAGCAATCCAAACTAGATCAAGTACTTGGGTTCACTAGCTCATGAACAAATTCATACACAACCACTAGATCATTTAAACAATTCAAACAATAGTGGTAGGCTATGAATTTAAACATTTCATTTGTTATGCATGATCCTAGTAAGCATGTACTATATGCACTAATCGCATACTAGTAAGGGATGAAATGATCATGCACATTGCAATGATACCTTTGTTATGTTGGAGTAGAGGATAGTCACATAGATTCCAATTCATTACTCCAATAGCAATGTGAAGTCCAATTTATAAGCTTGGTGAAGACCAATCATCATAGATAAATCCATTCTTCACCCATATGAAATGAAAACCACTTATGATCAAGTGCACTATCTCTTGAGTTGTGGTTGGCTTGCTTCATCTTTTTGATCAATGCTTGCATGAGAGAACTACTTAGAATACCACTTGAAATACATGACTAGCTCTCTTTTGGGTGTTGCTTGCTTTTCTTGATCAACCCTTTTGATTGCTTCAACTAAGCATCACAAGTTCCTCGGATCACCACTTCCATGTTAGCCTTCCAAGTCCCAAACTTGGTTTCACCTACACACGGCGGCAAGCCCCTCACTAGGGAGAAGTGACCTTTCTCCAAAGAACCACTCTTGATACTCACTTGAAATGATATAGTTTGATTGATCCAAATGATGAACTCAATCTTGATGAATAATCCTTGAATCTATATTTGAGTCCAACTCTTACTACATGTTTAAGTCCTTTTCTTTCTACCAAATGATCTCTAATCATCACTAGAACTTAAACTTCATCTTCATCTTAAGTTTGATCTTGATCTTTAAATTTGAGTACTGAACATGTACACCAAATACATTCCACAATCAAATGTTATTGTACTCATTGCTCTTCATGCTTCTAGATCAATCCAAAACCAAACTTAGGTACCTCAACCACTTATAAACATGTTTCCAACTTGAGGACCTTTCAATCAAAGTGACTCTAGATTAATCCAATGATTGTCACTTTTCTGGCATATTCTATACCCTTCAAAGAATAATTCTTATCTCCCAATGTACAGATCTAAAAGCTATGAAATTTGGTAGAGATGAGCTTCACTAAGTCATCTAGCAGCTGTAAAAATTTGAGCTTCATTTGACTTCTAGATTGCTACCAGATATCAATTCTTCCACCACTACTATATGCTGAAAACTGCTGCACTATAGCTGACAAGATCCACTCCAAAACCGAAGCATCTCTTATCCAATTCTTATGAAATTTGTACAGCTTCTTATACCATAAGACTAGAGCTTGTATACCAAATTTCAAGCTAATCCAAATAGATTTGATCACTCAAACATGGCTAAGATCACTGCTAGCTCAGATTTTCAATATAGGATAGATTTCAATACATGAGCTATTCTTCATCAAATGTGAGTCAAACTTGAGATTAACTTGTTTGAACACTCTCACAAGACATATATCCATTCAATCCACTTAATAAATGTCATCTCACAAATTTATCCAGCACAAATTAATTCAAACTTGATTGCTAAGCATTTAATCCATTCAATCATCTCATAGCAAACAACATTGCATATATATCCAATTCAATCAACTCATATGCACCCAAATGAAATGATCAACAAGAGATATACCTTGGTTAGCTCATGATCATCCAATAGCAAGCTTTCAATTTGAATATTTGCAAGCCATCAAATATATCCAATAAATCACCACAATCTTTAACATTGCACTTGTATGTTGTAGCACTTAGACTTCACTTATTTTGACTTGGCATTGGGATTGGATATGCATTGAGCTTCATAACTTGACTCAATATATGATGAACAAAATGAAACCAATTGAATCAAGCCTCCAATGCTGATGGTACCTACAAACAATCATCCACTCTTTGATGGTACCCAAACAAGTTTGAGTCCTCTCAAGTTAGGTGCAACATACTTAGGCATTGCCTTAGTATGAATAGCGGGATGTTTTGCAATAGCAACAATAGAGGTACCATTTACATCCTTTCTAAGCACATTGGTATCATCAATTGAAATATGCTTAGAAGTGTTACCTAGGGGACATGAATGTGCCATGTGTCCCCTTTCCCGGCATGAATAGCATCTTCTCTTTGATTGAGCCTTTTCTTCATTGCTCATGTGATGCTTTTCATTGCCTTGCCTCTCATGAGTTGCTTGAGCCTTCTTCTCAAGCTTGGTAGGACACCCCGAGGCAAAGTGTCCTATATCTCCACACTTGAAGCACTTGATGTGTGTCAAATTTCTTTTCTCATTTTGATTCTTGCTCATCATCTTGGCATCTTGAATTTGCATTGGATGCCTTGCTCTACCACCCCTTCTTGTTTTCTTTTTCTTCTTCTTCATCAAGTCACCATCATCTCTATGATTGATCTTGATTTGCTCTTGGGGTGTCTTCTCTTGCTCAACTAGTGGCTTTGGTTGAGGCTTTACTTGTTGCTTCACCAATTGTTTGGTTGGGCACACTAAGATGAGATGACCCCAAGTGTGGCACTTGAAGCACTTGACATGCTTTAGCCTCTTTTCTTCTTTCATCTTCTTGAGCTTCTCAATGTTTGGGCAACCATTAGCAAGATGTCCCGCATCATGGCATCGATAGCACATGGAATGCGAGAGCTTCTTTTGGAGTAGCCTCTTCATCCTCTTTTCTTGCTTTCTTTCGCCCTTTGTCATTTTCTTCTTGAAGCCAAGGCCACTTTTGTCACCAACGTTTCTTTGAGTCTTCATCATGTGCTCAAAGGTGACTTTTGAGTTGTAGCACCTCTCTAACTTGTTGCTCAAATTCTTCACTTTACTTTTAAGCTCATTGTTCTCCTTCAAAAGGTTAGTCTCACAAGACATAGAAGTAGAACAAGCATTTAATTGTGAAGAACATGGCATATCTAATAAATCATCACAAGAGGTGGATACATGCTTCTTGCCTACATCACAAGGGTTAGTAATATATGATTGATCATTTGACCCAAATGATGAGCTCTCACTAGATTTGGTTTCTTCATTAGAAGGCTTCTTAGTGAGTAAAGCATGTTCTTGTGCCAAATTATCATGAGCAACACTAAGTTCCTCATGAGCCAATTTTAGCTCCTCATGTGAACAAGTAGTAACATAAAGTAGATGCTTTTGTTGTTCACATGTGGTTTTTAGAAATGATTTTTCATTTTCAATTTACTTATTTTTGCCATCTCATTTCTTAGGGCCTTTGAGAGTTTATATAGAAGCTCAAAATTTGGACCATCACAATCAACAACAAAACCACCAATAGATAACTTAGTGTCACCATGTGATGATATTGATGAGCTTGTTGAGGCATCACTCTCATAGCCATCATCTTCACCATCAAGTGTGCATGGAGTAGAATCATTGCTTGCATCACTTGTGGCATTATCATCATTCTTGTCAAGTGATATTGTGGCATGATCATCATCATCACTGACATTGAGGTGGAGCAATCCTCCACAACCACCTCGTTGTGGTCATGCTCAACATCCTCATGTACCTCCATCACTATGTGATCATCCTTCTTGAATTTTCCATCATCCCAAATTGCGGAGCCACAATAGTGATGCTTGAGCGCCGTCCACATGCTATGTGCACTTGAGAGACCCCTCACCTTGTCAAAAATCTCATCATTCAAAGCTTTGATTAGATAAAACTTAGCTTGTGCATCAAGTGTTCGGCAATCCTTTTGAGCTTGGGTACGATTACCACACCCATCCAAGTCATGAGAAAAGCTAACAACTATGATCCACCAAAACTTAGGGCCAAGAGCACGAAAATGATCAAGCATGTGATTTTTCCACCGTGCATAGTGAGTGCCATCAAAAATGTGTTCCACACAATCATCTAGCCCATAAGCCGCCATCCTCTCGGGTCGGTGAAGACCGCAAATGAGAGACCCGACTCCGATACCAATTGAAGGGTCGAGATGGCAGACTAGAGGGAGGGTGAATAGTCCTTTCTAAAACTTAAATGTGTTGGCTAACCAAAACAAATGCGGAATTAAACTTATCGGTCTAGCCAAGACTACACCCCTCTAAGTTCACAAGCACCTCACAAAGATCCTAATTAAGCAACTAAGGTGCTTTCCTTAGCAAGAGCTCTCCTATTTCATTCTAGAGCAAGGTCACACAAACCTATGCACTAGTACTTTGCAAGCAAGAGGGAGCTCCTACACAATTCTAGTAAGCAAAGCGCACAAAGCCTAAGCTCACTAGCAAGGCTCAATAACAAGGCTACACAAGCCAAATTAGAGAGCGCAAATTACTTAGCTACACACACTAAGCAATGTGACCAACAAGGTTACACAAACCAAATTAGCCACGCAAAGGGGATACTTCTAGCTACACAAGCAAGAAGATATCTAGCTAGGTACACAAGCACAACTAGAACAAGAGCAACTACACAAGCAAGATATATATGAAAGTAAATACAAGCTTGTGTTGTACGAAGGCAAACCACCGAGAAGAGTAGACAATGTTGACACGATGATTTTCTCCCGAGGTTCACTTGGTTGCCACCAAGCTACGTCCCCATTGTGTCGACCAACACTTCGTAGTTCGGCGACTAATCGGTCACACACCGAGCCTCTCAAAAGGCACCGCAAGAACCCACCATAATGTGTGGTAGCTCAATGACACGCTCAACTAGAGTTACTCTTCGTGATCCCCGCGGGGTGAGCACAATCCCCCTCACAAAGCTTCTCCGGAGCCTCGCACAATCTTCTTGCGAGCTTCGACGGAGCCACAAGCCACCAAGCCATCTAGGAGGTGGCAACCTCCAAGAGTAACAAGCACCACCGGCTTGCAACACGATCACCTAGTGCCACTCGATGCAATCCTCACGATGCAACGCACTAGAATTGCTTTCTCACTCGATCCGATGAACACTATCAAGCATGAGTGAGTTAGAGGGCTCCCAAGCACTACCACATAAGCCACCAAAGCCAAAGTGTGCTCAGCTGTCGGCTAAGGCCGGCCAATGGGCTATTTATAAGCCCCTCCACTAAAAGAGCTGTTGTACCCCTTCACTGGGCGTTTTTTGGGACGATCGGACAAGCCGGTCGAACGGACCGAACGCGCAGGTCAGTAGCGTGCTCCAACGGCTAGTTTTCGCGTGTATAAACTTGTATTGACCGGACGCGTAGGTCACTAACGGGATCGGACGCGCAGGTCACAGCAAAACAGCGAACAGAGAGGTTCCAGTAAGCTCCCGAAGTGACCGGACGCGTCCGGTCATCACTGACCGGACTCACTGCAGCGTCCGGTCACTTTCGCCCGTGAAAAACAAGGACCGAACGCGCAGGTGCTGACCGGACGCGTCTGGTCACGAGTCCGGTCACAGACCACTCTTCGGTAAAACGGCGATATCCCTTAGCTTCGAACTCCGATTTCGATGATATTGGACATTTTGAAAAGCTTACTCAGAGGGCTACACAACCCACTAAAGCACTTGATCCAATTCTCAATGGATCAAAGCAGTATTCCACTCCAAGAGCCATCCTAGTGTCTGGAGAACACCAAAAAACCTTTCTCTCTTCTCCAAGTTGATCAACACCAACTCCAACACCTTTTCCTTTGCAAATGTGCCAACACCACCATGTGTAAAACACCATGTGCATGTGTGTTAGCATTTTGACAATCATTTTCTCGAAGAAGTTAGGCACTCAACTTGCCTCGCCACTCGATCCTAACACGTATGCAAAGTTAGATCGCTCAAGTGGCACTAGATGACCAATATGCAAACAAGTTTGCCCCTCTTAATAGTATGACCATCTATCATAAACCCGGTCATCAACTTCTCTACACACCTATGACCGGTGAAATAGAAATGCCCTAGGTTATACCTTTGCCTTGCGCATTTCACTCCATCTCCTCCGACGTTGATGCAACACATGCACCAACCATTCACCAAATGATATGATCCACTTCATATCATCACGTGACCATATTGGTTCATCGATCTTGACCTCACTTGCTCTTCACCGTTGCCTTGGTTTCGGCGCCAAGCCATCACACAACTTGCCCTTCACCCTAGCAACCGGTCCATCAAGCCAAGCCTCATCTTGATCTTCTCCACCTTGGTCACATGACTTCATGTTATGTCTCATATGCAATGAGCTCCTTCATGACACCATCACCTGTGGACTAATTTTCTGTGTATCTCACATAAACACAATTAGTCTACCTAAGGTTGTCACTCAATTACCAAAACCAAACAAGGACCTTTCAAGTTTGCGCCAAACGTACTGTAGGCTCAAAAATCGTTTTGGATGCACCCGATGGTACTCCTAGGTGATGAGGCTCAAGTGAAAGCTCATTTCGGTCAGTTTGGAGATAGTGCTAATCTTGACGCAAGATAGGTGCATGATTTGCATCAAACATACCATAGGCTCAGAAATCGGTTCGGATGCACCCGATGGAACTCCTAGGTGAGGAGGCTCAAGTGGAAGCTCATTTCGGCCAATTTGGAGGTTGTGCTAATCTTGACGTAGATAGGTGTATGGTTTGTACCAAACGTACCACAGTCTTAGAAATCATTTTTGGACGCACTCCATAGTACTCCTAGGTGACGAGGCTCAATTGAAAGCTCGTTTTAGTCCGTTTGGCGATAGATCTAACCTTGATGCAAGATAGGTGCACGGTTTGCGCCGAACATGCCATAGGCTTAGAAAACATTTTGGACGCACCCGATGGAACCCCTAAGTGACGTAGGCATGTGGAGCCTTGTTTCGGTCCATTTAGAGATAGTGTTAGTATCGGTGCAAGATAGGTGCATGATTTCCGCCAAACGTACCACAGACTCGGAAATCGGTTTGGATGCACCCGATGATACTCCTAGGGGACGAGGCTCAAGTAGAAGCTCGTTTCGGCCACAGTGATAATCTTGACGTAGATAGGTGCAAGGCTGTACCGAATGTACCATAGGCTCAGAAATCGGTTCAGACGCATCCGATGCAACTCCTAGGTGACATGGGTCTTGTGGAATCTTGTTTTCGTCCATTTTGGAGACAGTGTTAGTGTCAGTGCAAGATAGGTGCACGGTTTGTGCCAAATGTACCGTAGGCTAAGAAATCATTTTCGACGCACGCAACAGTGGAAGCTCTTTTCATTCCGTTTGGAGACACTGCTAATCTTGACGCAAGATAGGTGCATGGTTTGCGCTAAACGTGTCATACGCTTAGAAAACATTTTAGACGTACCCGATGGAACCCTTAGGTGACGTGGGTCATGTGGAGTCTTGTTCCGGCCCATTTGGAGATAGTGTTAGTATCGGTGCAAGACAGTTGCACGGTTTGTGCCAAACGTACCACAGGCTCAGAAATCGTTTTGGATGCATCCGATGACACTCCTAGGGGATGAGGCTCAAGTGGAAGCTCATTTTGGCCCATTGGGAGACAGTGATAACCTTGATGTAGATAGGTGCACGTTTGCGCCGAATGTACCATAGGCTCAGAAATCAGCTCGGACGCACCCAATGGAACTCCTAGGTGACATGGGTCTTGTGGAATCTTGTTTGCGTCCGTTTTGGAGACATTGTTAGTGTTAGTGCAAGATAGGTGCACGGTTAGCACGAAATGTACCATAGGCTTAGAAATCATTTTCGATGCATGCAATGGTGGAAGCTCATTTCGTTCTGTTTGGAGATACTCCTAATCTTGACGCAAGATAGGTGCATGATTTCGCCAAACATACCATAAGCTCAAAAATCATTTTGGACGCACCCGATGGTACTCCTAGGTGACGAGGCTTAACTGGGACCTCATTTCGGTCTGTTCGAGGATAGTGCTAAACTTGACGCGAGATAGGTGCACGGTTTGCATCGAACATACCATAGTCTTAAGAATTGTTTTGGACGCACTCCATGGTACTTGTAGGTGACAAGGCTCAATTGGAAGCTCATTTTAGTCCGTTTGGAGATAGTGCTTATCTTGAGCAAGATAGGTGCACGGTTTGCGCCGAACATGCCATAGGCTTAGAAAACATTTTGGACGCACCCGATGGAACTCCTTGGAGGCGTGGGTCATGTGGAATCTCGGTCCTGTGCATTTGGAGACATTGTTAGTATTGGTGCAAGATAGGTGCACGGTTTGCGCCAAACGTACCATAGGCTCAAAATTATTTTGGATGCACTCAATGGTAGTCCTAGGTGATGAGACTCAAGTGAAAGCTCATTTTGGTCCGTTTGGAGATAGTGCTAATCTTAACGCAAGATAGGTGCATGATTTGCATCAAATGTACCATAGGCTCAGAAATTGGTTCAGACGCACCCGATGGAACTCCTAGGTGACGAGGCTCAAGTGGAAGCTCGTTTTGGCCAATTTGGAGATTGTGCTAATCTTGACGTAGATAGGTGCACGGTTTGCACCGAATGTACCAGAGGCTCGGAAATCATTTTGGACGCACCCGATGGAACTCTTAGGTGGCATGGGTCATGTGGAATCTTGTTTTGGTCTATTCGGAGATAGTGTTAGTGTCGATACAAGATAGGTGCATGGTTTGTGCCAAATGAACCATAGGCTCAGAAGTCATTTTGGATGCACCCGATGGTACTCCTAGGTGACGAGGCTCAAGTGGAACCTCATTTCAGTCTGTTTGGAGATAGTGCTAAACTTGACGCAAGATAGGTGCACGGTTTACGCCAAACGTACCATAGGCTTGGAAAACGTTTTGAATGCACAAGAAGGAACTCCAAGGTGACGTGTGTCATGTGAAATGTCGTTTCAGTCCATTTGGAGACTGTGTTAGTATCGGTGCAAGATTGTTGCACGATTTGCACCAAATGTACCATAGGCTCAGAAATCGCTTTGGACGCACGGGATGGTACTCCTAGGTGATGAGACTCCAGTGGAAGCTCATTTTAGTCCGTTTGGAGACAGTGCTAATCTTGACGCAAGATAGGTGCACGGTTTGCGTTGAACGTACCATAGGCTTAGAAAATGTTTTGGACGCAGCCATGGAACTCCTAGGTGACGTGGGTCATGTGGAATCTCGTTCCAGTCCATTTGGAGACAACGTTAGTATTGCTGCAAGATTGGTGCACGGTTTGCGCCAAACGTTCCATACGCTCAGAAATTGATTTGGACGCACCCGATGGTACTCCTTGGTGACAAGGCTCAAGTGGAAGCTCGTTTCATTCCATTTGGAGATGGTGCTAACTTGACGCAAGGTAGGTGTACGGTTTGTGCCGAAGTACCATAGGCTCAGAAATTGTTTTGGACGCAACTGATGGTACTCCTAGGTGATGATGCTCAAGTGGAAGCTCGTTACGGTCCGATTAGAGATGGTGCTAAAATTGATGCAAGATAGGTGCACGGTTTGCGCCGTACATACCATATGCTCAAAAATCATTTTGGACGCACCCAATGGAATTCCTAGGTGACGAGGCTCAAGTGGAAGCTCGTTTTGGTCCGTTTGGAGATAGTGCTAATCTTGACAGGGTGCACGGTTTGCGCCAAACATAAAAAAAGCTCTAAAATTGGCTAGGATGCACTCGATGGAACTCCTAGGTGACGTGGGTCATGTGGAATCTTGTTTTGGTGCTAGATATTTGGACGGTTTACGCTAAACGTACCACATGCTCGTAAATCAATTTGGACGCACCCGATGGTACTCCTAGGTGACAAGGCTCATGTGGAAGCTAACCATCGTTCTGTTTGGAGATGGTGCTAATCTTGACGCAAGATAGGTGCACGAATTGCGCTGAAAGTATCATAGGCTCGAAAATCATTTTGGACACTCCCGATGGTACTTCCAGGTGACGAGGCTCAAGTGGAAGCTCGTTTGAGTCCATTTGGAGATAGTGCTCATCTTGACACAAGATAGGTGTGCAGTTTGTGCCAAACGTACCATAGGCTTGGAAATCGTCTTGGACGCAGCCGATGGAACTCCTAGGTGAGTGGGTCATGTGGAATCTCGTTTTGGTCCGTTTGGAGATAGTGTTAGTGTCGGTGCAATATAGTTGCACGGTTTGTGGCAAACGTACCATAGTCTTAGAAATAGTTTTTGATGCACCCGATGGTACTCCTAGGAGACGAGGCTCAAGTGGAAGCTCGTTTCGGTCCGTTTGGAGATAGTGCTAATCTTGACGAGGTGCACGGTTTGCGCCAAATGTTCCATACGCTCATAAATTGATTTGGATGCACCAGATGGTACTCCTAGGTGATGAGGCTCAAGGGGAAGCTCGTTTCGTTCCGTTTGGAGTAGAGCTAATCTTGACTCAAGATAGGTGCACAGTTTTGGACACACACTGTGGTACTCCTAGATGATGAGGTTCAAGTGGAAGTTTGTTTCAGTCTGTTTGAACATAGTGCTAATCTTGACACAATATCGGTGCCTGGTTTGTGCCAAACGTACCATAGGCTCAGAAAATGTATTAAACGCACTAGATGAAACTCCAAGGTGATGTGGGTCATGTGGAAGCTCGTTTTGGTCTGTTTGGAGATAGTGCTAAACTTGACGCAAGATATGTGCACGGTTTGCGCTGAACGTAGCATAGGCTCAAAAATCATTTTGGACGCACCCGAGGGAACTCCTAGGTGACGACGCTCAAGTGGAAGCTCGTTAAGATTCCTTTGGAGATAGTGCTAATCTTGACGCATGATATGTGCACGGTTTGCACAGAACGTACCAGAGACTCAAAAATTGTTTTGGGCGCACCCAATGGAACTCCTAGGTGTCCTAGGTAATGTGGAATCTCGTTTTGGTCCGTTTGGAGACAGTTTTAGTGTCGGTGCACGATAGGTGCACCGTTTGCGCCAAACATACCATAGGCCCTAAAATCATTTTAGATGCACCCGATGGTACTCCTAGGTGACGAGGCTCAAGTGGAAGCTCGTTTTAGTTTGTTTGCAGATAGTGCTAATCTTGACGCAATATAGGTGCACGGTTTGCGCCAAACGTATTAAACCCACTAGATGGAACTCCTAGGTTATGTGGGTCATGTGGAAGCATGTTTCGATCCGTTTGCAAACAGTGTTAGTACTGGTGCAATATAGGTGCAAGATAGGTGCACCGTTTGCACCAAACGTACCATAGGCTCATAAATCATTTTGGACGCACACGATGGTACTCCAAGATGACAAGGCTCAAGTGGAAGCTTGTTTCAGTCTGTTTAGAGATGGTGGTAATCTTGACGCAAGATATGCTTGGAAATCGTCTTAGACGCAGCCGATGGAACTCCAAGGTGAGTGGGTCATGTGGAATCTTGTTTTGGTCCATTTGGAGACAGTGTTAGTGTCGATGCAACATAGGTGCACGGTTTGCGCCAAACGTACCATAGTCTCAGAAATCATTTTTGATGCACCCTATGGTACTCCTAGGTGACGAGGCTAAAGTGGAAGCTTGTTTTGGTCCGTTTGGAGGTAGTGCTAATGTTGACGAGGTGCAAGGTTTTGCGCCAAATGTTCCATACGCTCAGAAATTGATTTGGATGCACCCGATGGTACTCCTAGGTGACGAGGCTCATGTGGAAGCTCGTTTCGTTCCGTTTGGAGATGGAGCTAATCTTGACGCAAGATAGGTGCATGGTTTGCGCCGAACGTACCATATGCTCGAAAATCATTTTGGACGCACCAAATGGTACTTCTAGGTGACGAGGCTCAAGTGGAAGCTCGTTTGAGTCTGTTTGCAGACAGTGCTAATCTTGACACAAGATAGGTGTGCGGATTGTGCCAAACGTTCCATAGGCTCAAAAATTGTCTTGGACACACTCGATGGAACTCCTAGGTGAGTGGGTCATGTGGAATCTTGTTCGGTCCGTTTGGAAACAGTGTTAGTGTCGGTGCAATATAGGTGCACGATTTGCGCCAAACATACCATAGGTCCTGAAATCATTTTGGATGCACCCAATGGTACTCCTAGGTGACGAGGCTCAAGTGGAAGGTTGTTTCAGTCTGTTTGCAGATAGTGCTAATCTTGACGCAATATAGGTGCACGGTTTGCACCAAATATACCATAGGCTCAGAAAACATATTGAATGCACTAGATGGAACTTCTAGGTGATGTGGGTCATGTGGAATCTTGTTTCGGTCCGTTTGGAAATAATGTTAGTGCCAGTGCTAATCTTGACACAAGATATGTTCACGGTTTGCACCGAACGTACCAGAGGGTCAAAAATCGTTTCAGACACACCTGATGGAACTCCTAGGTGACGTGGGTCATGTGGAATGTTGTTTCGTTCTATTTGGAGATTGTGTTACTATCGGTGCAAGATAGGTGCACTGTTTGCGTCAAACGTACCATAGGCTCAGAAATCGTTTTGGACGCACTCGATGGTACACCTAGGTGATGGTGCTCAAGTGGAAGCTTGTTACAGTTTGATTGGAGATGGTACTAAACTTGATGCAAGATAGGTGCACGGTTTGCGCCAAACATAGCATAGGTGCGGAAATCATTTTGGACGCACCCGATGGAACCCCTTGGTGACGAAGCTCAAGTGGAAGCTCGTTTTGGTCCATTTGAAGATAGTGCTAATCTTGACAAGGTTCACGGTTTACGCCGAACATACCATAGGCTCAGTCTATTTGGAGATAGTGTTAGTATCGGTGTAAGATAGTTGGATGGTTTGCGCCAAATGTAGCACATGCTCAGAAATCGATTTGGACGCACCTGATGGTACTCCTAGGTGACGAGGCTCATGTGGAAGCTCATTTCGTTCCGTTTGTAGATGGTGCTAATCTTGACACAGGATAGGTGCACGGTTTGCGCCGAACATACCATATGCTCGAAAATCGTTTTGGATGCACCCGATGGTACTCCTAGATAACGATGCTCAAGGGGAACCTATTTACGGTCTGATTGGAGATGGTGCTAAACTTGATTCAAGATAGGTGCACGGTTTGCGCCGAACGTACCATAGGCTTGAAAATTGTTTTGGACGCACCCGATGGAACTCCTAGGTGATGAGGCTGAAATGGAAGCTCGTTTTGGTCTGTTTGGAGGTAGTGCTAATCTTGACGAGGTGCACGGTTTGCGTCAAACATTCCATACGCTTAGAAATCAATTTGGACGCACCCAATGGTACTCCTACGAGACGAGGCTCAAGTGGAAGCTCGTTTCGTTCCATTTGGAGATGGTGCTAACTTGACGCAAGGTAGGTGCATGGTTTGCGCCGAAGTACCATAGGCTCATAAATCGTTTTGGACGCACCCGATGGTACTCCTAGGTGACGATGCTCAAGTGGAAGCTCGTTACGGTCTGATTGGAGTGGTGCTAAACTTGATGCAAAATAGTTGCACGGTTTGCGCCAAACATATCATAGGAGCAAAAATCATTTTGGGCGCACCGGATGGAACACCTATGTGATGTGGGTCATGTGAAATCTTGTTCCGGTCCATTTGGAGACAGTGTTAGTATCGGTGCAAGATAGGTGCACGGTTTGCGCCAAACGTACCATAGCCTAAGAAATCATTTTGGATGCACCCGATGGTACTCCTAGGTGACGGGGCTCAAGGGGAAGCTCAATTTGATCCGTTTGGACATAGTGCTGATGTTGACGCAAGATAGGTGCACGATCTGCGTCGAACGTACCATAGGCTCCGAAATCGGTTCGGACGCACCCGATGGAACTCCTAGGTGACGAGGCTCAAGTGCAAGCTTGTTTTAGCCCATTTGGAGATAGTGCAAATCTGGACATAGATAGGTGCATGGTTTTTCCAAACATACCATATGCACCCAAATCGTTTTGGACGCAGCCGGTGGTACTCCTAGGTGACGAGGCTCAACTGGAAGCTCGTTTTTTCCGTTTGGAGATAGTGCTAAACTTGACGCGAGATAGGTGCACGGTTTGCGCTGAACATACCATAGGCTCGGAATTCCTTTTGGACATACCCGATGGAACTCCTAGGTGACGAGGCTCAAGTGGAAGCTCATTTTGGTCTGTTTGGGGATAGTGCTAATCATGACATAAGATAGGAGCACGATTTGTGTCAAACGTACCGTAGGCTCGAAAATTGGTTCGGATGCACCCGATGGTACTCCTAGGTTACGAGGCTCAAGTGGAAGCTTGTTTCGGTCCGTTTGGAGATAGTGCTAACCTTGACGGAAGATAGGTGCATGGTTTGCGTCGAACGTACCATAGGCTCAGAAATCATTTTGGACCCACCTGACGGAACTCTTAGGTGATGATGCTCAAGTGGAAGCTCATTTGGTCTATTTGGAGATAGTGCTAATCGTGACATAAGATAGGTGCACGATTTGCGTTGAACATAGCATAGGCTCAAAAATCAGTTCGGACGCACCCGATGCAAATCCTAGGTGATGAGACTCAAGTGGAAGCTCGTTCTAGCGCGTTGGAGATAGTGCTAATCTTGGCGCAGTTAGGTGCACGGTTTGTGCCGAATGTACTATAGGCTCAGAAATCATTTTGGACGCACCCAATGGAATTCCTAAGTGACATGGGTCATGTGGATTCTTGTTTCAGTCTATTTGGAGACAGTGTTAGTGTTGGTGCAAGATAGGTGCATGGTTTGCGCCAAATGTACCACATGCTCAGAAATCATTTTGGACGCACCCAGTGGTACTCCTAGGTGACGAGGCTGAACTAAAGCTCGTTTCGGTCCATTTGGAGATAGTTCTAAACTTGAAGGAAGATAGGTGCACGGTTTGCGCCGAACGTACCATAGGCTCGGAAAACATTTTGAACACACTAGATGGAACTCCTAGGTTGGGTCATCTGGAATATCATTTGGAGACAATGTTAGTATCGCTGCAAGATAGATGCCTGGTTTGTACCAAACATACCGTTGGTTTAGAAATCGTTATGGACATACCCGATGGAACTCCTAGGTTTACGAGGCTCAAGCGGAAGTGATGAGACTAGAGGTTGTTCCTGATCTTTTGGTGAGTGTGGGTAAACTCGATTTGTGGTGGATTCAACGTTGGCTGTCCGACTACAACGACCACAAGGTTGCTGCGCCTTAGCAATAGGTACACTGGCTCCGATTGCGATGTTCTTGCCGTGCCAAGAACACCAAGAACCTGCAAGCAATCGAGAACAAGCAAGAACAAGATGAACAAGCAAATAACTCACGGATTTAAGCCAAAGGCTGAATCTGAATCACAAGTTGGGGTCTTGAAACAAGCAAATCAGGTGGTCTAGCCGACACACGCGTTTACAAGGAAGAAGCAGCAGCTATCTTGCATCTAAACAAAACCCCCCTCATTCTGATGGCTGCTGGCTCTATTTATAAGAAGGAGAGCACAAGGGGGAGTGGGAAACCCTAATCTGGGCGTCCCTCAAAGGGTTGTAGTTAGTACAAGGCCCAGGCCCAAGCTGTAGGTCTCTGCGTCCTTTGGCTTGCTGCACACAGCTTTGGTAGATTCTGATAGTGGGGTTGGACCCATTTGAAAGAGGATGACGCGCTCTTTCCAACAAGTCAAAAACCAGCTTCATTGGATATCATATCAAGGAGTTATGGTACTTTTGATGGAGTGTCCCCTGCTATCTCGAGATGAGCTGTGCGCCCCATTAATGATGATTCCCACTTGTTCGCCTGCTCCATCCTCATCATGGGGTCTAAACATGAGGCAATGGAGTCTTGACCAACATTCCTAAGAATAAGACAATCATCACCATGATTTAGTAGCATCCAATTCTGAGACGAGTTTGTATGAATAGCGAGGAACGACTTTACCTGATAATTAAGTTCTTGTGCTCGAGCTCTTGTCATTGGACCTTGTTGTGCAGCAGGTGTGGTTGTGTCAATGGAAGGGATGTCCTCATCATCCTCCCCTTCTTGCATTTGAGTCGTCCTCAACTCTAGTTCATCCTCTTCTCCCAAATATGGCTTCAAATCTGCAATGTTAAATGTGGGGCTAACCCCAAAAGCTGCAGGTAGCTCAAGTTTGTATGCATTATCATTAATCCTTTCTAACACTTTAAAAGGACCATCGGCTCTAGGCAGCAACTTAGACTTTCGCAAATCAGGGAACCTATCTTTTCTCAAATGGAGCCAAACTAGATCACCAGGTTCAAAAATGATATGTTTCTTCCATTTGCTACCAGCTAGTTTATACTTTGCATTCATGCACTCTATTTTCTCTTTAGTGGTTTCATGCAATTTTAAAATCAGTTCAGCACGTTGTTTAGCATCAAAGTTCACTCGCTCCGAGGTCGGAAGAGGTAACAAATCAATAGGAGCACGTGGCACGAACCCATAAACTATCTCAAAAGGGCTTTTCTTAGTGGTAGAATGCTGTGAACGATTATAAGCAAACTCAACATGAGGCAAGCACTCTTCTCACATTTTTATGTTCTTTTTCAAAACAGCCCTAAGCAATGTAGATAAGGTTCTATTGACAACCTCAGTTTGTCCATCAGTTTGGGGATGACAAGTAGTGGAAAATAAAAGCTTAGTCCCTAGCTTAGCCCACAAAGTTCTCCAAAAATGACTAAGAAATTTTGCATCCCGATCAGAAACAATGGTGTTAGGCACACCATGCAATCGAACAATCTCACGAAAGAACAAATCAGCAACATGTGTAGCATCATCGCTCTTATGACATGGTATGAAATGTGCCATTTTAGAAAATCTGTCCACAACAACAAACACACTATCCCTCCCCTTCTTTGTTCTAGGCAGTCCTAAAACAAAGTCCATTGAAATATCTTCCCATGGTGCACTTGGAACAGGAAGAGGCATTTATAAACCATGAGGATTAAGGCGTGACTTAGCTTTCTGGCATGTTATGCAGTGAGCAACGAACCTCTCCACGTCTCTCCTCATCTTGGGCCAAAAGAAATGACCAGCAAGGATGTCCTCTGTCTTTTTCACACCAAAATATCCCATGAGTCCTCCTCCATGCGCTTCCTGCAACAATAACAAACGCACGGAGCTAGCTGGAATGCATAGCTTGTTGGCTCTAAAGACAAACCCGTCGGTGAGGACGAATCTGTTCCATGTTTTCCCCTCTTGGCAATTCAGCAATACATCTTTGAAATCATTGTCATGTGCATATTGTTCCTTAATAGTTTCCAAACCAAAGATTTTAAAGTCAAGTTGTGAAAGCATGGTGTAACGTCTAGACAAAGCATCAGCAATTATATTTTTCTTCCCCTTTTTGTGTTTGATGACATAAGGAAAGGACTCGATGAATTCAACCCACTTGGCATGTCTACGGTTCAGTTTTGCTTGACTACGGATGTGTTTCAATGATTCATGATCAGAATGTATGACAAACTCTTTGGGCCACAAATAATGCTGCCATGTTTCCAAAGTCCGAACTAGAGCAAGCAATTCCTTATCATAAGTAGAATAGTTCAAACTAGGGCCACTCAACTTTTCACTGAAATACGCCACAGGTTTTCCCTCTTGTAACATCACACCACCCAACCCAATTCTACTAGCATCACATTCAAGCTCAAAGGTTTTGTTGAAATCAGGAAGCTTGAGTAAAGGTGCATGAGTTAACTTATCTTTGAGCGTGTTGAAAGCATCCTGTTGGGCTGCAGCCCAAGTGAAGGTTGCACCCTTCTTGGTGAGTTCATGCAGCGGGGCTGCAATGGTGCTGGAAGTCCTTTACAAATCGACGGTAGAAACCAGCAAGTCCTAGAAAACTCCGCACTTGTGTGACCGTGCAGGGAACAGGCCAGCTGTGTATGGCCTCAACCTTGGCTTGATCAACTTCAATTCCCTGCGGTGTCACAACATATCCAAGAAAAGAGACTCGATCTGTGCAAAAGGTGCACTTCTCAAGATTGCCAAACAAGTTGTGCATCCCGAAGAGCATTGAAAATGGCACGCAAATGATCAAGATGTTCCTCTAATGATCTACTATATATCAAGATGTCATCAAAGTATACCACTATAAATCTGCCAATAAAAGAGCGTAAAACCTCGTTCATTAATCTCATGAAAGTGCTGGGTGCATTAGTCAATCCAAATGGCATGACAAGCCATTCATATAAAACCAAACTTAGTTTTAAACGTTGTTTTCCATTCATCTCCTAGCTTCATACGAATCTGGTGGTAACCACTACGCAAATCAATTTTAGAGAACACAATTGAGCCACTCAATTCATCAAGCATATCATCTAACCTTAGAATAGGATGACGATATCTGATTGTGATGTTGTTTATCGCTCTACAATCAACACACATGCGCCATGATCCATCCTTCTTAGGAACTAAAAGCACAGGAACGGCACAAGGGCTAAGAGACTCACGCACATAACCTTTGTTGAGCAATTCTTGTACTTGTCTCTGAATCTCTTTTGTCTCGTCCGGGTTGGTCCTATACGGCGCACGATTAGGCAAGGAAGCCCCAGGGATGAGGTCAATCTGGTGTTCAATCCCTCGAATTGGTGGCAGCCCCGGTGGTACCTCCTTTGGAAAAACATCGGCATACTCCTGCAAAAGATTAGTGATAGCAGGAGGCAAAGAAATAGATGTATCTTCGAGTGAAAATAAAGTTTCTTTGCAAACCAAAGCATAGCAAACAGTAGTACTAGCATCAATCTCATCCAAATCAGATTTGGTGGCAAAGTAACAAGAACCTTTCAGCTTGATCTCATTTTTATTATGATGAACAGATTTGCTAGACTTCTTCTTATGTTTCTCAAGTTCATTAGCGACAATCTGATTTTTACTAGCAACAGCCTGATTCTTAAGTTTGCTAGATCTAGCAAGTTCATCTCTTAGAATAGACTCAGGGGACATGGGGTGCAACACAATCTTCTTGTCATTATGCATGAAAGAGTATTGATTTGTTTTACCAGAGTGCAAGGAATCTTTATCAAACTGCCATGGTCTACCTAACAACATAGAGCATGCTTGCATAGGCACAACATCGCAGTCAATGGAATCATGATAAGAACCAATGGCAAACTCTACCCTTACCAATCGGGTTACCTTCACCTTGCCGCTGCTGTTAAGCCACTGAATGTAGTAAGGTTGCGGGTGTGGTTTGTGCTCAATGAAAGCTTCTCCACCATTTCAGCACTTGCCAAGTTGTTGCAGCTTCCTCCATCTATGATCACACGGCAAGAGCGTTCCTTGATCACACACTTGGTTTGAAACAAAGTGTGGCGCTGATTTTGTTCAGCCCTCTCCATTTGGGCACTTAGCACCCGCTGCACCATGAGGCTCTCATAGTGCTCAGCAGCTTCAGCCCTAATGTGCTCTTCGTCTTGTTGGAAATAATCTCCTTCTGCTACATTGTTAGCAGCAAGCAAAGCATATGTTTCTTCATCAAAATCACTAGCAGAGGAATACCCACCATCAGCTTGCACAATCATCACACGTGTGCTTGGGCAGTCCTTGCGTATGTGGCCATATCCTTTGCAGCGTAGGCACTGAATATCCCTTGTTCTCCCCGTGGATACCACCGAGGGTGAACTCTTGGCAGATGTAGCCGTTGCTCCTCTAGTTGGTTCACTTGGGCATGGTACAGAATTTGTTGTAGAGGAGCGTGGCTTGATGGTCGAGGAAGATTGTGGGGGTGCACGCGTTGACGGTGCAGCAGCATTGGAGGGTGTCCACAGGCTAGCACAACCTGCAAGAATGTTAGCCCTCATGCTAGCTCGTCGTCCCTGCACTTCTCGTTCAGCTTTACAAGCAAGGTGAAATAAACGATTGACAGAATTATATTCCTTATAAGATAGAATGTCCTGAATCTCCCGGTTCAGCCCACCCATAAATCTAGCTATGGCACCATCCTCATTTTCCTCTAGCCCGCAACGAAGCATACCCATTTGTAGCTCTTGATAGTACTCTTCTACAAATTTGGATCCTTGCCTCAATTGTTGCAACTTATTTAAAAGATCACGGGCATAATAAGAAGGAACAAATTTGGCCCGCATAACCAGTTTCAAAGCATCCCAAGTTGGTGTGTTATTTGGGTTCTTATGATGGTATTCAGACCACCAAACAGAGGCAAAGTCAGTAAACTCACTAGTTGCAGCCCTAACACGTTTGTCCTCAGGGAAATCATGGCAAGTAAATTTCTGATCAACAGCTAATTCCCAACTAAGGTACATATCAGGATTATACCTCCCATCAAAAGCAGGTATGGTGAATTTAATCTTGCCAAATGAGTCATCGGCACGTACCTCTTGCCGTGGTCGGCGAGGACCTGTCTCATGGCGGCGGCGATGTTGTTCGATGCGTCGATGACCATTCAGCTCCTCATCAAGCTCAGTGTCCGCTGCATATTCTTCTTCATCATGACCAGCAGCACTACCCATGGTGTTGTTGTTGTTGTGATTGCGTCGTTCGAAACCAACACAGCGATTCTGTTCCATCCTCTCCAATTGCTCCAAGACACCTACAAGAGATGTATTAACAGAACCAAGAGTGCCTTCCAAGGAAGCCAACTTGGTGTTGGTCTCAATCTGAGCCGTCTCCAATTGACCAAGGCGCTCATTGGTGACACGAACATCCTCATCAAGGTGTTCAACATGGAGCCTCACTTTGCGTTCAAAGTATTGCAGCAAGGCTTTTGATCGAGGTGATTGTGGAGGGGTCCTTTCACCTTCTCCTACCATGGTTAGTATGTAGCAAGGGAATCACAAGAAAATATGTCCTACTAACTAACTGAATTAGGTGGCAACAATTTTCATTCTCTCAGCATGTGCAACCGAGTTCTTACATATGCAGATGGTGTTGGCGACGACAAGAACAACACAAGTAGTAGCAAGTAGAACCCTGTGACGTTGTAGATAATTTGTGGAGCTGTAGGTGGCTTAAAAAAATCAAGGTACAACTGGAACCACGTTAGTCAATGCAAGTTGAATAAGTGTTCAAAGATAGTATCGTGCTGGTCCTAGGCTAACCCGTGCTAGAGACGCGAGCCTAGACACAAATGTTGTCACCGGATAGTAGCAAACAATGGAAATGATGAGAGTAAATAGCATCAACTTAACCCTTTTTCTTTCTTTCTTTCTTTCTTTCTTTCTTTCTTTCTTTCTTTCTTTCTTTCCTCCTTTTCCTTTCTTTTTCTTTTCTATTTTCTTTTCTTTTCTTTTCGACAAGTAGCGCACAAACTGAACCTTTGCAATATGATTATAACAAGAATGTAGCAAGTAGCATAGACTTTCTTTTACTAGGGATAAGGATTGCAACAAGTAGTACAAATATGCAATTTGAACTCTCTTATTTTCAGAACTGAGTGTACTCAGATTTGCACCAAAAGGACAGGTGCATAAGGTAGTGTTTGTGTAGGCACGGCTAAAGGTGATGGTGGTGAGGGTTTCAGCGAAAAGGTGGAGAGAGCAGCGGTGCTTTTGGTGGTGGTGGTGGTGGTGGTATTGGTGGAGATTGCAGCGGCTGAAGTGGGGGAGGGGAAGGCAACAGCGGATTGTGTGGTGACTAAAACGTGACAAGAACTCGAAACTCTAAAGGATTAGAACCTAAGAACCAGCACTTGACACCACGATGTAAAGCACAAACTCAACAAGCAAAGAACTAAGCAGATCAGCAAGGCTCAAACTTGTGTTTGGAATTTCAGTTCTATCCTATTTTTATATTTCTAGAACATAGGTAAAGTAATGAAAAGTAAATCACTCACCAAAGAACCTTGCTCTGATTACCACATGATGAGACTAGAGGTTGTTCCTGATCTTTTGGTGAGTGTGGGTAAACTCGATTTGTAGTGGATTCGACGTTGGCTGTCCGACTACAACGACCACAAGGATGCTGCGCCTTAGCAACAGGTACACCGGCTTCGATTGTGATGTTCTTGCCGTGCCAAGAACACCAAGAACCTGCAAGCAACCGAGAACAAGCAAGAACAAGATGAACAAGCAAATAACTCACGGATTTAAGCCAAAGGCTGAATCTGAATCACAAGTTGGGGTCTTGAAACAAGCAAATCTGGTGGTCTAGCCGACACACGCGTTTACAAGGAAGAAGCAGCAGCTATCTTGCATCTAAACAAAACCCCCCTCATTCTGATGGCTGCTGGCTCTATTTATAAGGAGGAGAGCACAAGGGGGAGTGGGAAACCCTAATCTGGGCGTCCCTCAAAGGGTTGTAGTTAGTACAAGGCCCATGCCCAAGCTGTAGGTCTCTGCGTCCTTTGGCTTGCTGCACATAGCTTTGGTAGATTCTGATAGTGGGGTTGGACCCATGTGAAAGAGGACGACGCGCTCTTTCCAACAAGTCAAAAACCAGCTTCATTGGATCTCGTATCAAGGAGTTATGGTACTTTTGATGGAGTGTCCCCTGCTGTCTCGAGATGAGCTGTGCGCCCCATTAATGATGATTCCCACTTGTTCGGCTGCTCCATCCTCATCATGGGGTCTAAACATGAGGCAATGGAGTCTTGACCAACATTCCTAAGAATAAGACAATCATCACCATGATTTAGTAGCATCCAATTCTGAGACGAGTTTTTATGAACAGCGCGACTTTACCTGATAATTAAGTTGTCGTGCTCGAGCTCTTGTCATCGGACCTTGTTGTGCAGCAGGTGTGGTTGTGTCAATGGAAGGGATGTCCTCATTAGGAAGCTCATTTCGGCCTGTTTGCAGATAGTGCTAATCTTGACATAGATAGCTGCACGGTTTTGCCAAACATACCATATGCTCAGAAAATCATTTTGGATGCACCCGATGGAACTCCTAGGTTTACGAGGCTCAACTGGAAGCTCATTTTGGTCCGTTTGGTGATAGTGCTAAACTTGACGCGAGATAGGTGCACGGTTTGCACCGAACGTACCTTAGGCTCGAAAATTGTTTTGGACACACAAGATAGAACTCCTAGGTGACGTGTGTTATGTGGAATCTCGTTTCGGTCCGTTTGGAGACAATGTTAGTATCAGTGCAGGATAGGTGCACAGTTTGCAACAAATGTACCATAGGCTCAGAAATTGTTTTGGATGCACTCGATGGTAGTCCTAGGTGACGAGGCTCAAGTGGAAGCTCGTTTTAATCCGTTTGGAGATAGTACTAATCTTGACGCAAGATAGGCGCATGGTTTGTGCCGAACGTACCATTGGCTTAGAAAATGTTTTGGACTCACCCGATGGAACTCCTAGGTGACGTGGGTCATATAGAATCTCGTTCCGGTCCATTTGGAGACAGTGTTAGTATTGGTGCAAGATAGTTGCACGGTTTGTGCCAAGCGTACCATAGGCTCAGAAATTGTTTTGGATGCACCCGATGGTACTCCTAGGTAACGAGGCTCAAGTGGAAGCTCATTTCAATCTGTGTTTGAGATAGTGCTAATCTTGATGCAAGATAGGTGCATGATTTGTGTCGAATGTACCATAGGCTCAAAAATCGGTTCGGACGCACCCGATGGAACTCCTAGGTGACGAGACTCAAGTGGAAGGTCGTTTTAGCCCATTTGGGTATAGTGCTATTCTTGACGTAGATTGGTGCACGGTTTCGCCAAACATACCATAGGACCAGAAATTATTTTGGACGCACCCGGTTGTACTTCAAGGTGACGGGGCTCAACTAGAAGCTCGTTTCGTCCGTTTGGGGATACTGGTAAACTTGACATAAGATAGGTGCGTGGTTTGCGCCGAATATACCATAAGCTCAGAAAATAGTTTTGGACGCACCCGATGGAACTCCTAGGTGACGTGGGTCATGTGGAATATTGTTTCGCTCCATTTGGAGACAGTGTTAGTGTCGGTGCAAGATAGGGGCACGGTTTGCGCCGAATGTACCATAGACTCGGAAATCATTTTGGACCCACCCGATGAAACTCCTAGGTGACTTGGGTCATGTGGAATCTTGTTTTGGTCCGTCTAGAGATAGTGTTAGGGTCGGTGCAAGATAGGAGCACGGTTCTCGCCAAATGTACAATAGGCTCAGAAATTGTTTTGGACGCATCAGATGGTACTCCTTGGTGATGAGGCTCAAGTAGCAGTTCGTTTTGGTCCATTTGGAGATAGTGCTAAACTTGACAGAACATAGGTGCACGGTTTGCGCTGAACGTACCATAGGCTTAGAAAACGCTTGGGCGCATCGGATGGAACTGCTAGGTGACGTGGGTCATGTAAAATCTCGTTCCAGTCCATTAGGAGACAGTGTTAGTATCGGTGCAAGATAGGTGCACGGTTTGCGCCAAATGTACCATAGACTAAGAAATTGTTTTCGATGCACCCGATGGCACTCCTAGGTGACGAGGCTCAAGTGGAAGCTCAATTCGATCCATTTGGAGATAGTGCTAATCTTGATGCAAGATAGGAGCACGATTTGCGTTGAACGTACCATAGGCTCGGAAATCGGTTCGAACGCACATGATGGAACTCCTAGGTGACAAGGCTCAAGCTCATTTTGGTCCATTTGGAGGTAGTGCTAATCTTGACGTAAGATTGGTGCACGGTTTGCATCGAACGTACCATAGGCTCGGAAATCATTTTGGACACACCTTACAGAACTGCTAGGTGATGATGCTCAAGTGGAAGGTCGTTTTGGTCCGTTTGGAGATGTGCTAATCGTGACATAAGATAGTTGCACGATTTGCGTCGAACATAGCATAGGCTCCGAAATCGGTTTGGACGCACCTGATGCAAATCCTAGGTGACAAGGCTCAAGTGGAAGCTCATTTTGGCCCATTTGCAGATAGTGCTAACCTTGACGTAGATAGGTGCACGGTTTGCGTCGAATGCACTATAGGCTTGAAAATCATTTTGGACGCACCTGATGAAACTCCTAAGTGATATGGGTCATGTGGATTCTTGTTTCAGTCTGTTTGGGGACAGTGTTAGTGTCGGTGCAAGATAGATGCACGGTTTGCGCCAAATGTACCACAGGCTCAGAAAATCATTTTGGACGCACCCGTTGGTACTCCTAGGTGATGAGGCTTGAGTGAAAGCTTATTTCGGTCCGTTTGGAGATAGTCCTAATCTTGACGGAAGGTTGGTGCAATGTTTGCGTCGAACATACCATAGGCTCAGAAATCATTTTGGACACACCTGATGGAACTCCTAGGTGATGATGCTTAAGTGGAAGCTCATTTTGGTCCGTTTGGAGATAGTGCTAATCTTGAGTAGCTAGGTGCATGGTTTGTGCTGAATGTACCATAGGCACGGAAATCGTTTTGGACGCACTCGATGAAACTCCTAGGTGACGTGGGTCATGTGGAATCTTGTTGTGGACTATTTAGAGACAGTGTTAGTGTCCGTGCAAGATAGGTGCATGGTTTGTGCCAAATGTACCATAGGCTGAGAAATCATTTTGGTCGCACCCGATGGTACTCTTAGGTGACGAGGTTCAAGCAGAAGCTCATTTCGGTCTATTTGGGGATGGTGCTAATCATGATATAACATAGGTGCACGATTTGTGTCGAACGTACCATAGGCTCAAAATTCGGTTCGGACAAACTCGATGGAGCTCCTAGGTGATGAGGCTCAAATGGAAGGTCATTTCGACCCGATTAGAGATAGTGCTAATCTTGACGTAGATAGGTGCACGGTTTACACCGAATGTTCTATAGGATCATAAATCAATTTGGACACACTCAATGGAACTCCTAGGTGACGTGGGTCAACTGGAAGCTCGTTTCGGTCCGTTTGGACACAATGTTAGTGTCGGTGCAAGATAGTTGCATAGTTTGCGCCAAATGTACAATAGGGACAGAAATCCTTTTGGACGCACTCGATGATACTCCTAGGTGACGAGGTACAAGTGGAAACCCATTTTGATCCGTGGAGATACTGCTAATCTTGACGGAACATAGGTGCACGGTTTGCGTCAAATGTATCATAGGCTCAGAAATTGTTATGGACAGACCTGACGGAACCCCTAGGTGATGATGCTGCAAGTGGAATCTTGTTTTGCCCATTTGGATATAGTGCTAATATTGACGCAAGACAGGTGCACAATTTGTGTCGAATGTACCATAGGCTCAGAAATCGATTCGGACGCACCCGACGGAACTCCTAGTTGACGATGCTCAAGTGGAACCTCATTTCGGCCCGTTTGGAGACAGTGCTAATCTTGACGTAGACTGGTGCACGGTTTGCGCCGAATGTACCATAGGCTCGGATATCATTTTGGACGCACCTGATAGAACTCCTAGGAGACATGGGTCATGTGGAATCTTGTTTTAGTCTATTTGGAGACAGTGCTAGTGTCGGTGCAGGATACGTGCACGGTTTTCGCCAAATGTAACATACGCTCAGAAATCTTTTTGGACGCACCCGATGGTACTCCTAGGTGACGAAGGCTCAAGTGAAGTTCATTTCGGTTTCTTTGTAGATAGTGCTAATCGTGACATAAGATAGGTGCACCATTTGCGTCAAACGTACCATAGGCCTAGAAATCGGTTCGGACATACCCGATGGAACTCCTAGATGACGAGTCTCAAGTGGAAGCTCGTTTTGGCCCGTTTGGAATAGTGCTAATCTTGACGTAGCTAGGTGCACGGTTTGCGCCAAATGTACCATAGGCTTGCAAACTATTTTGGACGCACCTGATGGAACTCCTCGGTGACATGGGTCTTGTGGAATCTAGTTTCGGTCCGTTTGGAGACAGTGTTAGTGTCAGTGCAAGATAGGTGCACGGTTTGCGCCAAATGTACCATAGGATTATAAATCATTTTGCACGCACCCAATGGTACTCCTAGGTGACGAGGCTCAAGTGGAAGATCATTTCGGTACATTTGGAGATACTGCTAATCTTAACGGAAGATAGGTGCATGGTTTGCGTCGAACATACCATAGCCTCAGAAATCATTTTGGACACACCTGACGGTACTCCTAGGTGATGATGCTCAAGTGGAATCTTGTTTTGGCTCATTTGTAGATAGTGCTAATCTTGACGCAAGATAGGTGCACGATTTGTGTCAAACGTACCAAGGCTTAGAAATTGGTTCGGACGCACCTGATGGAACTCCTAGTTGACGAGGCTCAAGTGGATGCTCATTTCAGCCCATTTGGAGATAGTGCTAATCTTGATGTAGATAGGTGCACAGTTTGCGCCAAATGTACCATAGGCTCAGAAATCGTTTTAGTCCGTTTGGAGATAGTGCTAATCTTGATGCAAGATAGGGGCATAGTTTGCGTCGAACGTACCATCGGCTTAGAAAACGTTTTAGACTCACCCGATGGAGCTCCTAGGTGACTGGATCATGTGAAATCTTGTTTCGGTCCATTTGGAGACAGTGTTATTATTGGTGCAAGATGGGTTACGGTTTGCGTCAAGCGTACCATAGGCTCAGAAATTATTTTAGATGCACCCTATCGTACTCCTAGGTGATGAGGCTCAAGTGGAAGCTCATTTCAATCTGTTTGGAGATAGTGCTAATCTTGATGCAAAATAGTGCATGATTTGCGTCGAACGTACCATAGGCTCAAAAATCGGTTCAGACGCACCCGATGGAACTCCTAGGTGACGAGGCTCAAGTGGAAGCTTGTTTTGGCCCGTTTGGTGATAGTGCTAATCTTGATGTAGATAGGTGCACGGTTTGCGCCAAATATAACATAGGCTCGGAAATTATTTTGGACGCACCCGATGGAACTCCTAGGTGACATGTGGAATCTTGTTTCCATCCGTTTGGAGACAGTGTAAGTGTTAATGCAAGAAAGGTGCACGGTTTGCACCAAATGTACCATAGGCTAATAAACCATTTTGGACACACCCGATGGTACTCCTAGGTGGCGAGGCTCAACTGGAAGCTCGTTTCGGTACATTTGGACATAGTGCTAAACTTGACGGAAGATAGGTGCATGGTTTGCACCGAACGTACGATAGGCTCGAAGATATTTTTGGATGCACTTGATGGAACTCTAGGTCATGATGCCCTAGTGAAAGCTCGTTTTGGTCCGTTTGGAGATAGTACTAATCTTGACGTAAGATAGGCGCATAGTTTGCGTCGAACGTACCATATGCTTAGAAAACATTTTGGAGTCACCCGATGGAGCTCCTAGGTGACTGGGTCATGTGGAATCTTGTTTTGGTCGGAACGTACCACGGTTTGCACGGAACGTACCATAGGCTCGGAAATCGTTTTCGTCACACCTGAGGGAACTCCTAGGTGACGATGTCAAGTGGAAGCTTGTTTTGGTCTATTTGGAGATAGTGCTAATCTTGACATAAGATAGGTGCACGGTTTGCGTTGAACGTACCACAGGCTCAAAAGTCATTTTGGACGCACCCGATGGTACTCCTAGGTGACGAGTCTCAAGTGGAAGCTCGTTTCGGTGCGTTTGGAGATTGTGCTAATCTTGATGCAAGATAGGTGTATGATTTGCGTCGAACTTACCGTAGGGTCAGAAATCGGTTCGAACGCACTCCATGGAAGTCCTAGTTGACGAGGCTCAAGTGGAAGCTCGTTTCGGCCCATTTGGAGATAGTGCTAATCTTAATGTAGATAGGTGCACGGTTTGCGCCGAATGTACCATAGGCTCGAAAATCATTTGGAATCTCATGGGTCATGTGGAATCTTGTTTCGGTCTATTTGGAGACAGTGTTAGTCTCGGTGCAAGATAGGTGGACGGTTTGCGCCTAATATACCATAGGCATAGAAATCATTTTGGGCACACCCAATGGTACTCCTAGGTGATGAGGCTCAGAAAATGTTTTGAACGCACAAGATGGAACTCCAAGGTGATGTGGGTTGTGTGGAATCTCATTTCGGTCCATTTGGAGACAGTGTTAGTATCGGTGCAAGATAGGTGTCCGGTTTGCGCCAAACATAGCATGGGCTCAGAAAATCGTCTTGGATGCACCCGATGGTACTCCTAGGTGACAAGGCTCAAGTGGAATCTCATTTCGAATCGTTTAGAGGTAGTGCTAGTCTTGACGGAAGATGGGTGCACGATTTGCGTCGAACGTACCATAGGCTCAGAAATCGGTTCAGACACACCCAATGGAACTGCTAGGTGATGAGGCTCATGTGGAAGCTCATTTTGGCCTGTTTAGAGATAGTTCTAATCTTGACATAAATAGGTGCACGGTTTCACCAAATGTACCATAGGCTCAGAAATTGTTTTAGACGCACCCGATGGAACTCCTAGGTGACGAGGCTCAAGTGGAAGCTCATTTCGGTCCGTTTGGTGATAGTGCTTAACATGATGCAAAAGATGGAACTACTAGGTGACGTGTGTCATGTGGAATCTCATTTTGGTCCGTTTGGAGACAGTGTTAGTATCGGTGGAAGATTGGTGCACGGTTTGCAACAAACGTACCATTGGTTCAGAAACCATTTTGGACGCATTCATGGTAGTCCTAGGTGACGGGGCTCAAGTGGAAGCTCATTTTAGTCCATTTAGAGATAGTACAAATCTTGACACAAGATAGGTGCATGGGTTGCACTGAACGTACTATAGGCTTAGAAAACGTTTTGGACGCAACCGATGGAACTCTTAGGTGACGTGGGTCTTGTGGAATCTCGTTCTGGTCCAGTTGAAGACAGCGTTTGATATGAACCCGCAAGGGTTTGTGGTCGATATTTCGATGAGAAACGTGATATAACTCGATTGGTGGATGGAGATGACGTTCATGGCCCGACTATAGCCTTCTAAGCTATGCCTTAGCAACCGATACACCACCTCCAACAGCCGTCGTGATCTTGTGGAGCACGATCAACCAAACCACTAGGGTAATTCCTGCAAGCAATCGAGGAACAAGCAAGAACAAGTAGAACAAGCAACTCAATTGCAAATATGGAGGTGAAAAACCAATCTGAACTCACAAAGTTGGGGTTCTGAATCAAGTAGAACGGATGGTCTAGTCAACACACGCGTCTACAAGGAAGTAGCAATGGCTAAACTTTCAACAAAACAAAACCCAATCTGTTTGTGGCGGCTCTAATCCTTATTAATACCTAGGGGAACGACCAGGGGGTGTTGGGGTCGTTCTCCAACCCTAGGACACGTCCTTAATGGACCCAAATTGATACATGGACCATCGGCCCAAAATAGGGTGACGCAGCACCAAAGGCAGAAAATGTCCCGGCATTGAAACGACGATTGCGGAAGCATCGGATAAGATATAGCCATGAGTCAAGATCCGTTGGAAAATAGACTTGATAAGCTTTCCAAAAAGTGCTATAACGTCCCAATCAGAGTCCGTATGAAGTCATGGTGACCGTCGCAATTTGGGACTATTTTGCTGTCCGAATTCAACTTCCAAAACGTGTTGGACTTGGACTCTTTCTGTCCTTGGAACCAAAGTGACGTGGTGGCCTAGCGGAGGACGTTAGGAATACTTGGATTTGGTCCCCAATCAACTTCATTAACCTTCCATGCATTCCATATGCAATCAAACCTTCCCTTGATCCATGTAAGTAATTCTGAAAATAAGAATGAACACACATCATGGTGCGGCATCAATTCATCAAATGCATCAATGATAAGCCTCATATAGAATGGTTGCACCTTTGGTATAGAAGTGGTTGGCATGGTCATCTTTGAGCCAATGATGTCTTCATCATTCTCTCCTTCTTGACAGCAAACCGTCCTCGGTTTGATCTTTGTTGGAGTATGTGTTGTAGGTAAAAGTGAACTGTGCTCCCCTTCTTGATATTTGTCCTGTTGCATATGGGGAAAACTAGAAAAACTTTGCAAGACATCATTAGTGTTAGTGCAGCCCTCAATTTGATCATGGTATTGTGGCCCAAAAGGATATTTTAGATTAGAACAAATATAAACTTTATGCACCAAATATTCTCCTTTGCTGTCATATTTGCCAATTGCATGAGCAAACAATGATTAAAACTCGGCAAACCAGAATCAAATTTAAGTTTCTCTTTTAGACAATTTAGATTACACAGAATATCAAATTCAATATAACCCAAAGTATTTAAAGAGGACAGTAAATTCAGTTCATCTTGTGCACATGTAATAGGATGAAAAACCTTATCTTCAGCACATTTGTATGGTTCCAAACCAAAAGTATCACACTTATTCGCTACTTGTGGCATAGGAGTAAAAGAATCATCAGCACACAACTCCTCTTTATCACAAGGAATAGCGAGTAATTCATTTTGTGACAAAGGAAAATCAGTAGTGGGTTCCACTATTTGTTGCTCTTCATTAGCATGCAGAGTGGACAAATTTTGGACATTATGGGTCACATCATTCTGGCAAGTATTCACAGATAATAGAATCTCTTTTTTAGCATTGAGAGCCAGACAAAACAATTGACCAATATGGCAATATGATTTACTAATTAACAAGGTTCGAATTTTAGAATTGAGCCCTCTCATGAATCTACTCATAACATCTTCCATGCATTCATCCAATCCACTAAACATGATACAAATCTTAAAATTATGGTAGTATTGTTTCACAGTCTTACTACCCTGCTTCAAGTTGTCTAATTTTGCAAGCAAATAATCAACATAATATGCAGGAACGAATGCATCTCTAAAAAGAAATTTGAAGTTGTTCCAAGATTCTGGAACTTTGTTGTGCCTACAAATGTGTTTCCATTCTAGCAAAGCATTTTCAATCAAAATATTAGAGGCAATACAAATATTTTGTTTCTCGGACAGGTCATGCTCATCAAATTTGTTGTCTACTTTTAACTCCCAATCAATGTAAGCTTGAGGATCAAACTTACCATCATATAACGGCAAGTGTTGAATGACATCCTGAATATGAGGGTCTAGTTTCAACAGCTCAAAAATCTCCATATCACCTGCCATGATTAGTAGAAAACAAGAAACACAAAAATAATATGTATCCTCCTATCAACTACTAGGATGTGTCGGTTGTAACTCTCTCAAACTCAACTTGTTAAAACAAGCCCTTACAAGTTCTTACCAAACCAAACAGGAGGTGATGGCAACCAACAAGTCTACAACCGTGGAGTGAAGTGTATCGGTGCCGCAACAACAACACCTGTCAAGCTGTAGTCGAAATATGTGGAGCTATAGGTGGGCTAAAGCAAGGAAGTACGAGCACCACGTTAGTCACAAAAGCAAGCTGAATAATCGTTCAACGGAGGTACTGTGCTGGTTCTAGGCTAAACCATGCTAGAGACGTGAGCCTAGGCACAAAGGTAGTCACTGAAAAAGAACAACTAGCACAACATGAAGAAAACAACAGATTCAGCCCCTTCTTTCTTCTCCTTCTCTTGTCTTTTTCTTCTTCTTTTTCTTTCTTTTTTTGCAAAGGCCTAAATGTTTTATTTGGTACTATGACAACCCAAACAATAAGGCTATTGCACACAACCTCTTCGAAGTCAGATTTAACAACTCTTGTTAATACCGCAGATGCGGAAATCTCTAAGATGATTGTGGAGTGCTCAGATCGAATTTTGCTGCAAGGTCAGATCCGTTGGAAAGAAGACAACTTCAAGTTTCCAGATTGTATTTAAACTCCCAAATCGGACATCATATGGATCCGTGGTGGCAGAAATGCAGCAACGATGTATATGGTGATGGTGGATCTCGTGGTGACCAAAACGTGATAGAACTCAAAACTCTAAAGGAATAGACACTAAGACCAGCAACTCGACACAACCGATGCAACCAAAAACTCAACAAGCCCTAACTAAGTAGTGCTAGCAAAGGCTCAAAGGGTTTATAGGAGTGTGGGTAAACTAATCTACTATTTTTTTGGCTTTTCTGGACTATAGGAAAATTAAAACAACGAAGAATTGGAAGTCTCTCACCGATAAACCTTGCTCTGATTACCAACTGATATGAACCCACAAGGGTTTGTGGTCGATCTTTCGATGAGAAATGTGAGATAACTCGATTGGTGGATGGAGATGACGTTCATGGCCCGACTACAGCCTTCTAAGCTACGCCTTAGCAACCGATACACCACCTCCAACAGCCGTCGTGATCTTGTGGAGCACGATCAACCAAACCACTAGGGTAATTCCTACAAGCAATCGAGGAACAAGCAAGAACAAGTAGAACAAGCAACTCAATTACAAATACGGAGGTGAAAAACCAATCTGAACTCACAAAGTTGGGGTTCTGAATCAAGTAGAACGGATGGTCTAGTCAACACACGCGTCAACAAGGAAGTAGAAATGGCTAAACTTTCAACAAAACAAACCCAATCTGTTTGTGGCGGCTCTAATCCTTATTAATACCTAGGGGAACGACCAGGGGGTGTTGGGGTCATTCTCCAACCCTAGGACACGTCCTTAATGGACCCAAATTGATACATGGACCATCGGCCCAAAATAGGGTGACGCAGCACCAAAGGCAGAAAAGGTCCCGGCGTTGAAATGACGATTGCGGAAGCATCGGATAAGATATAGCCATGAGTCCAGATCCGTTGGAAAATAGACTTGATAAGCTTTCCAAAAAGTGCTATAACGTCCCAATCGGAGTCCGTATGAAGTCGTGGTGACCGTCGCAATTTGGGACTATTTTGCAGTCCGAATTCAACTTCCAAAACATATTGGACTTGGACTCTTTCTGTCCTTGGAACCAAAGTGACGTGGTGGCCTAGCGGAGGACGTTAGGAATACTTGGATTTGGTCCCCAATCAACTTCATTAACCTTCCATGCTTTCCATATGCAATCAAACCTTCCCTTGATCCATGTAAGTAATTCTGAAAATGAGAATGAACACACATCATGGTGCGGCATCAATTCATCAAATGCATCAATGATAAGCCTCATATAGAATGGTTGCACCTTTGGTATAGAAGTGGTTGGCATGGTCATCTTTGAGCCAATGATGTCCTCATCAGTGTTAGTATCGGTGCAAGATAGGTGCACGGTTTGCGCCAAACATGCCATAGGCTCAGAAATCATTTTGGACGCACCCAATGGAACTCCTAGGTGACGAGGCTCACATGGAAGCTCGTTTTGGTCCGTTTGGGGATGGTGCTAACTTGACGCAAGAAAGGTGCACGGTTCGCGCTGAATGTACCATAATCTCAGAAATAGTTTTGGACGCACCTGATGGAACTCCTAGGTGACATGGGTCATGTGGAATCTTGTTTCGGTCCGTTTGAAGACAATGTTAGTGTTGGTGCGAGATAGAGGCACGGTTTGCGCTAAATGTACCATAGGCTCGGAAATCATTTTGCACACACCCAATGGAACTCCTAGGTGACATGGGTCACGTGGAATCTTGTTTCGGTCTGTTTGGAGACAGAGTTAGGGTCGGTGTAAGATAGGTGCACAGCTTGCGCCAAATGTACCATAGGCTCAAAAATCATTTGGACGCACCCGATGGTACTTCTTGGTGACAAGGCTCAAGTGGAAACTCGTTTCGGTCTGTTTGGAGATAGTGCTAAACTTGACAGAACATAGGTGCATGTTTTGCGCCGAACGTATCATAGGCTCAGAAAACGTTTTAAACGCGCAAGGTGGAACACCTAGATGACGTGGGTTATGTTGAATATCGTTTCCATCCTTATGGAGACTGTGTTAGTATCGGTGCAAGATAGGGGCACGATTTGCGCCAAACGTACCATAGGCTCAGAAATCATTTTGAATGCACCTGATGGTGCCCCTAGTGTTGAGGCTTATGTGGAAGCTCATTTCGGGCCGTTTGGAGATAGTGCTAATCTTGACGCAAGATTGGTGCATGATTTGCATCGAACGTACCATAGGCTCAGAAATCAGTTCAGACGCACCCAATGGAACTCCTAGGTGACGAGGCTCGAGTGGAAGCTCGTTTTGTCCTGTTTGGTGATAGTGCTAATCTTGACATAGATAGTTGCACGGTTTCCACCAAACGTACCATAGGCTCGGAAAATGTTTTGTACGCACAAGATGGAACTCCTAGGTGATGTGTGTCATGTGGAATCTCATTTTGGTCCATTTGAAGACAGTGTAAGTATCGGGGCAAGATAGGTGCACGGTTTTCCCTGAACGTACCGTAGGCTCGAAAATTGTTTTGGACGCACCCGATAGAACTCCTAGGTGACGATCCTCAACTGAAAGCTTGTTTTGGTCTGTTTGGAGATAGTGCGAATCTTGACACAAGATGGGTGCACGATTTGCCTCGAACGTACCATAGGATCAGAAATCGGTACAGACGCACCCGATGGAACTCCCAGGTGATGAGGGTCAAGTGGAAGATCGTTTTGGCCCGTTTGGAGATAGTGCTAATCTTGACATAGATAGGTGCATGGTTTGCGCCAAACGTACCATAGGCTTAGAAATCTTTTTGGATGCACCTGATGGTATTCCTAGGTGTTGAGGCTCAAGTGGAAGCTCATTTCGGTCTGTTTGGAGATAGTGCTAATCTTGACACAAGATAGGTGCATGATTTGCATCGAACATACCACAGGCTCAGAAATCGGCTCGGACGCACCTGATGGAAGTCCTAGGTGACGAGGCTCGAGTGGAAGCTCTTTTTTGCTCATTTGGCGATAGTGCTAATCTTCACGTAGAGAGTAGCACTGTTTGTGCCGAATGTAACATAGGCTCGGAAATCATTTTGGACGCACCCAATGGAACTCCTAGGTGACAGGGGTCATGTGTAATCTTGTTTCGGTCCATTTGGAGATAGTGTTAGTGTCAGTGCAAGATAGGTGAACAGTTTGCGTCAAATGTACCATAAGCTTGGAAATCATTTTGGACGCACTTGATGGAACTCCAAGGTGACGAGGCTCAATTAGAAGCTCGTTTCGGCCTGTTTGGAGATAGTGCTAATCTTGACGTAGATAGGTGCACGGTTTGCGCCAAATGTACCATAGGCTCGGAAATCATTTTGGATGCACCAAATAGTACTCCTAGGTGACGAGCCTCAAGTGGAAGCTCATTTCGGTCCATTTGGAGATAGTGCTAATCTTGACGGAAGATAGGTGCACGATTTGCGTCGAACTTACCATAGAATCGGAAATCGGTTCGGACGCACCCGATGGAACTTCTAGGACACACACCGAAGGTACCATAGGCTTGGATGTCATTTTGGACACACCCAATGGTACTCCTAGGTCACGAGGCTCAAAGGAAAGCTCGTTTTGTTACGTTTGGAGATAGTGCTAAACTTGATGTAAGATAGGTGCACGGTTTGTGCCAAACGTACCATAGGCTCAGAAAACATTTTGGACTCTGCCAATGGAACTCCTAGGTGATGTGGGTCATGTGGAATCTCGTTTTAGTCCATTTGGTGACAATGTTAATATCGGTGCAAGATATGTGCATGGTTTGCGCCAAACGTACCATAGGCTCAGAAATCATTTTGGACGCACCCAAAATGTACTCCTAGGTGACGAGGCTCAAGTGGAAGCTCATTTTGGTCCGTTTGGAGATATTACTAATCTTGACGCAAGATAGTTGCATGATTTGCGTCGAACGTACCATAGGCTTAGAAATCAGTTTAGACACACCCAATAGAACTCTGAGGTGACGAGGCTCAAGTGGATGCTCGTTTCGCCCTATTTAGAGATAGTGCTAATCTTGACGTAGATAGGTGCACGGTTTAACCAAACATACCATAGGCCTAGAAATCCTTTTGGACGCACCTGATGGTACTCCTATGTGACAAGGCTCAACTGAAACCTCTTTTCGGTCCATTTGGTGATAGTGCTAAACTTGACGCGAGAAAGGTAAACGGTTTGCGTCGAACGTACCATAGGCTCAGAAATCATTTTGGACGCACCTGATGGAACTCCTAGGTGAGGATGCTCAAGTGGAAGCTCATTTTGGTCCGTTTGGAGATAAGTCTAATCATGAAAAAGATAGGTGCACAATTTGCCTTGAATGTACCATAGGCTCGAAAATCAGTTCGGACGCACCTATTGGAACTCCTAGTTGACGTGGCTCAAGTGGATGCTCGTTTCACCCGTTTGTAGATAGTGCTCATCTCGACATAGAGAGGTGCACGGTTTGTGCCGAATGTACCATACGCTCAGAAAACATTTTGGATGCACCCGATGGAACTCCTAGGTGACATGGGTCATGTGGAATCTTTGTTTCGGTCTGTTTGTAGACAGTGTTAGTGTGAGTGCAAGATAGGTGCATGGTTTGTGCCAAATGTACCATAGGGTTAGAAACCATTTTGAAAACACCCGATGGTACATCTAGGTGACGAGGCTCAAGTGGAAGCTCGTTTTGATCTGTTTGGGGATAGTGCTAAACTTGAGGAAGTAGAAGCTCATTTTGGACGCACCGGCCGGAACTCCTAGGTGATGATGCTCAAGTAGAAGCTCATTTTGGTCATTTGGAGATGGTGCTAATCTTGATGCAAGATAGGTGCACGATTTGCGTTGAACGTACCATTGGCTCAGAAATCGGTTCGGACGCACCTGATGGAACTCCGAGGTAGCAAGACTCAAGTGGAAGCTCGTTCCGGCCCGTTTAGAGAAGTGCTAATCTTGACGTAGATAGTTGCACTATTTGTGTCGAATGTACCATAGCCTCGGAAGTCGTTTTGGACGCACCCAAGGAACTCCTAGGTGACATGGGTCATGTGAAATCTTATTTTGGTCCGTTTGGAGACAGTGTTACTATCGGTGCAAGATATGGTGCACGGTTTGCGCCAAATGTACCATAGGCTTAGAAATCATTCTGGACGCTCCCGATGGTACTCCTAGGTGACGAGGCTCAATTGGAAGCTCATTTTGGTCTGTTTGGAGATAGTGCTAAACTTGATGGAAGATAGGTGCACTGTTTGCGTCGAACTTCCATAGGCTCAAAAAACATTTTGAACGCACAAGATGGAATTCCTAAGTGACGTGTGTCATGTAGAATCTCGTTTCGGTCCACTTGGAGACAACATTAGTATCGGTGCAAGATAGGTGCACCGTTTGCACCAAACGTACCATAGGCTCAAAATTCGTTTTGGACACACTCGGTCGTACTCCTAGGTGACGAGGCTCAAGTGGATGCTCGTTTTAGTATGTTTGGAGATAGTGCTAATCTTGACGCAAGATAGGAGCACAGTTTGAGGTAAACGTACCATAGGCTCAAAAAACGTTTTGGATGCAACTGAAGGAACCCCTAGGTGTCGTGGGTCATGCGAAATCTCAATCCGGTCCATTTAGAGACGGTGTTAGTATCGGTGCAAGATAGGTGCACCATTTGCACCAAACGTATCATAGTCTTAGAAATCATTTTGGACGCACTCCATGGTACTCTTAGGTGATGAGGCTCAATTGAAAGCTCGTTTTAGTACGTTTGGAGATAGTGCTAATCTTGACGCACGATAGGTGCACGGTTTGAGCCAAATGTGCCATAGGCTTAGAAAACAATTGGACGCACCCGATGGAACCCCTAGGTGACGTGGGTCATGTGGAGTCCTTTTCTGGTCCATTTGGAGATAGTATTAGTATCGGTGCAAGATAGGTGCACGGTTTGCGCCAAATGTACCATAGGCTCAGAAATCATTTTGGATGCACCTGATGATACTCCTAGGGGACGAGGCTCAAGTGGAAGCTCGTTTTGGCCCTTTTGGAGACAGTGAAAATCTTGACGTAGATAGGTGCACGTCTGTGCCGAATGTACCATAGAATCAGAAATCGGTTCAGATGCACCCGATGGAACTCCTAGGTGACTTGGGTCTTGTGGAATCTTGTTTCCGTCTATTTTGGAGACAGTGTTAGTGTCAATGCAAGATAGGTGCACGGTTTGCGCCAAATGTACCACAGGCTCAGAAATCATTTTCGACGCATGCAACGGGAAGCTGTTTTCATTCTGTTTGGAGACACTGCTAATCTAGATGCAAGATACGTGCATGGTTTCGCCAAACATAACATTGGCTCAAAAATCGTTTTGGACGCACCCGATGGACCTCCTAGGTGACGAGGCTTAACTGGGAGCTCGTTTCGGTCCATTTGGGATAGTGCTAAACTTGACGTGAGATAGGTGCTCGGTTTGCGTCGAACGAACCATAGGCTCAGAAATCGTTTTGAACGCACAAGATGGAACTCCTAGGTGACGTGTGTCATGTGGAATCTCGTTTCAGTCCATGGTACCACAGTGCAAGATAGGCGCACGGTTTGCACCAAATGTACCACAGTCTCAGAAATCATTTTGGACACACTCCATGGTACTCTTAGGTGGTGAGGCTCAATTGAAAGCTCGTTTTAGTCCGTTTGGAGATAGTGCTAATCTTGACGCAAGATAGGTGCACGGTTTGCGCCGAACGTGCCATAGGCTTAGAAAATATTTTGGACGCACCCGATGGAACACCTAGGTGACGTGGGTCATGTGGAGTCTTGTTCCGGTCCATTTAGAGATAGTGTTAGTATCGGTGCAAGATAGGTGCAGGGTTTGCGCCAAACGTAACACAGACTCAGAAATCATTTTGGATGCACCCGATGATACTCCTACAGGACGAGGCTCAAGTGGAAGCTCATTTTGGCCCTTTTGGAGACAGTGATAATCTTGACGCAGATAGGTGCACGTTTGCGCTGAACGTACCACAGGCTCATAAATCGGTTCGGACGCAGCCGATGGAACTCTTGGGTGACATGGGTCTTGTGGAATCTCGTTCTGGTCCTTTTGGAGACCATGTTAGTATCGATGCAAGATAGGCTCACGGTTTGCGCCAAACGTACGGTAGGCTCAAAAATCGTTTTGGATGCACCCGTTCGTACTCCTAGGTGATGAGGCTCAAGTGAAACTCATTTCAGTCCGTTTGGAGATAGTGCTAATCTTGACTTAAGATAGGTGCATGATTTGCAACGAATGTACCATAGGCTCAGAAATTAGTTCGGACGCACCCGATGGAACTCCTAGGTGACGAGGCTCAAGTGGAAGCTCGTTTCAACCAGTTTGGAGATTGTGCTAATCTTGACGTTGATAGGTGCACGGATTGCACCAAACATACCATAGACTCATAAATCATTTTGGACGCACTCCATGGTACTCCTAGGTGACGAGGCTCAATTGAAAGCTCTTTTTAGTCCGTTTGGAGATAATGCTAATCTTGACGCAAGATAGGTGCACGGTTTGCGCCGAACGTGCCATAGGCTTAGAAAACATTTTTGACGCACCCTATGGAACTCCTTGGTGACGTGGGTCATGTGGAATCTTGTTTCAGTCCATATGGAGATGGTGTTAGTATCGATGCAAGATAGGCGCATGGTTGGCGCCAAACGTACCGTAGGCTCAAAAATCGTTTTGACTGCCCCCGATGATACTCCTAGGGGACGAGGCTCGAGTGGAAGCTCATTTTGGCCCTTTTGGAGACAATGATAATCTTGATGTAGATAGGTGCACGTTTGCTCCGAATGTACCATAGGCTCATAAATCAGTTCGGACACAGCCGATGAAACTCCTAGGTGACATGGGTCTTGTGGAATCTTGTTTCCGTCCGTTTTCGAGACAGTGTTAGTGTCAGTGCAAGATAGGTGCACGGTTTGCGCGAAGTGTACCTTAGGCTCAGAAATCATTCTCGACGCATGCAACGGTGGAAGCTCTTTTCATTCCGTTCGGAGATACTGCTAATCTTGACGCAAGATAGGTGCACGGTTTCGCCAAACATACTATCTGCTCAAAAATCATTTTGGATGCACCAAATGGTACTCCTAAGTGACGAGGCTTAACTAGGAGCTCGTTTCGGTCCATTTGGGGATAGTGCTAATCTTGATGTAGATAGGTGCATGGTTTGCACCAAACGTACCATAGTCTTAGAAATCGTTTTGGACGGACTCCTGATATGAACCCGCTAGGGTGAATCCTGATCTTTCGATGAGAGAAGGTGAATAACTTGATTTGGTGGATGGAGATGACGTTCACGGCCCGACTACAGCCTTCCAAGCTGTGCCTTAGCAACCGATACACCACCTCCAACAGCCGTCGTGATCTTGTGGAGCACGATCAACCAAATCACTAGGGTAATTCCTGCAAGCAATCGAGGAACAAGCAAGAACAAGTAGAACAAGCAACTCAATTGCAAATATGGAGATGAAAAACCAATCTGAACTCACAAAGTTGGGGTTCTGAATCAAGTAGAACGGATGGTCTAGTCAACACACGCGTCTACAAGGAAGTAGCAATGGCTAAACTTTCAACAAAACAAAACCCAATCTATTGGTGGTGGCTCTAATCCTTATTAATACCTAGGGGAATGACCAGGGGGGTGTTGGGGTCGTTCTCCAACCCTAGGACACGTCCTTAATGGACCCAAATTTATACATGGACCATCGGCCCAAAATAGGGTGACGCAACACCAAAGGCAGAAAAGGTCCCGGTGTTGAAATGACGATTGCGGAAGCATCGGATAAGATATAGCCATGAGTCCAGATCCGTTGGAAAATAGACTTGATAAGCTTTCCAAAAAGTGCTAGAACGTCCCAATCGGAGTCCGTATGAAGTCGTGGTGACCGTCGCAATTTGGGACTATTTTGCTGTCCGAATTCAACTTCCAAAACGTGTTGGACTTGGACTCTTTCTGTCCTTTGGAACCAAAGTGACATGGTGGCCTAGCGGAGGACGTTAGGAATACTTGGATTTGGTCCCCAATCAACTTCATTAACCTTCCATGTTTTCCATATGCAATCAAACCTTCCCTTGATCCATGTAAGTAATTCTGAAAATGAGAATGAACACACATCATGGTGCAGCATCAATTCATCAAATGCATCAATGATAAGCCTCATATAGAATGGTTGCACCTTTGGTATAGAAGTGGTTGGCATGGTCATATTTGAGCCAATGATGTCCTCATCATTCTCCCCTTCTTGACAGCAAACCGTCCTCGGTTTGATCTTTGTTGGAGTATGTGTTGTAGGTAAAAGTGAACCGTGCTCCCCTTCTTGATATTTATCCTGTTGCATATGGGGAAAACTAGGAAAACTTTGCAAGACATCATTAGTGTTAGTGTAGCCCTCAATTTGATCATGGTATTGTGGCCCAAAAGGATATTTCAGATTAGAGCAAATATAAACTTTATGCACCAAATATTCTCCTTTGATGTCATATTTGCCAATTGCATGAAGCGAACAATGATTAAAACTCAGCAAACCAGAATCAAATTTAAGTTTCTCTTTTAGACAATTTAGATTACACAGAATATCAAATTCAATATAACCCAAAGTATTTAAAGAGGACAATAAATTCAGTTCATTTTGTGCACATGTAATAGGATGAAAAAGCTTATCTTCAGCACATTTGTATGGTTCCAAACCAAAAGTATCACACTTATTCGCTACTTGTGGCATAGGAGTAAAAGAATCATCAGCACACAACTCCTCTTTATCACAAGGAACAGCGAGTAATTCATTTTGTGACAAAGGAAAATCAGTAGTGGGTTCCACTATTTGTTGCTCTTTATTAGCATGCAGAGTGGACAAATTTTGGACATTATGGGTCACATCATTCTGGCAAGTATTCACAGATAATAGAATCTCTTTTTCAGCATTGAGAGCCAGACAAAACAATTGACCAATATGGCAATATGATTTGCTAATTAACAAGGTTCGAATTTCAGAATTGAGCCCTCTCATGAATCTACTCATAACATCTTCCATGCATTCATCCAATCCACCAAACATGATACAAATCTTAAAATTATGGTAGTATTGTTTCACAGTCTTACTACCCTGGTTCAAGTTGTCTAATTTTGCAAGCAAATAATCAACATAATATGCAGGAACGAATGCATCTCTAAAAAGAAATTTGAAGTCTTTCCAAGATTCTGGAACTTTGTTGTGCCTACAAATGTGTTTTCATTCTAGCAAAGCATTTTCAATCAAAATATTAGAGGCAATACAAATCTTTTGTTTCTCGGACAGGTCATGCTCATCAAATTCATTGTCTACTTTTAACTCCCAATCAATGTAAGCTTGAGGATCAAACTTACCATCATATAACGGCAAGTGTTGAATGACATCCTGAATATGAGGGTCTAGTTTCAATAGCTCAAAAATCTCCATATCACCTGCCATGATTAGTAGAAAACAAGAAACACAAAAAAAATATGTATCCTCATATCAACTACTAGGATGTGTCGGTTGTAACTCTCTCAAACTCAACTTGTTAAAACAAGCCCTTACAAGTTCTTACCAAGCCAAACAGGAGGTGATGGCAACCAACAAGTCTACAACCGTGGAGTGAAGTGTATCGGTGCCGTAGCAACAAAACAAATTGTCAAGCTGTAGTCGAATATGTGGAGCTGTAGGTGGGCCAAAGCAAGGAAGTACTAAAACCACGTTAGTTGCAAGCAAATTGAACAAACGCTCAACGACGTTATTGTGCTGGTCCTAGGCTAGTACGTGCTAGAGACGCGAGCCTGGACACAAACGAAGTCACTGAGCTACAGCAAAGAAGGATCACAAGGATAGGAATAACAACAAAAGAAAAACCCTTCTCTTCTTCTTTCTCTTTCTTTTCTTTCTTTCTTTCTATCTTTCTTTTCTTTCTTTCTTCTGTCTTTTTTTTTATTTTTTTTCAACTAGCACAAAACTGAAATTTTGCAACAAGAATTAACAAGCTACTTACAACAATTAAATGTTTCCTTAGGAAGGGTGATTCAGTAGCAAAGTCAAACAAGTGGCTGTTTTGCAAAATCAGCAGACGCACAAATCTCCAGGGCAATTGCGAAGCGCTCAGATTGAATTTGGGACCAAGCTCTGATCAGTTGGAAAGAGGACAAGTTAAGGTTTCCAGATTGTATTTAAACTCCCTATTCAGACTCCTGACAAAGGAAATATGGTGCTTTTCTTTTCAGGATAAAACATGACTCCGAATCGAATTCTATCTTGATCTTGTTGGATTTCCTTTTTGTAGATGGAAATATGGACGTGGATGAAACCTCCAAGGGCGTGGCTAGGATAATGGTGGTAAACAAAACAAAGGAATTTGGAAATCCACTCGGATTCGTTGAGAGAAACAAATAAACTCAAATCTGCGATGGTGACAGAAACGTGACTAGAACTCGAAACTCTAAACGACTAGACGCTAAGACCAGCAACTTGACACGACGATGCAACCGTTAATTCAATAAGCCCTAACTAAGCAGTAATAGTATTAAGCTCAAAGGGTTTTTGGGATTATGGAGAACTAATCTACTAATTTTGTTTTGGCTTTTTCTGTACTATAGGAGATTAAAAAAACAGCAAAGAACTAGAAGTCTCTCACCGATCAACCTTGCTCTGATTACCAACTGATATGAACCCGCTAGGGTGAATCCTGATCTTTCGATGAGAGAAGGTGAATAACTTGATTTGGTGGATGGAGATGACGTTCACGGCCCGACTACAGCCTTCCAAGCTGCGCCTTAGCAACCGATACACCACCTCCAACAGCCGTCGTGATCTTGTGGAGCACGATCAACCAAATCACTAGGGTAATTCCTGCAAGCAATCGAGGAACAAGCAAGAACAAGTAGAACAAGCAACTCAATTGCAAATATGGAGATGAAAAACCAATCTGAACTCACAAAGTTGGGGTTCTGAATCAAGTAGAACGGATGGTCTAGTCAACACACGCGTCTACAAGGAAGTAGCAATGGCTAAACTTTCAACAAAACAAAACCCAATCTATTGGTGGCGGCTCTAATCCTTATTAATACCTAGGGGAATGACCAGGGGGGTGTTGGGGTCGTTCTCCAACCCTAGGACACGTCCTTAATGGACCCAAATTTATACATGGACCATCGGCCCAAAATAGGGTGACGCAACACCAAAGGCAGAAAAGGTCCCGGTGTTGAAACGACGATTGCGGAAGCATCGGATAAGATATAGCCATGAGTCCAGATCCGTTGGAAAATAGACTTGATAAGCTTTCCAAAAAGTGCTAGAACGTCCCAATCGGAGTCCGTATGAAGTCGTGGTGACCGTCGCAATTTGGGACTATTTTGCTGTCCGAATTCAACTTCCAAAACGTGTTGGACTTGGACTCTTTCTGTCCTTTGGAACCAAAGTGACATGGTGGCCTAGCGGAGGACGTTAGGAATACTTGGATTTGGTCCCCAATCAACTTCATTAACCTTCCATGTTTTCCATATGCAATCAAACCTTCCCTTGATCCATGTAAGTAATTCTGAAAATGAGAATGAACACACATCATGGTGCAGCATCAATTCATCAAATGCATCAATGATAAGCCTCATATAGAATGGTTGCACCTTTGGTATAGAAGTGGTTGGCATGGTCATATTTGAGCCAATGATGTCCTCATCAACTCCATGGTACTCCTAGGTGACGAGGCTTAATTGAAAGCTCGTTTTAATCCATTTGGAGATAGTGCTAATCGTGACGCAAGATAGTTGCACGGTTTGCGCCAAACGTGCCATAGGACTAGAAAACATTTTGGACGCACCCGATGGAACCCCTAGGTGACGTGGGTCATGTGGAGTCTTGTTCCGGTCCATTTGGAGATAGTGTTAGTATCGGTGCAAGATAGGTGCAGGGTTTGCGCCAAACGTAACACAGACTCAGAAATCGTTTTGGATGCACCCGATGATACTCCTACAGGACGAGGCTCAAGTGGAAGCTCATTTTGGCCCTTTTGGAGACAGTGATAATCTTGACGCAGATAGGTGCACGTTTGCGCTGAACGTACCACAGGCTCATAAATCGGTTCGGACGCAGCCGATGGAACTCTTGGGTGACATGGGTCTTGTGGAATCTCGTTCTGGTCCTTTTGGAGACCGTGTTAGTATCGATGCAAGATAGGCTCACGGTTTGCGCCAAACGTACGGTAGGCTCAAAAATCGTTTTGGATGCACCCGTTCGTACTCCTAGGTGATGAGGCTCAAGTGAAACTCATTTCAGTCTGTTTGGAGATAGTGCTAATCTTGACTTAAGATAGGTGCATGATTTGCATCGAATGTACCATAGGCTCAGAAATTAGTTCGGACGCACCCGATGGAACTCCTAGGTGACGAGGCTCAAGTGGAAGCTCGTTTCAACCAGTTTGGAGATTGTGCTAATCTTGACGTTGATAGGTGCACGGATTGCACCAAACATACCATAGACTCATAAATCATTTTGGACGCACTCCATGGTACTCCTAGGTGACGAGGCTCAATTGAAAGCTCTTTTTAGTCCGTTTGGAGATAATGCTAATCTTGACGCAAGATAGGTGCACGGTTTGCGCCGAACGTGCCATAGGCTTAGAAAACATTTTTGACGCACCCGATGGAACTCCTTGGTGACGTGTGTCATGTGGAATCTTGTTTCAGTCCATATGGAGATGGTGTTAGTATCGATGCAAGATAGGCGCATGGTTGGCGCCAAACGTACCGTAGGCTCAAAAATCGTTTTGACTGCCCCCGATGATACTCCTAGGGGACGAGGCTCGAGTGGAAGCTCATTTTGGCCCTTTTGGAGACAATGATAATCTTGATGTAGATAGGTGCACGTTTGCTCCGAATGTACCATAGGCTCATAAATCGGTTCGGACACAGCCGATGAAACTCCTAGGTGACATGGGTCTTGTGGAATCTTGTTTCCGTCCGTTTTCGAGACAGTGTTAGTGTCAGTGCAAGATAGGTGCACGGTTTGCGCGAAGTGTACCTTAGGCTCAGAAATCATTCTCGACGCATGCAACGGTGGAAGCTCTTTTCATTCCGTTCGGAGATACTGCTAATATTGACGCAAGATAGGTGCACGGTTTCGCCAAACATACTATCTGCTCAAAAATCATTTTGGATGCACCAAATGGTACTCCTAAGTGACGAGGCTTAACTAGGAGCTCGTTTCGGTCCGTTTGGGGATAGTGCTAATCTTGACGTAGATAGGTGCATAGTTTGCACCAAACGTACCATAGTCTTAGAAATCGTTTTGGACGGACTCCATGGTACTCCTAGGTGACGAGGCTTAATCGTGACGCAAGATAGTTGCACGGTTTGCGCCAAACGTGCCATAGGACTAGAAAACATTTTGGACGCACCCGATGGAACCCCTAGGTGACGTGGGTCATGTGGAGTCTTGTTCCGGTCCATTTGGAGATAGTGTTAGTATCGGTGCAAGATAGGTGCACGGTTTGCGCCAAACGTAACACAGACTCAGAAATCGTTTTGGATGCACCCGATGATACTCCTACAGGACAAGGCTCAAGTGGAAGCTCATTTTGGCCCTTTTGGAGACAGTGATAATCTTGACGCAGATAGGTGCACGTTTGCGCTGAACGTACCATAGGCTCAGAAATCTGTTCGGACGCAGCCGATGGAACTCTTGGGTGACATGGGTCTTGTGGAATCTTGTTTCCGTCCATTTTCGAGACAGTGTTAGTGTCAGTGCAAGATAGGTGCACGGTTTGTGCCAAATGTACCATAGGCTCAGAAATCATTCTCGACTCACGCAATGGTGGAAGCTCTTTTCGTTCCGTTTGGAGATACTGCTAATCTTCACGCAAGATAGGTGCATGGTTTCGCCAAACATACTATAGGCTCAAATATCATTTTGGACGCACCCGACGGTACTCCTAGGTGACGAGGCTTAACTGGGAGCTCGTTTCGGTCCGTTTGGGGATAGTGCTAAACTTGATGAGAGATAGGTGTACGGTTTGCGTCGAACATACCATAGTATCATAAATCATTTTGGACGCACAAAATGGAACTCCTAGGTGACGTGTGTCATGTGGAATCTCGTTTGAGTCTGTTTGCACCAAACGTACCATAGTCTCATAAATCGTTTTGGACGTACTCCTAGGTGATGAGGCTCAATTGGAAGCTCATTTTAGTGCATTTGGAGATAGTGCTAATCTTGACGCAAGATAGGTGCACGGTTTGCACCGAACGTGCCACAGGCATAGAAATCATTTTGGACGCACTCGATGGAACTCCTTGGTGACGTGGGTCATGCGGAATCTTGTTCCGGTCCATTTGAAGACGGTGTTAGTATCGATGCAAGATAGGCTCAAAAATTGTTTTGCATGCACCCGATGGTACTCCTAGGTGATGAGGCTCAAGTGAAAGCTCATTTCGGTCCGTTTGGAGATAGTGCGAATGTTGACGCAAGATAGGTGCATGATTTGCATCAAATGTACCATAGGCTCAAAAATCGATTGAGACGCACCCGATGGAACCCCTAGGTGAGGAGGCTCAAGTGGAAGCTCGTTTCGGCCAGTTTGGAGGTTGTGCTAATCTTGACATAGATAGGTGCACTGTTTGCACCAAACGTACCATAGTCTTAGAAAATCGTTTTGGACGCACTCTATGGAACACCTAGGTGACGAGGCTTAACTGAAAGCTCGTTTTAGTCCATTTGGTGATAGTGCTAATCTTGATGCAAGATAGGTGCACGGTTTGCGCCGAACGTGCCATAGGCTTATAAAACATTTTGGAGTCTTGTTCCGGCCCATTTGGAGATAGTGTTAGTATTGGTGCAAGATAGGTGCACGGTTTTAGCCAAACGTACCACAGACTCAGAAAATTGTTTTGGATGCACCCGATGATACTCCTAGGGGGCGAGGCTCAAGTAGAAGTTCATTTCGGCCCTTTTGGAGACAGTGATAATCTTGACATAGATAGGTGCAAGGCTGCGCCGAATGTACCATAGGCTTAGAAATCAGTTCGGACGCATCCGATAAACTCCTAGGTGACATGGGTCTTTGTGGAATCTTGTTTCCGTCCATTTTGGAGACAGTGTTAGTGTCAGTGCAACATAGGTGCACGGTTTGTGCCAAATGTACCATAGGCTAAGAAATCATTTTCGACGCACGCAACAGTGGAAACTCTTTTCGTTCCGTTTGGAGACACTGCTAATCTTGACGCAAGATAGGTGCACGGTTTGCGCTGAACATGTCATATGCTTAGAAAACATTTTGGACGCACCCGATGGAACCCTTAGGTGACGTGGGTCATCTGGAGTCTTGTTCCGGCCCATTTGGCGATAGTGTTAGTATCGGTGCAAGATAGGTGCACGGTTTGTGCCAAACGTACTACAGGCTTAGAAATCATTTTGGATGCAACCGATAATACTCCTAGGGGTCGAGGCTCAAGTGGAAGCTCATTTTGGCCCATTGGGAGACAGTGATAACCTTGACGTAGATAGGTGCACGTTTGCGCCGAATGTACCATAGGCGCATAAATCGGCTCGGACGCACCCAATGGAACTCCTAGGTGACATGGGTCTTGTGGAATATTGTTTGCGTCTGTTTTAGAGACATTGTTAGTGTCAGTGCAAGATAGGTGCACGGTTAGCGCGAAATGTACCATAGGCTCAGAAATCATTTTCGACGCACGCAATGGTGGAAGCTCTTTTCGTTCCGTTTGGAGATACTGCTAATCTTGACACAAGATAGGTGCATGGTTTCGCCAAACATACCATAGGCTCAAAAGTCATTTTGGACGCACCCGATGGTACTCCTAGGTGACGAGGCTTAACTGGGACCTCGTTTCGGTCTGTTCGAGGATAGTGCTAAACTTGACACGAGATAGGTGCACGGTTTGCGTCGAACATACCATAGTCTCAGAAAATTTTTTGGACGCACTCCATAGTACTCGTTGGTGACAAGGCACAATTGGAAGCTCGTTTTAGTCCGTTTGGAGATAGTGCTTATCTTGAGCAAGATAGGTGCACGGTTTGCGCCGAACGTGCCATAGGCTTAGAAAACATTTTTGACGCACCCGATGGAACTCCTTTGTGATGTGGGTCATGTGGAATCTCGTTCCAGTCCATATGGAGATGGTGTTAGTATCGATGCAAGATAGGCGCACGGTTTGCGCCAAACGTACCGTTGGCTCAAAAATCGTATTGGCTGCACCCGATGATACTCCTAGGGGACGAGGCTCAAATGGAAGCTCATTTTGGCCCTTTTGGAGACATTGATAATCTTGACGTAGATAGGTGCACGTTGCTCCGAATGTACCATAGGCTCATAAATCGGTTCGGACGCAGCCGATGGAACTCCTAAGTGACATGGGTCTTGCGGAATCTTATTTCCGTCTATTTTCGAGACAGTGTTAGTGTCAGTGCAAGATAGGTGTACGGTTTGTGCGAAGTGTACCTTAGGCTCAGAAATCATTCTCGACGCATGCAACGGTGGAAGCTCTTTTTGTTCCGTTTGGAGATACTGCTAATCTTGACGCAAGATAGGTGCATGGTTTCGCCAAACATACTATCGGCTCAAAAATCATTTTGGATGCACCCAATGGTACTACTAGGTGACGAGGCTTAACTGGAAGCTCGTTTCGGTCAGTTTGGCGATAGTGCTAAACTTAACGCGAGATAGGTGCACGGTTCGCGTCGAACGTACCATAGGCTCAGAAATCATTTTGGACGCACAAGATGGAACTCCTAGGTGACGTGTGTCATGTGGAATCTCGTTTGAGCCTGTTTGGAGACAGTGTTAGCATCGGTGCGAGATAGTTGCACGGTTTGCTCCAAACGTACCTTAGTCTCAGAAAATCGTTTTGGACGCACTCCATGGTACTCCTAGGTGATGAGGCTCAATTGGAAGCTCGTTTTAGTCCGTTTGGAGATAGTGCTAATCTTGACGCAAGATAGGTGCACGGTTTGCGCCAAACGTGCCATAGGCTTAGAAAACATTTTGGACACACCCGATTGAACTCCTTGGTGACGTGGGTCATGTGGAATCTCGTTCCGGTCCATTTGGAGATGGTGTTAGTATCGATGCAAGATAGGCTCACGGTTTGTGCCAAATGTACCGTAGGCTCAAAAATCATTTTGGATGCACCCGATGGTACTCCTAGGTGATGAGGCTCAAGTGAAAGCTCATTTCGGTCCGTTTGGAGATAGTGCTAATCTTGACGCAAGATAGGTGCATGATTGGCATCGAACGTACCATAGGCTCATAAATCGGTTCAAATGCACCTGATGCAACTCCTAGGTGACGAGACTAAAGTGGAAGCTCGTTTCGGCCAGTTTGGAGATTGTGCTAATCTTGACGTAGATAGGTGCTTGGTTTGCACCAAACGTACCATAGTCTCAGAAATCATTTTGGACGGACTCCATGGTACTCCTAGGTGTCGAGGCTGAATTGAAAGCTCGTTTTAGTCCGTTTGGAGATAGTGCTAATCTTGACGCAAGATAGGTGCACGGTTTGCACCGAACGTGCCACAGGCTTCGAAAACATTTTGGACGCACCCGATGGAACTCCTTGGTGTGGGTCATGTGGAATCTCGTTCCGGTCCATTTGAAGACGGTGTTAGTACGATGCAAGATAGGCTCACGGTTTGCGCCAAACGTACTGTATGCTCGAAAATCATTTTGGATGCACCCGATGGTACTCCTAGGCGATGAGGCTCAAGTGAAAGCTCATTTCGGTCCATTTGGAGATAGTGCTAATGTTGATGCAAGATAGGTGCATGATTTGCATCAAACGTACCATAGGCTCAGAAATCGGTTCGGACGCACCCGATGGAACTCCTAGGTGAGGAGGCTCAAGTGGAAGCTCGTTTCGGCCAGTTTGTAGGTTGTGCTAATCTTGATGTAGATAGGTGCTCGGTTTGCACCAAACGTACCAAAGTCTTGGAAATCATTTTGGACGCACTCCATGATACTCCTAGGTGATGAGGCTCAATTGAAAGCTCATGTTAGTCGGTTTGGCAATAGTGCTAATCTTGATGCAAGATAGGTACATGGTTTGCGCCGAACGTGCCATAGGCTTAGAAAACATTTTGGACGCACCCGATGGAACCCCTAGGTGACGTGGGTCATGTGGAGTCTTGTTCTGGCCCATTTGGAGATAGTGTTAGTATCGGTGCAAGATAGGTGCATGGTTTGGGCCAAACGTACCACAGACTCAGAAATCGTTTTGGATGCACCCGATGATACTCCTAGGGGACAAGGCTCAAGTTGAAGCTCATTTTGGCCCTTTTGGAGACAGTGATAATCTTGACGCAGATAGGTGCACGTTTGCGCCGAACGTACCATAGGCTCAGAAATCTGTTCGGACGTAGCCGATGGAACTCCTGGGTGACATGGGTCTTGTGGAATCTTGTTTCCGTCCGTTTTCGAGACAGTGTTACTGTCAGTGCAAGATAGGTGCACGGTTTGTGCCAAATGTACAATAGGCTCAGAAATCATTCTCGACTCACGCAACGGTGGAAGCTCTTTTCGTTCCGTTTGGAGATATTGCTAATCTTCACGCAAGATAGGTGCATGGTTTCACCAAACATACTATAGGCTCAAAAATCATTTTTGAAGCACCCAATGGTACTCCTAGGTGCGAGGCTTAACTGGGAGCTTGTTTCGGTCTATTTGGGGATAGTGCTAAACTTGATGCGAGATAGGTGCACGTATGCGTCGAACGTACCATAGGATAATAAATCATTTTGGACGCACAAGATGGAACTCCTAGGTGACATGTGTCACGTGGAATCTCGTTTGAGTCTATTTGGAGACAGTGCTAGTATCGGGGCGAGATAGGTGCATGGTTTGCACCAAACGTACCATAGTCTCAGAAATCGTATTGGACGTACTCCTAGTTGATGAGGCTCAATTGAAAGCTCATGTTAGTCGGTTTGGCGATAGTGCTAATGTTGATGCAAGATAGGTGCATGGTTTGCGCCGAACGTGCCATAGGCTTAGAAAACATTTTGGACGCACCCGATGGAACCCCTAGGTGACGTGGGTCATGTGGAGTCTTGTTCCGGCCTATTTGGAGATAGTGTTAGTATCGGTGCAAGATAGGTGCACGGTTTCCGCCAAACGTACCACAGACTCAGAAATCATTTTGGATGCACCCGATGATACTCCTAGGGGACGAGGCTCAAGTAGAAGCTCGTTTCGGCCCTTTTGGAGATAGTGATAATCTTGACGTAGATAGGTGCAAGGCTGCGCCGAATGTAGCATAGGCTCAGAAATCGGTTCGGACGCATCCGATGCAACTCCTAGGTGACATGGGTCTTGTGGAATCTTATTTCCGTCCATTTTGGAGACAGTGTTAGTGTCAGTGCAAGATAGGTGCACGGTTTGTGCCAAATGTACCATAGGCTAAGAAATCATTTTCGACGCACGCAACAGTGGAAGCTCTTTTCATTCCGTTTGGAGACACTGCTAATCTTGACGCAAGATAGGTGCACAGTTTGCTCTGAATGTGCCATATGCTTAGAAAACATTTTGGACGCACCCGATGGAACCCTTAGGTGACGTGGGTCATGTGGAGTCTTGTTCCGGCCCATTTAGAGATAGTGTTAGTATCGATGCAAGATAGGTGTACGGTTTGTGCTAAACGTACTACAGGCTCAAAAATCGCTTTGGATGCACCCAATGATACTCCTAGGGGTCGAGGCTCAAGTGGAAGCTCATTTTAGCCCATTGGGAGACAGTGATAACCTTGATGTAGATAGGTGCACGTTTGCGCCGAATGTACCATAGGCTCAGAAATCGGCTCGGACGCACCCAATGGAACTCCTAGGTACATGGGTCTTGTGGAATCTTGTTTGCGTCCGTTTTGGAGACATTTTTAGTGTCATTGCAAGATAGGTGAACGGTTAGCGCGAAATGTACCATAGGCTCAGAAATCATTTTCGACGCACACAATGGTGGAAGCTCTTTTTGTTTCATTTGAATATACTGCTAATCTTGGCGCAAGATAGGTGCATGGTTTTGCCAAACATACCATAGGCTCAAAAATCATTTTGGACGCACCCGATGGTACTCCTAGGTGATGAGGCTTAACTGGGACCTCGTTTCGGTCTGTTCGAGGATAGTGCTAAACTTGACGCGAGATAGGTGCACGGTTTGCGTCGAACATACCATAGTCTCAGAAATTTTTTTGGACGCACTCCATGGTACTCGTTGGTGATAAGGCTCAATTGGAAGCTCGTTTTAGTCCGTTTGGAGATAGTGCTTATCTTGAGCAAGATAGGTGCACGGTTTGCGCCGAACATGCCATAGGCTTAGAAAACATTTTGGACGCACCCGATGGAACTCCTTGGAGACGTGGGTCATGTGGAATCTCGATCCTATGCATTTGGAGACATTGTTAGTTTCGGTGCAAGATAGGCGCACGGTTTGCGCAAAACGTACCATAGGCTCAAAAATTGTTTTGGATGCACTCGATCATAGTCCTAGGTGATGAGGCTCAAGTGAAAGCTCATTTTGGTCCATTTGGAGAGAGTGCTAATCTTAACGCAAGGTAGGTGCATGATTTGCATCGAATGTACCATAGGCTCAGAAATCGGTTCAGACGCACCCGATGGAACTCTTAGGTGACGAGGCTCAAGTGAAAGCTCGTTTCAGCCAGTTTGGAGATTGTGCTAATCTTGACGTAGATAGGTGCACGGTTTGCACCGAATGTACCATAGGCTCGCAAATCGTTTTGGACGCACCTGATGGAACTCCTAGGTGGCATGGGTCATGTGGAATCTTGTTTTGGTCTGTTCGGAGATAGTGTCAGTGTCGATGCAAGATAGGTGCATGGTTTGTGCCAAATGTACCATAGGATCATAAGTCATTTTGGACGCACCCGATGGTACTCCTAGGTGACAAGACTCAAGTGGATGCTCATTTTGGTCCATTTGCAGATAGTGCTAAACTTGACGGAAGATAGGTGCACAGTTTGCGCCGAATGTAACATAGGCTCAGAAATTGTATTGGACGCACCCGATGGAACTCCTAGGTGGCATGGGTCATGTGGAATCTTGTTTTGGTCTGTTCGGAGATAGTGTTAGTGTCGATGCAAGACAGGTGCATGGTTTGTGCCAAATGTACCATAGGGTCAGAAGTCATTTTGGATGCACCCGATGGTACTCCTAGGTGACAAGGCTCAAGTGGACCCTCATTTTGGTCCGTTTGGAGATAGTGCTAAACTTGACGGAAGATAGGTGCACGGTTTACGCCGAACGTACCACAGGCTCCGAAAACATTTTGAACGCACAAGAAGGAACTCCAAAGGTGATGTGTGTCATGTGAAATCTCGTTTCAGTCCATTTGGAGTCTGTGTTAGTATCGGTGCAAGATTGTTGCACGATTTGCACCAAATGTACCATAGGCTCAGAAATCACTTTGGATGCACGGGATAGTACTCCTAGGTGATGAGACTCCAGTGGAAGCTCATTTTAGTCTGTTTGGAGACAGTGCTAATCTTGGCGCAAGATAGGTGCACGGTTTGCGTTGAACGTACCATAGGCTCAGAAAACATTTTGGACGCAGCCGATGGAACTCCTAGGTGACGTGGGTCATGAGAATCTCGTTCCAGTCCATTTGGAGACAATGTTAGTATTGGTGCAAGATTGGTGCACGGTTCGCGCCAAACGTTCCATACGCTCAAAAATTGATTTGGACGCACCTGATGGTACTCCTAGGTGACGAGGCTCAAGTGGAAGCTCGTTTCGTTCCGTTTGGAGATGGTGCTAACTTGACGCAAGGTAGGTGACGGTTTGCGCCGAAGTACCATAGGCTCAGAAATCATTTTGGACGCAACCGATGGTACTCCTAGGTGACGATGCTCAAGTGGAAGCTCGTTATGGTCCGATTAGAGATGGTGCTAAAATTGATGCAAGATAGGTGCACGGTTTGCGCCGAACATACCATATGCTCAAAAATCGTTTTGAACGCACCCGATGGAATTCCTAGGTGACGAGGCTCAAGTGGAAGCTCGTTTTGGTCCATTTGGAGATAGTGCTAATCTTGACGAGGTGCACGGTTTGTGCCGAACATAAAAAAAAGCTCTAAAATTGGCTGGGATGCACTCGATGGAACTCCTAAGTGACATGGGTCAAGTGAAATCTTGTTTTAGTCTATTTGCATATAGTGTTAGGTGCAAGATAGTTGGACGATTTACGCTAAACGTACCACACGCTCAAAAATCAATTTAGACGCACCCGATGGTACTCCTAGGTGACGAGGTGAAAGGTCCAAATAGGCTAGAGGGGGGGTGAATAGCCTAATTAAAACTTCTACAAGAATTACTTAACCACAAGTGTTAGTACAAAAGGTGGCGAAGCAAAATGCACTAGCTCTAACTAATTAAGCACAACAACAACAACACCTACACAAGTCTAGTATAAGGCTATCCACTAAACACAACAACAACTACAAGTTAGATAGAAGGAGTAACGTGAGAGAAGAGCTTCGAGAGATTATACCGCCATGTAGAGATGAGAAGAACCAACCATCAATCACACAAGAGAAATCCTCAGGAAGAGAACGACACAAGAATTTATCCCGAGGTTCACTTGCTTCCCGACAAGCTACTCCCCGTTGTGGCGATACACCCACTTATCGGTTCACGAGCTAATCGACTATCAAGAGTCGAGCCCTCGGCGGACGCCGCACAACCGCACACAAGATGGAGATCCTCTGAGCCACGAGCTCCACTAGAGTATCCAATTCGCGAACTCCCGCGGGGAAGGATCAAGAACCCCTTACAACACTTGGTGAGAGCTCCAACAATCTCCAATTGCGAGCTCAATCACCTCCGCTGCTCCAAGCCGTCTACCGTGTCAGGAAACACGGAAGAGTAACAAGAAATCCACAGCAACTCGAAGAACAAGTGCCTCTAGAATGCAACTCTCAAGTAATGCACTTGAATCTCACTCAAGATGTGCAACCAAGCAAAGAGATGATTGGAGGGTTTGTTCTCTAGCTCAAAGGATGTCTCAAGGTCAGCAAGAATGCAAGAGATACTCCAAAACCCCGGCCACCTTCTATTTATAGCGATGGGGTACGCAGCTAGTCGTTACAAGACGTCGCAGTGAAAAACGTGAGGACCGGACGCACCGGTCAGGGCACTACAGACAAGCAGCAACAGTGCGCGTCAGAGAGACGTTGGCATGACCGGACGTGCTCCACCAAAAGACCGGACGCGCTGCACCCGTCGTCCGATTGGAGTCTAGAGAGCTCCCTGCGCGATCGGACGCGTCCGGTCGCACGTGACTAGACGCACCACCGCGTCCGCTTCGTGTCACGCCACAAGTGAAGCTAACCGGACGCTCCGGTCCCGGGGACCCTCGGACGCGCTGGTCGTGTGCCTTTCCTCTATGCCCAGGTGAACTGACCGGACGCGCTGGTCAGGCCAGACCAGCGTCCGGTCACAAACCCTAGGCGCGCTGTGCCTCTGCCCTCGACTTGAGCTAACCAGACGCGCAGGTCCACCCTGGACCGCGTCCAGTCCAACGTCCGGTCACTATTTTTCTGTGAGAAACACACCGGACTTTCGCCTCCGATTTCTAGCCTCCGGCGCAATGAAAATAGGTGTTTCATTTCCGTGAAAAGGGAGGACCCCAAACCCCTCTCTACCGCTAAAACTCCACCGCCTTCGCAAATGTGCTAACACCACCAAGTGTACACCATCATGTGCATGTGTGTTAGCATTTTCACAATCATTTTTCAAGGCGTTACGTTAGCTCTCTACTAGATCCTAATGCATATGCTCAAGAAGATGATCTAGTGGCACTTGATTCCATGATTTCCCCTCTTGATAGTCGGCTATGTATCCTAAACCCGGTAAATCACTTCTCTACTCATCTTAGACCGGCAAAAGGGAAACCCTATGGTTATACCTTTGCCTTGCGCTCTTAGATCCTTCTCCTCCACTTAATCATCATGTCCATCATTTTATGTGCATTCCTTCATGATCTTTCTCATCATTTCATGCACCAAATCATGTGGTCTTGTGGCCATCTCTCCATGCTATTTCGAACTCCATCACATGTTGCTTATGCCAAGCTTAATCACACTTGATCATATAACATTAGCAACTTTGGTGCCACTCAATTTCCAAAACCAAACTTGGGCTTTCACGAGGCTCATGTGGAAGCTGGTTTCGTTCCGTTTGGAGATGGTGCTAATCTTGACGCAAGATAGGTGCACGGATTGCGCTGAAAGTACCATAGGCTCGAAAATCGTTTTGGACACACCCGATGGTACTTCCAGGTGACGAGGCTCAAGTGGAAGCTCATTTGAGTCCATTTGGAGATAGTGCTCATCTTGACACAAGATAGGTGTGCCGTTTGTGCCGAACATACCATAGGCTTGGAAATCATCTTGGACGCAGCCGATGGAACTCCTAGGTGAGTGGGTCATGTGGAATCTCGTTTTGGTCCGTTTGGAGACAGTGTTAGTGTCGGTGCAAGATAGGTGCACCGTTTGCGCTAAACATACCATAGGCCCTAAAATCATTTTAGATGCACCCGATGGTAGTCCTAGGTGACGAGGCTCAAGTGGAAGCTCGTTTCAGTCTGTTTGCAGATAGTGCTAATCTTGATGCAATATAGGTGCACGGTTTGCGCCAAACGTACAATAGGCTAGAAAAACATATTGAAACCACTAGATGGAACTCCTAGGTTATGTGGGTCATGTGGAAGCACGTTTCGGTCCATTTGGAAACAGTGTTAGTGCCGGTGCAATATAGGTGCAAGATAGGTGCACGGTTTGCACCAAACGTACCATAGGCTTAGAAATCGTTTTGGACGCACACGATGGTACTCTAAGATGACAAAGCTCAAGTGGAAGCTTGTTTCAATCTGTTTGGAGATGGTGGCAATCTTGAAGCAAGATAGGCTCAGAAATCGTGTTGGACGCAGCCGATTAAACTCCAAGGTGAGTGGGTCATGTGGAATCTTGTTTTGGTCCGTTTGGAGACAATGTTTGTGTCGATGTAATATAGGTGCACGGTTTGCACCAAATGTACCATAGTCTCAGAAATCATTTTTGATGCACCCTATGGTACTCCTAGGTGACGAGGCTCGAGTGGAAGCTCGTTTCGGTCTGTTTGGAGATAGTGCTAATCTTGACAAGGTGCACGGTTTGCGCCAAACGTTCCATACGCTCAAAATTTGATTTGGACGCACCAGATGATACTAGTGACGAGGCTCAAGGGAAGCTCATTTCGTTCCATTTAGAGTAGTGCTAATCTTGAATCAAGATAGGTGCATGGTTTGCGCCGAACGTACCATTGGCTCGAAAATCGTTTTGGACGCACCCAGGGTGCTCCTAGGTGACGACGCTCAAGTGGAAGGTTGTTTGAGTCTGTTTGCAGATAGATCTATTCTTGACACAAGATATGTGTGCGGTTTGTGCCGAGCATTCCATAGGTCTAGAAATCATCTTGGATGCACTCAATGAACTCAGTGAATGGGTCATGTGGAATCTCATTTCGGTCCGTTTGGAAACAGTGTTTGTGTCGGTCCAATATAGGTCTATGGTTTGCGCCGAACATACCATAGGCTCAGAAATGGTTTTGGATGCACCCGATGGTACTCCTAGGTGATGAGGCTCAAGTGGAAGCTTGTTTCAGTCCATTTGAAGATAGTGCCAATCTGACACAATTTCGGTGCACGGTTTGTGCCAAATGTACCATAGGCTCAGAAAACGTATTGAATGCACTAGATGAAACTCCACGGTGATGTGGGTCAAGTGGAAGCACATTTTGGTCTATTTGGAGATAGTGCTAAACTTGACGCAAGATATGTGCACGGTTTGCACAGAACGTATCAGAGGCTCAGAAATTGTTTTGGGCGCACCCAATGGAATTCCTTGGTGTCGTGGGTAATATGGAATCTCATTTCAGTCTAGTTGGAGACAGTTTTAGGATCGGTGCAAGATAGGTGCATCGTTCACACCAAATATACCATAGGCTCAAAATCATTTTAGACGACCTGATGGTACTCCTAGATGACGATGCTCAAGTGAAAGCTCATTACGGTCCGATTGGAGATGGTGCTAAACTTGATGCAAGATAGGTGCACAGTTTACGCCGAACGTACCATAGCCTAAAAATCGTTTTGGACACACCTGATGGAACTCCTAGGTGACAAGGCTAAAGTGGAAGCTTGTTTTGGTCCGTTTGGAGGTAGTGCTAATCTTGACGAGGTGCAAGGTTTGCGCCAAATGTTCCATACGCTCAGAAATCGATTTGGACACACCCGATGGTACTCCTAGGTGACGAGGCTCATGTGGAATCTCGTTTTGTTCCGTTTGGAGATGGAGCTAATCTTGACGCAAGATAGGTGCACGGTTTGCGTCGAACGTACCATATGCTCGAAAATCGTTTTGGACACACCTAAAGGTACTTCTAGGTGACGAGGCTCAAGTGGAAGCTCGTTTGAGTCCGTTTGCAGACAGTGCTAATCTTGACACAAGATAGGTGTGCGGATTGTGCCGAATGTTCCATAGGCTCAAAATTTGTCTTGGACACACTCGATGGAACTCCTAGGTGAGTGGGTCATGTGGAATCTTGTTTCGGCCCGTTTGGAAATAGTGTTAGTGTCGGTGCAATAAAGGTGCACGATTTGCGCCGAACATACCATAGGCCCTGAAATCATTTTGGATGCACCCGATGGTACTCCTAGGTGACGAGGCTCAAGTGGAAGCTTGTTTCAGTCTGTTTGTAGATAGTGCTAATCTTGACGCAATATAGGTGCACGGTTTGCACCAAACGTACCATAGGCTTAGAAAATGTATTGAATGCACTAGATGGAACTCCTAGGTGATGTGGGTCATGTGGAATCTTGTTGTGGTCTGTTTGGAAATAATGTTAGTGCCGGTGCAATATAGGTGCAAGATTGGTGCACGGTTTGCATGAAACGTACCATAGGCTCAGAAATCATTTTGGACGCACACGATGGTACTCCTAGATGACGAGGCTTGAGTGGAAGCTCGTTTTAGTCCGTTTGCAGATAGTGCTAATCTTGACGCAATATAGGTCCACTGTTTGTGCCAAACATATGCTCAGAAAATATATTGAACACACTAGATGGAACTCCTAGGTGACGTGGGTCATGTGGAAGCTCTTTCGGTCCATTTGGAGATAGTGCTAATCTTGACACAAGATATGTTCACGGTTTGCGCCGAACGTACCAGAGGGTCAGAAATCGTTTTGGATGCACCTGATGGAACTCCTAGGTGACATGGGTCATCTAGAATGTTGTTTCGTTCTATTTGGAGATAGTGTTACTATCGGTGCAAGATAGGTGCACTGTTTGTGCCAAACGTACCATAGGCTCAGAAATCGTTTTGGACGCACTCGATGGTACACCTAGGTGATGGTGCTCAAGTGGAAGCTTGTTACGGTCCGATTGGAGATGGTGCTAAACTTGATACAAGATAGGTGCACGGTTTGCGCCAAACATAGCATAGGTGCGGAAATCATTTTGGACGCACCCGATGGAACTCCTTGGTGACGAAGCTCAAGTGGAAGCTCGTTTTGGTCCGTTTGAAGATAGTGCTAATCTTGATGAGGTGCACGGTTTGCGCCGAAACATACCATAGGCTTGGAAATTGGTTGGGACGCACCTGATGGAACTTCTTGGTGACGTGGGTCATGTGGAATCTCGTTTCAGTCTATTTGGAGATAGTGTTAGTATCGGTGCAAGATAGTTGGACGGTTTGCGCCAAACGTAGCACACGCTCAGAAATCGATTTGGACGCACCGATGGTACTCCTAGGTGACGAGGCTCATGTGGAAGCTCGTTTCATTCCGTTTGGAGATGGTGCTAATCTTGACGCAGGATAGGTGCACGGTTTGCGCCGAACATACTATATGCTCGAAAATCGTTTTGGACGCACCTGATGATACTCCTAGATAACGATGCTCAAGGGGAAGCTATTTATAGTCCGATTGGAGATGGTGCTAAACTTGATTGAAGATAGGTGCACGTTTTGCGCCGAACGTACCATAGGCTTGAAAATTATTTTGGACGCACCCGATAGGACTCATAGGTGACGAGGCTGAAATGGAAGCTTGTTTTGGTCTGTTTGGAGGTAGTGCTAATCTTGAAGAGGTGCACGGTTTGCGTCAAACATTCCATACGCTTAGAAATCGATTTGGACGCACCGATGGTACTCCTAGGTGACGAGGCTCAAGTGGAAGCTTGTTTCGTTCCGTTTGGAGATGGTGCTAACTTGACGCAAGGTAGGTGCATGGTTTGCGCCGAAGTACCATAGGCTCATAAATCGTGTTGGACGCACTCGATGGTACTCCTAGGTGACGATGCTCAAGTGGAAGCTCGTTACGGTCTGATTGGAGATGGTGCTAATCTTGATGCAAAATAGTTGCACGGTTTGCGCCAAACATATCATAGGAGCGAAAATCATTTTGGACGCACCCGATGGAACTCCTAGGTGACGAGGCTCAAGTGGAAGCTCATTTTGGTTGGTCTAAAGATAGAGCTAATCTTGACGAGGTGGACGGTTTGCGCCGAACATACCATAGGCTCAGAAATTAGTTGGGACGCATCTGATGGAACTTCTAGGTGACGTGGGTCATGTGGAATCTCGTTTCGGTCTATTTAGAGAAAGTGTTAGTCTCGGTGCAAGATAGTTGGATGGTTTGCGCCAAACGTACCACACGCTCAGAAATCGATTTAGACGCACCCGATGGTACTCCTAGGTGACGAGGCTCAAGTGGAAGCTCGTTTCGTTCTGTTTGGAGATATTGCTAATCTTGACACAAGATAGGTGCACAGTTTGCGCCGAACGTATCATAGGCTCAGAAATTGTTTTGGACTTACCCGGCGGTACTCCTTGGTGGCGAGGCTCAAGTAGAAGCTTGTTTGACTCTATTTGGAGATAGTGCTAATCTTGACACAAGATAGGTGCGTGGTTTGTTCTGAGCGTTCCATATGCCTAGAAATCGCCTTGGATGCACCTGATAGAACTCCTAGGTGAGTGGTCATGTGGAATCTCATTTTGGTCCGTTTGGAAACAGTGTTAGTGTCGGTGCAATATAGGTGCACGGTTTGCGCCGAACGTACCATACGCTCGGAAATTGTTTTGGATGCACCCGATGGTACTCGTAGGTGATGAGGATCAAGTGGAAGCTCGTTTCAATCCGTTTGCAGATAGTGCTAATCTTGATGCAATATAGGTGCACGGTTTGCGCCAAACATACCTTAGGCCCTAAAATCATTTTGGATGCACTCGATGGTACTCCTAGGTGATGTGGGTCATGTGGAATCTCATTTCGGTCCATTTAGAGACAGTGTTATTGTCGGTCCAAGATAGGTGCATGGTCTGCGCCAAACATACCATAGGCTCAGAAATCATTTTGGATGCACCCAAGGCAACTCCTAGGTGACAATGCCTAAGTGGAAGCTCGTTATGGTCCATTTGGAGATAGTGCTAATCTTGATGCATAATATGTGCACGATTTGCACATAACATACCAGAGGCTCGGAAATCAATTTGGACGTACCCAATGAAACACCTAGGCATCGTGGGTCATGTAGAATGTCGTTTCGGTCCGTTTGGAGACAGTTTTAGTGGCGGTGCAAGATAGGTGCACGGTCTGCGCCAAACATACCATAGACTCAGAAATTATTTTGGACGCACCCGATTGTACTCCTAGGTGACGATGCTCAAGTGGAAGCTTGTTACAGTCCGATTGGAGATGGTGCTAAACTTGATGCAAGATAGGTTCACGGTTTGCGCCAAACATACCATAGGCTCGGAAATCATTTTGGACGCACCAGATGGAACTCTTAGGTGACGAAGTTCATGTGGAATCTCGTTTCAGTCTTTTTGGAGATAGTGTTAGTGTCAGTGCAAGATAGTTGCACGGTTTGCACCAAACATGCCACACATACATAAATCGATTTGGATGCACCCGATGGTACTCCAAGGTGATGAGGCTCAAGTCGAAGCTCATTTTGTTCCGTTTGGAGATGGTGCAAATCTTGACGCAAGATAGGTGCACGGTTTGCGCTGAACATACCATAGGCTCAAAAATCATTTTGGATGCACCCGATGGTACTCCTAGGTGACGAGGCTCAAGTGGACTTTCGTTTTAGTTCGTTTGGAGATAGTGCTAATCTTGACACAATATAGGTCCGTGGTTTGTGCCGAACATTCCATAGGCTCAGAAATCATCTTGGACACACGATGGAACTCCTAGGTGAGTGGTTCTTGTGGAATCTCGTTTCGGTCCGTTTGGAAACAGTGTTAGTGTTGGTGCAATATAGGTTCACGGTTTGCGCCGAACGTACCATAGGCCCTAAAATCGTTTTGGATGCACCCGATGGTACTCCTAGGTGACGAGGCTCAAGTGGAAGATCATTTCAGTCCGTTTATAGATAGTGCTAATCTTGACGCAATATAGGTGCACGGTTTGCGCCAAATGTACCATAGGCTCAGAAAACGTATTGAACGCACTAGATGGAACTCCTAGGTGATGTGGGTCATGTGGAAGCTCGTTTCGGTCCGTTTGGAAATAGGGTTAGTGCCAATGCAATATAGGTGCAAGATAAGTGCACGGTTTGCACCAAACGTACCATAGGCTCAGAAATCGTTTTGGATTCACATGATGGTACTCCTAGATGACGAGGCTCAAGTGAAAGCTCGTTTTAGTCAGTTTGTAAATAATGCAAATCTTGATGCAATATAGGTGCACGGTTTGCGCCAAATGTATCATAGGCTCGAAAAACCTACTAAACGCACTAGATGGAACTCCTAGGTGATGTGGGTCATGTGGAAGCTTGTTTTGGTCTGTTTGAAAATAGTGTTAGTGCCAGGGCAATATAGGTGCAAGGTAGTTGCACGGTTTGCACCAAATGTGCCATAGGCTCAGAAATGATTTTGGACACACACGATTGTACTCCTAGATGATGAGGCTCAAGTGGAAGCTCGTTTTACTCTGTTTGGAGATAATGCTAATCTTGACGCAAGATTGGTGCACGGTTTGTGCCGAATGTACCATAGGCCCAGAAATCATCTTGGACACAGCCGAAGGAACTCTTAGGTGAGTGGGTCATGTGAAATCTGATTTTGGTCTGTTTAGAGACAGTGTTAGTGTTCGAGCAATATAGCTGCACGATTTGTGCTAAACATACCATAGGCTCAGAAAGCATTTTTTATGCCTGCAATGGTACTCTTAGGTGACGAGGCTAAAGTGGAAGCTCGTTTTGGTCCGATTGGAGTAGTGCTAAACATGATGCAAGATGGGTGCACGGTTTGTGCCGAATGTACCACAGGCTCAAAAATCGTTTTAGACGCACCCGATTTAACTCCTAGGTGATGAGGCTCAAGTGGAAGCTCATTTCCGTCCATTTGGAGATAGTGCTATGCAGGTTTTGCACCAATTGTTCCATACGCTCAAAAATCAATTTGGACGCACCCGATGGTACTCCAAGGTGATGAGTCTCAAGTGGAAGCTCGTTTCATTCCGTTTGGAGATAGTGCTAATCTTGACACAAGATAGGTGCACGGTTTGCGCCGAACATACCATATGCTCAGAAATCTTTTTGGACACACCCAGTGGTACTCCTTGGTGATGAGGCTCAAGTAGAAGCTCGTTTGAGTCCATTTGGAGATAGTGCTAATCTTGACACAAGATAGGTGTGCGGTTTGTGCCGAGCATTCCATAGGCCCAGAAATCATCTTGGACGCACCTGATGGAACTCCTAGGTGAGTGGGTCATGTGGAATCTCATTTCGGTCTGTTTGGAAACAGTGTTAGTGTCGGTGCAATATAGGTGCACGGTTTGCACCGAACGTACCATAGGCTCAGAAATTGTTTTGGATGCACCCGATGGTACTTGTAGGTGACGAGGATCAAGTGGAAGCTCGTTTCAGTCCGTTTACAGATAGTGCTAATCTTGACGCAATATAGTTGCATGGTTTGCGCCAAATGTACCATAGGCTTAAAAACGTATCGAACGCACTAGATGGAACTCCTAGGTGATGTGGGTCATGTGGAAGCTCGTTTCGGTCCATTTGGAGATAGTGCTAATTCTGACGCAAGATTTGTGCATGGTTTGCGCAGAACGTACCAGAGGCTCAGAAGCAAGCAATGGAACTCCTAGGTGTCATGGGTCATGTGGAATCTCATTTCGGTCCATTTGGAGACGGCTTTAGTGTCGGTGCAAGATAGTTGCATGGTTTGCGGTAAACATACCATAGGCTTAGAAATCATTTTGCACGCACCCGATGGTCCTTCTAGATGACAATGCTCAATTGGAAGCCCATTAGGGTCCGATTGGGGATGGTGCTAAACTTGATGCAAGATAGGTGCATGGATTGCCTGAACATACCAAAGGCCCGATAATCGTTTTGGACATAGCCGATGGAACTCCTTGGTGACGAGGCTGAAATGGAAGCTCGTTTTGGTCCGTTTGGAGGTAGTTCTAATCTTGACGAGGTGCACAGTTTGCGCCAAACGTTCCATATGCTCAGAAATCAATTTGGATGCACCCGATGGTACTCCTAGGTGACGAGGCTCAAGTGGAAGCTCATTTCGTTCTGTTTTGAGATGGTGCTAAACTTGACGCAAGATAGGTGCACGGTTTGCGCCGAACGTACCATAGGCACGAAAATCATTTTGGACGCACCTGAAGGAACACCTAGGTGGCGAGGCTCAAGTGAAAGCTCGTTTGAGTCCATTTGGAGATAGTGCTAATCTTGACACAAGATAAGTGCGCGGTTTGTGCTGAACATTCCATTGGCTCAAAAATCGTCTTGGACGCACTCGATGGAACTCCTTAGTGAGTGGGTCATGTGTAATCTTTTTTCGGTCCGTTTTTTGAAACAGTGTTAGTGTCGGTGCAATGTAGGTGCACGGTTTGCGTGGAATGTACCATGGGCCCTGAAATCATTTTGGATGGAGCCGATGGTACACTTAGGTGATGTGGGTCATGTGGAGTCTCGTTTCGGTCCGTTTAGAGACAGTGTTAGTTTCGGTGCATGATAGGTGCACGGTATATGCCAAACATACCCTAGGCTCATAAATTGTTTTGGATGCACCTGATGGAACTCCTAGGTGACGATGCTCAAGTGGAAGCTTGTTACGGTCCATTTGGAGATAGTGCTAATCTTGATGCAGGATATCTGCACGTTTTGTGCAGAACATACCAGAGGCTCGAAAATCATTTTTGACGCATCCAAAGGAACTCCTAGGTGTCATGGGTCATGTAGAATCTCGTTTCGGTCCGTTTGAAGATAGTTTTGGTGTCGGTGCAAGAAAGGTGCACGGCCTGCGCCAAACATACCATAGGCTCAGAAATCGTTTTGGACGCACCCAATGGTACTCCTAGCAGACGATGCTCAAGGGGAAGCTATTTATGTTCCGATTGGAGATGGTGCTTAACTTGATGCAAGATAGGTGCACGGTTTGTGCCGAACGTACCATACGCTCGAAAATCATTTTGAACGCACCCGATGGAACTCCTAGGTGATGAGGCTGAAGTGGAAGCTCATTTTGGTCCGTTTGGAGGTAGTGCCAAACTTGACGAGGCGCACGGTTTGCGCCAAACATTCCATACGCTCAGAAATCGATTTGGACGCACTTGATGGTACTCCTAGGTGATGAGACTCAAGTGGAAGCTCGTTTCGTTTCGTTTGGAGATGGTGCTAACTTGACGCAAGGTAGGTGCACGGTTTGCGCCGAACGTACCATAGGCTCAAAAATTATTTTGGACGCACCCGATGGTACTCCTTGGTGACGAGGCTTAAGTGGAAGTTTGTTTGACTCCATTTGGAGACAGTGCTAATCTGACACAAGATAGGTGTGCGGTTTGTGCCGAACGTTCCATAGGCTGGAAAATCATCTTAGACGCACTTGATGGAACTCCTACGTGAGTAGGTCAAGTGGAATCTCGTTTTGGTCCGTTTGGAAACAGTGTTAGAGTCGATGCAATGTGCACGGTTTGCGCCAAACGTACCATTGGCCCTAGAATCATTTGGATGCACCCATGGTGGAAGCTCGTTTCAGTCTGTGGTGACGAGGCTCATGTGGAAGCTCGTTTCAGTCTGTTCACAGATAGTGCTAATCTTGACGCAATATAGGTGCACGGTTCACGCCAAACGTACCATAGGCTCGGAAAAAGTATTGAACACAATAGATGGAACTCCTAGGTGATGTTGGTCATGTGGAAGCTTGTTTCGGTCCGTTTGGAAATAGTGTTTGTGCCGGTGCAATATAGGTGCAAGATAGGTGCACAGTTTGCACCAAACATACCATAGGCTCAGAAATCGTTTTGGACGCACACGATGGTACTCCTAGATGATGAGGCCCAAGTGAAAGCTCGTTTGGCGCAAGATAGGTGCGCAGTTTGTGTTGAATGTACCATAGGCTCAGAAATCGTCTGGGATGCACCCAATGGAAATCATAGGTGATGAGGCTCAAGTGCAAGCTTGTTTTGGTCTGATTGGAGATTGTGCTAAACATGATGCAAGATGGGTGCATGGTTTCGCCGAACGTACCATAGGCTCGAAAATCATTTTGGACGCACCCGATTGAACTCCTAGGTGACGATGCTCAAGTGAAAGCTCGTTTTGGATCGTTTGGAGGTAGTGGTAATCTTGACAAGGTGCACGGTTTGCGCCAAACGTTCCATATGCTCAGAAATCGATTTGGACGCACCCGATGGTACTTCTAGGTGATGAGGCTCAAGTGGAAGCTCGTTTTGTTCTGTTTGGAGATGGTGCTAACTTGACACAAGGTAGGTGCATGGTTTGCGCCGAACGTACCATAGCTGATGGTACTTCTTGGTGACGAGGCTCAATTGGAAGCTCGTTTGAGTCCATTTGGAGACAGTGCTAATCTAACACAAGATAGGTGTGCGGTTTGTGCCGAACATACCATAGGCTCAGAAATCGTCTTGGACGCATCCGATGGAACTCCTAGGCGAGTGGGTCATGTGGAATCTTGTTTCGATCCATTTGGAAACAGTGTTAGTGTAAGTGCAATATAGGTGCACAATTTGCGCTGAACGTACCATATGCCCTGAAATCATTTTGGATACACCTGATGATACTCCTAGGTGAGGAGGCTCAAGTGGAAGCTTGTTTTGGTCCGTTTGGAGATAGTGCTAATTTTCACGCAAGATAGGTGCGCAGTTTGTGCCGAACGTACCATAGGCTCAAAAATCGTCTAGGACGCACCCGATGGAACTCCTTGGTGAGTGGGTCATGTGGAATCTCATTTTGGTCTGTTTGGAGACAGTGTTAGTGTTGGTGCAATATAGGTGCATGGTTTGCGCTAAACATACCAAAGGCTCAGAAAACATTTTCAATGCACGCAATGGTACTCCTAGGTGACCATGCTCAAGTGAAAAGCTCGTTATGATCCGATTGGAGATGGTGCTAAACTTAATGCAAGATAGGTGCACGGTTTGCGCTTAACATAGCGTAGGCGCGGAAATCATTTTGGATGCACCCGATGGAACTCCTAGGTGACGAGTCTCAAGTGGAAGCGCGTTTTGGTCCGTTTGAAGATAGTGCCAATCTTGACGAGGTGCACGGTTTGTGCCGAACATACCATAGGCTTGGAAATTAGTTGGGATGCACCCGATGGAACTTTTAGGTGACGTGGGTCATGTGGAATCTCGTTTTAGTCTATTTGGAGATAGTGTTAGTGTCGGTACAAGATAGTTGGATGGTATGCGCCACACCTACCACACGCTCAGAAATTAATTTGGACGCACCCGATGGTACTCCGAGGTGACGAGGCTCATGTGGAAGCTCGTTTCGTTCCGTTTGGAGATGGTGCTAATCTTGACGCAAGATAGGTGCACGCTTTGCGCCGAGCATACCATATCCTCGAAAATCATTTTGGACGCACTCGATGATACTCCTAGATGACGATGCTCAAGGGGAAGCTATTTACAGTCCAATTGGAGATGGTGCTACACTTGATGCAAGATAGGTGCACGGTTTGTGCCGAATGTACCATAGGCATGAAAATCATTTTGGACGCACCCGATGGAACTCCTTGGTGACGAGGCTAAAGTGGAAGCTCATTTTGGTTCGTTTGGAGGTATTACTAATCTTAACGAGGTGCACAGTTTGCGCCAAACGTTCCATACACTCAGAAAATAGATTTGGACGCACCCGATGGTACTCCTAGGTAACGAGGCTCAAGTGGAAGCTTGTTTTGTTCCGTGTGGAGATGGTGCTAACTTGACGCAAGGTAGGTGCACGGTTTGCGCCGAAGTACCATAGGCTCAGAAATCGTTTTGGACACACCCGATGGTACTCCTAGGTGACGATGCTCAAGTGGAAGCTCATTACGGTCCAATTGGAGATGGTGCTAAACTTGATGCATGATAGGTGCACGGTTTGTGCCAAACATAGCATAGCACGGAAATCGTTTTGGACGCACCCGATGGAACTCCGAGGTGACGAGGCTCAAGTGGAAGCTCGTTTTGTTCCGAACATACCATAGGCTCAAAAATTGGTTGGGACGCACCCGATGGAACTTCTAGGTGACATGGGTCATGTGGAATCTCATTTCAGTCTATTTGGAGATCGTGTTAGTGTCAGTGCAAGATAGGTGGACGGTTTGCGCCAAACATAGCACACGCTCAGAAAATCGATATGGATGCACCCGATGGTACTCCTAGATGACGAGGCTCATGTGGAAGCTCATTTCGTTCCGTATGGAGATGGTGCTAATCTTTACGCAAGATAGGTGCACGGTTTGCATCGAACGTACCATGTGCTCGAAAATCGTTTTGAACGCACCCGATGGTACCCCTAGGTGGCGAGGCTCATGTGGAAGCTCGTTTCGTTCCGTTTGGAGATGGTGTTAATCTTGACGCAAGATAGGTGCACGGTTTGCACCGAACATACCATATGCTCAAAAATCATTTTGGACGCACACGATGGAACTCCTAGGTGACGAGGCTGAAGGGAAGCTTGTTTTGGTCCGTTTGGAGATAGTGCTAATCTTGACGAGGTGCACGGTTTGCGCCGAACATACCAAAAGCTCTGAAATTAGCTAGGATGCACCTGATGGAACTCCTAAGTGACGTGGGTCATCTAGAATCTTGTTTTAGTCTATTAGGAGATAGTGTAAGTGTCAGTGCAAGACAGTTGGACGGTTGGCGCTAAACGTACCACACACTCAGACATCAATTTGGACGCACCCGATGGTACTCCTAGGTGACGAGGCTCATGTGGAAGCTTGTTTCGTTCCATTTGGAGATGGTGCTAATCTTGACGCGAGATAGGTGCACGGTTTGCGCCGAACGTAACATAGACTCGAAAATCATTTTGGACGCACCCAATGGTACTCTTGGGTGACGAGGCTCAAGTGGAAGCTCGTTTGAGTCCGTTTGGAGACAGTGTTAATCTTGACACAAGATAGGTGTGCGGTTTGTGCTGAACGTTCAATAGGCTCAAAAATCGTCTTGGACGCACTCGATGGAAGTCCTAGGTGAGTGGGTCATGTGGAATCTCATTTCGGTCAGTTTGGAAACAGTGTTAGTGTCGGTGCAATATAGGTGCATGATTTGGGCCGAACATACCATAGGCCCTGAAATCATTTTGTTTGCGCCCGATGGTACACCTAGGTGACAAGGCTCAAGTGGAAGCTTGTTTCAGTCTGTTTGCAGATAGTGCTAATCTTGACACAAGATAGGTGTGCAGTTTGTGCCGAACGTTCCATATGCTCAAAAATCGTCTTGGACACACTCAATGGAACTCGTAGGTGACTGGGCCAAGTGGAATCTTGTTTCGGTCAGTTTGGAAGCAGTGTTAGCGTCAGTGCAATATAGGTGCACGATTTGCACCGAACGTACCATGGGCCCTAAAATCATTTTGGATGGACCCGATGGCACTCCTAGGTGAAAAGGCTCAAGTGGAAGCTCGTTTCTGTCCATTTGAAGATAGTGCTAATCTTGACACAATATTGGTGCATGGTTTGTGCCAAACGTTTCATAGGCTCGAAAAACGTATTGAACGCACTAGATGAAACTCCAAGGTGATGTGGGTCATCTAGAAGCTCGTTTCGGTCTATATAGAGATAGTGCTAAACTTGACGCAAGATATGTGCACGGTTTGCGCAGAGCGTACTAGAGGCTTGAAAATCATTTTGGACGCACCTAATGGAACTCCTAGGTGTCGTGGGTAATGTGGAATCTCGTTTCGGTCCATTTGGAGACAATTTTAGTGTCGGTGCAAGATAGGTGCACCGTTTGCACCAAACATACCATAGGCTCAATAATCATTTTGGACACACCCGATGGTACTCCTAGATGACGATGCTGAAGTGGAAGCTCATGACGGTCCAATTGGAGATGGTGCAAAACTTGATGCAAGATAGGTGCATGGTTTGCGCCGAACGTATCATAGGCTCAAAAATCATTTTGGACACACCCGATGGAACTCCTAGGTGACGAGGCTAAAGTGGAAGCTCGTTTTGGTCCATTTGGAGGTGGTGCTAATCTTGATGAGGTGCACGGTTTGCGCCAAATGTTCCATAAGCTCAAAAATCATTTTAGACGCACCCGATGGTACTCCTAGGTGATGAGGTTCAAGTGGAAACTCGTTTGAGTCTGTTTGGAGACGGTGCTAATCTTGGCACAAGATAGGTGTGCGGTTTGTGCCGAACGTTCTATAGGCTCGAAAATCATCTTGGATGCACTCGATAGAACTCCTAGGTTAGTGGGTCATGTGGAAGCTCCTGTCAGTCTGTTTGTAGATAGTGCTAATCTTGATGCAATATAGGTGGGTTTGTGCCAAACGTACCATAGGCTCAAAAAACATATTGAACGCACTAGATGGAACTCATAGGTGATGTGGGTCATGTGGAAGCTCGTTTCGGTCCGTTTGGAAATAGTGTTAGTGCCGGTGAAGATAGGTGCACGGTTTGCACTAAACATACCATTGGCTCAGAAATTGTTTTGGACGCACATGATGGTACTCCAAGATGACGAGACTCAAGTGGAAGCTTATTTTAGTCTGTTTGGAGATAGTGCTAATCTTGACGCAAGATAGCTGCACGGTTTTCATTTTGGACGTAGCCGATGGAACTCCTAGGTGAGTGGGTCATGTGGAATCTCGTTTTTGTCCATTTGGAGATAGTGTTAGTATCGGTGCAATATAGGTGCACAGTTTGTGCCAAACGTACCACAGTCTCAGGAATGATTTTTTATGCACCCGATGGTACTCCTAGGTGACGAGGCTCAAGTGGAATCTCGTTTTGGTCTATTTGAAGATAGTGCTAATCTTGATGAGGTGCACGGTTTGCGCCAAACGTTCCATACGCTCAGAAATTGATTTGGACGCACTAGATGGTACTCCTAGGTGATGAGGCTCAAGGGGAAGCTCGTTCCGTTCTGTTTGGAGTTGTGCTAATCTTGACTCAAGATAGGTGCACGGTTTGCGTCGAACATACGTTTGGCTCAAAAATCGTTTTGGACACTCCCGGTGGTACTCCTAGGAGACGAGGCTCAAGTAGAAGCTCGTTTGAGTCCGTTTTGTGATAGTGCTAATCTTGACACAAGATAGGTGCGCGGTTTGTGCCGAGCCTTCCGTTGGTCTAAAATTGTCTTGGACGTACCCAATGGAACTCATTGAATGGGTCATGTGGAATCTCATTTTAGTCCGTTTGGAAACAATGTTTGTGTCGGTGCAATATAGGTGCATGGTCTGCGCCGAACATACCATAGACTCATAAATTATTTTGGATGCACCTGATGGTACTCCTAGGTGACGAGGCTCAAGTGGAAGATCGTTTTAGTTTGTTTGAAGATAGTGGTAATCTTGACACAATATCGGTGCACGGTTTGTGCCAATCGTACCATAGGATCCAAAAACGTATTGAATGCACTAGATGAAACTCCAAGGTGATGTGGGTCATTTGGAAGCTCGTTTCGGTCTATATGGAGATAGAGCTAAACTTGATGTAAGATATGTGCACGGTTTGCGTAGAGCGTACTAGAGGCTCAAAAATAATTTTCGATGCTCCCGATGGTACTCCTAGGTGACGAGGCTCAAGTGGAAGCTCGTTTGAGTTTGTTTGGAGACAGTGCTAATCTTGGCACAAGATAGGTGTGCGGTTTGTGCCAAATGTTCCATAGGCTGGAAAATCGTCTTGGATGCACTCGATGGAACTCCTTGGTGAGTGGGTCATGTGGAGCTCATTTCAGTCTATTTGCAGATAGTGCTAATCTTGACGCAATATAGGTGCACGGTTTGGCCAAACATACCATAGGCTCGAAAAATATATTGAACGCACTAGATGGAACTCCTAGGTGATGTGTGTCGTGTGGAAGCTCGTTTCGGTCCGTTTGGAAATAGTGTTAGTGCCGGTGCAAGATAGGTGCATAGTTTGCACTAAACGTACCATTGGCTCAGAAAATTGTTTTGAACACACACGATGGTACTCCAAGATGATGAGGCTCAAGTGGAAGCTCGTTTTAGTCCATTTGGAGATAGTGCTAATCTTGATGCAAGATAGCTGCACGGTTTTCGTCTTGGACGCAGCCGATGGAACTCCTAGGTGAGTGGGTCATGTGGCAACTCGTTTTGGTCCATTTAGAGACAGTGTTAGTGTTGGTGCAATATAGGTGCACGGTTTGCACCAAACATACCATAGTCTTAGGAATGGTTTTCGATGCACCCGATGGTACTCCTAGGTCATGAGGCTCAAGTGAAAGCTTGTTTCGGTCCGTTTGGAATAGTGCTCATCTTGACTGAAGATAGGTGCACGGTTTATGCTGAACGTACCATTAGCTCGAAAATCATTTTGGACGCACCCGGTGGTACTCCTAGGTGACAAGGCTCAAGTGGAAGCTCGTTTGAGTTCGTTTGGAGATAGTGCTAATCTTGATACAAGATAGGTGAGCGGTTTGTGCCGAGCGTTCCATAGGTCTAGAAATCATCTTGGACGCACCCAATGGAACTCGGTGAATCGGTCATGTGGAATCTCATTTTGGTCCGTTTGGAAACAGTGTTTGTGTCGGTGCAATATAGATGCGTGGTTGCGCCGAACATACCATAGGCTCAGAAATTGTTTTGGATGCACGCGATGGTACTCCTAAGTGACGAGGCTCAAGTGGAAGCTCGTTTCAGTTCATTTGCAGATCGTGCTAATCTTGACACAATATCGGTGCACGGTTTGTGCCAAACGTACCATAAGCTTGGAAACCGTATTGAATGCACTAGATGAAACTCCTAGGTGATGTGGGTCATGTGGAAGCTCGTTTTCGTCTGTTCGAAGATAGTACTAAACTTGACACAAGATATATGCACGGTTTGCGCAGAACGTACCAGAGGCTCCAGAATCGTTTTGGGCACACCCAATGGAACTCATAGGTGCCGTGGGTAATGTCGAATCTCGTTTCGGTCCGTTTGGAGACAGTTTTAGTGTCGGTGCAAGATAGGTGCACTGTTTGTGCCAAACATACCATAGGCTCAAAAATCATTTTGGACGTGTCCGATGGTACTCCTAGATGACGATGCTCAAGTGGAAGCTCATTACGGTCCAATTGGAGATGGTGCTAAACTTGAAGCAAGATAGGTGCATGGTTTGCGCCTAATATACCATAGGCTTGAAAATCATTTTGGATGCACCCGATGGAACTCCTAGGTGACGAGGCTGAAGTGGAAGCTCGTTTTGGTCCGTTTGGAGGTTCTGCTAATCTTGATGAGTTGCACTGTTTGCGCCAAACGTTCCATACGCTCGGAAATCGATTTGGACGCACCCGATGGTACTCCTAGGTGACAAGGCTCAAGTGGAGGCTCATAAATTGTTTTAGATGCACCCGATGGTACTCCTAGGTGACTATGCTCAAGTGGAAGCTCGTTACGGTCCGATTGGAGATGGTGCTGAACTTGATGCAATATAGGTGCACGGTTTGCGCTAAACAGAGCATAGACGTGGAAATCATTTTGGACACACACGATAGAACTCCTAGGTGACGAGGTTCAAGTGGAAGCTCATTTTGGTCTGTTTGAAGACAATGCTAATCTTGACAAGGTGCATGGTCTGCGCTGAACATACCAGAGGCTCGGAAATTGGTTGGGATGCACCCGATGGAACTTCTAGGTGACATGGGTCATGTGGAATCTTGTTTCAGTCTATTTGGAGATAGTGTTAGTGTCGGTGCAAGATAGTTGGAAGGTTTGCGCCAAACGTACCACACGCTTAGAAATCGATTTGGACGTACCTGATGGTACTCCTAGGTGACGAGGCTCATTTGGAAACTCATTTCGTTCCGTATGGAGATGGTGCTAATTTTGACGCAAGATAGGTGCACAGTTTGCGAAGAACATACCATTGGCTCTAAAATCATTTTGGACGCACTCAATGGTACTCCTAGGCGACGAGGCTCAAGTGGAAGCTCGTTTGAGTCCGTTTGGAGGTAGTGCACATCTTGACACAATATAGGTGTGCGGTTTGGGCTGAACGTACCATAGGCTCGGAAATCATCTTGGATGCAGCCGAGGAAAGTCCTAGGTGAGTTGGTCATGTGGAATCTTATTTTGGTCCGTTTGGAGACAGTGTTAGTGTCGGTGCAATATGGGTGCATAGTTTGTGCCAAACATACCATAGTCTCAGAAATCATTTTCGATGCACCCGATGGTACTCCTAGGAGATGACGCTGAAGTGGAAGCTCGTTTTAGTCCGTTTGGAGATAATGCTAATATTGACGAGGTGCACGCTTTGCACCAAACGTTTGATATGCTCAACAATTGATTTGGACGCACCAGATGGTACTCCTAGGTGACGAGGCTCAAGGGGAAGCTCGGTTCGTTTCGTTTCGAGTAATGCTATTCTTGACTAAAGATAGGTGCACGGTTTGCGCCGAACAAACACTTGGCTCAAAAAATATTTTGGACGCACCCGGTGGTACTCCTAGGTGACGAGGCTCAAGTGGAAGCTCGTTTGAGTCCGTTTGGAGACAGTGCTAATCTTGACACAAGATAGGTGTGCGGTTTGTGCCGAACGTTCCATAGGCTCGAAAATCGTCTTGGACGCACTCGATGGAAGTCCTATGTGAGTGGGTCATGTGGAATCTTATTTCAGTCAGTTTGGAAACAGTGTCAGTGGCCAGTCACCAAGGAGTTCCATTGAGTGCGTCCAAGATAGGTGTGCGGTTTGTGCCGAACGTTCCATATGCTCGAAAATCGTCTTGGACGCACTCGATGGAAGTCCTAGGTGAGTGGGTCATGTGGAATCTCGTTTTGGTCAGTTTGAAAATAGTGTTAGTGTCGGTGCAATATATGTTCATGATTTGGGCCAAACATACCATAGGCCCTGAAATCGTTTTGGATGCGCCCGATGGTACACTGAGGTGACAAGGCTCAAGTGGAAGCTTGTTTCAGTCTGTTTGCAGATAGTGCTAATCTTGACACAAGATAGGTGTTCGGTTTGTGTCGAACGTTCCGTAGGCTCAAAAATTGTCTTGGACGCACTCGATGGAACTCCTTGGTGACTGGGCCAAATTGAATCTTGTTTCGGTCAGTTTGGAAAGAATGTTAGCGTCGGTGCAATATAGGTGCACGATTTGCGCCGAACGTACCATAGGCCCTGAAAATCATTTTGGATGCACCCGATGGTACTCCTAGCTGACGAGGCTCAAGTGGAAGCTTATTTCAGTCTGTTTGCAGATAGTGCTAATCTTGACGCAATATAGGTGCATGGTTTCCACCAAACATACCATAGGCTCAGAAAACATATTGAACGCACTAGATGGAACTCTTAGGTGATATGGGTCATGTGGAAGCTCGTTTCGGTCTATTTGGAGATATTGCTAAACTTGACGCAAGATATGTGTACGGTTTGTGCAGAACGTACCAGAGGCTCGAAAATCATTTTGGGTGCACCCAATGGAACTCCTAGGTGTCGTGGGTAGTGTGGAATCTCGTTTCGGTCCATTTGGAGACAGTTTTAGTGTCAGTGCAAGATAGGTGCACCGTTTGCGCCAAACATACCATAGGCTCAAAAATCATTTTGGACACACCCGATGGAATTCCTACGTCACGAGGCTGAAGTGGAAGCTTATTCTGGTCCATTTGGAGATAGTGCTAATCTTGACGAGGTGCACGGTTTGCGCCAATCATTCCATATGCTTAGAAATCGATTTGGACGCACCCGATGGTACTCCTAGGTGACGAGGCTCAAGTGGAAGCTCGTTTCATTCCGTTTGGAGATGGTGCTAACTTGACTCAAGGTAGGTGCACGGTTTGTGCCGAACGTACCATAGGCTCAAAAATCATTTTGGACACACCCGATGGTACTCCTAGGTGACGAGGCTCAAGTGGAAGCTCGTTTAGTCTGTTTGGAGAAAGTGCTAATCTTGACACAAGATAGGTGTGCGGTTTGTGCCGAACGTTCCATAGAATCGAAAGTCGTCTTAGATGCACTCGATGAAACTCCAAGGTGAGTTGGTCATGTGGAATCTCGTTTCGGTCGGTTTGGAAATAGTGTTCGTGTCGGTGCAATATAGGTGCATGGTTTGCGCCCAATATACCATTGGACCTAAAATCATTTTGGATGCACCCGATAGTACTCCTAGGTGACGAGGCTCAAGTGGAAGCTCGTTTTAGTCTATTTGTAGATAGTGCTAATCTTGACGCAATATAGGTGCACAGTTTGTGCCAAATGTACCATAGGCTCGGAAAACGTATTCAACGCACTAGATGGAACTCCTAGGTGATGTGGGTCATGTGGAAGCTCGTTTCGGTCCGTTTGGAAACAGTGTTAGTGCCGGTGCAGTATAAGTGCAAGGTTTGCACCAAACGTACCATAGGCTCAGAAATCATTATGGACGCACATGATGATACATTAGATGATGTTGCTCAAGTGGAAGGTCGTTTTAGTCCATTTGGAGATAGTGCTAATCTTGACGCAAGATAGGCTCAGAAATTAGCTTGGACATAGCCGATGGAACTCCTAGGTGAGTGGGTCATGTGGAATCTCGTTTTGGTCTATTTGGAGACAGTGTTAGTGTCGGTGCAATATAGGTGCATGGTTTGTGCCAAACATACCATAGCCTCAGAAATCATTTTCGATGCACCCGATGGTACTCCTAGGTGACGGGGCTCAAGTGGAAGCTTGTTTCGGTCCGTTTGGAGATAGTGCTATTCTTGATGAGGTGCACGGTTTACGCCAAACGTTCCATACACTCAGCAATTGATTTGGACACATGAGATGGTAATACTAGGTGACGAGGCTCAAAGGGAAGCTCGTTTGGTTACGTTTAGAGTAGTGCTAATCTTAACTCAAGATAGGTGCACGGTTTGCGCTGAACGTACCATTGGCTCGGAAATCATTTTGGACGCACCCGGTGGTACTACTAGGTGACGAGGCTCAAGTGGAAGCTCCTTTGAGTCCATTTGGAGGTAGTGCTAATCTTGACACAAGATAGGTGCGCGGTTTGTGCCGAGCATTCCATAGGTCTGGAAATCGTCTTGGACGCGCCCAATGGAACTCGGTGAATGGGTCATGTGGAATCTCATTTCGGTCCATTTGGAAACAGTGTTTGTGTTAGTGCAATATAGGTGCATGGTTTGCGCCGAATGTACCATAGGCTCAGAAACTATTTTGGATGCACCCGATGTTACTCCTAGGTGACGAGGCTCAAGTGGAAGCTCGTTTCAGTCCGTTTGAAGATAGTGTTGATCTTGACACAATATCGGCGCACAGTTTGTGCCGAACAAACCGTAGGCTCGAAAAACGTATAGAACGCACAAGATGAAACTCCAAGGTGATGTGGGTCATGTGGAAGCTCGTTTCGGTCTATTTGGAGATAGTGCTAAACTTGACGCAAGATATGTGCACGGTTTGTGCAGAACATACTAGAGGCTCGGAAATCCTTTTGGTTGCACCCAATGGAACTCCTAGGTGTCGTGGGTAATGTGGAATCTCGTTTTGGTCCGTTTGCAGACAGTTTTAGTGCGTTGCAAGATAGGTGCACCATTTGTGCCAAACATACCATAGGCTTAGAAATTGTTTTGGACACACCCGATGGTACTCCTAGATGACAATGCTCAAGTGGAAGCTTATTACAGTCCGATTGGAGATGGTGCTAAACTTGATGCAAGATAGGCGCACGGTTTGCGCCAAACATATCATAGGCTCAAAAATCATTTTGGACACACCCGATGGAACTACTAGGTGCCGAGGCTGAAGTGGAAGCTCGTTTTGGTCCGTTTGGAGGTAGTGCTGACTTGACACAAGGTAGGTGCACGGTTTGCGCTGAACATAACATAGGCTCGAAAATCATTTTGGATGTACCCTATGGTACACCAAGGCGACGAGGCTCAAGTGGAAGCTTGTTTGAGTCCTTTTGGAGACAGTGTTAATCTTGACACAAGATAGGTGTGCGGTTTGTGCCAAACATTCTACAGGCTCGAAAATCATCTTGGACGCACTGGATGGAACTCCTAGGTGAGTGGGTCATGTGGAATCTCATTTCGGTCCATTTGGAAACAGTGTTCGTGTCGGTGCAACATAGGTGCACGGTTTGCGCCCAACATACCATAGGCCCTAAATCATTTTGGATGCACCCAATGGTACTCCTAGGTGACGAGGCTCAAGTGGAAGCTCGTTTCCGTCTGTTTGCGGGTAGTGCTAATCTTGACGCAATATAGGTGCACGGTTTGGCCCAAACGTACCATAGGCTCGGAAAACATATTGAACGCACTAGATGGAACTCCTAGGTGATGTGGGTCATGTGGAAGCTCGTTTCGGTCCATTTGGAAACAGTGTCATGTGCAAGATAGGTGACAGTTTGCACCAAACGTACCATAGGCTCTGAAATCATTTTGGACGCACGCGATGGTACTCCTAGATTACGAGGCTCGAGTGGAAGCTCGTTTTAGTTCGTTTGGAGATAGTGCTAATTCTGACGCAAGATAGGTGCGCTGTTTGTGCCGAACGTACCATAGGCTCGGAAATCGTCTCGGACGCACCTGATGGAACTCCTAGTTGAGTGGGTCATGTGAAATCTCGTTTTGGTCCGTTTGGAACAGTGTCAGTGTCGGTGCAATATAGGTGCACGGTTTGCGCCAAACGTACCATAGGCTCAGAAATCATTTTCGATGCACGCAATGGTACTCCTAGGTGACGAGGCTCAAGTGGAAGCTCGTTTTGGCCGTTTGGAGATAGGGCTAATCTTGACGCAATATAGGTTCACAATTTGCGCTGAACGTAGCATAGGCTCGGAAAATCATTTTGGACGCCCCGAGGGAACTACTAGATGATGACACTCTAGTGGAAGCTCGTTTCGGTATGTTTCGAGATTGTGCTAATCTTGACGCAAGATAGGTGCATGGTTTGCGCCAAATATACCACATGCTCAGGTATTGGTTGGGACGCACCCGATGGAACTTCTAGGTGACGTGGGTCATGTGGAATCTCGTTTCAGTCTATTTGGAGATAGTGTTAGTGTCGGTGCAAGATAGTTGGATGGTTTGCGCCAAACGTACCACACGCTCAGAAATCGATTTGCACGCATCCGATGGTACTCCTAGGTGATGAAGCTCAAGTGGAAGCTCGTTTGAGTCCGTTTGGAGACAGTGTTAATCTTAACACAAGATAGGTGTGCGATTTGTGCTGAACGTTCCATAGGCTCGAAAATCGTCTTGGACGCACTCGATGGAACTCCTAGGTGAGTGGGTCATGTGGAATCTCGTTTCGGTCCGTTTGGAAACAGTGTTAGTGTCAGTGCAATATAGGTGCACGATTTGCGCCGAACGTACCATAGGCCTTGAAATCGTTTTGGATGCACCCGATGGTACTCCTAGGTGACGAGGCTCAAGTGGAAGGTCGTTTTACTCCATTTAGAGATAGTGCTAATTTTGACGAAAGATAAGTGCGCAGTTTGTGCCGAACGTACCATAGGCTTGGAAATCGTCTAGGACGCATCCGATGGAATTCCTAGGTGAGTGGGACATGTGGAATCTCGTATTGGTCTATTTGGAGATAGTGTTAGCGTCGGTGCAAAATAGGTGCACGGTATGCGCCAAACATACCATAGGCTCAGAAATCATTTTCGATGTATGCAATGATACTCATAGGTGACGAGGCTCAAGTGGAAGCTCGTTTCGGCCCGTTTGGAGATAGGGCTAATCTAGAGACAATATAGGTGCACGATTTGCGCCAAACATAGCATAGGCTCAAAAATTATTTTAGACACACCCGAGGGAACTACTAGATGACGACACTCAAGTGAAGCTCGTTTTGGTCCATTTGAAGATTGTGCTAACCCTGACGCAAGATAGGTGCACAGTTTGCGCCGAACGTACCATAGGCTCAGAAATTGTTTTGGACGCACCCGATGGTAGTCCTAGGTGACGATGCTCAAGTGGAAGGTCATTTTACTCCATTTGGAGATAGTGCTAATTTTGACGAAAGATAGGTGCGCAGTTTGTGCCGAACGTACCATAGGCTTGGAAATCGTCTGGGACGCATCCGATGGAATTCCTAGGTGAGTGGGACATGTGGAATCTCGTTTTGGTCTGTTTGGAGATAGTGTTAGGGTCGGTGCAATATAGGTGCACGGTATGCGCCAAACATACCATAGGCTCAGAAATCATTTTCGATGTACGCAATGGTACTCCTAGGTGACGAGGCTCAAGTGGAAGCTCGTTTCGGCACGTTTGGAGATAGGGCTAATCTGGACGCAATATAGGTGCACGATTTGCGCCAAACATAGCATAGGCTCAAAAATTATTTTGGACGCATCCAAGGGAACTACTAGATGACGACACTCAAGTGAAGCTCATTTCGGTCCATTTGGAGATTGTGCTAACCCTGACGCAAGATAGGTGCACAGTTTGCGCCGAACGTACCATAGGCTCAGAAATTGTTTTGGACGCACCCGATGGTACTCCTAGGTGACGATGCTCAAGAGGAGGCTCGTTACGGTCCGATTGGAGATGGTGCTAAACTTGATGCAAGATAAGTGCAGGTTCGTGCCAAACATAGCATAGGCGTGGAAATCATTTTAGACACACCCGATGGAACTCCTAGGTGACGAGGCTCAGGTGGAAACTAGTTTTGGTCCGTTTGGAGATATTGCTAATCTTGACAAGGTGCATGGTTTGCGCTGAACATACCATAGGCTCAAAAATTGGTTGGGACGCACCCGATGGAACTTCTATGTGACGTGGGTCATGTGGAATCTCGTTTCAGTGTATTTGGAGATAGTGTTTGTGTCGGTGCAAGATAGTTGGACGGTTTGCGCCAAACGTACCACAAGCTCAGAAATCGATTTGGATGCACCCGATGGTAGTCCTAGGTGACGAGACTGATGGGGAAGATCGTTTCGTTCCATTTGGAGATGGTGCTAATCTTGACACAAGATAGGTGCACGGTTTGCGCCGAACGTACCATATGCTCGAAAATCATTTTGGACGCACCCAATGGTACTCCTAGGTGACGAGGCTCAAGTGGAAGCTCATTTGAGTCTGTTTGGAGACAGTGCTAATCCTGACACAAGATATATGTGTGGTTTGTGCCGAACGTTCCATAGGCTCGAAAATTGCCTTAGACGCACTCGATGGAACTCCTAGGTGAGTGGGTCATGTGGAATCCCGTTTTGGTCCTTTTGGAAACATTGTTAGTGTCGGTGCAATATAGGTGCCCGTTTTGCGCCAAACATACCATAGTCTCATAAATCATTTTCGATGCACTCGATGGTACTCCTAGGTGACGAGACTCAAGTGGAAGCTCGTTTCGGTCCGTTTGGACATAGTGCTAATCTTGACGAGGTCCACGGTTTGCGCCAAACGTTCCATACGCTCAGAAATTGATTTAGACGCACCAGATGGTACTCCTAGGTGACAAAGCTCTAGTGGAAGCTCGTTTTGTTCCATTTGGAGTAGTGCTAATCTTGACTCAAGATAGGTGCACGGGTTGCGCTGAACGTACCATTGGCTCAGAAATCGTTATGGACGCTCCCGGTGGTACTCCTTGGTGACGAGGCTCAAGTGGAAGCTTGTTTGAGTCTGTTTGGAGATAATGCTAATCTTGAAACAAGATAGGTGCGCGATTTGTGCCGAGTGTTCCATAGGTCTGGAAATCATCTTGGACGCACCCAATGGAACTCGGTGAATTGGTCATGTGGAATCTCATTTCAGTCCATTTGGAAATAGTGTTTATGTCGGTGCAATATAGGTGCATGGTTGCGCCGAACATACCATAGGCTCAGAAATTGTTTTGGATGCACGCTATGGGTCTCCTAGGTGACGAGGCTCAAGTGGAAGCTCGTTTCAGTTCGTTTGCAGATCGTGCTAATCTTGACACAATATCGGTGCACGGTTTGTGCCAAATGTACCATAAGCTTGGAAAATGTATTGAATGCACTAGATGAAACTCCAAGGTGATGTGGGTCATGTGGAAGCTCGTTTTCGTCTATTTGAAGATAGTACTAAACTTGACGCAAGATATGTGCACGGTTTGCGCAGAACGTACCAGAGGCTCGAAAATCATTTTGGGCGCACCCAATGGAACTCCTAGGTGTCGTGGGTAATGTGGAATCTCGTTACAGTCCATTTGGAGACATTTTTACTGTCGGTGAAAGATAGGTGCACTGTTTGCGCCTAACATACCATAGGCTCAAAAATCATTTTGGACGCACCCGATGAAACTCCTAGGTGACGAGGCTAAAGTGGAACTCGTTTTGCTCCGTTTGGAGGTAGTGCTAATCCTGACGAGATGCACGATTTAAGCCAAACATTCCATACGCTCAGAAATTGATTTCGACGCACCCGATGGTACTCCTAGGTGACGAGGATCAAGTGGAAGCTCGTTTCATTCCGTTTGGAGATGGTGCTAACCTGACGCAAGGTAGGTGCACGGTTTGTGCCGAAAGTACCATAGGCTCAAAAATTATTTTTGATGCACCTAATGGTACTCTTAGGTGACGAGGCTCAAGTGGAAGCTCGTTTGAGTCTGTTTAGAGACAGTGCTAATCTTGACACAAGATAGGTGTGCGGTTTGTGCAGAACGTTCCATAGGCTATAAAATCGTCTTGGACGCATCCGATAGAACTCATAGGTGAGTGGGTCATGTGGAATCTCGTTTCGGTCCGTTTGGAAACATTGTTAGTGTCGGTGCAATATAGGTGCACGGTTTGCGCCCAACATACCATAGGCCCAAAAAACATTTTGGATCCACCCGATGGTACTCCTAGTTGATGAGGCTCCAGTGGAAGCTCGTTTCAGTCCGTTTGGAGATAGGGCTAATCTCCACGCAATATAGGTGCACGGTTTGCGCCAAACGTACCATAGGCTCAGAAAACGTATTGAACGCACTTGATGGAACTCCTAGGTGATGTGGGTCATGTGGAAGCTCGTTTCGGTCCATTTGGAAATAGTGTTAGTGCCGGTGCAATATAGGTCCAAGATAGGTGCACGGTTTGCACCAAACGTACCATAGGCTCAGAAATCGTTTTGGACACACATGATGGTACTCCTGGATGACGAGGCTGAAGTGGATGCTCGTTTTAGTCAGTTTGGAGATAGTGCTAATTTTCACGCAAGATAGGTGCGCAGTTTGTGCCGAACGTACCATAGGGTCAAAAAATCATCTGTGACGCACCCGATGGAACTCCTAGGTGAGTGGGTCATGTGGAATCTCGTTTTGGTCCTTTTGGAGATAGTGTTAGTGTCGGTGCAACATAGGTGCACGGTTTGCGCCAAACGTACCATCGGCTCAGAAATCATTTTCGATGCACGCAATGGTACTCCTAGGTGACGAGGCTCAAGTGAAAGCTCGTTTTGGCCCGTTTGGAGATAGGGCTAATCTTGACGTAATATAGGTGCACAGTTTGCGCCGAACGTACCAGAGGCTCGAAAATCGTTTTGGACGCACCTGATGGAACTCATAGGTGACGTGGATCATGTGGAATCTCATTTCGTTCTATTTGGAGATAGTGGTAGTGTCAGAGTAAGATAGGTGCACGGTTCATGCTAGACGTACCATAGGCTCAGAAATCATTTTGGACGCACCCGATGGTACTCCTAGGTGACGATGCTCAAGTGGAAGCTCGTTACGGTCCGATTGGAGATGGTGCTAAACTTGATGCAAGATAGTTGCACGGTTTGCGCCAAACATAGTATAGGCACGTAAATCATTTTGGACGCACCCAATGGAACTCCTAGGTGACGAGGCTCAAGTGGAAGCTCGTTTTGGTACATATGGAGATAGTGCCAATCTTGACGAGGTGCACGGTTTACGCTGAACATACCATAGGCTCAGAAATTAGTTTGGACACACCCGATGGACCTCCTAGGTGACGTGGGTCATGTGGAATCTCATTTCAGTCTATTTGGAGACAGTGTTAGTGTCGGTGCAAGGTAGTTGGACGGTTTGCGCCAAACTTACCACACACTCAGAAATTGATTTGGATGCACCCGATGGTCAAGCTCATTTCGTTCCGTTTTGAGATGGTGCTAATCTTGACGCAAGATTGGTGCATGGTTTGCGCAACGTACCATAGGCTCGAAAATCATTTTGGACGCACCCGATGGTACTCCTTGGTGACGAGGCTCAAGTGAAGCTCGTTTGAGTCTGTTTGGAGATAGTGCTCATCTTGACACAAGATAGGTGCATGGTTTGTGCTGAACATTCCATAGGCTCGGAAATCATGTTGGACGCACTTGGTGAAACTCCTAGGTGAGTGGGCCATGTGGATTCTCGTTTCGGTCCATTTGGAAACAGTGTTAATGTCGGTGCAACATAGGTGCATGGTGTGCGCCGAACGTACCATAGGCCCTGAAATCATTTTGAATGCGCCCGATGGTACACCTAGGTGACGAGGCTGAAGTGGAAGCTCGTTTCAGTCCATTTGAAGATAGTGCTAATCTTGACACAATTTCGGTGCACGGTTTGTGCCAAACGTACCATAGGCTCAGAAAATATATTGAACGCACTAGATGAAACTCCACGGTGATGTGGGTCAAGTGGAAGCTCGTTTTGGTCTATTGGAGATGGTGCTAAACTTGACGCAAGATATGTGCACGGTTTGCACATAACGTATCAGAGGCTCAGAAATTGTTTTGGGCGCAATATAGGTGTACGGTTTGCGCCAAACGTACCATAGGCTCAGAAAACATATTGAACTCACTAGATGAAACTCCAAGGTGATGTGGGTCATGTGGAAGCTTGTTTTGGTCCGTTTGGAAACAATGTTAGTGCTGGTTGGTGCAAGATAGGTGCACAGTTTGCACCAAACACACCATAGGCTCTGAAATCGTTCTAGATGTGCCCGATGGTACACATTGGTGACGAGGCTCATGTGGAAGCTAGTTTTAGTCTGTTTGGAGATAGTGTTATTCTTGATGCAAGATAGGAGCGTGGTTTGTGCTGAACATACCATAGGCTCAGAATTCATCTGGGACGCACCTGATGGGACACCTAGGTGAGCGGGTCATGTGAAATCTCGTTTGGGTCTATTTGGAGATAGTGTTAGTGTCGGTGCAGTATAGGTGCACGGTTTGTGCCAAACATACCATAGGCTCAAAAATTATTTTTGATGCACGCAATGGTACTGCCAGGTGACGAGGCTCAAGCGGAAGCTCATTTTAGTCCGTTTGGAAATAGTGCTAATCTTGACGCAATATAGGTGCACGATTTGCGCCGAACGTACCATAGGCTTAGAAATCATTTTGGACGCACCCGGGGGAACTCTTAGATGACGAGGCTCAAGTGGAAGCTTGTTTCAGTCTGTTTAGAGACAGTGCTAATCTTGACACAAGATATGTGTGCGGTTTGTGCCGAACGTTCCATAGGCTCGAAAATTTCCTTAGACGACTCGATGGAACTCCTAGGTGAGTGGGTCATGTGGAATCCCGTTTTGGTCCGTTTGGAAACAGTGTTAGTGTCGGTGCAATATAGGTGCATGGTTTGCGCCAAACATACCATAGTCTCAGAAATCATTTTCGATGCACTCGATGGTACTCCTAGGTGACGAGGCTCAAGTGGAAGCTCGTTACGGTCTGATTGGAGATGGTTCTAAACTTGATGCAAGATAGGTGCAAGGTTTTCGCCAAACATACTTTAGCCTTGGAAATCATTTTGGATGCACCCGATGGAACCCCTAGGTTACGAGGCTCAAGTGGAAGCTCATTTTGGCCCGTTTAGAGATAGTTCTAATCTTGACGAGGTACACGGTTTGCGCCGAACATACCATAGGCTCGAAAATCGGTTTGGACGCACTTGATGAAAATCCTAGGTGACGTGGGTCATGTGGAATCTCACTTCAGTCTATTTGGAGACAGTGTTAGTATCGGTGCAAGATAGTTGGACAGTTTGCGCCAAATGTACCATACGCTTAGATATCGATTTGGACACATCTGATGGTACTCCTAGGTGACGAGGCTCAAGTGGAAGCTCGTTTCGTTCTGTTTGGAGATGGTGCTAATCTTGACGCAAGATAGGTGCACGGTTTGCGTCGAGTGTACCATAGGCTCAAAAATTGTTTTGGACGCACCCGATGGTACGCCTAGGTGATGAGGCTCAAGTGAAAGCTTGTTTGAGTCCGTTTGGAGATAGTGCTAATATTGACACAAGATAGTTGTGTGGTTTGTGCCTAACGTTCCATAGGCTAGGAAATCATCTTGGACGCACTCGATGGAACTTCTAGTGAGTGGGTCATGTGGAATCTTGTTTCGATCCGTTTGGAAACAGTGTTAGTGTCAGTGCAATATAGGTGCACGATTTGCGCTGAACGTACCATAGTCCCTGAAATTGTTTTGGATGCACCTGATGGTACTCCTAGGTGACGTGGCTCAAATGGAAGCTCGTTTCAGTCCGTTTGCAGATAGTGCTAATCTTGACGCAATATAGGTGCACGGTTTGCGCCAAACGTACCATAGGCTCGAAAAATGTTTCGAACGAACTAGATGGAACACCTAGGTGATGTGGGTCCTGTGGAAGCTCGTTTTGGTCCATTTGTAAACAGTGTTAGTGCCGGTGCAATATAGGTGCAAGATAGGTGCACGGTTTTCACCAAACGTACCATAGGCTCAGAAATTATTTTGGATGCACATGATGGTACTCCAAGATGACGAGGCTCAAGTGGAAGCTCGTTTCGGTCTGTTGGGAGATGGTGCTAATCTTGATGCAAGATAGTTGCGCGGTTTGTGCCGAACGTACCATAGGCTCGGAAATCGTCTTAGGCGCACCCGATGGAACTCCTAGATGACGACGCTCAAGTGGAAGCTCGTTTTGGTCCATTTGGAGACATTACTAATCTTGACGCAAGATAGGTGCATGGTTTGCGCCGAACGTACCAGAGGCGCGGAAATCATTTTAGACGCACCCAATGGAACTCCTAGGTGTCGTGGGTCATGTGGAATCTCGTTTCGGTCCATTTGAAGATAGTTTTAGTGTTGGTGCAAGATAGGTGCACGGTTTGCGCCAAACATACCATAGGCTCAGAAATCGTTTTGGACGCACCCGATGGTTCTCTAAGGTGACGATGCTCAAGTGGAAGCTCATTGCGGTCCAATTGGTGATGATGCTAAATTTGATGCAAGATAGGTGCACTGTTTGCGCCGAACATACCGTACGCTCGGAAATCATTTTGTACGCACCCGATGGAACTTTTAGGTGACGAGACTTAAGTGGAAGCTCGTTTTGGTCCGTTTGGAGATAATGCTAATCTTGATGAGGTGCACAGTTCGCGCCGAACATTCCATATGCTCAGAAATCGATTTGGATGCACCCGATGGAACTCCTGGGTGACTAGGCTCAAGTGAAAGCTCATTTTGGTCCATTTGGAGATAGTGCTAATCTTGACGAGGTGCACGGTTTATGCCAAAATGTTTCATATGCTCAGAAATCAATTTGGACGCTCCTGATGGTACTCCTAGGTGACGAGGCTCAAGTGGAAGCTCGTTTCGATCTGTTTGGAGATAGTGCTAATCTTGACGCAAGATAGGTGCACGGTTTGCGCCGAATATACCATAGGCTCAAAAATCATTTTGGACACACCCAATGGTACTCCTTGGTGACAAGGCTCAAGTGGAAGCTCGTTTCAGTCCGTTTGGAGATAGTGCTAATCTTTACGCAAGATAGGTGCGCGGTTTGAGCCGAACCTTCTGTGGGCTCGGAAATCATCTTGGATGCACCCGATGGAACTTCTAGGTGAGTGGGTCATGTGGAATGTCGTTTCGGTCCATTTGGAAATAGTGTTAGTGCGGTGCAATATAGGTGCACAGTTTGCGCTAAACGTACCATACGCTCAGAAATCATTTTGGATGCACCCGTTGGTACTCCTAGGTGACGAGGCTCAAGTAGAAGCTCGTTTCAGTCTGTTTGTAGATAGTGCTAATCTTGACACAATATAGGTGCACGGTTTGCGCCAAACGAACCATAGGCTCAAAAAACGTATTGAACGCACCAGACAGAACTCCTTAGTGATGTCGGTCATCTTGAAGCTCGTTACGGTCCGCTTAGAAATAGTGTTAGATCCAGTGCAATATAGGTGCAAGATAGGTGCACGGTTTGCACCAAACATACCACCAGCTCATAAATCGTGTCAGACGCACACGATGGTACTCCTAGATAACGAGGCTCAAGTGGAAGCTCGTTATATTCCATTTGGAGACAGTGCTAATCCTGACGCAAGATAGGTGCGTGGTTTGTGCCGAATGTACCATATGCTCGGAAATCGTCTTGGATGCACTCAATAGAACTCCTAGGTGAGTGGGTCATGTTGAATCTTGTTTTGGTCCGTTTGGAGACAGTGTTAGTGTTAGTGCGATATAGGTGCACAGTTTATGCCAAACGTACCAAAGGATTAGAAATGATTTTTGATGCACATAATGGTACTCCTAGGTGATCAGTCTGTTTGGAGATAGTGCTAATCTTCATGCAATATAGGTGCACGATTTGCGCCGAACATACCATAGGCTCGGAAATCATTTTTGACGCAGCCGAGGGAACTCCTAGATGACAACGCTCAAGTGGAAGCTTGTTTCGGTCTGTTTGGAGATAATGCTAATCTCCACGCAATATTGGTGCACGATTTGCGCCGAACGTACCATAGGCTCAGAAATCATTTTGGACGCAGCCGAGGGAACTCCTAGATGACGATGCTCAAGTGGAAGCTCGTTTCGGTCCGTTTGGAGATAGTGCCAATCTTGACGCAAGATAGGTGCACAGTTTGCGCCGAATGTACCAGAGGCTTGGAAATCGTTTTGGACGCACCCAATGGAACTCCTAGGTGTTGTGGGTCATGTGGAACCTTGTTTCGGTCCGTTTGGAGACAGTTTTAGTGTCAGTGCAAGATAGGTGCACGGTCTGCGCCAAACATACCATAGGCTCAGAAATCATTATGGACGCACACGATGGTACTCCTAGATGACGAGGCTAAAGTGGAAGCTCATTTTAGTCCGTTTGGAGATAGTGCTAATCTTGACGTAAGATAGTTGCTCGGTTTCTACCAAACTTACCATAGGCTCAAAAGTTGTCTTGGACGCACCCGATGGAACTCATAGGTGAGTGGGTCATATGAAATCTTGTTTTGGTTCGTTTGGAGATAGTGTTAGTGTCGGTGCAATATAGGTGCACGGTTTGAGCTAAACATACCATAGGCTCAAAAACCATTTTCGTTGCATGTAATGGTACTCCTAGGTTACGAGGCTCAAGGGAAAGCTCGTTTCGGTCCGATTAGAGATGGTGCTAAACTTGATGCACGATAGGTGCACGGTTTGTACCGAACGTACCATAGGCTCAGAAATCATTTTGGATACACCTGAGGGAACACCTAGATGACAACGTTCAAGTTGAAGCTCGTTTCAATCCGTTTGGAGATAGTGCTAATGTTGACGCAAGACAGGTACACAGTTTGTGCCGAACGTACCATAGGCTCAAAAATCATTTTGGACGCACCCGATGGAACTCCTAGGTGAGGACGCTCAAGTGGAAGCTCATTTCAGTCCGTTTGGAGATAGTGCTAATCTTGACGAGGTGCACAGTTTACGCCGAACGTACCATAGGCTCGAAAATCATTTTGGATGCACCCGAGGGAACTACTCCATGACGACGCTCGAGTGGAAGCTCGTTTTGGTCCGTTTGGCGATAGTGCTAATCTTGACGCAAGATAGGTGCATGGTTTGCGCCGAACGTACCATAGGCTTGGGAATCATTTTAGACACACCTGGTGGTACTCCTCGGTGATGAGACACAAGTGGAAGCTCGTTTGAGTCCGTTTAGAGATAGTGTTAATCTTAACACAAGATAGGTGAGCGGTTTGTGTTGAGCGTTCTATAGGCCCAGAAATCGTCTTGGACACACCCGATGGAACTCCTAGGTGAGTGGGTCATATGGAATCTCATTTCGGTTCGATTGGAAACAGTGTTAGTGTCAGTGCAATATAGGTGCATGGTTTGCGCCGAACGTACCATAGGTTTGGAAATTGTTTTGGATGCACCCGATTGTAGTCCTAGGTGACGAGTCTCAAGTGGAAGCTCGTTTCAGTCCTTTTGGAGATAGTGCTAATCTTGACATAAGTTATGTGCACGGTTTGCGCAGAACGTACCAGAGGCTCATAAATCATTTTGGACGCACCCAATGGAACTCCTAGGCATCGTGTGTCATGTGGAACCTTGTTTCGGTCCGTTTGGACATAGTTTTAGTGTCGATGCAAGATAACTGCACAGTCTGCGCCAAACATACCATAGGCTCAGAAATCATTTTGGACGCACATGATGGTACTCTAGATGACGAGGCTCAAGTGGAAGCTTCTTTTAGTCTGTTTGGAGATAATGTTAATCTTGACGCAAGATAGTTGCTCGGTTCGTGCTGAACGTACCTTAGGCTCAGAAATCGTCTTGGACGCACCTGATGGAACTCATAGGTGAGTGGGTCATGTGGAATCTTGTTTTGGTCCATTTGGAGATAGTGTTAGTGTTAGGGCAATATAGGTGCACAGTTTGCGCTAGACGTACCATAGGCTCAAAAACAATTTTCGGTGCACGTAATGGTACTCCTAGGTTACAAGGCTCAAGAGGAAGCTCGTTTTGGTCTGATTAGAGATGGTGCTAAACTTGATGCACGATAGGTGCACGATTTGCGCTGAATGTAACATAGGCTCAGAAATCATTTTGGACGCACCCGAGGGAACACCTAGATGATGATGCTCAAGTTGAACCTCGTTTCAATCCATTTGGAGATTGTGCTAATCTTGACGCAAGATAGGTACATGGTTTGCGCCGAACGTACCATATGCTCGAAAATTGTTTTGGACACACCCGATGGAACTTCTAGGTGATGAGGCTCAAGTGGAAGCTCGTTTCGGTCTGTTTGGAGAGTGTGCTAACTTGATGAGGTGCACGGTTTGCGCCGAACGTACCATAGGCTCGGAAATCATTTTGGACGCACCCGAGGGAACTCCAAGATGACGATGCTCAAGTGGAAGCTCGTTTTGGTCCGTTTGGAGCATGATAGTTGCACGGTTTGAGCCGAACATACCATAGGCTTGTGAATCATTTTGGACACACCTGGTGGTACTCCTGGGTGACAAGGCTCAAGTGGAAGCTTGTTTGAGTCTGTTTGGAGATAGTGCTAATCTTGACACAAGATATGTGAGTAGTTTGTGCCGAGCATTCCATAGGCCTAGAAATCGTCTTGGACGCACCCGATGAAACTCCTAGGTGAGTGGGTCATATGGACTCTCATTTTTGTTCAATTGGAAACTATGTTAGTGTCAGTGCAATATAGGTGCACAGTTTGCGCCAAACGTACCATTCGCTCAGAAATTGTTTTGGATGCACTCGATGATACTCCTAGGTGACGAGTCTCAATCCGTTTGGAGATAGTGCTAATTTGCTGATCTTGACACAAGTTATGTGCACGGTTTGCGCAGAACGTACCAGAGGCTCGGAAATTATTTTGGGCGCACCTAATGGAACTCCTAGGCATCATGGGTCACGTGGAACCTTGTTTTGGTCCGTTTGGAGATAGTTTTAGTGTCGGTGCAAGATAGGTGCACGGTCTGCGTGAAACATACCATAGCCTTAGAAATCTTTTTGGACGCACATGATGGTACTCCTAGATGACGAGACTCAAGTGGAAGCTCATTTTAGTCTGTTTGGAGATAGTGCTAATCTTGACGCAAGATAGTTGCACGGTTTGTGCCGAACGTACCTTAGGCTCGAAATTGTCTTGGACACAAGATAGTTGCACGGTTTGTGTTAAACGTACCATAGGCTCAAAAACTATTTTTGATGCATGCAATGGTACTCCTAGGTTACGAGGCTCAAGAGGAACCACGTTTCGGTGCGATTAGAGATGGTGCTAAACTTGATGCACGATAGGTGCACGGTTTGCGCCGAACGTACCTTAGGCTTAGAAATCATTTTGGACACACCCGAGGGAACACCTAGAGGATGACGCTCAAGTGGAAGCTCGTTTCAATCCGTTTCGAGATAGTGCTAATCTTGACGCAAGAAGGTGCACTGTTTGCACCAAACGTACCATAGGCTCTGAAATCGTTTTGGACGCACACGATGGTACTCCTAGAAGACGAGGCTCAAGTGGAAGCTCATTTGAGTATGTTTAGAAATAGAGCTAATCTTGACACAAGATAGGTCCGCGGTTTGTGCCGAGCGGGCCATAGGCCTAGAAATCATCTTGGACGCTTCCGTTGGAACTCCTAGGTGAGTGCGTCATGTGGAATCTCGTTTCAGTCTGTTTGGAAATAGTGTTAGTGTCGGTGGAGTATAGGTGCACAGTTTGTGCCGAACGTACCATAGGCTCGGAAATTGTTTTGGATGCACCCAATGGTACTCCTAGGTAATGAGGCTCAAGTGGAAGCTCGTTTTGGTCCGTTTGGAGATAGTGCTAATCATGACCACGTGCATGGATTGCGCTGAACGTACCATAGGCTGTAAAATTGTTTTGGATGCACCCGATGGTACTCCTATGTGACATGGCTCAAGTGAAAGCTTGTTTCAGTCCGTTTGCAGATAGTGCTAATCTTGACGCAATATAGGTGCACGGTTTGTGCCAAACGTACCATAGACTCAGAAACCATTTTTGATGCACGAAATGTTACTCCTAGGTGATGAGGCTCAAGTGAAAGCTCGTTTAGGTCCGATTGGAGATGGTGCTACACTTGATGCAAGATAGGTGCAGGGTTTGCGCCAAACATACCAAATAGATGATGACGCTCAAAAATCATTTTGGACGCACCCAAGGGAACTCCTAGATGACGACGCTCAAGTGGAAGCTCGTTTTTGTCCGTTTGGAGATAATACCAAACTTGACGCAAGGTAGGTGCACGGTTTGCGCTGAACGTACCGTAGGCTCAAAAATCATTTTGGAGGCACCCGAGAGAACTCCTAGGTGACGACGCTCAATTGGAAGCTCGTTTCGGTCCGTTTGGAGATACTGCTAATCTTGATGCAAATAGGTGCTCGGTTTGCGCCGAACATACTGTAAGCTTGGAAATCATTTTGGACGCACCCGGTGGTACTCCTAGGTGATGAGGCTCAAGTGGCAGCTCATTTGAATTCGTTTGGAGACAGTGCTAATCTTCACACAAGATAGGTGCGCGGTTTGTGCCGAGCATTCCATAGGACTGGAAATCGTCTTGGACGCACTCGATGGAACTCCTAGGTGAGTGGGTCATGTGGAATCTCGTTTCGTTCCATTTAAGAACAGTGCTAGTATCTATGCAATATAGGTGCACCATTAGCGCCGAATGTACCATAGGCTTGGAATTTGTTTTGAATGCACCCAATGCTACTCCTAGGTGACGAGGCTCAAGTGGAAGCTCGTTTCAGTCCGTTTGCAGATAGTGCTAATCTTGATACAATATAGGTCCATGGTTTGGGCCAAACGTAACATAGGCTCAAAAAACCAATTGAATGCACTAGTTGGAACTCCTCGGTGATGTGGATCATGTGGAAGCTCGTTTTGGTCCGTTTGGAAACAGTGTTAGCGCCGGTGCAATATAGGTGCAAGATAGGTGCACAGTTTGCACCAAACGTACCATAGGCCCTAAAATCGTTTTGGACGCACACGATGGTACTCCTCTGTGACGAGGGTCAAGTGGAAGCTCGTTTGAGTCCGTTTGGAGATAGTGCTAATCTTGACACAAGATAGGTGCGCGGTTTATGCCGAGCGTTCCATAGGCCCAGAAATCATCTTGGTCACACGTGTTGGACCTCCTAGGTGAGTGGGTCATGTGGAATCTCATTTCAGTCTGTTTGGAAACATGTTAGTGTCAGTGCAATGTAGGTGCACGGTTTGCGCCGAACGTACCATAGGCTCAAAAATTGTTTTGGATGCACCCGATGGTACTCCTAGGTGACCAGGCTCAAGTGGAAGCTCGTTTCGGTCCGTTTGGAGATAGTGCTAGTCTTGACGAGGTGCACGGTTTGCGCCGAACGTACCATAGGCCCTGAAATTGTTTTGGATGCACCCGATGGTACTCCTAGGTGACGTGGCTCGAGTGGAAGCTTGTTTCAGTCCGTTTGCAGATAGTGCTAATCTTGACGCAATATAGGTGCACGGTTTGTGTCAAACGTACCATAGTCTCATAAACCATTTTCGATGCATGCAATGGTACTCCTAGGTGACGAGGCTCAAGTGGAAGCTCGTTTATGTCCGATTGGAGATGGTGCTAGACTTGATGCAAGATAGGTGCAGGGTTTGCGCCAAATGTACAATAGGCTCAGAAATCATTTTGGACGCACCCGAGGGACCTCCTAGATGACGACGCTCTAGTGGAAGCTTGTTTCTATCTGTTTCGAGATAGTACCAAACTTAACGCAAGACAGGTGCACGGTTCGCGCCGAACATAATATAGGCTCAGAAATCATTTTGGACACACCCCAGAGAACTCCTAGGTGACAATGCTCAATTGGAAGCTCGTTTCGGTCGTTTGGAGATAGTGCTAATCTTGACTCAAATAGGTGCACGGTTTGCGCCGAACATACCATAGGCTCAGAAATCGTTTTGGATGCACCCGGTGGTACTCCTAGGTGACGAGGGTCAAGTGGAAGCTAGTTTGAGTTCGTTTGGAGATAGTGCTAATCTTCACACAAGATAGGTGCGCAGTTTGTGCCGAGCGTTCCATAGGCCCAGAAATCATCTTGGTCACACCTGTTGGAACTCCTAGGTGAGTGGGTCATGTGGAATCTTGTTTCGGTCTGTTTGGAAACAGTGTTAGTGTCGGTGCAATGTAGATGCACGGTTTGCGCCGAACGTACCATAGGCTCAGAAATTGTTTTGGATACACCCGATGGTACTCCTTGGTAACTAGGCTCAAGTGGAAGCTCGTTTCGGTCCGTTTGGAGATAGTGCTAATCTTGACGAGGTGCACGGTTTGCACCGAACGTACCATAGTCTTAGAAACCATTTTCAATGCACGCAATGGTCTCCTTGGTGACGAGGCTCAAGTGGAAGCTCGTTTAGGTCTAATTGGAGATGGTGCTACACTTGATGCAAGATAGGTGCAGGGTTTGCGCTAAATATACAATAGGCTCGGAAATCCTTTTGGACGCACCCGAGGGAACTCCAAGATGACGACGCTCTAGTGGAAGCTTGTTTCTGTCCGTTTGGAGATAGTACCAAACTTAACGCAAGATAGGTGCACGGTTTGCGCCGAACGTACTATAGGCTCAGAAATCATTTTGGAGACACCCCAGAGAACTCCTAGGTGACGACGCTCAATTGGAAGCTCGTTTTGGTCGTTTGGAGATAGTGCTAATCTTGACGCAAATAGGTGCACGGTTTGCGCCGAACATACCATAGGCTCAGAAATCGTTTTGGACGCACGCAGTGGTACTCCAAGGTGACGAGGCTCAAGTGGAAGCTCGTTTGAGTTCGTTTGGAGATAGTGCTAATCTTCACACAAGATAGGTGCGTGGTTTGTGCCGAGTGTTTCATAGGCCTGGAAATCGTCTTGGACGCACCCGATGGAACTCCTAGTTGAGTGGGTCATGTGGAATCTCATTTCGTTCCATTTAGGAACAGTGCTAGAATCTATGCAATATAGGTGCACCATTTACGCCGAATGTACCATAGGCTTGGAAATTGTTTTGGATGCACCCGATGGTACTCCTAGGTGACGAGGCTCAAGTAGAAGCCTGTTTCCGTCTGTTTGCCAATAGTGCTAATCTTGATGCAATATAGGTCCACAGTTTGCACCAAACATAACATAGGCTCGAAAAACCTATTGAATGCACTAGTTGGAACTCCTAGGTGATGTGGGTCATGTGGAAGCTCATTTTGGTCCATTTGGAAACAGTGTTAGCACCGTTGCAATATAGGTGCAAAATAGGCGCATGGTTTGCACCAAACGTACCATAGGCTCTGAAATCGTTTTGGACGCACACGATGGTACTCCTCCGGGACGAGGGTCAAGTGGAAGCTCGTTTGAGTCCATTTGGAGATAGTGCTCATCTTGACACAAGATAGGTGCGCGGTTTGTGCCGAGCATTCCATAGTCCTAGAAATCATCTTGGATGCACCCGTTGTAACTCCTAGGTGAGTGGGTCAAGTGGAATCTTGTTTTGGTCGATTTGGAAACAGTGTTAGTGTCGGTGCAATATAGGTGCACGGTTTGCGCCGAACGTACCATAGGCTCAGAAATTGTTTCGGATGCACCCGATGGTACTCCTAGGTGACCAGGCTCAAGTGGAAGCTCGTTTCGGTCCGTTTGGAGATAGTGCTAGTCTTGACGAGGTGCACGGTTTGCGCTGAACGTACCATAGGCCCTGAAATTGTTTTGGATGCACCCGATGGTACTCCTAGGTGACGTGGCTCAAGTGGAAGCTTGTTTCAGTCCGTTTGTAGATAGTGCTAATCTTGACGCAATATAGGTGCATGGTTTGCGCCAAACGTACCATAGTCTCAGAAACCATTTTCGATGCACGCAATGGTACTCCTAGGTGACAAGGCTCAAGTGGAAGCTCGTTTATATCCGATTGGAGATGGTGCTAGACTTGATGCAAGATAGGTGCAGGGTTTGCGCCAAATGTACAATAGGCTTGGAAATCATTTTGGACGCACCCGTGGGAACTCCTAGATGACAACGCTCTAGTGGAACCTTGTTTCTGTCCGTTTGGAGATAGTACCAAACTTAATGCAAGATAGGTGCACGGTTTGCGCCGAACGTACTATAGGCTCAGAAATCATTTTGGACACACCCCAGAGAACTCCTAGGTGACGACGGTCAATTGGAAGCTCGTTTTGGTCCATTTGGAGATAGTGCTAATCTTGACGCAAATAGGTGCACGGTTTGCGCCGAACATACCATAGGATCAGAAATCATTTTGGACGCACCCGGTGGTACTCCTAGGTGACGAGGCTCAAGTGGAAGCTCGTTTGAGTTCGTTTGGAGATAGTGCTAATCTTCACACAAGATAGGTGCGCGGTTTGTGCCGAGTGTTCCATAGGCCTGGAAATCATCTTGGACGCACCCGATGGAACTCCTAGTTGAGTGGGTCATGTGGAATCTCGTTTCGTTCCATTTAGGAACAGTGCTAGAATCTATGCAATATAGGTGCACCATTTGCGCCGAATGTTCCATGGGCTTGAAAATTGTTTTGGATGCACCCGATGGTACTCCTAGGTGACGAGGCTCAAGTGGAAGCCTGTTTCCGTCCGTTTGCCAATAGTGCTAATCTTGATGCAATATAGGTCCATAGTTTGCACCAAACGTAACATAGGCTCGAAAAACCTATTGAATGCACTAGATGGAACTCCTAGGTGATGTGGGTCATGTGAAAGCTCGTTTTGGTCCGTTTGGAAATAGTGTTAGCGCCGTTGCAATATAGGTGCAAAATAGGCGCACGGTTTGCGCCAAATGTACCATAGGCTCTGAAATCGTTTTGGACGCACCCGATGGTACTCCTCCGTGACGAGGGTCAAGTGGAAGCTCGTTTGAGTCCGTTTGGAGATAGTGCTCATCTTGACACAAGATAGGTGCGCGGTTTGTGCCGAGCATTCCATAGGCCCAGAAATCATCTTGGACGCACCCATTGGAACTCCTAGGTGAGTGGATCAAGTGGAATCTTCTTTCGGTCGATTTGGAAACAGTGTTAGTGTCGGTGCAATATAGGTGCACGGTTTGCGCCGAACGTACCATAGGCTCAGAAATTGTTTTGGATGCACCCGATGGTACTCCTTGGTGACCAGGCTCAAGTGAAAGCTCGTTTCGGTCCGTTTGGAGATAGTGCTAGTCTTGACGAGGTGCACGGTTTGCGCCGAACGTACCATATGCCCTGAAATTGTTTTGGATGCACCCAATGGTACTCCTTGGTGACGTGGCTCAAGTGGAAGCTTGTTTCAGTCCGTTTGCAGATAGTGCTAAACTTGACGCAATATAGGTGCATGGTTTGCGCCAAACGTACCATAGTCTCAGAAACCATTTTCGATGCACGCAATGGTACTCCTAGGTGATGAGGCTCAAGTGGAAGCTCGTTTATGTCCGATTGGAGATGGTGCTTGACTTGATGCAAGATAGGTGCAGGGTTTGCGCCTATTGTACAATAGGCTTGGAAATCATTTTGGACGCACCCGAGGGAACTCCTAGATGACGACGCTCTAGTGGAAGCTTGTTTCTGTCCGTTTGGAGATAGTACCAAACTTAACGCAAGATAGGTGCACGGTTTGCGCCGAACATACCATAGGCTCAGAAATCATTTTGGATAGACCCGAGAGAACTCCTAGGTGACGACGCTCCATTGGAAGGTCGTTTTGGTCCGTTTGGAGATAGTGCTAATCTTGACGCAAATAGGTGCACAGTTTGCGCCGAACATACCATAGGTTCAGAAATCATTTTGGACGCACCCGGTGGTACTCCTAGGTGACGAGGCTCAAGTGGAAGCTCATTTGAGTTCGTTTGGAGATAGTGCTAATCTTCACACAAGATAGGTGTGCGGTTTGTGCCGAGCGTTCCATAGGCTTGGAAATTGTCTTGGACGCACCCGATGGAACTCCTAGGTGAGTGGGTCATGTGGAATCTTGTTTCGTTCCATTTAGAAATAGTGCTAGAATCTATGCAATATAGGTGCACCATTTGCGCTGAATGTACCATAGGCTTGGAAATTGTTTTGGATGCACCCGATGGTACTCCTAGGTGACGAGGCTCAAGTGGAAGCTCGTTTCCGTCCGTTTGCCGATAGTGCTAATCTTGATGCAATATAGGTCCACAGTTTGTGCCAAACGTAACATAGGCTCAGAAAACCTATTGAATGCACTAGTTGGAACTCCTAGGTGATGTGGGTCATGTGGAAGCTCGCTTTGGTCCGTTTGGAAACAGTGTTAGCGCTGTGCAATATAGGTGCAAAATAGGCGCATGATTTGCACCAAATGTACCATAGGCTCTGAAATCGTTTTGGACGCACACGATGGTACTCGTCGGTGACGAGGGTCAAGTGGAAGCTCGTTTGAGTCCGTTTCGAGATAGTGCTAATCTTGACACAAGATAGGTGCGCGGTTTGTGCCAAGCATTCCATAGGCCCAGAAATGATCTTGGACGCACCCGTTGGAACTCCTAGGTGAGTGGGTCAAGTGGAATCTAGTTTCGGTCGATTTGGAAACAATGTTAGTGTCGGTGCAATATAGGTGCACGGTTTGCGCCGAACGTACCATAGGCTCCAAGTGTTCCATAGGCATGGAAATCATCTTAGACGCACCTAATGGAACTCCTAGGTGAGTGGGTCATGTGGAATCTCGTTTCGTTCCATTTAGAAACAGTGCTAGTATCTATGCAATATAGGTGCACCAGTTGCGCCGAATGTACCATAGTCTTGGAAATTGTTTTGGATGCACCCGATGGTACTCCTAGGTGACGAGGCTCAAGTGGAAGCTCGTTTCATTCTGTTTGCGGATAGTGCTAATCATGATGCAATATAGGTCCACGGTTTGTGCCAAACGTAACATAGGCCCGGAAAACGTATTGAACGCACTAGATGGAACTCCTAGGTGATGTGGGTCATGTGGAAGCTGTTTCGGTCCATTTGGAGATAGCCCTAATCTTGACGCAAGATATGTTCACGGTTTGCACAGAACTCCTAGGTGACGAGGCTCAAGTGTAAGCTTGTTTTGGTCCGTTTAGAGATAGTGCTAATCTTGACGAGGTGCACGGGTTGCGCCGAACCTACCATAGGCTCGGAAATCGGTTTGGACGCATCCGATGGAATTCTGAGGTGACGTGGGTCGTGTGGAATCTTGTTTCAGTCTATTTGGAGACATTGTTAGTGTCGGTGCAAGATAGTTAGACGGTTCGCGCCAAACGTACCATATGCTCAGAAATCGATTTGGACGCACCCGATGGTACTCCTAGGTGACAAGGCTCAAGTGGAAGCTCGTTTCGTTCCATTTGGAGATGGTGCTAATCTTGCCGCAAGATAGGCGCACGGTTTGCGCTGAACGTACCATAGGCTCAGAAATCATTTTGGACGCACCCGGTGATACTCCTCGGTGACAAGGCTCAAGTGGAAGTTCGTTTGAGTCCGTTTGGAGATAGTGCTAATCTTGACACAGGATAGGTGCGCAGTTTCTGCCTAGCGTTCCATAGGCCCAGAAAACGTCTTGGACGCACCCGATGGAACTCCTAGATGAGTGGGTCATGTAGAATCTTGTTTTGGTTCATTTGAAAACAGTGTCAGTGTCGTTGCAATATAGGTGCACGGTTTGCGCCGAATGTAACATAGGCTCGAAAATTGTTTTGGATGCACCCGATGGTATTCCTAGGGGACGAGGCTTAATTGGAAGCTCGTTTAAGTCCATTTCCAGATAGTGCTAATCATGACGCAATATAGGTGTACGGTTTGCGCCAAACGTACCATTGGCGCGGACAGCGTATTAAACGCACTAGATGGAACTCCTAGGTGATGTGGGTCATGTGGAAGCTCGTTTTGGTCCGTTTGGAGATAGTGCTAACCTTGACACAAGTAATGTGCAAGGTTTGCATAGAATGTACCAGAGGCTCAAAAATCATTTTGGACGCACCCAATAGAACTCCTAGGTGTCGTGCTTAATGTGGAATCTCGTTTAAGTCTGTTTATAGATAGGTTTAGTGTCGGTGCAAGATAATTGCATAGCCTGCGCCAGACATGCCATAGGCTCAGAAATCATTTTGGATGGACCCGATGATACTCCTAGGTGGCGATGCTCAAGTGGAAGCTTGTTACAGTCCGATTGGAGATGGTGCTAAACTTGATGGAAGATAGGTGCACAGTTTGCGCTCAAACATACCATAGGCTTGGAAATCGTTTTGGACACACCTGATGGAACTCCTAGGTGACGAGGCTCTAGTGGAAGCTCGTTTTGGTCCGTTTGGATATAGTGCTAATCTCGACGAGGTGCACAGGTTGCGCCGAACCAACCATAGGCTCGGAAATCGGTTTGGACGCATCCGATGGAACTCCGAGGTGACGTGGGTCATGTGGAATATTGTTTCAGTCTATTTGGAGACAGTGTTAGTGTCGCTGCAAGATAGTTGGACGATTCGCGCCAAATGTACCATACGCTCAGAAAATCGATTTGGACACACCTGATGGTACTCCTAGGTGACAAGGCTCAAGTGGACGCTCATTTCATTCTGTTTGGAGATGGTGCTAATCTTGCCGCAAGATAAGTGCATGGTTTGTGCATAAAGTAAAATAGGCTCGGAAATCATTTTGGACGCACCCGGTGGTACTCCTAGGTGACAAGGTTCAAGTGGAAGCTCGTTTGAGTCCCTTTGGAGATAGTGCTAATCTTGACACAAGATAGGTGCACAGTTTGTGCCTAGCGTTACATAGGCCCAGAAATTGTCTTGGACGCACCCGATGGAACTCCTAGATGAGTGGGTCATGTGGAATCTTGTTTTGATTCATTTGGATACAGTGTTAGTGTCATTGCAATATACATGCACGGTTTGAGTCGAATGTACCATAGGCTCAAAAATTGTTTTGGATGCACTCGATGGTACTCCTATGGGACGAGGCTCAAGTGGAAGCTCGTTTCAATCCGTTTTGTTGATAGTGCTAATCTTGACGCAATATAGGTGCACGGTTTGCGCCAAACATACCAAAGCTCGGAAAATGTATTGAACGCACTAGATGGAACTCCTTGGTGATGTGGGTCATGTGGAAGCTCGTTTTGGTCCGTTTGGAGATAGTGCTAACCTTTGATACAAGAAATGTGCACGGTTTGCGTAGAACCTACTAGAGGCTCAAAAATCATTTTGGACGCACCCAATGGAACTCCTAGTTGTCGGGGTTTATGTGCAATCTCGTTTAAGTCCGTTTAGAGACAGGTTGAGTGTCGGTGCAAGATAATTGCATGGCCTGTCCTAGACATACCATAGCCTCAGAAATCATTTTGGACGCACCCAATGGTACTCCTAGGTGACGTTGCTCAAGTGGAAGCTCGTTACGGTCCGATTGGAGATGGTGCTAAACTTGATGCAAGATAGGTGCACGGTTTGCGCCAAACATACCATAGGTTGGGAAATCGTTTTGGACACACCCAATGGAACTCCTAGGTGACGAGGCTCAAGTGGAAGCACGTTTTGGTCCGTTTGGAGACGGTGCTAATCTTGACACAAGATAGGTGCGCAGTTTGTGCCTAGCGTTCCATAGGCCCAGAAATCGTCTTGGACGCACCTGATGGAACTCCTAGGTGAGTGGGTCACGTGGAATCTTGTTTCGGTTCATTTGGAAACAGTGTCAGTGTCGTTGCAATATAGGAGCACGGTTTGCGCCGAACGTACCAAAGGCTCGAAAATTGTTTTGGATGCACCCGATGGTACTCCTAGGGGACGAGGCTCAAGTGGAAGCTCGTTCCAGTCCTTTTCCAGATAGTGCTAATCTTGACGCAATATAGATGCATGGTTTGCGCCAAACGTACCATAGGCTTGAAAAACGTATTGAACGCACTAGATGGAACTCCTAGGTGATGTGAGTCATGTGGAAGCTTGTTTTGGTCCGTTTCGAGATAGTGCTAACCTTGACACAAGAAATGTGCACGGTTTGTGCAGAACGTACCAGAGGCTCAAAAATCATTTTGGACGCACCCAATGGAACTCCTAGGTGTCGGGGTTTATGTGGAATCTCGTTTAAGTCCGTTTAGAGATTGGTTTAGTGTCGGTGCAAGATAATTGCATGGCCTGCGCCATCACATAGCATAGCCTCAGAAATCGTTTTGGACGCACCCGATGGTACTCCTAGGTGACGATGCTCATGTGGAAGCTCATTACGGTCCGATTGGAGATGGTGCTAAACTTGATGCAAGATAGGTGCACGGTTTGCGCCAAACATACCATAGGCTGGGAAATCATTTTGGACACACCCAATGGAACTCATAGGTGATGAGGCTCAAGTGGAAGCTCGTTTTGGTCTGTTTGGAGATAGTGCTAACCTTGACGAGGTGCACGGGTTGCGCCGAACCTACCATAGGCTCGGAAATCGGTTTGGACGCATCCGATGGAATTCTGAGGTGACGTGGGTCGTGTGGAATCTTGTTTCAGTCTATTTGGAGACAGTGTTAGTGTCGGTGCAAGATAGTTAGACGGTTCGTGCCAAACGTACCATATGCTCAGAAATCGATTTGGACACACCCGATGGTACTCCTAGGTGACGAGGCTCAAGTGGAAGCTCGTTTCGTTCCGTTTGGAGATGGTGCTAATCTTGCCGCAAGATAGGTGCACGGTTTGCGCTGAACATTCCATAGGCTCATAAATCATTTTGGGCGCACCCGAGAGAACTCCTAGGTGACGACGGTCAATTGGAAGCTCGTTTTGGTCTATTTGGAGATAGTGCTAATCTTGACGCAAATATGTTCACGGTTTGCACCAAACATATCATAGGCTTGGAAATCATTTTGGACACACCTAATGGAACTCCTAGGTGACGAGGCTCAAGTAGAAGCTCGTTTTGGTCCGTTTGGAGATAGTGCTAATCTTGACAAGGTGCATAGGTTGCGCCGAACCTACCATAGGCTCGAAAATCGGTTTGGACACATCTGATGGAACACCGAGGTGACGTGGGTCATGTGGAATCTTATTTCAGTCTATTTGGATACAGTGTTAGTGTCGGTGCAAGATAGTTGGATGGTTCACGCCAAACGTACCATACGCTCAGAAATCGATTTGGACGCACCCAATGGTACTCCTAGGTGACGAGGCTCAAGTGGAAGCTCGTTTCGTTCCATTTGGAGATGGTGCTAATCTTGCTGCAAGATAGGTGCACGGTTTGCGCTGAATGTACCATAGGCTCGGAAATCATTTTGGACGCACCCGATGGTACTCCTAGGTGTCAAGGCTCAAGTGGAAGCTCGTTTGAGTCCGTTTGGAGATAGTGCTAATCTTGACACAAGATAGGTGCGCAGTTTGTGCCTAGCGTTCCATAGGCCTGGAAATTATCTTGGACGCACCCGATGGAACTCCTAGATGTTCGGTCATATGGAATCTTGTTTCGGTTAATTTGGAAACAGTGTCAGTGTCGTTGCAATAAGGTGCACGGTTTGCGCCGAACGTACCATAGGCTCGAAAATTGTTTTGGATGCACCCGATGGTACTCCTAGGGGACGAGGCTCAAGTGAAAGCTTGTTTAAGTCCTTTTGCAGATAGTGCTAATCTTGATGCAATATAGGTCCACGGTTTGCGCTAAACGTAACATAGGCTCGGAAAACGTATTGAACGCACTAGATGGAACTCCTAGGTGATGTGGGTCATGTGGAAACTGTTTTGGTCCATTTGGAGATAGCGCTAATCTTGACGCAAGATATGTTCACGATTTGTGCAGAACTCCTAGGTGATGAGGCTTAAGTGAAAGCTCGTTTTGGTCCGTTTAGAGATAGTGCTAATCTTGACGAGGTGCACGGGTTGCGCCGAACCTACCATAGGCTCAGAAATCGGTTTGGACACATCCGATGGAATTCTGAGGTGACGTGGGTCGTGTGGAATCTTGTTTCAGTCTATTTGGAGACAGTGTTAGTGTCGGTGCAAGATAGTTAGACGGTTCGCGCCAAACGTACCATATGCTCAGAAATCGATTTGGACACACCCGATGGTACTCCTAGGTGACGAGGCTCAAGTGGAAGCTCGTTTCGTTCCGTTTGGAGATGGTGCTAAACTTGATGCAAGATAGGTGTACGGTTTGCGCCAAACATACCACATGCTTTGAAATCCTTTGGACACACCCAATGGAACTCCTAGGTGATGAGGCTTAAGTGGAGGCTTGTTTTGGTCCGTTTAGAGATAGTGCTAATCTTGACGAGTTGCACGGCTTGCGCTGAACTTACAATAGGCTCAGAAATCTGTTTGGACGCATCCGATGGAACTCCCAGGTAACGTGGGTCTTGTGGAATATTGTTTCAGTCTATTTGGAGATAGTGTTAGTGTCGGTGCAAGATAGTTAGACGGTTCGCGCCAAACGTACCATATGCTCAGAAATCGATTTGGACGCACCCGATGGTACTCCTAGGTTATGAGGCTCAAGTGGAAGCTCGTTTCGTTCCGTTTGGAGATGGTGCTAATCTTGCCGCAAGATAGGTGCACGGTTTGCACTGAACGTACCATAGGCTCAGAAATCATTTTGGACGCACCCGGAGATACTCCTCGGTGACAAGGCTCAAGTGGAAGTTCGTTTGAGTCCGTTTGGAGATAGTGCTAATCTTGACACAGGATAGTTGCGCAGTTTCTGCCAAGCGTCCATAGGCCCAGAAAACGTCTTGGACGCACCCGATGGAACTCCTAGATGAGTGGGTCATGTGGAATCTTGTTTTTGTTCATTTGGAAACAGTGTCAGTGTCGTTGCAATATAGTTGCACGGTTTGCGCCGAATGTACCATAGGCTCGAAAATTGTTTTGGATGCACCCGTTGGTACTCCTAGGGGATGAGGCTGAAGTGGAAGCTCGTTTCAGTCCGTTTGTAGATAGTGCTAATCTTGACACAAGAAATGTGCACGGTTTGCGCCAAACGTACCAGAGGCTTGAAAAACGTATTAAACGCACTAGATGGAACTCATAGGTGATGTGGGTCATGTGGAAGCTCGTTTTGGTCTATTTGGGGATAGTGCTAAACCTGACACAAGAAATGTGCACAGTTTGCGCATAACGTACCAGAGGCCTGAAAATCATTTTGGACGCACCCAATAGAACTCCTAGGTGTCGGGGTTTATGTGGAATCTCGTTTAAGTCTGTTTAGAGACAGGTTTAGTGTCGGTGCAAGATAATTGCATGGCCTACGCCAGACATACCATAGCCTCAGAAATCGTTTTGGACGCACCCGATGGTACTCCTAGGTGACGATGCTCAAATGGAAGCTCGTTACGGTCCGATTGGAGATGGTGCTAAACTTGATGCAAGATAAGTGCACGGTTTACGCCAAACATACCATAGGCTAGGAAATCGTTTTGGACACACCCAATGGAACTCCTAGGTGACGAGGCACAAGTGGAAGCACGTTTTGGTCCGTTTGGAGATAGTTCTAATCTTGACGAGGTGCACGGGTTGCGCCAAACCTACTATAGGCTTGGAAATCTATTTGGATGCATCCAATGGAACTCCGAGGTGACGTGGGTCATGTGGAATATTGTTTCAGTCTATTTAGAGACAGTGTTAGTGTCAGTGCAAGATAGTTAGACGGTTCATGCCAAACATACCATATGCTTAGAAATCGATTTGGACGCACCCGATGGTACTCCTAGGTGAGAAGGCTCAAGTGGAAGCTCGTTTCGTTGTGTTTGGAGATGCTGCTAATCTTGCCGCAAGATAGGTGCACAGTTTGCGCTGAACGTACCATAGGCTCGGAAATCATTTTGGATGCACCCGTTGGTACTCCTAGGTGACAAGGCTCAAGTGGAAGCTCGTTTGAGTCCGTTTGGAGATAGTGCTAATCTTGACACAAGATAGGTGCGCAGTTTGTGCCTAGCGTTCCATAGGCCCAGAAATTGTCTTGGACGCACTCGATGAAACTCCTAGATGAGTGGGTCATGTGGAATCTTATTTCGGTTCATTTGGAAACAGTGTAAGTGTCGTTGCAATATAGGTGCACGGTTTGCGCCGAACGTAACATAGGCTCAAAAATTGTTTTGGATGCACCCGATGGTACTCCTAGGGGACGAGGCTCAAGTGGAAGCTCGTTTAAGTCCATTTGCAGATAGTGCTAATCTTGATGTGTCGGTACCAAAAGTACGGGGGTACCCACACCCATCGCTAGTAAAAAACTAAAACGACTGAAACCGCAATAAAAGGCAGCCCGCCTCGACCGCGCATTCTGTCCGCCTCGTACAAGGCCCGCTCGACGGGGCGCCTCGACCGCGCTCCGGCTCCGACTCATACGAGGCCCGTTCGACGGGGCGCCTCGACCACGCCCCATCCCGTACGGAAAGCTACCTCGACGGCGCCCCGACCCGCGTGAAGCTCGTCCGCCCACTGGGAAAAACTCCAACCCACGTGAGCCTGGGTCGAGCGCCTCGACTCCTTCTCTCTACCTACCCCAGGACAAAAGCCATAGCATTTAATGCGGTTACCTACTACCACCTACCGGCATGGCTGCGACCATGATCGACGTGGGAACAATGCCCGTGTCAGATCTCACTGTTTTACCGCCCATCCCATGATGGGAGGTGAAAACCGTCACTGTACCCACCTTACCGCGCACTGTTTACCATCGATCACCCTCGAGGGAGGATAAGACAAGGCCCGTTCTCCGCAATCTCGGGGATTCGGCCTTATCCATCCGGTCTCGACCCGGCCTCGACCCAACCTCAACGCTCGGTACAGTTCAACGGCAAGGGAAGGACGGTATGGCACAGTGCTCCAGGTCATTTCGCCGTCTCGTCTCCCACGACGCCATAGTGTCCAGGGATGGCCGGCCATCCCCAGGGCATGTCGCTACAGTCAACTCAACAGGAATCGACCTAACATTACCTCAAGGCTCCCCATCGTCCTGGCCTCCTCTCGCCCTATAAAAGGGTAGGCCAGGGTTCTACGAGAGGAGAGAAAAAAAGAAAGGAAGCACCCGACCACCCAACAACAGACAACGAAGAAAAACAAGAGATCGCTACCTCAAGCAACGACCCTTGTCCTTTTTTCCTCTCTTTAAGACTTGGGCTCGACGCCCTCTCTCGCATGCTTGTAACCCCTACACGAGCACTTCGGTGCAAGGAAATACAAACTTCTCCCCCCCCCCGCTGGACGTAGGGCCTTCTTTTGCCCGAACCAGGATAAACCCCCGTGTGTTCTCTTTGCATCACCATCCAGGAAAGAGACACGCAACATTACTCGTTGGTTTAGGACCCCCTCGGGTCCGAACACCGACAGTTGGCGCGCCAGGTAGGGGATCGCTGCGTGCCAAACGTCGCTTTCTCGCCTTTTTTCCTGGATGGCTGACCCCGAACGCCCTATTCCGTTGGCCACGGTGATCTGGTTCGGGAGTTTGGAGTTCATGTCGCTTGGCCATGGCTACGATATGGTCCTACTTCCCCCCAGGCACCCATCCGACGAGGACTGCGAGCTCTCCCAGCCCGGGGGAGCAATCCACCGGCACCGTCGCTCTAGGCGGGCGCGGGCCGCCCGACGACGACGAGCCCGGCACAACCACCGTCTTCACCTCACGGAGGGCGACGGGTTCCCCCAGTCCGGCACCCCCCAGCCAGGCGCTAGCCTAGACCTCCTTGTGGAAGGTTTGGGAAGGACGAGCTTGACTGAGGGTAACATGCCAACGGGGAATCCCGCCGCTCCCCCGTCCGGTGAGACACCACTGTCCGGAGCATCCATTTCGGCACGGACAGCAACATCTCCATCACCATTCCCGTTTGGGCTAGACTCGGCTGCCCGGGTGTACGCATCTTTCGTGAGCACTCGCATGAGTGCTTATGAGGAACTCCCCGGGCACCATCTACGCTCCACTCTGGACCTCGTTGCATCCACACCGGCCTCTGATTATCTAGACTCTACGGAGACGCCGGACACAGAGCCCCATGTGACTGCTTCTCAACGTCGCAACCCCAGTGATGATTTGCAACGGCAACGCATTCCCCCGTCATACTACTACTTTGGCGCTCCTGACTCCGACTCGGCTGACGACACCTATGATCCGACCCGCGAATGCTTCAACATCGACGTTGAAAGCACTTCAGAATCAGAGGACGAAGAGCCAGTCGAAGGAAGGTACACGCCACCCCATGTCGAGCTTCCTGCTGAGCGAGACGATCCTCAGTTCCTTGCGGACCAAGGAGCGCAGCTCGAGTAGATTCGCGAGTTGCAGGACAGGCTTGACGAGGAACGGGAAAACCTAGGCCTACTCCAACAAACCCTCGAGCGTGAGCGTGCGAAACGCGCACTTGGCGGGAGAGCTCACGACATCAACCGTCGCATCGATGAGGACCGGATGGTCGACCCCTCAGTTTTTGCTCGAGCCAGCCAGAACGTCGTCGCCGCCGCCATGCTTCTACGCAACATGCCCGAGCCGTCAAACCCCGACGCCCGTCGGGCTCGGGATGAAATCCGAGAGCTTCTCGAGACCGCCACCATACAGCAGGCCGAGAGCTCCGCCTCGAGGCAACACGAGGCAGCCTCGGAGCGGATCATCGAGCCCTCCCAACGGGAGAGGGAGGCCTCGGTTCACCCCGAGCCTACCGGCGAAACCGGGTAGCTCCGGCCCCTGAGCTCACCAGCAACGACCACGAGCCTCGAGACACCCGTGGCAACATCGTCGAGCGCCGCACGCGCAAGCACGGTGACGGCGTGGCTCGAGGCTACCACGTCCACAGGGGCGGACGCTATGACAGTTCGGAAGATCGAAGCCCTTCACCCGAGCCTCCGGGTCCTCGGGTCTTCAGTAAGGCTATCCGTGAGACGGTGCTCCTAGCTCGGTTTCGCTCCCCCACGACTCTCACCAAGTACAACGATGAAACCAAACCCGAACTTTGGCTCGCCGATTTCCGCTTGGCGTGTCAGCTGGGCAGGGCCACCGACGACCGGGTCATCATTCGACAACTCCCCCTGTTCCTCTCCGACACCACCCGAGCCTGGCTCGAGGATCTCCCACCTCGACAGATCCACGACTGGGACGATCTCGTCAGGGTGTTTGAGGGAAATTTCAAGGGGACCTACATGCGCCCCGGCAACTCGTGGGACCTCCGGAGCTGCAAGCAAAAACCAGGTGAATCCCTCCGGGATTACATCCGGCGCTTCTCTCGGCAGCGCACCGAACTCCCCAACATCACTGACTCCGACGTAATTATGGCCTTCCTCTCCGGCACCACCTGTAAAGAGTTGGTCCGAGAATTGGGCCGTAACACTCCGCTCACTGCCAACGGGTTAATGGACATTGTCACCAACTTCGCCGTCGGCGAGGAGGCGGTTGGTGCAATCTTTGGTGGCGACCCGGAGAGGGGGCAGCAGAAGGTTGACGATCCCGCGAGCTCCACCCGGGGCTCCAAGAGAAACAACCGCAAGAAGAAGAAAGGCCAGCAGGGCAAGCTCGAGGCCCCGGCCGATGAGCTCGTCGCTGCTACCGAGCACAAAAAGCCTCGAGGCCTCCCCGGCGGGGGCGTCTTTGACAAAATGCTCAAAGAACCGTGTCCCTACCACAAGGGACTTACTAATCATAACCTCGAGGACTGTCATATGCTTCGCAGGTACTTTGGGGGTGCCGGCGTCAAGAAGGACGACAAGAAGGAGGACCCTAAAGGCGACGACAAGGACGGGGAATTCCCCGAGATCCACGACTGCTTCATGATCTACGGAGGGCCCTCGACCCGCCTCTCGGCGCGCCAGCGCAAGCGAGAACGGCGCGAGGTTTTCTCCATACAAACGGTAGCCCCCCGCTTCCTTGATTGGTCTGCGGTGGCCATCACTTTCGACCGTGATGACCACCCAGACCACGTCCCCAACCCGGGAGTCTATCCGCTCGTTGTTGACCCCGTCATCGCCAACACACGCCTCACCAAGGTGCTCATGGACGGTGGAAGCAGCCTCAACATCATCTACTCCTAGACCCTCGACCTTCTGGGGGTCGGGAGAGCGCGCCTCCAACCTAGCGTCGGGGGCTTCCACGGAGTCGTGCCAGGGAAATGGGCGGAACCTCTCGGACGGGTCGATCTGCCCATTTGTTTTGGCACACCGGCCAACTTCCGAAAGGAGACTCTCACTTTTGAAGTGGTCGGATTCCGTGGAACGTACCACGCTATCCTGGGACGCCCATGCTACGCCCGGTTCATGGCGATCCCGAACTACACCTACCTCAAGCTCAAAATGCCGGGTCCAAACGGTGTCATCACTGTAGGGCCCTCGTATGAACATGCCTACGAGTGTGACGTCGAGTGCGTCGAGCACGGCGAGGCTGTTTTGGAGTCGGCAATCTTGGCTGCAGACCTCGACGGTCTTGCCAATGTAATTCCTGACCCAAAACGCCATGCCGGCAGCTTCGAGCCTGCCGAAGATGTCAAACTCGTACCCCTCGACCCCGCTGATCCCAAGGGAAAGGCACTGAGCATCAGTGCCACCCTCGATCCTAAATAGGAAGCAGTGCTCGTTGACTTTCTCCGCGCAAACGTCGACATCTTTGCGTGGAGTCCCTCGGATATGCCAGGCATACCCAGGGAAGTCACCGAGCACGCCTTGGAGATCCGGGCTGGATCCAAACCGGTGAAGCAACGCCTGCGTCGCTTCGATGAGGAGAAGCACAGGGTCATCGGCGAGGAGATACACAAACTGTTGGAGGCCGGATTCATCAAGGAGGTTCATCATCCTGAGTGGCTAGCTAATCCCGTATTAGTTAGGAAAAAGAGTGGGAAATGGAGGATGTGTGTAGACTACACCGGTTTAAATAAAGCATGTCCAAAAGTTCCCTTTCCTTTGCCACGCATTGACCAAATCGTTGATTCCACTGCGGGATGTGAAACTCTCTCGTTCTTAGATGCATACTCCGGCTACCACAAATCAAAATGAAGGAGTCCGACCAGCTTGCAACTTCATTCATCACCCCGTTCGGCATGTATTGCTACGTTACGATGCCCTTCGGTCTCCGGAACGCGGGGGCTACATAAAAGCGATGCATGCAGCATGTTTTCGGAAAGCACATCGGGTCGACCGTCAAGGCTTATGTCGACGACATCGTTGTCAAAACCAAACAAGCCGACGACCTGGTCAGCGACCTCGACGTCGCGTTCAAATGCCTTTGGGCAAAAAACATCAGACTCAACCCAGAGAAATGCGTCTTTGGCGTCCCATGAGGTATGCTTTTAGGGTTCATCGTATCCAAACGTGGCATCGAGGCCAACCCTGAAAAAATCTCTGCAATAACCAAGATGGGCCCCATCCGAGATCTGAAGGGCGTACGAGGGTCACAGGTTGCTTGGCGGCACTCAGCCGTTTCATTTCGCGCCTCGGCGAAAAAGCACTCCCTCTGTACCGTCTCTTGAAGAAATCGGAGCACTTTTCCTGGACCCTTGAGGCTGAGGAGGCTCTCACAAAACTCAAGGCCACACTCTCTAACTCACCAATCCTCGTCCCTCCAACCCCGGGTGAACCACTCCTACTCTACGTCGCTGCGACATCACAAGTAGTCAGTGCTGCCCTGGTTGTCGAACGGGCCGTGGAGGCACATGCCTTGCTCGTCCAGAGGCCGGTCTATTTCATTAGCGAAGTGCTCTCTGAAACCAAGAGTCGATACCCACAGATCCAGAAACTGCTATATGCCGTCATCCTGACACGGCGCAAGCTCCGACACTACTTCGAGGGTCACCCGATTACTGTGGTTTCTTCTTTCCCCTTGGGAGAGATAGCCCAGAACCGGGAAGCCTTGGGTAGGGTTGCCAAATGGGCAGTCGAACTCATGGGCGAGACCTTGTCCTATGCGCCGCGAAAAGCTATCAAGTCACAGGTGTTAGTAGATTTCCTGGCTGAGTGGACCGACACCCAACTCCCCCCTGCACAGTTTCAGGTGGAGCTGTGGACCATGTACTTCGATGGGTCGCTGATGAAAACGGGAGCAGGCGCGGGCTTGCTCTTCGTCTCACCCCTCGGGGTTCACATGCGCTACGTCATCTGGCTTCATTTTCCTGCGTCTAACAACGTCGCCGAATACGAGGCGCTCGTCACGGGATTAAGAATCGCCGCCGAACTCGGGGTCCGACACCTTGACGTTCGAGGCGACTCCCAACTCGTAATCGATCAGGTCATGAAGAGCTCGAGCTGCCGTGACCCCAAGATGGATGCCTACTGTCAAGAAGTACGGCGCCTCGAGGACAAGTTTCACGTCCTCGAGCTCAACCACATCGCGCGCAGATACAATGAGGCCGCCGATGAACTGGCAAAAATCGCGTCCAGTCGAGCTACGGTTCCACCAGACGTTTTCGCAAAAGACATTCAGCAGCCGTCCGTTGACCTCGGGCCAGACGGGGGGGTTGGCGGGACGTCACTCGACCCTCCACCTAAGGCAGAAGCCCCCTCGATCAGGGCAGAAGCCATGCAGGTGGAAGACTCGACCCCGCCGTCTGACCTCGAGCCTGACTGGCGCGTCCCGTACCTCGACTACCTTATCCGAGGGGACCTCCCCTCGGGTAAGACCGAGGCTCGACGGATCGCGCGCCGGGCCAAAACCTTTGTGATCGTGGGCGACAGCAGAGAGCTCTACCGCCGTAGCCCTACTGGTATCCTCCAACGATGCATCACAAATGAGCAAGGCAGGAACCTGCTCAGCGATCTCCACTCGGGGGCTTGCGGTCACCACGCAGCACCTCGAACCCTCGTCGGAAACGCCTTTCGACAAGGATTCTATTGGCCGACCGCGGTCTCCGACGCTGACAAGCTAGTACGCTCCTGCAAGTGTTGTCAGTACTATGCGAGACGAACCCATCTTCCGGCACATGCCCTGCAAACTATCCCCATCACAAGGCCGTTTGCCGTTTGGGGGCTCGACCTTGTCGGACCATTGAAAAGGGCAGCTGGCGGCTTTACCCACTTGCACGTCGCAATCGACAAATTCTCCAAGTGGATCGAGGCCCGCCCTATCACCAGGATCAGGTCCGAGCAAGCGGTGCTCTTCTTCACCGGCATTATTCATCGCTTCGGGGTCCCTAACTGTATCATCACAGACAATGGCACCCAGTTCACTGGCAAAAAGTTTTTGGATTTCTGCGACAGCCACCACATCCGAGTGCTCTGGTCAGCCGTGGCCCATCCAAAAACAAACGGTCAGGTGGAACGTGCCAATGGTATGGTCCTACAAGGCCTCAAACCCAGAATCTTTGACAAACTAAATAAACATGGCAAAAGATGGGCTGCCGAGCTACCCTCGGTCCTATGGAGCCTAAGAACAACGCCGAGTCGAGCCACGGGGTTCACTCCATTCTTCTTAGTCTACGGGTCTGAGGCTATGCTCCCAACTGATATAGAATACGGGTCCCCAAGGTTGAAGGCCTACAACGAAAGAAATAACGACGCCACAAGACGGGACGCCCTCGACCAGCTCGAGGAAGCCCGAGATGTGGCTCTGTTGCATTCTGCCAGGTACCAGCAGGATCTCCGATGCTACCACGACAGACACGTCCATAAGCGTGACCTCAACGTCGGCGACTTGGTGCTACGGCGGAACCAGAACACCAAGGGACGGCACAAGCTCACGCCACCATGGGAAGGGCCGTACATCATCGCAGAAGTACTAAAGCCGGGCACCTACAAGCTATCCGACGAGAAGGGCGAAATCCTCACCAACGCTTGGAACATTCAACAGCTACGTCGCTTCTTTCCTTAAAAAGCCTCGAGGCTCTGTATTTTCTTTTTCGTCAATAAAGAATACAGCGACGTTCAAACTTTCGTTTTACAGTGAGGAAGGATCGACTCTGCACTCCTAGAATCGACCCTCCCTCGGGGGCTACAAGGGGGGAACCCCCCAGTCCCCGAAAAAACTTATGCTCTTTTTTAAATTTAAGAACCGCTTCTTAGATCGACTTCGCTGCAAGAGCACCCTAAGGTTTGAAAGGGCTCCCGAGTCAGGAGTATCACCTACGCCTCCAAGGCTACGGTACCTCCACTCACCCCTTACGCCTTTTAGAGGTGCGACTTCACGCTAAGGAGATCTAAATAACGGTTCCTAACTTTGAAAAAGAACATATCCCCTGTCGCTTAGATCAGGCTCTCACACGATTTACAAGGCCGCAACATCACCCTGAAGCTCGAGGGCGGTCGAGCCATGAGATCACTTACGCCCCCGAGGCTACGGTACCTCCACTCGCTCCCTTACGCCAAAGGATGCAGCTGCGTGCTAAGTAAATCACGCGAGAACACGATCCAAGCGATAAAGGGAAGAAAAGCTCGAATAAAACTAAATCAACCACGAACCGGTTTATGTTTCGAGTTTTTAGGCCTTCGGGGCCACCACGATCAAAATTCGAAATGCTAACTTATTACACGGGCCTTCATGCCCAGATTTGGCTCACAGGCCCTCATCGTCATTAGGCGGAACCACCTCGGCTTCAAAAAGCGAGGCCAGACGGCTTCCAGGCTCTTCGGCGGCTTCAATCAGCTCCACGCAGGCATCCTCGTTCTCCTCGTCTGTCCGGTCTGGGTCTGTGATAAAGCCCTCAGCGACGAGCTTCATGTCGAACACAAACCCTGAACGGACGACGGCCAGCGCCCTCTTCACGCCGTGATGGAGGTCGTCCCGTATCTTCTCCCAGGCAAGGCGGCCCAGCGCCACCATCCGACGGACGAAGGAGTTCCCCGGAACATCTTCCCCGGTGTCGGCGTCGGACTCGACCCCCAGGCCGTCACACACGGTGGTGATCGCGCCCTGGAGCAGTTGGGTCCTCCGGATCTCGGCTTCAAGGAGGCTCTGGAAGGAGTTGGCAGAGGATTAGGCCTCTCGGTTCTCCCTCTCCAGCTCTGAAACATGACGAACAGATTAATACCCAACGCAAGACCCTCCGCGTCATGGCCGTAACAATCACACTTACCCTCGATATGGGTCTGCAGGCCCACAACCTCGTCACGAAGCCCCCCACAAGTCCGCTCGAGCCCAAGGAAGGCGTTGTCTTTGTCACCAATGGTTGCCTTTAGCGCCTCGATCTCTTGCCGAGCAGACTCGAGAGCTGCGTCCTTCTCTTGGATGGCTCCCTTCAGCATCGTGACCTCGTCCTTCAGAGCATCAGAACGAGCGGTGGCCTGCTCGACCTCGACGTTGAGGGTGTCGCGTTGATGACTAACCTGCGAGACATTCTCCTCGAGCTCCTTCACCCGTCCCGATAGGGGCTCGAGATCCCTGCGGGCCTGGGCAGCCTCCTCCCGAGCCTTGTTCATGCCAGTGCGCATCACGGCCTCGGCCGCCCATGCCTGCATCGCTTCCTCTTTCAGCACCGCGTAGGCGACGCGCAGCTCAGCCATTTTGGCGTTCCGATCGGAAAGCTGTTTCTGGGCTTCCTCGGCCAAGATCTGTTGCTGAGACAGCGCGGCCCACACGCCACTCTCATCCCGGATGAAGAGTGACTTGCGGCGGGAGTGCTCCTTCAGCTCCTGAACGCAATCCGAAAAAAAACCAAAAAGGTTAAAAAGCCGAGGGAAAAAGACACCAAGAAAACCACAGAAAAAGCCGACGGGTCGATCGTACCTCAGTGGCATCCCCCATACTCCGCACGGCACCAGACGCCACTCGGAGCAACTGATCAAGGTGCCGGCGAACGCCCTCGAGGTACTCCCATCGGTGCACTTCATCTTTGTCGTTCAGGACGAAGATGGGCTCGGCGTCGGGGTTCGCGGCGTCCCTGAATTGGAGCGACGCCCCCCCCACCTCGGTATCTCCGCCTCTGCCCGTGCTATCGCCAGCGTGGCGATGTCGGGCCATGACGATAACGACCCAGCCTGGGCATCTCCCGGTCCCGCGGAAGGACCGGCCTCGCCCGCAGTTTCCGCCTCTCCGACGGCCGTCGAGGCACCGGCCTGATCCGTGGTCTCGCCCCCCTCGACCCCCATCACTTGTTTCCCTTTGTCCAGGGGGGTGTCGTCGAGGGTAAGGTCCACGGTTATGGGTGCCCGCCCTCCTGAGGGAACTGGCCCCTCAACCGCCGGCACCTCCGGAGCCGGTGCCTCGACCGAAGACGGCTCCGGTACCCGCGCCTCGACCGTAGGCGCCCCCGGAGCTGGCACCTCTTTCTTCTGGTGCTCCGGTCAGGGGCTCGACCGCCCCGCCCTCCACCATACCCGCTGGCTCGGCCAACGGGTCTTGTTGCAACGGCGACCCACCCGCCAGGGCCGCCTCCTGCCCCGACACCGACGCGACCTCCCTCATGGTCACGTCAGCCCCCGCCCGCTCCGCGCCGCGGACGGGTGCCTCGCCCGTCGCGACCTCGACGGCAGCCTCGGCCGTCGCTGACGACCTGGGCCCCGCCTCGACCGCGCCGGGCGCCACCATCTCCCCCGGTTCAAACCCCTCCACGGCAGGGTCCATGCCAGTAATCACCGTGGCGTCCGCTGGTTCCTGCCGTTGTCGCAGGCGCCCCTTCGCGGCCTCGACCTGCCGGACCCAGGCCGCATCCTGCTCCGCCGTCCGGTTGAGGACAACGGCGCTGGCCCGCAGTGACTTCACGGGGGTAAGCCCCATCGGCTCTGCCTTCCGCTTTAACCTGCAAAGTGAGAAGAAATGTCAGCCAACGGACTCAGAGAAAGGCAGGACAACCGAGCAGAGATGCTTACCCGGAAATCGGCACCAAGGGCCTCAACCCTGTGCGACCCGGGCCTCCCGGGACGGCCGATGGTGGCCTCGCAGCGGCCTCAACAGCAGGCCGAGCACTCCTGGGAGCCCTGGCCGACGCACCGCCCTGCGCCTTCTGTGCCTCCGAGGCCAGCTGGCCTCGGGTTCTTACGCCTGCCGACGCCACCGCCGATGACGACGCCGGTACCGCCGTCCCAGCCCCTGCCCGAGCTCGCGGGGCCTGTGCGGACGTCCCCATTGACCCCTCTCGCTGGGTCCGGGGTAAAGCGGCCCCTCCCGTCGAGGGGCCCGTCTCCTTCTCCGTCTTCTTCCCCTCGGACTCCTCGACCACGACGACCGAGGAGGACGCCCCCCCGATGGGCTCCAACAGGGGGCGAATGTCGGGAAGGTCCCCCAGCCCGGTCGCGGCCTCATACCGCGACAGGGCATCGTCGTCTTCACCGCTGCTGTCGTCGTCCTCCCCCGAGATCGTCTCGAAAGGCGACGGCGCCAGGGGGACCCCGTCGATGGTCTGCTGGCACCGAAGCTTCTTCAACGCCTCTGCCTCTTTGGCCTTGCGGATCGCCCGCTTCTTGGCCGCCTCCTTAGTCTGCTTCTTCTTGGAAGCATGCTGGCGTCGAGCCTCCCGGGTGGGCCGGTCCTCCGGGACTGGCGGACGCGTTTCCCGCAACGCCGACAAATCCTACGCGCCGGCCTCAACCAAATCAGTGAAATCCAAAGATAAACGAAATTAGCAATACATCGGCCTCGAGATACGTACCACGGACTTGAACCCTTCGGTAGGTCTTATGGGGACCCGGTTGGCCTCCTCTACCATGAAGTTCCTGACCATCCGGCGCGCTCGCCGGAGGACCTTCTCGAGGGAAAGGGATTCGTGGGACATCCGGGTCCCCTCCAGCGATGCCTCTGGAGTCATCTGGTTGAGGCGGAGACGACGCCGGCACAGCGGCATCACTCTGCGGCGATGGAAGGCCGCGGCCACCGCCGCAGCCGTCAAGCCCCGAAGACGAAGCTGCTGCAGCGCCGCCAGCAGCGGATCCAGGCGCGGCTTCCGACACTCCGTAGGTCCAGCGATCCTCTCGAGCAGTCAGCACGCGGCCAGTGTACCTCGGCAACTGATTTTCATCGTTGCGGAGGTAGAACCAACCCTCGTGCCACCCACTATTCGAAGAGATGAGGCGAGCCGGGATGTACAGATCCGCCTGGCTCGACCTCACCTGCAGGACACAGCTCCCTACTCGGGCTGCGCACAAGACGCCCTTCTCCCCCGCCTTCTTGGCGAAGAGCTCGGCCTTGAAAAGGTGAAGCCACAGGTTCCACTGTGGCTCCACCCTAAGGTAGCCCTCGCAGACCGCCGCGAAGATGGCGGCCTGCGCGACGGCGTTGGGGGAAAGGTGGTGAAGCTCCACCTGGTAGTAGTGGAGGAGCGCGCGCATAAAGACGGACGCCGGCACGCCAAACCCCCGCTCGTGGAAGCAGACGAAGCTCACCACGTACCCCTCCGGGGGCGCCGGCTCCCGGTGGGCAGGGGGCGGCGCGATCCACTCCGGTTGCGACCGGCTCGTCCTCAGCCGCAGCAGCCCGTCCTTGACCAATTCTTCCAACCTCCTCTCCATCACCGAGGAGGCGGCCCAGTCATCGGTGGGGAGGATCTGGCTCTTTCCTGCCATCGGTGTTGTCGAAAGGGGGGGTGGACGAAGAGGACGCGGTGGCGACAGCGATGCGGGCGCAGAGCGCGATAAGGCAAGGGTTGTCTGAGGCAAAAGAATGCAGGAGCGCAAGGGAACGGAGGGGAACGCAGACCCCCAGGCCTTGATTTTATACGCCCAGGCGGAAGCCCAACAGCCGCGCGAAAAGGTAGGAACAGTTTCCCGCATTAAATACGCCCAACTAACCGTTTCCTTACATCTCGCAGGAGTCGGGCACGTGGTCGTCCCCCACATCGTAACCGTACGCCACGTCGCCCACTACCGCGCCGATCTCGCCTCCCCCAAAAACGCGCCCGGCTAACGGGCGGGGGAGGGATCCGCGGACGGATATTCCTAGATATCTGGGAAACGGGCCCCGAGCCCGGTATAAGCCTCGAGGGAGCGAAAGCTGGCCCTCGACCAGGGTTCGACGGCTGCCCTCAAGCAATAGAGTTAGGGACGACCCAGGGTGCGCCCGTACATGGCCAAGGGCTCGAGCCACGCTCTCGAGGCACCCCAGGACGTATTCGAGGCCGAAGGAGGAGGTCATCGTAGGAATCCCCCCGGGGGAGGCATCGAGCCCTCGAATCCTGTCGCAGGGAATCGAGATCCACACGACCACTCCTTGGCATCTTTGAGAGCGCCTCCAGGCCACTAGCTGACCCCTAACGAACGGGGCACGGGCTCTCACTCGAATTTCCCCGCTAGCAGCTCACCGGAGATCGTCGGAACTCACGCCCAAACGAGGGTAGTACGGCGTTCTCCACCCCTCCTCCTTTTTTCGAAAAGGAGCGTGAGGGTCGCACAAAAGATGGTCGGAACTCTGATCGACCTTGTGCGCGCGAGGCTCGGGGGCTCGACCGTAGAAACCTAACTCTCGAGGGAACGAAAGCTGGCCCTCGACCAGGGTTCGACAGCTGCCCTCGAGCAACAGAGTTAGGGACGACCCAGGGTGCGCCCGTACATGGCCAAGGGCTCGAGCCACGCTCTCGAGGCACCCCAGGACGTATTCGAGGCCGAAGGAGGAGGTCGTCGTAGGAATCCCCCCGGGGGAGGCATCGAGCCCTCGAATCCTGTCGCAGGGAATCGAGATCCACACGACCACTCCTTGGCATCTTTGAGAGCGCCTCCGGGCCACTAGCTGACCCCTAACGAACGGGGCATGGGCTCTCACTCGAATTCCCCCGCTAGCAGCTCACCGGAGATCGTCGGAACTCGCACCCAAACGAGGGTAGTATGGCGTTCTCCACCCCTCCTCCTTTTTTCGAAAAGGAGCGTGAGGGTCGCACAAAAGACGGTCGGAACTCTGATCGACCTCGTGCGCGCGAGGCTCGGGGGCTTGACCGCAGAAACCTAAGTCTCGAGGGAACGAAAGCTGGCCCTCGACCAGGGTTCGACAGCTACCCTCGAGCAACAGAGTTAGGGACGACCCAGGGTGCGCCTGTACATGGCCAAGGGCTCGAGCCACGCTCTCGAGGCACCCTAGGACGTATTCGAGGCCGAAGGAGGAGGTCGTCGTAGGAATCCCCCGGGGGAGGCATCAAGCCCTCGAATCCTGTCGCAGGGAATCGAGATCCACACGACCACTCCTTGGCATCTTTGAGAGCGCCTCCGGGCCACTAGCTGACCCCTAACGAACGGGGCACGGGCTCTCACTCGAATCCCCCCGCTAGCAGCTCACCAAAGATCGTCGGAACTCGCGCCCAAATGAGGGTAGTACGGCGTTCTCCACCCCTCCTCCTTTTTTCGAAAAGGAGCATGAGGGTCGCACAAAAGACGGTCGGGACTCTGATCGACCTCGTGCGCGCAAGGCTTGGGGGCTCGGCCGCAACGAATCATCCCCCAATAAAATGAAAACAACACCTCGGAGGAGTCCCAGCACTCCACCGAGGCCTCGGGGGCTACACCCGGCGGGTGCGCTCGTGCGCCCCCACCGGAAAAAATCACGACGCTATGACTCCAGTTCGAACAAACCTCTAGGAGAGTGATCACACACTCACCCAAAGGCTCGGGAGCTACTGTCGGTACCAAAAGTACGGGGGTACCCACACCCATCGCTAGTAAAAAACTAAAACGACTGAAACTGCAATAAAAGGCAGCCCGCCTCGACCACGCATTCTATCCGCCTCGTACGAGGCCCGCTCGACGGGGCGCCTCGACCGCGCTCCGGCTCTGACTCGTACGAGGCCCGTTCGACGGGGCGCCTCGACCACGCCCCATCCCGTACGGAAAGCTACCTCGACGGCGCCCCGACCCGCGTGAAGCTCGTCCGCCCACTGGGAAAAACTCCAACCCGCGTGAGCCTGGGTCGAGCACCTCGACTCCTTCTCTCTACCTACCCCAGGACAAAAGCCATAGCATTTAATGCGGTTACCTACTACCACCTACCGGCATGGCTGCGACCATGATCGACGTGGGAACAATGCTCGTGTCAGATCTCACTGTTTTACCGCCCATCCCGTGATGGGAGGTGAAAACCGTCACTATACCCACCTTACCGCGCACTGTTTACCATCGATCACCCTCGAGGGAGGATAAGACAAGGCCCGTTCTCCGCAATCTCGGGGATTCGGCCTTATCCATCCGGTCTCGACCCGGCCTCGACCCAACCTCGACGCTCGGTACAGTTCAACGGCAAGGGAAGGACGGTATGGCACGGCGCTTCGGGTCATTTCGCCGTCTCGTCTCCCACGACGCCATAGTGTCCAGGGATGGCCAGCCATCCCCAGGGCACGTCGCTACAGTCAACTCAACAGGAATCGACCTAACATTACCTCAAGGCTCCCCATCGTCCTGGCCTCCTCTCGCCCTATAAAAGGGCAGGCCAGGGTTCTACGAGAGGAGAGAAAAAAAGAAAGGAAGCACCCGACCACCCAACAACAGACAACGAAGAAAAACAAGAGATCGCTACCTCAAGCAACGACCCTTGTCCTTTTTTTCTCTCTTTGAGACTTGGGCTCGACGCCCTCTCTCGCATGCTTGTAACCCCTACACGAGCACTTCGGTGCAAGGAAATACAAACTTCTCCCCCCCCCCCCCCCGCTGGACGTAGGGCCTTCTTTTGCCCGAACCAGGATAAACCCCCGTGTGTTCTCCTTGCATCACCATCCAGGAAAGAGACACGTAGCATTTACTTGTTGGTTTAGGACCCCCTCGGGTCTGAACACCGACATGATGCAATATAGGTGCACAGTTTGTGCCAAACGTACCATAGGCTCTAACAACATATTAAACGCACTAGATGGAACTCCTAGGTGATGTGGGTCACGTGGATGCTCGTTTTGGTCCGTTTGGAGATAGTGCTAACGTTGACACAAGAAATGTGCACGGTTTGCGCAGAATGTACCAGAGGCTCGAAAATCGTTTTGGACGCACCCAATGGAACTCCTAGGTGTCGGGGTTTGTGTGGAATCTCGTTTAAGTCAGTTTAGAGATAGGTTTAGTGTCAGTGCAAGATAATTGCATGGCCTGCGTCAGACATACCATAGCCTCAGAAATCGTTTTGGACGCACCCGATTGGAGATGGTGCTAAACTTGATGCAAGATAGTTGCACGGTTTGCGCTAAACATACCACATGCTTTGAAATCCTTTGGACACACCCAATGGAACTCCTAGGTGATGAGGCTCAAGTGGAGGCTTGTTTTGGTCCGTTTAGAGATAGTGCTAATCTTAACGAGTTGCACGGCTTGCGCCAAACTTACAATAGGCTCAGAAATCTGTTTGGACGCATCCGATGGAACTCCCAGGTAACGTGGGTCTTGTGGAATATTGTTTCAGTCTATTTGGAGACAGTGTTAGTGTCGGTGCAAGATAGTTAGACCGTTCGCGCCAAACGTACCATACGCTCATAAATCGATTTGGACGCAGCCGATGGTACTCCTAGGTGACGAGGCTCAAGTGGAAGCTCGTTTTATTCCGTTTGGAGATGGTGCCAATCTTGCCGCAAGATAGGTGCACGGTTTGCGCTGAATGTACAATAGGCTCGGAAATCATTTTGGACGCACCCGGTGGTACTCCTAGGTGAGAAGGCTCAAGTGGAAGCTCGTTTGAGTCCGTTTGGAGATAGTGCTAATCATGACACAAGATAGGTGCGCAGTTTGTGCCTAGCGTTCCATAGGCCCGGAAATCCTCTTGGACGCACCCGATGGAACTCCTAGGTGAGTGGGTCATGTGAAATCTTGTTTCGGTTCATTTGGAAATAGTGTCAGTGTCGTTACAATATAGGTGCACGGTTTGCGCCAAACGTACCATAGGCTCAAAAAATGTTTTGGATGCACCCGATAGAACTCCTAGGGGATGAGGCTCAAGTGGAAGCTCGTTTAAGTCCATTTGCAGATAGTGCTAATATTGACGCAATATAGGTGCACGGTTTGCGCCAAACGTACCATAGGCTCGAAAAACGTATTAAACACACTAGATGGAACTCCTAGGTGATGTGGGTCCTGTGGAAGCTCGTTTTGGTCCATTTGGAGATAGTGCAAACCTTGACACAAGAAATGTGCACCGTTTGCGTAGAATGTACCAGAGGCTCAAAAATCGTTTTGGACGCACCCAACGGAACTCCTAGGTGTCGGGGTTTATGTGGAATCTCGTTTAGGTGTCAGGTTTAGTGTTGGTGCAAGATAATTGCATGGCCTGCGCCAGACATACCATAGCTTCAGAAATCATTTTGGACGCACCCGATGGTACTCCTAGGTGACGATGCTCAAGTGGATGCTCGTTACGGTCCGATTGGTGATGGTGCTAAACTTGATGCAAGATAGGTGCACGGTTTGCGGCAAACATACCATAGGCTGGAAAATCATTTTGGACACACACAATGGGACTCCTAGGTGATGAGGCTCAAGTGGAAACTCGTTTTGGTCCGTTTGGAGATAGTGCTAATCTTGACGAGGTGCACGGTTGCACCGAACCTACCATAGGCTCGGAAATCAGTTTGGACGCATCTGATGGAACTCCGAGGTGACGTCGGTCATGTGGAATCTTATTTCAGTCTATTTGGAGACAGTGTTAGTATCGGTTCAAGATAGTTGGATGGTTTGCGCCAAACATACCATATGCTCAAAAATAGTTTTGGACGCACCCGGTGGTACTCCTAGGTGACAAGGCTCTAGTGGAAGCTCGTTTGAGTCCGTTTGGAGATAGTGCTAATCTTGACACAAGATAGGTGCACAGTTTGTGCCTAGCGTTCCATAGGCCCAGAAATCGTCTTGGACGCACTCGATGGAACTCCTTGGTGAGTGGGTCATGTGGAATCTTGTTTCGGTTCATTTGGAAACCGTGTCAGTGTCGTTGCAATATAGGTGCACGAATTGTGTCGAACGTACCAAAGGCTCGAAAATTGTTTTGGATGCACCCGATGTACTCCTAGGGGACGAGGCTCGAGTGGAAGCTCATTTAAGTCCTTTTGCAGAAGTGCTAATCTCGACGCAATATAGGTGCACGGTTTGCGCCAAACGTACCATAGGCTCGAAAAACGTATTGAACGCACTAGATGGACCTCCTAGGTGATGTGGGTCATGTGGATGCTCGTTTTGGTCTGTTTGGAGATAGTGCTAACCTTGACACAAGAAATGTGCACCGTTTGCGTAGAATGTACCAGAGGCTCGAAAATCATTTTGGACACACCCAATGGAACTCCTAGGTGTTGAGGTTTATGTGGAATCTCGTTTAAGTCCGTTTAGAGACAGGTTTAGTGTCGGTGCAAGATAATTGCACGGCCTACGCCAGATATACCATAGCCTCAGAAATCATTTTGGATGCACCTGATGGTACTCCTAGGTGGCGATGCTCAAGTGGAAGCTCGTTACGGTCCGATTAGAGATGGTGCTAAACTTGATGCACGATAGGTGCACGGTTTGCGGCAAACATACCATAGGCTTGGAAATCATTTTAGACACGCCGAATGGAACTCCTAGGTGACGAGGCTCAAGTGGAAACTCATTTTGGTCCGTTTGGAGATAGTGCTAATCTTCATGAGGTGCACGGGTTGTGCCAAACCTACCATAGGCTCGAAAATCGGTTTGGACGCATCCGATGGAACTCCGAGGTGACCTGGGTCATGTGGAATCTTGTTTCAGTCTTTTTGGATATAGTGTTAGCATCGGTGCAAGATAGTTGGATGGTTCGCCTGAAACGTACCATACGCTCAGAAATCGATTTGGACGCACCCGATGGTACTCCTAGGTGACGAGGCTCAAGTGGAAGCTCGTTTTGTTCTGTTTGGAGATGGTGCTAATCTTGCCGCAAGATAGGTGCACAGTTTGCGCTGAACGTACCATAGGCTCGGAAATCGTTTTGGACGCACCCGGTGGTACTCCTAGGTGACAAGGCTCAAGTGGAAGCTTGTTTGAGTCCGTTTGGAGATAGTGCTAATCTTGACACAAGATAGATGCGCAGTTTGTGCCTAGCGTTCCATAGGCCTAGAAATTATCTTGGATGCACCTGATGGAACTCCTAAATGAGTGGGTCATGTGGAATCTTGTTTCGGTTAATTTGGAAACAGTGTCAGTGTCGTTGCAATATAGGTGCACGGTTTGCGCCGAACGTACCATAGGCTCGAAAATTGTTTTGGATGCACCCGAAGGTACTCCTAGGGGACGAGGCTCAAGTGGAAGCTCGTTTAAGTCCGTTTGCAGATAGTGCTAATCTTGACGCAATATAGGTGCACGGTTTGCGCCAAACGTACCATAGGCTCGGAAAACATATTAAACACACTAGATGGAACTCCTAGGTGATGTGGGTCATGTAGAAGCTTGTTTTGGTCCGTTTGGAGATAGTGCTAACCTTGACACAAAAAAATGTGCACCATTTGCGCAGAATGTACCGGAGGCTCGAAAATCGTTTTGGACGCAACCAATGGAACTCCTAGGTGTCTGGGTTTATGTGGAATCTCGTTTAAGTCCGTTTAGAGACAGGTTTAGTGTCGGTGCAAGATAACTGCATGGCCTGCGCTAGACATACCATAGGCCCAGAAATCGTTTTGGACGCACCCGATGGTACTCCTTGGTGACGATGCTCAAGTGGAAGCTCGTTACGGTCCAATTGGAGATGGTGCTAAACTTGATGCAAGATAGGTGCACAGTTTGCGGCAAACATACCATAGGCTAGGAAATCATTTTGGACACACCCAATGGAACTCCTAGGTGACGAGGCTCAAGTGGAAACTCGTTTTGGTCTGTTTGGAGATAGTGCTCACGTTGACGAGGTGCACGGGTTGCGCCGAACCTACCATAGGCTCGGAAATCGGTTTGGACGCATCTGATGGAACACCGAGGTGACGTGGGTCATGTGGAATCTTGTTTTTAGTCTATTTGGAGACAGTGTTAGTGTCAGTGCAAGATAGTTGGTTGGTTTGCGCCAAACGTACCATACGCTCAGAAATCAATTTGGACGCACCCGATGGTACTCCTAGGTGACGAGGCTCAAGTGAAAGCTCGTTTCGTTCTGTTTGGAGATGATGCTGATCTTGCTGCAAGATAGGTGCACGGTTTGCGCTGAACGTACCATAGGCTCAGAAATCATTTCGGACGCACCCAGTGGTACTCCTAGGTGACAAGGCTCAAGTGGAAGCTCATTTGAGTCCGTTTAGAGATAGTGCTAATCTTGATACAAGATAGGTGCGCAGTTTGTGCCTAGCGTTCCATAGGCCCAGAAATCATCTTGGACACACTCGATGGAACTCCTAGGTGAGTGGGCATTGTGGAATCTTGTTTCGGTTCATTTGGAAATAGTGTCAGTGTCGTTGCAATATAGGTGCACGGTTTGCACCGAACATACCATAGGCTCGAAAATTGTTTTGGATGCACCCGATTATACTCCTAGGGCACGAGGCTCAAGTGGAAGCTCGTTTAAGTCCTTGTGCAGATAGTGCTAATCTTGACGCAATATAGGTGCACGGTTTGCGCCAAACGTACCATAGGCTCGGAAAACATATTGAACGCACTAGATGGACCTCCTCGGTGATGTGGGTCATGTGGAAGCTCGTTTTGGTCCGTTTGGAGATAGTGCTAACCTTGACACAAGAAATGTGCATGGTTTGCGCAGAACGTACCAGAGGCTCGAAAATTATTTTGGACGCACCCAATGGAACCCCTAGGTGTCGGGGGTTATGTGGAATCTCGTTTAAGTCTGTTTAGAGACAGGTTTAGTGTCGGTGCAAGATAATTGCACAGCCTGCGCTAGACATACCGTAGGCTCAGAAATCATTTTGGACGCACCCGATGGTACTCCTAGGTGACGAGGCTCAAGTGGAAGCTCGTTTGAGTCCGATTGGAGATGGTGATAAACTTGATGCAACATTGATGCACGGTTTGCGCCAAACATACCATAGGCTTGGAAATCATTTTGGACACACCCAATGGAACTCCTAGGTGACGAGGCTCAAGTAGAAGCTCGTTTTGGTCCGTTTGGAGATAGTGCTAATCTTGACAAGGTGCACAGGTTGCGCCGAACCTACCATAGGCTCGAAAATCGGTTTGGACACATCTGATGAAACACCGAGGTGACGTGGGTCATGTGGAATCTTATTTCAGTCTATTTGGATACAGTGTTAGTGTCGGTGCAAGATAGTTAGATGGTTCACGCCAAACGTACCATACGCTCAGAAATCGATTTGGACGCACCCGATGGTACTCCTAGGTGACGAGGCTCAAGTGGAAGCTCGTTTCGTTCCATTTGGAGATGGTGCTAATCTTGCTGCAAGATAGGTGCACGGTTTGCGCTGAACGTACCATAGGCTCGGAAATCATTTTGGACGCACCCGATGGTACTCCAAGGTGTCAAGGCTCAAGTGGAAGCTTGTTTGAGTCCGTTTGGAGATAGTGCTAATCTTGACACAAGATAGGTGCGCAGTTTGTGCCCAGTGGTACTCCTAGGTGACAAGGCTCAAGTGGAAGCTCATTTGAGTCCGTTTAGATATAGTGCTAATCTTGACACAAGATAGGTGCACAGTTTGTGCCTAGCGTTCCATAGGCCTAGAAATCGTCTTGGACGCACTCGATGGAACTCCTTGGTGAGTGGGTCATGTGGAATCTTGTTTCGGTTCATTTGGAAACCGTGTCAGTGTCGTTGCAATATAGGTGCACGATTTGCGCCGAACGTACCAAAGGCTCGAAAATTGTTTTGGATGCACCCGATGTACTCCTAGGGGACGAGGCTCGAGTGGAAGCTCATTTAAATCCTTTTACAGAAGTGCTAATCTTGACGCAATATAGGTGCACGGTTTGCGCCAAACGTACCATAGGCTCGAAAAACGTATTGAACGCACTAGATGGACCTCCTAGGTGATGTGGGCCGTGTGGATGCTCGTTTTGGTCTGTTTGGATATAGTGCTAACCTTGACACAAGAAATGTGCACCGTTTGCGCAGAATGTACCAGAGGCTCGAAAATCATTTTGGACACACCCAATGGAACTCCTAGGTGTCGGGGTTTATGTGGAATCTCGTTTAAGTCCGTTTAGAGACAGGTTTAATACGTTTTCTGAGCCTATGCTCAAGTGGAAGCTCGTTACGGTCCGGTTGGAGATGGTGCTAAACTTGATGCAAGATAGGTGCACGGTTTGCGGCAAACATACCATAGGCTTGGAAATTATTTTGGACACACCCAATGGAACTCCTAGGTGCTGAGGCTCAAGTGGAAACTCATTTTGGTCCATTTGGAGATAGTGCTAATCTTCACGAGGTGCACGGGTTGCGCAGAACCTACCATAGGCTCTAAAATTAGTTTGGACGCATCCGATGGAACTCCGAGGTGACGTGGGTCATGTGGAATCTTGTTTCAGTCTATTTGGATACAGTGTTAGTGTTGGTGCAAGATAGTTGGATGGTTCGCACCAAACGTACCATAGGCTCAGAAATCGATTTGGACGCACCTGATGGTACTCCTAGGTGACGAGGCTCAAGTGGAAGCTCGTTTAAGTCCGTTTGCAGATAGTGCTAATCTTGACGCAATATGGGTGCACGGTTTGCGCCAATCGTACCATAGGCTCGAAAAACGTATTAAACGCACTAGATGGAACTCCTAGGTGATGTGGGTCATGTGGAAGCTCGTTTTGGTCCATTTGGAGATAGTGCTAACCTTGACACAAGAAATGTGCACTGTTTGCGCAGAATGTACCAGAGGCTCGAAAATCGTTTTCGACACACCCAATGGAACTCCTAGGTGTCGGGGTTTATGTGGAATATCGTTTAAGTCCGTTTAGAGACAGGTTTAGTATCGGTGCAAGATAATTGCACGGCCTGCGCCAGACATACCATAGCCTCAGAAATCATTTTGGACGCACCCGATGGTACTCCTAGGTGACGATGCTCAAGTGGAAGCTCGTTACGGTCCGATTGGAGATGGTGCTAAACTTGATGCAAGATAGGTGCACGGTTTGCGGCAAACATACCAAACGCTAGGAAATCATTTTGGACACACCCAATGGAACTCCTAGGTGACGAGGCTCAAGTGGGAACTCGTTTTGGTCCGTTTGGAGATAGTGCTATTCTTGACGAGGTGCACGGGTTGCGCCGAACCTACCATAGGCTCAGAAATCGGTTTGGACGCATTTGATGTAACACCGAGGTGACGTGGGTCATGTGGAATCTTGTTTCAGTCTATTTGGAGACAGTGTTAGTGTCGGTGCAAGATAGTTGGATGGTTTGCGCCAAACGTACCATACTTTCAGAAATCGATTTGGACGCACCCGATGGTACTCCTAGGTGACGAGGCTCAAGTGATAGCTCGTTTCGTTCTGTTTGGAGATGGTGCTAATCTTGCTGCAAGATAGTTTCACGGCCTGCGCCAGACATACCATAGGCTTAGAAATCATTTTAGACGCACCCGGTGGTACTCCTAGGTGATGATGCTCAAGTGGAAGCTCATTACCGTCCGATTGGAGATGGTGATAAACTTGATGCAAGATAGGTGCACGGTTTGCGCCAAACATACCATAGGCTTGGAAATCGTTTTGGACACCCAATGGAACTCCTAGGTGACGAGGCTCAAGTAGAAGCTCGTTTTGGTCTGTTTGGAGATAGTGATAATCTTGATGAGGTGCACGGGTTGCGCCGAACCTACCATAGGCTCGAAAATTGGTTTGGACGCATCTGATGGAACTCCGAGGTGATGTGGGTCATGTGGAATCTTGTTTCAGTCTATTTGGATACAGTGTTAGTGTCGGTGCAAGATAGTTGGATGGTTCGCGCCAAATGTACCTTACGCTCGGAAATCGATTTGGACGCACCCGATGGTACTCCTAGGTGATGAGGCTCAAGTGGAAGCTCGTTTCATTCCGTTTGGAGATGGTGCTAATCTTGCCGCAAGATAGGTGTACGGAAATCATTTTGGACGCACCCGGTGGTACTCCTAGGTGACATGGCTCAAGAGGAAGCTCGCTTGAGTCCGTTTGGACATAGTGCTAATCTTGACACAAGATAGGTGCGCAGTTTGTGCCTAGCGTTCCATAGGCCTAGAAATTGTCTTGGACGCACCCGATGGAACTCCTAGATGAGTGGGTCATGTGGAATCTTGTTTTGGTTAATTTGGAAACAGTGTCAGTGTCATTGCAATATAGGTGCACGGTTTGCGCCGAACACACCATATGCTCGAAAATTGTTTTGGATGCACCCGATGGTACTCCTAGGGGACGAGGCCCAAGTGGAAGCTCATTTAAGTCCGTTTGCAGATAGTGCTAATCTTGACACAATATAGGTGCACGGTTTGCGCCAAACGTACCATAGGCTCGGAAAACGTATTAAACGCACTAGATGGAACTCCTGGGTGATGTGGGTGTAAGGTCCAAATAGCTAGAGGGGGGTGAATAGCCTATTTAAAAATCTACAAGCTTCACTAAACAACCACGTTAGTATAAAAGATGGCTAAGCTAATTCTAGCACTAGCTCAACTACACTATGCAAGCCACCTATACAACTCTAGTGAAGCAAGGCTATGATCTCTAATACACACCAACAAGACTAAGTCACTAAGCTACTTACTCCTATGTGATAAAGTCTACACTAAGCAAACTACACTAGGACTAGTACAAGAAAGTAAAGAGAAAGTGACTTGATTCTTATACCAACGATGTAGAGAAGTAATGCACTCAAAGAATCAATCATAATGATCAACCACAAGAGAAACCCTCAGCAATAAGATGACACAAGATTTTTACCGAGGTTCACTTGCTTCCCGGCAAGCTACTTCTCGTTGTGGCGATGCACCCACTTATCGGTTTACGAGCTAATCGACTATCATGAGTCGAGCCCTCGGCGGGTGCCGCACAACCGCACACAAGATGGGGATCCTCCAAGCCACGAGCTCCACTAGAGTATCCAATTTGCGAACTCCCATGGGGAAGGATCAAGAACCCCTTACAACACTTGGTGAGGGCTCCAACAATCTCCAATTGCGAGCTCAATCACCTCCACTGCTCCAAGTCGTCTACCGTGTCGGGAAACATGGAAGAGTAACAAGAAATTTGCAGCAACTCGAAGATCAAGTGCCTCTGAATGCAACTCTCAAGCAATGCACTTGAATCTCACTCAATCTCACTCAAGATGTGCAACTAAGCAAAGAGAAGAGAGGAGGGGTTGTTCTCTAGCTCAAAGGATGTCTCTAGGTCTCAAAATGTGCAAGAGCTGCCCTCAAACCCCGGCCAACTTCTATTTATAGCGAAGGGGTACGTAGCTAGCCGTTACCGGACGACGCAGTTAAAAACGAGCTGACCGGACGCGTCCGGTCACTACAGGACAAGCATGAATAGTGCGTGTCAGAACTTACCATTGTCGTGACCAGACGCGCTGCACCTGGCGTCCGGTCGGAGTCCAGTAAGCTCCCACCGCGACCGAACGTGTTCGATCACACGTGACTGGACGCGCCGCGCGTCCAGTTGGCTCTACGACCAGCTCTGCCCCTCTGGGTACCTGACCGGACGCTCCGGTCCCATGATGGACCGGACGCGCCGGTTGCAAACCCTAGCGCTCGCGCGCCTAACTGCTGCGAGAACTAACCGAACGCGTCCGGTCAAACCAAGACCGCGTCCGGTCACCACAGTGACCACGGTTCGCCTCCGTTTCTTTTCTGACTTCCAGCGCAGTAGAAAATAGGCGTTTCACTTCCCCAAAAAGCGCCGAGTCCCGCCTCGCAAGCTCGGCAGGAGGGAGAGAGGAACCCAAACCCCTCTCTACCGCTTAAACTCCACTGCCTTCGCAAAAGTGCTAACACCACCAAGTGTACACCACCATGTGCATGTGTGTTAGCATTTCACAACCATTTTTCATGGCGTTATGTTAGCTCTCTACTAGATCCTAATGCATATGCTCAGGACATTGATCTAGTGGCACTTGATTCCCAAGCTAACCGTGATTGCCCCTCTTGATAGTCGGCTATGTTTCCTAAACCCGGTCAATCACTTCTCTACTCATCTTAGACCGGCAAAAGAAAAACCCTATGGTTATACCTTTGCCTTGCGCTCTTAGATCCTTCTCTTCCACTTGATCATCATGTCCATCATATTATGTGCATCTTCACCAAGATCGTCATTTCATGTCCATGCACCATCTCTTTGTGATCTTGTGGCCACCACTCCTTGCCACATACACCTTCATCACATGTGTTGCTTATGCCTAACTCAAAACACTTAACACATGGCATTAGCAACTTGGTGTCATTAATTACCAAAACCAAACTTGGGCTTTTAGTGGGTCATGTGGAAGCTCGTTTTGGTCTGTTTGGAGATAGTGCTAACCTTGACACAAGAAATGTGCATGGTTTGCGCAAAACGTACTAGAGGCTCGAAAATTGTTTTGGACGCACCCAGTGGAACCCCTAGGTGTCGGGGGTTATGTGGAATCTCGTTTAAGTCCATTTAGAGACAGGTTTAATGTCGGTGCAAGATAATTGCACAGCCTGCGCCAGACATACCATAGGCTCAGAAATCGTCTTGGATGCACCCAATGGTACTCCTTGGTGACGATGCTCAAGTGGAAGCTCGTTACCGTCCGATTGGAGATGGTGATAAACTTGATGCAAGATAGGTGCACGGTTTGCGCCAAACATACCATAGGCTTGGAAATCGTTTTGGACACACCCAATGGAACTCCTAGGTGACGAGGCTCAAGTAGAAGCTCGTTTTGGTCCGTTTGGAGATAGTGCTAATCTTGACGAGGTGCACGGGTTGCGCCGAACCTACCATAGGCTCGAAAATCGGTTTGAACGCATCCGATGGAACTCCAAGGTGACGTGGGTCATGTGGAATCTTGTTTCAGTCTATTTGGATATAATGTTAGTGTCGGTGCAAGATAGTTGGATGGTTTGCGCCAAACATACCATACGCTTAGAAATCGATTTGGACGCACCCGATGGTACTCCTAGGTGACGAGGCTCAAGTGGAAGCTCGTTTCGTTCCGTTTGGAGATGGTGCTAATCTTGCAGCAATATAGATGCACGGTTTGCGCTGAACGTACCATATGCTCGGAAATCGTTTTGGACGAACTCGGTGGTACTCCTAGGTGACAAGCCTCAAGTGGAAGCACGTTTGAGTCCGTTTGGAGATATTGCTAATCTTGACACAAGATAGGTGCGCAGTTTGTGCCTAGCATTCCATAGGCCTGGAAATTGTCTTGGACGCACCCAAGGGAACTCCTAGATGAGCGGGTCATGTGGAAACTTGTTTTGGTTAATTTGGAAACAGTGTCAGGGTCGTTGCAATATAGGTGCACGGTTTGTGCCGAACGTACCATAGGCTCGAAAATTGTTTTGGATGCACCCAATGGTACTCCTAGGGGACGAGGCTCAAGTGGAAGCTCGTTTAAGTCCGTTTGCAGATAGTGCTAATCTTGACGCATATAGGTGCACGGTTTGCGCCAAACGTACCATAGGCTCGGAAAAAGTATTAAACACACTAGATGGAACTCCTAGGTGATGTGGGTCATGTGGAAGCTCGTTTTGGTCTGTTTGGAGATAGTGCTAACCTTGACACAAGAAATGTGCACCGTTTGCGCAGAATGTACCCGAGGCTCGAAAATCGTTTTGGACGCACCCAATGGAACTCCTAGGTGTCGGTGTTTATGTGGAATCTTGTTTAAGTCCGTTTAGAGACAGGTTTAGTTTCGGTGCAAGATAATTGCACGGCCTACGCTAGACATACCATAGCCTCAGAAATCATTTTGGGCGCACCCGATGGTACTCCTAGGTGACGATGCTCAAGTGGAAGCTCATTACGGTCCGATTGGAGATGGTGATAAACTTGATGCAAGATAGGTGCACGGTTTGCGCCAAACATACCATAGGCCTGGAAATCATTTTGGACACACCCAATGGAACTCCTAGGTGACGAGGCTCAAGTGGAACTCGTTTTGGTCCGTTTGGAGATAGTGCTAATCTTGACGAGGTGCACGGGTTGCGCCGAACCTACCATAGGCTCGAAAATCGGTTTGGACGCATCTGATGTAACACCGAGGTGACGTGGGTCATGTGGAATCTTGTTTCAGTCTATTTGGAGACAGTGTTAGTGTCGGTGCAAGATAGTTGGATGGTTTGCGCCAAACGTACCATACGCTCAGAAATCGATTTGGACGCACCCGATGGTACTCCTAGGTGACGAAGCTCAAGTGATAGCTCGTTTCGTTTTGTTTGGAGATGGTGCTAATCTTGCTGCAAGATAGGTGCACGGCCTACGCCAGACATACCATAGGCTCAGAAATCGTTTTGGACGCACCCGGTGGTACTCCTAGGTGACGATGCTCAAGTGGAAGCTCATTATCGTCCGATTGGAGACGGTGATAAACTTGATGCAAGATAGGTGCACGGTTTGCGCCAAACATACCATAGGCATGGAAATCGTTTTGGACACACCCAATGGAACTCCTAGGTGACGAGGCTCAAGTAGAAGCTCGTTTTGGTCCGTTTGGAGATAGTGCTAATCTTGACGTGGTGCACAGGTTGCGCCGAACCTACCATAGGCTCGGAAATCGGTTTGGACGCATCTGATGGAACTCCGAGGTGACGTGGGTCATGTGGAATGTTGTTTCAGTCTATTTGGAGACAGTGTTAGTTTCGGTGCAAAATAGTTGGATGGTTTGCGCCTAACGTACCATACGCTCAGAAATTGATTTCGACGCACCCGATGGTACTCCTAGGTGACGATGCTCAAGTGGAAGCTCGTTTCGTTCCATTTCGAGATGGTGCTAATCTTGCCGCAAGATAGGTGCACCGTTTGCGCTGAACGTACCATATGCTCGGAAATCATTTTGGACGCACCCGGTGGTACTCCTAGGTGACAAGGCTCAAGTGGAAGCTCATTTGAGTATGTTTGGAGATAGTGCTAATCTTGACACAAGATAGGTGTGCAGTTTGTGCCTAGCGTTCCATAGGCCCAGAAATCATCTTGGACGCACCCGATGGAACTCCTAGGTGAGTGGGTCATGTGGAATCTTGTTTCGGTTCATTTGGAAATAGTGTCAGTGTCGTTGCAATATAGGTGCACGGTTTGCGTCGAACGTACCATAGGCTCGAAAATTGTTTTGGATGCACCCGATGGTACTCCTAGGGGACGAGGCTCAAGTGCAAGCTCGTTTTAGTCCGTTTGCAGATAGTGCTAATCTTGATGCAATATAGTTGCACAGTTTGCGCCAAACGTACCATGGGCTCGGAAAACATATTGAACGCACTAGATGGACCTCCTAGGTGATGTGGGTCATGTGGAAGCTCGTTTTGGTCCGTTTGGAGATAGTGCTAACCTTGACATAAGAAATGTGCACGGTTTGCGCAGAACGTACCAGAGGCTCGAAAATCATTTTGGACGCACCCAATGGAACCCCTAGGTGCCGGGGGTTATGTGAAATCTCGTTTAAGTCCGTTTAGACACAGGTTTAGTGTCGGTGCAAGATAATTGCACGGCCTGCGCCAGACATACCATAGGCTTAGAAATCGTTTTGGACGCACTCGATGGTACTCCTAGGTGACGATGCTCAAGTGGAAGCTCGTTACGGTCCGATTGGAGACGGTGCTAAACTTGATGCAAGATACGTGCACGGTTTAAGCCAAACATACCATAGGCTTGGAAATCATTTTGGACACAACCAATGGAACCCCTCGGTGATGAGCCTCAAGTGAAAGCTCGTTTTGGTCCGTTTGGAGATAGTGCTAATCTTGATGAGTTGCACGGGTTGCGCCGAACCTACCACAGGCTCGATAATCAGTTTGGACGCATCCGATGGAACTCCGAGGTGACGTGGGTCATGTGGAATCTTGTTTCAGTCTATTTGGAGACAGTGTTAGCGTCGGTGCAAGATAGTTGATTGGTTCACGCCAAACGTACCCTACGCTAAGAAATCGATTTGCACGCACCCGATGGTACTCCTAGGTGACAAGGCTCAAGTGGATGCTCGTTTGAGTCCGTTTGGAGATAGTGCTAATCTTGACATAAGATAGGTGCACAGTTTGTGCCTAGCATTCCATAGGCCCAGAAATCGTCTTGGACGCACCCAATGGAACTCCTAGGTGAGTGGGTCATGTGGAATCTTGTTTTGGTTCATTTGGAAACAGTGTCAGTGTCATGGCAATATAGGTGCACGGTTTGCGCCGAACATACCATAGGCTCAAAAAATTGTTTTGGATACACCCGATGGTACTGCTAGGGGATGAGGCTCCAGTGGAAGCTCGTTTAAGTCCGTTTACAGATAGTGCTAATCTTGACGCAATATAGGTGCACAGTTTGCGCGAAACATACCATAGGCTTGGAAAACGTATTGAATGCACTAGATGAAACTCCTAGGTGATGTGGGTCATGTGGAAGCTCGTTTTGGTCCGTTTGGAGATAGTGCTAACCTTGATACAAGAAATGTGCACGGTTTGCACAGAACGCACCAGAGGCTCGAAAATCATTTTGGTCACACCTTAGGGAACTCCTAGGTGTCGGGGGTCATGTGGAATCTCGTTTAAGTCCGTTTAGAGACAGGTTTAGTTTTAGTGCAAGATAATTGCACGGCCTGCGCCAGACATACCATAGGCACAGAAATCATTTTGGACGCACCCGATGGTACTAGTAGGTGACGATGCTCAAGTGGAAGCTCGTTACGGTCCGATTGGAGATGGTGCTAAACTTGATGCAAGATAGGTGCATGGTTTGCGTCAAACATACCATAGGATTAGAAATCATTTTGGACACACCCAAAGGAACTCCTAGGTGACGAGGCTCAAGTAGAAGCTCGTCTTGGTCCGTTCGGACATAGTGCTAATCTTGACGAGATGCACGGGTTGCGCCGAACCTACCATAGGCTCGGAAATCGGTTTGGACGCATCCGATGGAACTCCGAGGTGACGTGGTTCATGTGGAATCTTGTTTCAGTCTATTTGGAGATAGTGTTAGTATCAGTGCAAGATAGTTGGACGGTTCGTGGCAAACATACAAAACGCTCAGAAATCGATTTGGACGCACCAGATGGTACTCCTAGGTGACGAGGCTTAAGTGGAAGCTCGTTTTGTTCTGTTTGGAGATGGTGCTAATCTTGCCGCAAGATTTGTGCACGGTTTGCGCTGAACGTACCACAGGCTCGAAAATCATTTTGGACGCACCCGGTGGTACTCCTAGGTGAGAAGGCTCAAGTGAAAGCTCGTTTGAATCCATTTGGAGATAGTGCTAATCTTGACACAAGATAGGTGGACAGTTTGTGCCTAGCGTTACATAGGCCCAGAAAATCATCTTGGACGCACCCGATGGAACTCCTAGGTGACTGGGTCATGTGGAATCTTGTTTTGGTTCATTTGGAAACAGTATCAGTGTGTTGCAATATAGGTGCACTATTTGCGATGAACGTACCATAGGCTCGAAAATTGTTTTGGATGCACCCGATGGTACTCCTAGGGGACGAGGCTTAAATGGAAGCTCGTTTTAGTCCGATTGCAGATAGTGCTAATCTTGATGCAATATAGGTGCACGGTTTGCGCCAAACGTACCATAGGCTCGAAAAACATATTGAACGCACTATATAGAACTCCTAGGTGATGTGGGTCATGTGGAAGCTCGTTTTGGTCTATTTGGAGATAGTGCTAACCTTGACACAAGAAATGTGTACGGTTTGCGCAGAACGTACCAGAGGCTCGAAAATCATTTTGGACGTTTAGAGACATGTTTAGTGTCGAGGGTTATGTGGAATCTCGTTTAAGTCCGTTTAGAGACATGTTTAGTGCTGGTGCAAGATAATTGCACGACCTGCGCCAAGCATACCATAGGCTCAGAAATCATTTTGGACGCACCTGTTGGTACTCCTAGGCGACGATGCCCAAGCGGAAGCACGTTACGGTCCGATTGGAGATGGTGCTAAACTTGATGCAAGATAGGTGCACGGTTTGTGCCAAACATACTATAGGCTTGGAAATCATTTTGGACATGCCCAATGGAACTCCTAGGTGACGAGGCTCAAGTGGAAGCTCGTTTTGGTCCCTTTGGAGATAGTGCTAATCTTGACGAGGTGCACGGGTTGTGCCGAACCTACCATAGGCTCGGAAATCGGTTTGGACGCATCCGATGGAACTCCGAGGTGACGTGGGCCACGTGGAATTTTGTTTCAGTCTTTTTGGAGACTGTGTTAGTGTCGGTGCAAGGTAGTTGGACGGTTCGTGCCAAACGTACCATACACTCAGAAATCGAGGCTCGAAAATTGTTTTGGATGCACCAGATGGTACTCCAAGGGGACGAGGCTCAACTGGAAGCTCGTTTATGTCCGTTTGCAGATAGTGCTAATCTTGACGCAATATAGGTGCACGGTTTGCGCCAAACGTACCATAGGCTCAAAAAACGTATTGAATGCACTAGATGGAACTCCTAGGTGATGTGGGTCTTGTGGAAGCTCGTTTTGTTCTGTTTGGAGATAGTGCTAACCTTGACACAAGAAATGTGCACGGTTTGCGCAGAACGTACCAGAGGCTCAAAAATCGTTTTGCACGCACCCAATGGAACTCCTAGGTGTCGGGGGTTATGTGGAATCTCATTTTAGTCCGTTTAGAGACTAGTTTAGTGTCCATGCAAGATAATTGCACGGCCTGCGCCAGACATATCATAGGCTCAGAAATCGTTTTGGACGCACGCCACTCCTAGGTGGCGATGCTCAAGTGGAAACTCATTACGGCCCGATTGGAGATTGTGACTAACTTGATGCAAGATAGGTGCACGGTTTGCACCAAACATACCATAGGCTTGGAAATCGTTTTGGACACACCCAATGGAACTCCT